>JANUYF010000001.1:126903529-127503529 GCA_026167975.1 Phrynosoma blainvillii | reverse complement strand
TTGTTTGATGGCAGATGCAGAGGTAAAAGCAACTTTGACAGCAGTACATATTAGTAACAGACTGTATCATTCAGAAATTGAAGACATTCCCTACAGGGTATTGTATGGGAGAGTGCCAAATTACAAGTATTTGAGAGTCTTTGGACAATTTGCTTATGTTTACACACCAGCTTGTTTCAGGAAGAAAGGAGAACCCAAAAGTAAAAGGCTTAGGTTTTTGGGTTATTCAGGAAATAGCTACAAGTTTCATTTGGGTGGAAAAGAAGTGCAGTATTCTAGGTCTGCAAATTTTGAGAGACATGCTGGTTGGGAAAAACTGCATGCCAATAAAGAAGTTTTCTTGAGGTTAGGAAGTTCAAATGAGCCAGAAACACAAATTGAACCAACTTCAGGAAACGGAGGGGTTTCAGTTAAGCCAGAAGCATCCACTAGCAGCAGTGATAGTTCTTCTGATAATGAGACACAATCTAGACCTATTACTACTAGAATGACTGAAGACAAGAGATTTAGGGGGGTTGCAGACTGCCAGAAATAGTGTGAATTCAGTCCACTTTTAGGGTTAGGGTTAGAGTTAGGGAACCATGGGAACTGTATTTTATTGTGGCATCAGAGTTGTCTGACAGAGAAGGCTCAATGTCTCAGAAAAATAACAGTTCCCATGATTCCCTAGCACTAACCCTAACCCTAAAAGTGGACTGAATTCACACTATTTCTGGCAGTCTGCAACCCCCCATAGTCATAGAACTACAACTTCCAGTACAGAAAATGAGGATGAAAGAGGCAGATCAGCAGAGTTTATTCCCAGACGTAGTCACAGAGTTAGAATGCCTCCAGATAGGTTTGTTGTGACAAATGCAAGAGCTTGTTTAGCAGTCGAAGAGCCTGAAAGTTTTGAAGAGTTGGAAAGTTTGTCTAGAGAAGAACAGGAAAGATGGATTGATGCAATGGATGATGAGTTTGGTTGTCTGGTAAATAAAGATGTTTTTGAAGTTGTTGACAGACCCAAGGACAAGAAAGGTGAAGAGCTACAACTCCCATCATCCCTGACATTACTAGCTAACAGAAAGATTTAAGGAAGACAAGAAAGAATACGAGTTTGATTTACAAAATAATGAATTGGATAAAATATTAGAAGGAAAGGGAACAAAACAAATAGCAAAAATCTATAAAATACTTTTAAGCAGAAGTGTTGAGCAGGAAGTAATAAAAGTAGAAATGATAAAGTGGGCAAAAGACCTAGGCAGAAATATAGATTTGGATAGCTGGCAGTATGCAAGAAGAATTGTTCTTACTCCTCCCTGATTTTGTGATTTTTGCTGATTCTTGTTCTCTTGTTGGACTGACTTTTAATCTTTAATTGTATTAATCTTTTTAATTATCTGTAAGCCGCTTTGATCTATTTTGGAAAAGCGGGGTAAAAATAAAATTTATTATTATTATTAAGAAAAACAATGCAGTTTACAAAATGCCAGAATCTGAGGGAAAACTATTATAAGATGGCAGGAAGATGGTATATAACTCCTCTGAAATTAGCTAAAATGTATAAGAAAAAAGAGAAAGAATGTTGGAAGTGCAATAGGGAAAATGGAAGCTGGATTCACATGTGGTGGCAATGCCATGAAATCAAAAAGTTCTGGATAACAATACACGCAGCAATTGAAAATATTCTAGATATAAAATTCTCAATGCTTCCAGAAATATATCTTTTAAACATGACTAACAAAATTGCGGACACAGAAGCCAAAAAACATAGTGAAACAATATTGTACATGATAACATCAGCCAGAATCCTCATTGCACAAAAATGGAAAATGAAAGAACTTCCTACGATCGATGAATGGCTTTTGAAGTCGTTAGACAGTATAGAATTAGACAGACTAACAAAAATGATAGAGAAAAAAATTTAAAAATGTAATGAATATAAACTGGGGGAAATTTAAAAAATTGTAAAGAAAGATGGAAATAAGTTCAAATATAAAGACAACTATAAGAAAGAAGGAAAAATATATTGGAGTTAGAGTTCTAAATAACACAAGGCATACTATAAGAGTATCAAAGACTAAAATCACATAGAAATGTCAATAACAGGGAAAGATATAATATTTTTTTATATCGACTCTTAGAACCATATAATTCAGTTATAGAAGTTTATGAATTTATGATTTTTTTAATAGATTAAGAATACAATTTAAAAAAGAAAGAAACATAAAGAATGTAACGAAGAAGAAATAATGATGTGATATGTCTCGAACTTTGTATTATAATAATAAAATAAATAAAAAAATTAAAAAGGGCTTTTTGGGGTATGTCCGCAGCAAAAGGAAGAAGAAGGAAATGGTAGGGCCACTGTGTGGAAAAGATGGCAAAAAGTTAATAGGGGACAGGGAAAAGGCAGAATTACTCAACACATTCTTTGCTTCAGTCTTTTCAGAAAAGGCAAAGGGTGCTCAACCTGAGGATAATAGAGCAGAGGACAGAATAGGAGAATTTCAGCATAGAGTAAGTAAAGAGATAGTACAGGAATACCTGGTTAATCTAAATGAATATAAGTTTCCAGGACCAGATGAATTACATCCAAGGGTACTAAAAGAACTGGCAAATGTAATATCAGAACCATTGGCAATAATCTTTGAGAACTCCTGGAGAACAGGAGAAGTCCCAGCAGACTGGAGGAGGGCAAACGTTGTCCCCATCTTCAAAAAGGGAAAAAAAGAGGATCCCAACAATTATTGTCCAGTTAGTCTGACATCAATACCGGGAAAAATTCTGGAGCAGATCATTAAACAGAGAGTCTGTGAACATCTGGAAGGTAATTCCATAATCACAAAAAGTCAACATGGGTTTCAGAGAGACAAGTCATGCCAGACAAATCTGATCTCTTTTTTTGATAAAATTACCAGCTTGGTAGATGAGGGGAATGCTGTAGATATAGTATATCTTGATTTCAGTAAGGCCTTTGACAAGGTTCCCCATGACATTCTTGCAAACAAGATGGTAAAATGTGGGCTAGACAAAGTAACTGTTACATGGATTTGTAATTGGTTGACTGGACGAACACAAAGGGTGCTCAACAGTGGCTCCTTTTCAACCTGGAAAGAAGTGACTAGTGGGGTACCACAGGGTTCTGTCCTGGGCCCAGTGCTATTCAACATCTTTATCAATGACTTGGATGACGGTATTGGAGGTATAGTTATCAAATTTGCAGATGACACCAAATTGGGAGGAGTAGCTAATACCCCAGAAGACAGGATCAAAATTCAAAATGACTTGAACTGACTAGAAAGCTGGGCCAAAGCTAACAAAATAAAATTCAACACGGAGAAATGTAAAGTACTGCACTTAGGGTGGAAAAATGAAAAGCACAGATATACAATGGGGGACACCTGACTAAACGAGACTACGTGTGAAAGGGATCTAGGAATCCAGGTGGACCAGAAGTTGAACATGAGTCAACAGTGCAATGCAGCAGCTAAAAAGGCCAATGCAATTTTAGGCTGCATCAGTAGAAGTATAGTGTCTAGATCAAGAGAAGTAATAGTGCCACTCTATTCTGCTTTGGTCAGGCCTCACCTGGAATACTGTGTCCAGTTCTGGGCACCACAATTCAAAAAGGATGTGGAGAAACTGGAGCGTGTCCAAAGGAGGGCAACTAAAATGGTGAAGGGTCTGGAAACCAAGCCCTATGAGGAATGACTTAGGGAGCTGGGGATGTTTAGCCTGGAGAAGAGAAGGTTAAGAGGTGATATGATAGCCTTATTTAAATGTTTAAAGGGATGTCATATTGAGGAAGGAACAACCTTGTTTTCTGCCGCCCCAGAAACTAGGACCCGGAACAATGGGTGCAAGCTCCAGGAAAAGAGATTCCACCTCAACATTAGGAGGAACTTCCTGACAATAAGGGCTGTTCGACAGTGGAACACACTCCCTCGGAGTGTGGTGGAGTCTCCTTCCTTGGAGGTCTTTAAGCAGAGGCTGAATGGCCATCTGTCGGGGATGCTTTGATTGGGAGTTCCTGCATGGCAGGGGGTTGGACTCGATGGCCCTTGTGGTCTCTTCCAACTCTATGATTCTATGATTCTATGATTTTGAGTATTTGCATTTTTCCTTTTTCATGGTGTGTGTGTGTGTGTGTGTGTGTCTGGAATGGATCCCCTGCAAAAAAGGAGGGGTGAGTGTACTATCAATTAGTAGACCTGTAGAAACATTCTCTTTCAGCCTCCCGCCAATCCTTCGCAGGAGAGACAGTCAACCACTGTCTTGATTCACCCCAGGATGCCCACTGGGCTGCTCAGGAGGTAAGCTAAACTCAGGAGCTTGGCCCTGTACTTGGTAGGTACCTATCTCCAAGCATGCAAGTCCTCTGGTCTAGTTGGCCCTGGTCTATACCAAATCTGGGCCACTTTGTCAGTGAAGAGGACGGGTCTTCTTCTTTGTTGCCATTTCGTGGAATGCAAAGACTGTGGTCTGCTTCCTGTGGACCAATTTGTCATTGAGGGAGACTGGGCTTCCTCTTTTGCTGTCTTCAATGCAGCTTAGAGATTCTGGTCCACTTCCTGCTCCTTCCAGAACTGATGTTGCTTGACTGGAACAAACTGCTCCTCCTGGAGTGGAAGACTTCCTCCCGTTTCCTGTTGACCTACAACTGAAAGGGATATCTGCTCAGATGCAGGAGCAATAACCAGATCTAATATACCAAATTAAGTAATAAAACAATGCAACTAGGGGCCAAACTAAACAAATGATGAAAGATATACAAGCCTATGCTCGTCCTTAAATACATTTAATTTCCCGTGTATTCTTCCAGTGGCAGAATCTTGTAGTATCTCATATCAACATGTTGTGAAAGAGTTAAATAACAGAATGTTCACCTACTCCTCCTTTTTTATTTTTACCCCTAGGGAGTTTATCACACAGGAGGAAATTAGGAGTTTAAACAGTAATTAACCCATGAAAATCACGCAATTGACATTAAAATGTAATTAAAATGAGATTAACACAACAGCCATTATTCCGTAAATAACTAGGGAATAACTGGGTAATAAACAGCAAAAGGTCATTCGCAGGAAAACCCATAAATGATTTGCTGCTGTTTTTTGCCTGGTTATTCACAGGATAATAGCACTTTAATCATGTTTCATCTCAATGTCATGTGAAAACCATTAGTGCAATTACGGGATTATCACAGGTTAATCATGGGATAATAGCACTTTGAACACGCGTCATGTGAAAACCATTAGCGTAGTTGCGGAATTATCATGGGTTAATCCCTGTTTATACTTCCAATTGTCCCCCATGTGATAAACTATTTGTTTACTACTTGGTTTTATGTTTTACCCCAGGGATGGAGAAAATCCTGGGGTAAAGAGTCACAAGGAGGGAGAATGAATGGGTGTGTTTGACAGACTTGTTCATGAACATATGTAGAGGACTGATAATAAATAAATAAATAAATAAATAAGATAAGATAAGATAAGATAGGGCACGCTGAAAGGATACAGTAAAGAACTGAGGTTTGATTTAGTGTCAGCATATGTACAAAGCAAATAATTTCCTCTCTGTCTGAGATAGTTATTGCTTCAGACATACTGCAGTAGTGTAAAATCCTGTATTTATATCCCCCTAATTTTCTCTTGAAGTTTGTGTTTGCTCTATGGGCCGGGGAGAGAGATAAATCTTGATTTTTCACCTAATTTGTGCACAGTGCCATAGAGAGCAAGACATACAGTGGGGAAGGGGACAAATCAGGGAGAATGTTACCAGCAAAAATGTAATCATTCATTAGCAGGTAAATGCAGCCTTAAATTGCAAGTGATGACACAGGGGCAATCCACTGCTGGATTGAAAACTCAGTAACACCAGAGAATATATATTTTCCCCATAATAAATAGTGCAAGCAGCACATAGTGCCGATATATGTGCAAAGAGCAAAAGTAGTTCTGCAAACAGTTGAAACTTTGGAGGAATTCAGGTCAGAGAATTGTGACATTTCCAGGGTTAATTCTTACATAGGTCTTTGTGCTTTCTTGTTCAGAATTCACATGATTCATACCTTGTTTCAGTTGCTCCAGTTTCATCATAACTAGAACGATTTTCACTCCATCACAACTCAGGTCATTTTAACCATAATGGATAGTGTGGTTCCTTTTCTTAGGTGATTTTCAAAATTCTGGGCATGTTCTCTTTCCCAAATTCCTCTACAGCTCCCCCCTTTCCCCACAAATTTTCACACTTTTAATGAGATTTTTTCTTTTGTTTCATCTGACTGATTTTTGGTTTTGTAACAGTTTATCTGCCCATCATATGAATCCATCATAGGGCACATAACTGTGGAAAAGTGAGCAACCATCTTCACCAGCCTACCTTCAAAAATGTGATACATTCTGAATGAGCATGCCCAAAAATAAGGATTTGAAACCATTTTCAGTTGCTTCTATAAAGATTAGAAGAAACAGCAGCAAAACACAGAATCTGCAGGACCTGTCTACTGGAGTTCCTTACATTGCAATAAGACAACATAATATCATGGCATCTGAAAAGTCATAGTCATTGAAATGTGTATGGCCTGTCAGGATTGTTTTGTATTCATTACTTCTTGGTTTTAAGTGTTTGACAGCATCCTTAGCTTACAGTCAGCCCTCCTTATCCACTGACTTTTTATCCATGGATTCAAGCATCCACAGCTGGAAAATGCTTTTAAAATATACAAACTCCTATAGGCAAGACTTGATTTTGCCCTTTTATATAAGGGACATCATTTTACCCTGCCATTATATTTAATGGGGCTTGAGCATCCCACGGATTTTGGTATCCATGGGGGCGGATCCCACTGTACTATAGAATATTATAGCATTGAGCAATATACACATAGCACTCCAAAGGGAGCAAAGCAAGAGTAATGTGAAAAATAACATACAAGACACAAACTATCTTCTGCATGTACTCCCAAAACAGGAAATGTATTCAAGCACTAATGTATTCACTGAGGATGATGCAAACCAGATTCACAACTTTAAAATAGCTGTGTCAAGATTATTTTTGAAGTTATAGGAGCTGTATCCATGTTTGCTCAAAACTCTAGTTCAGGGGTAGCCAACCTTTTTGAGCCGGGGGCCGGGTTGCTGTCCCTCAGACAATTGGGGGGGGGGGCACGAAGCACCATAAATAAATAAATAAACAAACAAACAAATAAATAAATAAATATAAAAATATTTTTTAAAATATATAGACTCATAGAATCATAGAATCATAGAGTTGGAAGAGACCACAAGGGCCATCCAGTCCAACCCCCTGCCATGCAGGAACTCCCAATCAAAGCATCCCTGACAGATGGCCATCCAGCCTTTGCTTAAAGACCTCCAAGGAAGGAGACTCCACTACTCTCCGAGGGAGTGTGTTCCACTCTCGAACTGCCCTTACTGTCAGGAAGTTCCTCCTAATGTTGAGGTGGAATCTCTTTTCTTGCAGCTTGCATCCATTGTTTCGGGTCCTAGTCTCTGGAGCAGCAGAAAACAAGCTTGTTCCCTCCTCAATATGACATCCCTTCAAATATTTAAACATGGCTATCATATCACCTCTCAGCCTTCTCTTCTCCAGGCTAAACATTCCCAGCTCCCTAAGTCGTTCCTCATAGGGCTTGGTTTCCAGACCCTTCACCATTTTAGTTGCCCTCCTTTGGACACACTCCAGTTTCTCCACATCCTTTTTGAATTGTGGTGCCCAGAACTGGACACAGTATTCCAGGTGGGGCCTGACCAACACAGAATACAGTGGCACTATTACTTCTCTTGATCTAGACACTATACTTCTACTGATGCAGCCTAAAATTGCATTGGCCTTTTTAGCTGCTGCATCGCACTGTTGACTCATGTTCAACTTGTGGTCCACCTGGATTCCTAGATCCCTTTCACACGTAGTCTCATTCAGCCAGGTGTCCCCCATCGTATATCTGTACTTTTCGTTTTTCCGCCCTATGTGCAGTACCTTACATTTCTCCGTGTTGAATTTCATTTTGTTAGCTTTGGCCCAACTTTCTAGTCTGTTCAAGTCATTTTGAATTTTGATTCTGTCCTCTGGGGTATTAGCTACTCCTCCTAATTTGGTGTCATCTGCAAATTTGATAACTATGCCCCCAATACCATCATCCAAGTCATTAATAAAGATATTGAATAGCACTGGGCCCAGGACAGAGCCCTGTGGCACCCCACTGGTCACTTCTTTCCAAGTTGAAAAGGAGCCATTGTTGAGCACCCTTTGGGTTCGGCCGGTCAACCAATTACAAATCCATGTAACAGTTACTTTGTCTAGCCCACATTTTACCAACTTGCTTGCAAGAATGTCATGGGGAACCTTGTCAAAGGCCTTACTGAAATCAAGATATATATATATATATATATATATATATATATATATATGCATGCACACTCTCTCAGCCCCAGAAAAGCCATGGCAAAACCCTTGTGGAGATTTTGCCAAGAAAAACCCCAAGAACAAGTAATAACAACAATAATCAATATCATCATGGCTGGCAGCGGCGGGGAGCAGCAGGGTGTGGCGGCAGGAGCAGCAGGTCAGGCCTGGGGCTGGTCCAAAGGCCTTGGGAGGCCGCATCCGGCCCCTGGGCCTTAGGTTGCTTACCCCTTGTTACTTGATGCCTAAGGTGAGGAGGAAGGGGGAAGGAAGTGGTGAGTAAGGGCTGGTTCACTGTCTGGCCAAGGGGAGAGAGTCAGCAAGAAAGTAGGCTAGGGTGATATGGGAAAAGGCCACCTCCTTAAAAACAGTGTGGTAAAAAACAGTCTTTGAACAAATGGCCCAAATAGCTCAGAGCGGTTTATCGTAGAATGACAAGGATTGTCTCAAGAATATGGGACACCAGTAGTCTGGAAAGCGAGCATAAAGTGAAATGGATTAAATTAAAGCAATATAAAGCCATATGTGGAGTCTGAGGAACCTTTCCAAACAATGTGAAATGCAACACTTTAAAGGCAGCCATCTTGTTTACCACTTTGTGTTGGCAGAATGACGCCAATGAATACAACCACACCTTTTGACCAATGGATGGTTTATACAGGGCTTATCCAGGAAGGAAAGAAGCCATTGGAAGTCTCTAGACTTTCCAGTTCTTTTTGTTTTGATTTTACATGGATGTTCATGCTTTGGCATCCCAATTCTTCCTTGAAATATTCCAGGCTTCCTTCCTGGGAGGGCGCTCATGTTCCTTCTCCTCCCCTTCCTACTGATCACATCTCATCTAGACTCTGGTAACATTTCAAAAATTGCCTTTTGCCAGTTTCCACTGAGACTTTTAAAGTTATTATTAAAGAATTATCAATCAATCAATCTTTATTTACAGTCATTAGACCCAACAAGACTCACTGTAACTTAAAACCATACATAAAAATAAAGAAATTGCATAAAGATACAGATAAATTACATAAAATACGGTTATCAGGATGGGTTACCGCACAAGATTTATTAATTATAAATCTGGAGTATATTAAGGATTTGAAGTGTTAAAGTGCTTTAGTAGTATTGCAGTAATTAAGCATTAGGATCATTTTCTTTTATGGGAAATTCTTCTTTCCTTTGCTTGAACTCTGTTAAATCTGCTGTCCTGGGAACAGGTGCAGCCATCTTAACTAGTTCTGAGATAATTTCCAAGATAACTTCAGGAAATACTAGCCAAATTAAAACTGTCCTGGAGACTGGAAATAAAAAGTCCCTGTAAGTGCTGGGCATTACCTGTGAATACTTCACAACAAGAAAAAATATAATATAGATGTTGAAATAAATAAATAAATAAATAAATTTGGAAATGACAGGAACAAAACTAGCCACTTTATGCTTTTGCCAGTTCATCTGGCTGAGGCCATAGTTGATATTTATTTCCATCTTAATTTATTTTTCTTATAAGATTAACATTTCATAAAGATTTGAAAAATGATAATATTGTGACCCTTGTATGCCTTGCTTTTGAATTTGAAGGTTGAGATTTTCACTTCACCCAGAATTCCTTTTAGACTAGAGGATCTTTCATTTACAACTGGGTGCTTCCTGTGATTTTTTTTAAAAAGCTACCTTTTAAAATTTCAATTCCTTTCTACAGTGTACAAGATTAAACTAATAAAAAGTAATTATGGGATAAAACCTAGCTCTTTTTCTTGATTATGTCTAATTTGTATGCCACCATTTATTCTGGGCAAAGTTTAATGAGCTCTGAAATACGATAAGAATGCATAGTGAATTTGTTGATGATTTATTATAAAATGTTCAAGCTCTTTCTGACCTAATCCAGGCTTCAGCAAAGCTCAGTTTTGGAAACTGTTTTCAGGATTTGATCCTGGGGCAGCACTAATGAAAATGCCCTTGAACAGATGTAGAGAGACCTTTTCTCACTCATCATTTTGGTGATCTAGCAGACATTACAACTTGTAGCAGTAGCGTAATCGCCTTAAAGTCTAAATATTAGATCCAAATGGAACATAAAGAAGATATTTCCCCTGTCTTATTTCTATAAGGGTAGCTCTTTGTCTCACAAGTCATGTTCTTGCCGCAGTTGTGTTAGTAAAATGAAATGGATACATACCACTTTGAGAGTTTTCCTTATCATATCCTTTCAAAAGTGTGACTGTTTGTAACACTGATGGTGCCTTCCATTCTCTTCCACACTCTTGCTTAATCATGCCCCACTGCCCTTACCCAGCATGCCTTGCATTTTATTTTTATTTGTAATGTAATTTATCAATTATGGCAATGTGATTTAGTAAAACAAAGATGAAAGCAAAGAAAAGAAATGGAGGTGGGGAGAAATCAGGATGTTTGGGAATAGTTGGGGGAGGGGGACTGGAGGAGAGGAGGAAACTGCCACCATGTTACTGCCTGATGCCAGAACTGCTGCAGGAAGAACTTATTGCACCAGAGGACTAATGCCATAATAGCACAATTGGGAGCTTATTGATGGTTTTCCCCTATCAGTGAAAGGGAACCATGCTTCAGAGAGACAGCACCTACAAGATGTACATTGCATGGTAAGTATTGCCAAAGTTTCTATTTTCCAACTTTAATTGCAGTATAAAAGCCATTTGTGATAATTTCCTGTGCTGCTGGTTGTCAATAATATTTTGGACAGAATAATAATAATATGGTCAGTGATAAAGGCATCATAAAATATGCACTACTTTTCCAGAGTTGGTTTGTATAAATGTTTGCTTTCAAACTACATCTTACTTTAGGATTTCCGTCCCATTTTCCCCCCCAGGATGACAACACAAATGGGTAATTTCAAACTGGAATTTCAAGAAGAGTTTGGAATGAGTTGGGTCATTATGGAATGTGACTTCTTGAAGTCTAAGGACTTTCTTTCAAACTGTTCCTGAAAACGTGATACAGAACACTGTAGGCTAAGATATGCTTTGAAAAATCCAAACTTTAGTTAGTATTCTGTTGATGAATTACAGTGGTGTGAGTCAGGCTTAACACCACCACAACTCATGTTTGTGGTCATTGCAAAGGTTGGAATTCTGTTCTGATCGAGTGGCTACCAAATCCCCCTCAAAACCCATGTTGTAAGCAGTGCAAACCCATATCCCATGTGTTGCCAGAGAGAAGGATGAGAGGTGACATGTCCAGCTATTCTCTGTACTACTAAATGGATGACATCTGCAAAGACTTCCTTAGGATCCACGGAGGCTTCTGCAGATGCCTGTCACAGCACATCCAGATACAGGAAAACAGCTGGACATCTCTCTGCTCATCCCCCTGCTTTCCAAGAACACAGAAATGGCTACGTGTGTTCTGCTTACAAGGCGAATTGGGGGACACTATTATTGGGAAGTGTAGCTGCAGACATGTACGTCTTCTGATTCAAGATCTCTGCCAAAGCATGTGTGAATGGCAATTCCTTCCTTTTTGTTAAGCCTCTTTTGTATTTGTGTGGGGGCCATCCTTTAGGTTATTAGCATGTAATTTTCACATTTAGACAGAGCTTGTAAAGTTACTTCTAAAAGTCATGAGTCGCAGATAAGAGTTCCAAGGCCCCCAAACATGGCTGCCATTATACTTACAGTTCTTAAAAAGTCACTGTCTTTGGAACACCTACCTTTTGCAAAACACCAATGCAAATGAATCTCCACCCTACAACTATAAGTTGGTACCACATCATTTGTGTATAGAATAGCCATCAAAATTGGTGCAATGTATGAATGCCTTCTGGAGAACACAGATTCTGGAGAGTAGACTCCTAGCTCCATCAATAAATACATACTGCCACTATTCTGTCTTTATCCTCCTTAACACAAAAACTGATCAGGGATACTGACTAACCTTTTGAAATGTGGTACTGTACTTTTTTTTTTTAAAGAGAGAAGACAAATACAATAAATGTGAATGATGTGTCATGCATATTCATAAAAACAAAAATATTGAAAGAAAAAACTATGGTGTGTGTGTGTGTGTATGTGTGTCTGTCTGTCTGTAAGTTTCCTGTCGACTTACTGTGACCCCATGCATTTTACAGGATTTTCTTAGGCAAGGAATACTCATGCAGAGATAGTTTTGCCAGTTCCTTCCTCTGAAATACAGCCTACAGCATCTGGTTTCCCATCTAAATACTAAGACTGGCCCTGTTTAGCTTCCAAGATCAGACAGGATCTGGTGCCTTTAGAGTATTTAGACCTTTCTTGTTATTTGTCCTACTACTGATATGGGACTAACACGCAAACATTGATTTCTCACTGAATAGCTTTCTTCTTTTCACACTGCCCATGCTTGGTATTGCTTCTTTCTTATAGGAATACGCAGAAATATTTTACCCACTGTGTTTTTATTTGTCTCTTAAGCACTGATATTATGCAATATTTGTAAATACTGAGATTTGTGTAACCATGGTTTAGGTCATAGTATGTAACCTTCCATGTTCACCAACTAAGTGTCAAAGAAACATGGGAACTTTTGATGTCAAAGCACCTTCACTATTGGTTACTATCTGTTTTGGCACACACCAAGCGGCCAAAATGGAACTCTCGGCCTTATTTCCAGCTGTGTATATGAAAAGAAAGAGAGAGAAAGAGAGAATAACCAATTAATTATAACAACTTTCCAGAGAGAAATTACAAATCCCTTCTTCAGCTCAAAGAGCAGAAATCCCCATTTCCACTATTTATGTGTTTGTTTATTAATTTATTTATATCCTGACTTTCTTTTGGGAACAGATCCAAGGTATAAGTTGGAGCAGCATAAAATTCTGTTGTATCATGTTGATCATTTCCTGGAGAAAATGGAAGATAGCCTCTCTTCCAATAAACTGCCCACTGGCTTAAGTCAGAAGATATTGATTTGGTGCATAAGATGAATTTGATCCTCTTTTCAGAGCATCACTTTTCCACATCAAACTAGGGAAGGGTCTTATTTAAAGAACATTGCAAATGCCATCACATATCAGGTATCTTGTCATACTGGCATGTAACCTCTCTCTGGGTTTTTGTTAGTGCCTATGACTTGAATTGCAGCCTAAATACCCTGAAGGCACCCATCTGATCTTGGAAGCTAAGCATGGTCAGCCTTGGTTAGTACTTGGATGGAAGACTACCAATGAATACCAGGTACTGTGAGCGATGTTTCAGAGGATGGAGCTGACAAAACCTGTATGCCTTACCTAAGAAAACCTTATAAAATTCATGGGTCACCTTAAGTCGCCATAAGTCAACAGATGACTTGAAGACATACACACACACACACACACATACACACACACAGAGAGAGAGAGAGCTTGAATTAAAAGTTGTTAAATGGCTTTGCTGAAATCCATGAATCTTCTGAAGAGCTGTGGAGACAGAAGGTGTACTTGTGGAAAGCTTTTCTGAACCAGGCACTGCCCCCCCCCCCTCTCTCTCTTTGGTACGAAGCCATCTCCCCGCCGCCAACCCCCCTCCCCCCCGCCATGTAGTTAAAGTTTTATGCTTGTTCCCAGCAAGACTGAATTCATCGCTGTGGCGAGAGGTTCTTTCAGAATTTTTCATTAGCCCCATTTTCCTGCTCCCAAAGAACATGTGAACAGAGGCAGCCTTTGTCAGTGCAGGGTGGCTTATGAAATGGACGGTTTCATGGCCCAGTGTGGGAGAATCCTCCTCTATTCAAGACCATGTGGCAGGTGCATCCACTCACCCAGCTCCGAGGAGCTTCTGCTGTCTCATCTTCTGCTGCCAAGAACACTGTTTACTCTTGAGTCATGGGCCAAAAGGCAAAACAATAATTTTTTACTTTGAGGGAAAAGAGCAAAGTAGAACAGACTGACTCTCACACACCAAATGGAAACACAAACATTTCAACTTCTGTGGCTAATAATGTCAAGCCAGAAATAATGCATGCATGCATGCATGCACACTCAGGCGCGCGCGCACAACCTTGGAGGAAGCAAAAGCCGAACACAAAGCAAGGTTCCTCTATGTTGCCTCACTGCCTTGGGACACAGTAGGAGTTGTAAACAGAAACAAAAAGCTTAAATGGAGGGAGTCACATTTATTTATTTCTACCTGCCTGGTCCACAATGAGTACGTTTGAACATGAACAAATTGCTGGATCAAGATGACATACATGCCTGATGATCAAGAAAAGCCTGTCTGTACTCCAGTACATTAAGAAGATGTTGTTTAAAAAAACAACAAAAAATATCCTATTGTAAACATTGTCCACCTATTGATGCAAAGGTTACTGTCAGCTTAGGTTATCTGACAAATAAATAAATGTCATGCATGTGATGCTGGGCTGTGAGGGGGGTACATACTTTAACATGTGCACCAGATTTCACAGAGGGAGTAATACTCTTGCAGGGATGCTTCTTTTCACAACAGCCTCCTATTTCCCTAGCCTGCCTTTCCTTTTAACCTTCTTTCAGATTGACTCCCTTTGCTTGAGCTGTTGTGATCACATTTATTGGCTAAAAGGGGTCAACTGCAGCTTGTAAAAATTTGTCGCCCAGTCACAACCACAGAAACAAGATGTTTTCTGCATTGCCTTCCCATCTGAGCTTTCCTAGATAACTGGCAATGTTGCAAGTAATAATTCTATAAAGGCTGAAAAAGCTTAAACAGTTGTCCAATTGAATGTCCATATGAGCAAGTGAAAGAGCTGAAAATGGTTTCTGTATGAATCGCAACCTCTGAACACCATCATTTCCTCTCTCATCTGAATCCTTGGATCAGGGTTAGGACTATAAAATAGGTTCCAGGGATGCCTCTAGAAAGTTGACTGGAAAAAATAGTTCTGGCACTTGCTAATACCAAGGCATACAAGTGAAATTTATATACATGTTGAAGCTCCCTTACCTTGATTTCCATATTCCAAAATATTCCAATTTCCAAAATTGTCCAAGTTGGTGGCAGAGATACTGACACTTGTTTTCTGATGGTTCAGTGTTCACAAACTTTGTTTCATGCACAAAAATTATTAAAAATGTTGTGTATAAAATTTCCTTCAGGCTATAAGCACACATGAACTTCATGTTTAGACTTGGGTTCCATCTCTAAGCTCTCTATGTATATACAAATATTCCAAAATCCAAAAAACTCTGATACCCAACGCACTTTTGGTCTCAAGCATTTCAGATAAGGGACACTTAACCTGCCCCACCTTTCTGCCCCTCCAGTCCCAAAAGGTACTAGAGATTGCCATCTAAGCACAATGAAATTCAAACAAAAGCAAAAATATTTTTTGAAAAAATTTAAAAGTGCAATAATTAAAAGAAACAACAGCCCCTTTAAACTATAACCCAGTTTGAACGTCAAAGGCTTGTCTGAATAAAAAGGCTGTTTTCCATGGATTCATGGTGGCCCTTTCTTCTTAGCTCTTTTAGGCAGATGATGAATCCCATTTCTTTCTGCAAGCTTTTAATGCCTGACTGCCTGATTATGCTACTGCTGTACTTTGGAGGCTTGTTTTAATTTATATGACTCTCTCTCTCTGTGGCCATTTTAAATTTAAATAATTCTTTCATTATACTCTTATCACTGGACCTTGGTAGCTCAACTTGTTTTTCTATACTTCTCAGGTAGCAGAAGAGCACGTAAAAGTGTGGGTGTGTGTGTGTGTCAGAGAGAGAAAGAGACAGGGTAGTGGGAAGATTTTGTTTGCATGACTTGAAGATAGCACTTACTTATCACATCATAAACAGTATTCAGAAGATACTTCCAGACCAAATGAGACTTTATTTTATGCTGTTTCTCAGATTAGATCCTGGCCAATTAGAGTTCTGTCATCAACATTTAATGAAGACAGCTAGCATACTTGTAGCCCCATTTTTTTCCCATATTATCGATGTGTGTACAGCTAACGGAAGAGTATTAATTTATGTCACCCAAACTGCTACCTTTGAGGGGGGAAAAGGAACTATTAAGCAGAAGCAGTTCTTCATTATTTCAGAAATTTGTTGGTGGATTGGAGTGGCACCTTTATTGTAAGCATATTTGTCAGTGAAATGGAGGTAGCTAACATCTTGCTTTGTGGCAGCAGAATTCATGATGGACCCATCCTAGGAATCTGTAAGGTGGTGCAGCAACTCTTTCCACTGGGCTGTGGAGTTGCAAATCAAAGCGAAAGGAGTTTTCAACAAATAAAGGTCAATATTATAAAAGTAAATGCCTAACATTGCTCTCCTCAGTGAGAAGAATTTACATGTTTGGTTAATCCTGAATTCACAATTGCATTGATATTAGAAGAGAAACAACTGAATTCTGTATATACCCATGATCAGGATGATTCCCAAACAGTGGGACAGAATTAAAATCTATCTATCAGGTTTTTACCAAAAGGATGACAGTATTTCGGGTTAGAATTGTGCCAGGCTCTTGCAATTGAGGTGACCATTTGACAAAATAGGGATAGACTGAGAACACTTTTTGCTGAGAACACTATCATTTTTCTATTTAAGTATTTTGTTTAAAATACAAATCAGGGCATATTTACTCATCTGCATTCACCTCATTTTCTCCTCAGTCTTCCAAGCCTTCGACCATATGATTATTTATTTTAGAGTAGCAGAACATCTTGGGTAACAGTGTAGAAATGATTTAATAATAAGTGTAATAGTTGGGGGACCACAAGCATCATAGATGGGACATGATGCCACTGTCTGAAGACTCATCTTCTTATGAACCTTTGAGATCTGGCGAGAATCTTTGAAAGGGCTGTACTTGAACTGATTTCCAATGCTTTGCCAATGAAAAAAAGGGGAGAAAATGGAAATCACTCAATACCCTATCAGTTAATATCCTGAGATATGTACAGATATACTTGACAAGAAATTATAAAAAACAAGACATAATCACCTGCCAAGACATTTGGTGGAATAACCAGATGTTTTTTTCTTACAGGCTAGCCTGGCCTTTTTTCTGCCCCTCTCTTTTAAAAACCAATTTTTGTAATGAAACAAATTCTATTAAATGAATACCGTAAACATGCTGTATACATAGTACATGTTCAGAATGGCGAATGATTAGAGCAGGGGTAGGCAACCTAAGGCCTGGGGGCCGGATGTGGCCCCCCGAGGCCTTTGGACCAGCCCCAGGCCAGTCCTGCCGCCGCCGCTGCCCGCTATGATGATGATGATGATGATGATAATAATAATAATAATAATAATAATAATAAAAATTTTATTTATATCCTGCTCAAATGAAAACAATCTAAGCGGCTTACATCAGTTAAAACCCCATACAACAAAATTCATACCCCACCCCACCCCACTTAAAACAGTATTAAATGACAAGATAATTAAAACAGGAATATAAACATTCCAATACAGATAAAACAAAACGGAAGAGATCCGTCTTGACAGCTTTCTTGAAGCTGTCTAAAGATGTCGGCTGATGGATCTCATCCGGCAGGTTGTTCCAGAGCTTGATTATCAATAATCAATGATATTGATTATTGTTGTTATTATTTGTTCTTGGGGTTTTCTTGGCAAAATCTCCACAGGGGTTTTGCCATGGCTTTTCTGGGGCTGAGAGAGTGTGCATGCATATTTTTTTAAAAAAGTTTACTTTTTAAAAAAAATTTAATCTTTCTTTCTTTATTTATTTTTTGTGGTTCAGCCCCCCAATTGTCTGAGGGACAGCAACCCGGCCCCCGGCTCAAAAAGGTTGCCTACCCCTGGATTAGAGAATAATGATGAATAATAAGAAAGAAGATCTATGCGTGTGTCTTCAAGTTGCCTGTTGCCTCATGGCAACCCCATGCATTTCATAGGGTTTTTGTGAGGCAAGGAATACTCAGAGGTGGTTTTGCCAGTTCATTCTTCTGAAGTATAGCCTAGAGCACATGGTAGTCATTTGTAGTCTTCCATCCAAGTACTAGCCAGGGCTGGCCCTGCTTAGCTTCCAAGATCAGACAGGATTTGATGCCTTTAAGGCCATACACATATAAATATAGAGACCAGCACACAAGCTACATTTTATCCATTGCACGTAACCCCTCCTGTTGTCCATGAGACAGGGCAAACAAAGTGTTGTACCTTAATGGTATAATGTGGAGGAAATGGTGCACATTGTTTTCAGCAAACAGTTTGAAGTAATTATGCCTAGATGCCATTGAGAAGAACCCTAGAACTGTGTTATGTGTGACATAATTAGGAGCCTGGTTGGTGCTGTCTGCACCATTTGCAGCTGCCATGCAAAAGAGCCCCAAGAAGAGCAAAATAAATAGTCCAGACATTGTCAGGGATTACACAGAGGGAAAGCTGATGCATGAGAGTATGCTATGAAATGTAGCTTCTGCTAGACCTTTGCAAGGACTGACAGTCATTCAAATCCCCAAAACATTAATTCAGCTAGCAATCTGGGCTAATAGGTAGTTATATCATATCCCATTTCAGTTTTGTTTAGTTACATGCTTTTAGTAAAATATCAATGCGACTGAACAAAGTCAGTGGAACCTACACATTGGTCCTTATGGTTCCAAAATGCAGAAGTTAGTTTGCTACAGCTTTAAGATACCTCAGAACAAGACGGAGAAAATCCTGGCCCATCTACATTTCATAAGGTGAATTTAATGAGAAAATGATCCTGCTGTAGTTATGCACTTGCTGATGAAATGCTATAAGAACGTGGCATTTTCCATAATTGTAACTCAATTCATGAAATCTTAGTCAATTACTCATATTAATTTTAATAAAGTAATCAGTTAAATTTGAATAGATGTGCATGAAAATTCAACAGTAGTTTTGAAGGGGGGGAGTAGACAGCAGTTGTCTGCTCAATGTATTACAGCAGGTAGCTAAGCAAAAGAGATGGCTCTTCTAATATTAGCCTTCTATACACATTTTTTTAAAAAATCAGGCATTTAATTTTTTAAAACAATCATGTATTATAAATTGTGTTGCCTGATTAATCAAGGGCACCTTTTAATCCCTCTACAAGTTTTCAACCAATGAATGTAGCCTCATCGTCTGACAATGAAGCCATACTTTATAATCCCCACAAGCATTTGCATTAACAGGCTAGATCAAATTTTATAAAATAATAATAATAATAATAATAATAATAATAATAATAATATATGAAGTATAGTTGCACATCTCCACAGTTTGTAAACTGGATCCAAAAATATTATTTTATTTGAATCCTGCATTCTTTTATGGCTGTTCTTTTTATAGCTTCCTCAAAATGCATTGACAGTTTTAAAACCGTACTATGGCCTAAATTCCACTGATATAAAAACTATTCTATCTGAATTTTATTTTTCACAGAACTACTAAAATTACTAACTCAGGTGAGTTGGAATGTATTAATTTCTTTAAATATATGCACATTTAAACTCACCAACTGCCTAGCACCCGAATAAGCTTTAAAAAACAAACAAACCAGGAGGGGATTGCTGAAAAGTATAAATAAAAAAAATATAAGGAACAAATTCATCTCTTACCTATCAAGCTGAAAAGAGTGTTTCTTGACTTGATTTCTGAGAGAGAACTCAAAATAGCATTATTTAATATGTAAAACAAACTCTTGAAGGATCTACATTTGTTCTATTATGCGAGGTAAATATAATTATTAAGTGCAACATGCTGAAGCAAATGAGCCCACTGAAGATGTTTGCATTTTAAAAAAAAATCAATGGGAGACAATCAATTATAATGGTTTGTACATCCAATATTTATTGCACTTCACAGAAAATACATTGTTGCAAAGAAGAGTCTACATATTAAAGCAAATAACAATGGATGACACTGTGAAATCCTTTGGAAGACTTGGAAGAAGGAAGGACTATCATAATAATATTGCTTAAGTTCCAAAGAAAAACATAGTATGTTCTGCACACCACAGGGATTTTGAACATGGACAACAAATCCCATGCCACATGACAAGATGCATGAATTGTAGTGGTTTGAGCATTGGACTACAACTCTGGAGATCAGAGTTTGCTTTCCCACACAGCCATGGAAACACATACTCGGCCCCACAAAACTCTGGGATAGATTCATCGTTGGTCCAAAACAACTTGAAGGCACACAATAACAACAAGGGAAAATGCCAAAGGATCCATTTTGGACATACTCATAATCATAGACACACCTAGAATCTTTGGATCCTCCAGCCATTGTCCAGTTATAGAATGACACAAGACTAAATCTTGTTAGCCGCAATGAGAGTAGGTCAGTTCAAATCAATAGGAAATTTGTGAGTCAACACTTAGGTAAGTTTAATTTGTTCAATACATATGCTCTAGTTGGGATTAAAAACTAGATTTAAGCCATATTTACCAACCTGCTACAATCACTGCTATATATTAGACCTTATCAGTATACTATAGTGTGGCTATCTTGTGTTTTTAAGGCAATCTGAACATTTCTGGGAAAGAATTATAATTGTGTATGCACAGAAGAAGGATATTACGATGTTGCTGTTTTATTAATCTTTCTGCCCAAATGAGATTCTCAGGTTTTGCAGAAAATGCAAGTACTATAATAGGAAACAAATACCACAAGGAAATATGGAGGGGAATAAGGCAATGAGAGCATTACATAAGTGCCGGAAACAAGCAAACAGTTGCTGTAGGAGCTGGGGGCAGAGAGCTGACTTAAACAAAAATGTTTGGTACATATGTGTCTTTTGTTTTTCCAAAAAGTAATTGTAATTAGGATGCCAGTTTGAAATCTGAAAAGCACATCAAATTGCCAAGTCAAAGTGCCTGCAATGCGAAATTGTATCAAGCTCAAAGATTTCAAATTTCGGGGTGAGAAGTATCCTTCTATGTCCAGAGCTGTTGTATTCTGTGATAAGAAACAATCCTTTAAAATAAGAAAAGTCTTTTAAAGTGAAAGACATCTGGCAACCTTAAATTACACATTATGTATGTAGCCTTGTCCTTGTTTCAACCTTCTAGTGGGCAAAGAGGCGATTTTTCTATATTTATCTGGTGACGTGTGATGTAGTTTGGGCTGACTTAATAAAAGAATTGTTTAAGAGCACTTCAAAATACAAGATCAATAGTTGTTTTTAATTATTATTTGTTTCATTTAACGGGTCAAAATGTCAAAGTTACAAAGATTGAGTGTTTCATTATCATTTTACATATGCTTTTAAAATCAATTTTTTATTGTTAGTTGTCATCGTTATTTCCTAAACTTTATCAACCAAACATACTTAAAACAGCGAATTAAACTAATTTCACTCTTTGGTTTACTTTGACATATCTGCAAATCTGCTATATTTCTACTTCCTTTATATTGCCTGTGAATTTTCATTACTACAAAATGCAATCACCGTTCTGTTTAAAATTACAGCAAGACTATCCTTGTATCTAATAGAGTTGGATGATACATGACATTTCTTTATCAGTGTCACTGTTTTCCCCATAACCAGAATAGACCTCTGCTTCTACTGAGATTGAAAAAAGACATACATTACATATATATGTGGTTTTTCTCATATCTCCATGCTGTCCAAGCTAATAAGGGATGCTGAATGTAAAACATAATATACAATAATAAATATATCTTTAATTTTTTAAAAAGGAAGTCCTTAAATTAAAATGAAAAGCATGACTCTATTAGTCAGGAGGAGCAACAGCTTCACTCACTAATCACACCTTTAATATATGGATTTTTAATCTAGTTGCAATCAAAACTATAATCTGTGTAGCAGTGATAGTCTAGAAACATTTCATCAATCTGATTCAGCTGACTTCCTAAATGATAACATTATTTTGTATAGTGAGGAGTAGTTAGTAGCTTTATAAAATATCCTCAAAGTTTTAGAATATTTTCAGATAATCTTTTAGACTACAATCCTATACCCACATTTCTGAGACGCATGAAATATCATCATCATATTGATCACCATTTATACCCCCCTTTCCTCAAAAAACCAGGACTCAAGGATTGTGCTAATTCTTTTTTACAAATCATAGCCTTTAATAAATGTCGCAACTTAACAACATTCAGAAAAACAATAGTAGAATACAATGAGCTGAAAATCTGGACAGAGGTATACAGATTAGTAAATATATACACTAAACAAGAAATGGGAAAACCTCACTCAATTGTTAGGTGCTACAGATCTCTGATTAAAACATCGCTACGAAAAGAACTCCATAGCATTCATTGCTGAAGATCGTCAGTCCTATTTACCTATGTCTAAAAGGGAAACCATCTTTCTATAATATTCCTCCAACTAGCCTACCATAATACACTGCAACTTTTCCGGGAGCACAGTTTGTCAGATTCTGCCATTTCAATGTACCTGCCCTGAATTGTTTATTCAGCATGGGTTTTCTGGTGTTTTTACTTTCTCTGTATGAGCAATAGCTAACAAAAATAATCCCCTTAAATTATATTGATTCCAGGAGTCACGACATACGTGACAGAAATATCTACTCTTGATCTTGCAATATTATTATTTATTTTATAAACATCTTAAGCAAACAAATATTTATCAAGATGTTTCATACCAAAATTCTTGCCCATCTCATCAGAAAGCTGTGGATTTTACAATCTTTCTATAGTAGAAGGAGACATACAGCCATACTGATAGTGCCATTTCAACAATGTAAAACCATCACTGGTCTTCTTATAAAGAACTTCAATGGGATTCTACATCATGCTCTTTGCACTGTGATGGCATCAGCACTGCAGTTCAGTTGAAGAGGACCTGTTTTGTGCAAGGTCCAAGGTTCAATCCCTGACATTTCCAGGCAAAGTTGTAAAAATACCTACCTGAAACCATGGAAATTTATGACCTATCAGTGTTAACAGTGCTGGGCAAGACAGACCAATGGCTAAAATCAGTATAAAGACAGCTGTCTTCTTAGATGTACAGGGACACTTCTTCAAGCAAGATATTTTA
This sequence comes from Phrynosoma blainvillii, assembly GCA_026167975.1. Classification (NCBI taxonomy): domain Eukaryota; kingdom Metazoa; phylum Chordata; class Lepidosauria; order Squamata; family Phrynosomatidae; genus Phrynosoma; species Phrynosoma blainvillii. Next base: position 127,480,202 of record JANUYF010000001.1, on the reverse strand, counting down.
TACTGTGCAATTACATTCTGTACTAGAATAGATCAGATATAGATGATAGTTATTAGATAGATAGGAAGACACTTGATACTAGATCAGATATTGATGATAGATCGTTAATAGATAGGAAGAGATGTTTTCAATTTATTGATTTTTTTCAATTTGTTTCCTCCTTTGTATTAATAAGTATTATTTTATTATTTTGTAGAATGTACACCATTGGCAGGCTTATTTTTATCTATTTTATTGACTGAATGTACAGCGCCGTGTAAATCTACAGCGCTATATACAGCATAATAATAATAATAATAATAATAATAATAGAGAGAGGAACACGATGTATTAAAAACAAGATTCCTCAAATGGCACCTTACTGGGATATAAATGTTCATGTGTTAGTTTTGGTATTACCATAGCCATACCAGTCTCCCTATAGATTTATAGAATAGTTTTGAAAACCCAGATAAGGACACTTAACAGATCAGTGTCTGAGTATCAAAAATGTTTCCTTTATTTCCGAATAAACAGGAAACTAAGTCAAGGAATGAAAGGCAATGGTAATCTTAGCAAATGACCAGTCCTCTACTACATCTTCATTACAAATATATTGAATTTATTGCTTCAGCCAGTCAATATCAAGTCTGAGTCACTCTTTGAAAATGGATTGTTAATCTTCCAGAAGTTTAGGCTAATCAGATATACAGTACAAAGAAAAGAAAAGGCAAGAACACACACCAATGGTTTTCAGGGGTCAGAAGCTTTTTGCTTATATAATAGAAAAGACAGAGATAAGACAGACAATATACAAGACAAAAAACAGACAGACACATACAAACACACTTCTGCAGCAGTAAAACAAATTAAGGCCTGCTTCATATTAATCTGAAACACTGAAAAATATGATGTACAGTATTAATTCAAAATGTAGTCAAGGTGTTTTATTTAAATTATCATGGAAACTTGCTACTGCTATTATTAAGTATTACCATAATCTATAATTCAAAATTAATTCAAAATGAGGCCAATATGTTTTATTTAAATTATCATTTAAATTATCGTTGTTGTTGTTGTTGTTGTTGTTGCTGCTGCTGCTCTTCTTCTTCTTCCTCGTCTTCTTCATTGTCATTGTCGTCATCATCATCTATTGCGTACTAATTCAAAATATAGCCAATATGTTTTACTTAAATTATCATGGACCCTGTTGTTGTTGTTATTGTTGTTGTTGCTGCTGCTCTTCTTCTTCTCTTTCTCCTTCTTTATTGTCGTCATCATCATCATCTATGGCATACTAATTCAAAATATAGCCAATATGTTTTACTTAAATTATCATGGACCGTTGTTGTTGTTGTTGCTGCTGCTGCTCTTCTTCTCCTCTTTCTCCTTCTTTATTGTCGTCATCATCATCTATCTATGGCGTACTAATTCAAAATATAGCCAATATGTTTTACTTAAATTATCATGGACCCTGTTGTTGTTGTTATTGTTGTTGTTGCTGCTGCTCTTCTTCTTCTCTTTCTCCTTCTTTATTGTCGTCATCATCATCATCTATTGCGTACTAATTCAAAATATAGCCAATATGTTTTACTTAAATTATCATGGACCCTGTTGTTGTTGTTATTGTTGTTGTTGCTGCTGCTCTTCTTCTTCTCTTTCTCCTTCTTTATTGTCGTCATCATCATCATCTATTGCGTACTAATTCAAAATATAGCCAATATGTTTTACTTAAATTATCATGGACCCTGTTGTTGTTGTTATTGTTGTTGTTGCTGCTGCTCTTCTTCTTCTCTTTCTCCTTCTTTATTGTCGTCATCATCATCATCTATGGCATACTAATTCAAAATATAGCCAATATGTTTTACTTAAATTATCATGGACCCTGTTGTTGTTGTTATTGTTGTTGTTGCTGCTGCTCTTCTTCTTCTCTTTCTCCTTCTTTATTGTCGTCATCATCATCATCTATGGCATACTAATTCAAAATATAGCCAATATGTTTTACTTAAATTATCATGGACCGTTGTTGTTGTTGTTGCTGCTGCTGCTCTTCTTCTTCTCTTTCTCCTTCTTTATTGTCGTCATCATCATCTATCTATGGCGTACTAATTTACAATGTAGCCAATATTTTTTACTTATATTATCATGGACCCTGCTATTGCTGCAAGAAGAAGAAGAAGAAGAAGCTGCTACAGCAATAGCAGCAGCAGCAATTATTTCTTATTGTAACATCAGATGTATCTTTATTGATTTTGATAATTGCAAATGGGGCTAGAATTGCAACTCAATAAAATAGTCAAGAGGTTTAGATTCCTAAGTAGATTGCTCCACACATGGCAATGGATGTTTTACAAACAATGAGATGTTTCAAAGATACTTTTACATGTTATAAAATAGATCTGACTTCTACTGACAAGACAAGTCTCTTTTGTCTATGAAGCCATGGAAAGTGGTGTCAAGTAGCACAAGGCAAGGGTTAATGCATGTGAATTACATTCATCAGATTATGAACCTAGATCTCCTGCTTTGTTCACTCTGGAGTTGCTTAAAAGCTTGTGCAAATTAATTTTATAAAATATATATTATTCTGTTTTTATCCAGCTAGTTTAGGAATTAAGCAGGTAAGGAAGGGAAAAATTTAAGTATGCATCTTGTTTTAAAAAAGAAAATTTTAAAAAGCTCTGTCATCCTTGTTACCGAGCGAGTATTATCCATGGTCCGGTTGCATAAGGCAACTGCCTGCCTGATTCTGGACACTGGCTCTAAATGTGTTCTTCCCTTCTGCCTGCAGATAAGGCCACTAAGTAGTGAAAAGTCACACAATTTATTCAGTTATATTATTAATTTTAATTTTAATTTGGTCACCAGAGTGTCTTTGGCCTTAACAGCATGCACCCATATGCAGTTTTAAGAGTATGAACGGTACCAAAATAAAGAACTATAAAAGGTATTCAGTTTTGTTGGCTCTGGCGATTCTCTAGACTCCAAACAGAAATCCCTACGAAGACCTCATTTGATGTCGCAGCAAATCAAAAGGCATGTATGAAAATTCCCTCACCTCCGCCCTGCAATTGCCAGTTAAATGCCTTCTTTTTAGAGCATGGAGACTTGCTTCAGAAAGCAACAGATCCAAGGATTGTAGAATCTTATTTTTCAACCACACATCGAAAGAGGAAGTGTTGACTCCAAATAGGTTCTCTTCCCATACATTTCTAAGGGGACTTACTGGACCACTCCAGCAGGTCATCACTGCAATAATGGGGTTCATGGCTGCTAGGAATATTAAATTAGGAATATTAAAATAGAACCCCAAACTGTTTCCTGAATCATTAATTGTCACTGCCATTTGAAATCCAAAAAGCATAGTCTGTCCGATTACCAACATGTCTTGTGAGGAGGGAGAAACAACTGCAGATGTGTTTTGACTGTGCAGCCTGCATTTTAAGATAAACAATCTAATCCTAAACGTCTATACCTGGATTGTCGCCTTAGTATATTATGCTAGGAATTTACTTGTCGTGGAAACAGAATACTACTAATTCAGAATACTGCAGGGGGACTAATGCTATCCTTTTGTTGTTGCCAACTTATGGTGACCCTATGGAGAACCTATCACAGGGTATTCTGAGGCTGAGAGTGAGTCACTTGCCCAAGGTCTCCCAGTGGGTTTCAATGGCTGAGTGGGGATTCAAATCCTGGTCTCCAGAGTCATAGTCCAACGCTCAAACCACTACACCACACGGCTCATAATTCATTATATCATCATTAACATATCATTGGTACCCCATGCTGTAAATCTTTGCACTTGGTCCTTGTCAAAGAATCACAGAGTTGGAAGAGACCCTACAAGGGCCATCCAGTCCAACTCCATTCTGCCATGCAGGAACACGCAACGAAAGCACTCCCGATAAGATAGCCATCCAGACTCTGTTTAAAAACCTCCGCCACACTCCCTCAAAGTCCTGTTCTTTACCCTTAAGGAGGCAATGTCCATGATTTCTCTTTCATCTCTCCTTCTCTCTTCTACCAATCTCTTTTTCTCTCTCCTTCTGTTCTATATAAACTCCACTCCCTCCCTGACCTCATGCCTCCTTCTATGTTGCTCTCTTATCATAAAATGGCTTAGCCCACCACCGTCTTTCAAGGGACCTCTACATCTTCCTTCAAATCTCTCTTCACAGCCTACTGTGGGATTTGGATGGTATTTTAATATTGTATGATGTTTTTAAATTGTTGTGAACCGCCTCGATTGCGTGACAGAGGGGCAGAATATAAATAAAATTTATTATTATTATTACTATTACTTTTTCTACAGAGATTTTGCCGAAACACTATGCCTTGCCCAGTTCCTGGGCTTTCTATACCACTGTTTTATCCTTTCTACTTTTTGATTATCAGGATCTGCCATTTTTGTTAACCTTTTTCCTAGCTATATTAGCTTTCCCAACAGCCTGTGCATTACATCTTCTATGCTTCTTGCAGCACGTAGTACACTATGTAATATGTACTATTATTAGTACTAGTAGTATCACATACCCTCCAAGTGTCCCAATTTGCTGCAACTGTCCCAATTAATTCTCTGTTGTCCCACTTTTCCAGTTGCTTTCAAAACGTCCCCATTTCTCTTTCCTCCTCCCACTTTCCCCTTTTGTCCTCAGCTGACTTCAATTGCTGCAAAATGAGTTCAAAGTACAAAAATAATTTGCACTCCATTACTTGAATGGAGGGAGATGAGTAGAGGAGGAGTGAATTCTTGCTCTTCCCAGGAAGCTCAGGAGAAAAGCAAATGGCTGCAGCCTCTCCTAGCTTGTGTGTATCATTCATAATCTTTGCCATCTTAACGGTATTCTGATTTTATTTGGCCAAACGTATTCTAGTTTTCATCTGTTAAATGTTGAGGGGTATGGTATCAGCACTAGAATATATATATATCCAAATAATGTGGTTTATATATCCAGTGGACTGGTACGCGAGTTTATAGAACTGGATTGGTACTCCAATTAATATAAAACAGCTGAAGACATTTTGGGGGTGAATTTTACTTGTGTGATGTGGTGTGGTGTTTTAATGTTTTAATTTTTTTACTAGCTTTAACTATGCTGTTTTTAACTCGTGTTTTAATGTTGGTAATATTTAATTATCTTTTAACTTTTGTAATCAATGTTTTAGTTCTGTCTTTTTACATTATTGTAACCCGCCTTGAATCCAATTGTGGGAGAAAGGCAGGATATTAATCCTTGAAATAACGAAGTAAGTAAATAAATAATAGCAGAAGAGTCACACACAACAGCCGTAGCTGTGTCTCCCGTCCCACTCCTCTTTTCATCATGCATCTTCTGTATGACGGACTTATATGTGAATACCTGTTTTTATACAGGTTATTATCCTCTTCCAAGGAGGAGGAGAAGAAGAGATAAAACAGGAATCAGGCCTTCAAATGTATGTGCCTCTCCATGTGGAGCACTTGACTCATATATTACATTATGTCCCTGATAAGTCTATCATGTTCTTCCACCGGTTAAAGTGAGCTAGGTTAGTACAGGAACTGGATTAAGATTCAATGAGATGTTGCTGATGGCCAAGAGAATTTATGCACCAACATTCATGTGCACATCTGAGGTAGTAAGGTGTCTTTTGAAGCAAAGACTCAGCCATTCAAACCCACTTGGACAAGTCACACTTTCTCAGCCTCAGAGGAAGGCAATGGCAAACCTCCTCTAAACAAATTTTGTCAGGAAAAAAAATCACAATAGCTTGCCTTAGAATCAGCATAAGTCAGAAATAATTTGAAGGCAAGAAACAACAACAAATCCAGAGCACTGCACTAGCCTTTCCTCCTGCCATACGAGGACTCTGCTCGTCGTGCCCACAACAAAATGGAACGAGAAAAAGAGCACAGTTTACTCTTTTAAAAACAAAAACAAAACTACAGCCAAATATAAGTTTGAACACAAGAGACCAAGTGCCATCCTTGCACAGCAGCATTAAATTGGGGACATTAAATTTGGGGACATTACAGGATGAATAAAATGATATCATGGAGGGTCTGGATAATGGAAATGAGGTCTAGAAAACAAAAGTCTCTTTATGCAGTGCAATGGTTCACATTTATCAGCTAAAAGCTCTCAAGACACACAAAAATATAGATTGTTGACTGCTTTGTTTATGAGTTGTTGTTTTTAAAGGTCTTTAACCAGAGGTTGGATGGCCAACCTCAGATGTATTTTAGCTGTACATTGCATGGGGTGGACTGGATGGCCGTTGCACTTCTTTCCAGTTCTGTAATTCGATCTTTCATTCATGAATGGCAAGATGTTTACAATTACTGTATCTTCCCAAATGAATGAAGATGACATTTGTCTTGTGTTGAGGCTTCTTTTAATTTAGTTGTTGGGCTGCACAAACTTCTTGTTCTTCTGTGTTTTCAATCATCGTCCCTCTTAATTTCCTTCCCTCCAAATATATACATGTAAGCACACCACCAGTATATAGTAATTTCCAAGTTCTGTACACCATGAACTAGAAGTTTGACAGCAATATAGTGAAAGCAGACTGCCACCTATAGATGGAAGTAAGTCTTAGCAAACCGGCTTGTCCTTTGGATAAAAGGCCTCTTTTTGCTTATTGTGATCAATTAAACTATAATAATTGCAAGAGAACATAGTCTTCATATTGATGTGTGTGTGTGTGTGTATATATGTATATGTGTATATGTATATATATATATATATATATATATATATCAGTCATTTTACATCTTAGGAAATTATTTCCACTTGCAAGATAAACAGAAAAGCAAAATGGTTCAGAAAAAGATGTGTTTGAAGAACAAACAAAAATGTTTCACTATTTGAGCAAAGTATTGATAATAGTCGACCCACTATTTTAATAAACAATGTCGTAAAAATTAGACTATCCCTTGACAACATATCTATTTGTCCAGAATTTTTCTTATTTATCTCTTACATAACCATAATGTTAGTTATGCAGGAAGTATATTCCATGATATAAAATATGTGATCAGAGTATAAATATGATGTACAATAATGATATGTTGCAGGATTTCTCTATTTTATATTAAATCTATGGGTAAGTGAGGATGAAAGAGGTACATAATGCAAGTCTTGATTATGTAAGGCTCGAATGTCACATAATCAACCTAATCAGCATATACTTTGCAAATGGAAAAAGACGTTACAATTCCAGATTTAAAACATTTTAGTAGAGTATGATGATTTGATTCATAGGTCAACACTTTCTAAATAGTCTTGATATACCTTGCTATATCTGGCAAGATTAAACCATAAATAGAAATCCGTCTTTTACTAAAGCCAATGGTCAGTACAATATGCTGCATTAACATGGAGGTCATCGTAGACTTTCCAAAACTTAAATCAGTAAGCGAAGGTGGGTATTAATACCATGACTATATTTGATATTTTTTTCAAAGAGGAAACTAATGAAGCAAGAATTGATTAAAGCATGATCGTCACCTCTCTTCTTTATGGTCAGTGTTATTGAGGGAATGCTGACAGATAGGTACTTGTCAAAGCAAAGAGTAAAAATAACAGCAGCTATAATAAAGTTTTAAAATTGTTCGGTGGCCATAAAAAAGATGTTTTAAAATAGACCCAGCCACAGGCTTCTTTAAAAAGCCCAAATCGTTCAGATTTTCCCCCTCAGGTATCTCAGAAAACATGAGACCTAGAAATATTGCACAGGAGGAAGCTCGACACATATATAACACTCGCCGATCTAGAACACCTCACTTAAAATTTTATTTTCTGATACAATTTGCCTGAGGTGCAAACACCTAATCTGTACTGTAAAATTTGGACATTGTGGTTGAATAATGGCACAGTACAGGAATATAGCACTAGCAGTTTTAGCCATTTCACCTGATTCATAGTCACCGAGTTTCATCTCCATTGCTGTTCTTCTTAATGGAATTGTGTGTCTGAGCTATGATTTGAACATTTTCCAGCTCTGGCACATTTTATTAAACATATTCCACTCTAATCTAGTATTTTTGTTTGGATCTGGCCCACTACTTGCTACTTCAGACAGAAGATTTCAAATTACACATTCCATTTACTGTGTAAAGATCAGCTGTAAAGGAGATGGGACAAAATGTTATGAAAAATAACATCCTTGGGCACTGTAGGTTTTAGTTATTTCTTAGCAGTTGTTAGTTTGTAGTTCTTAGTTCTTTTTGCAGGGTTTTCTGACTATAGAGCATATGGTTTTCTTCTTTTGTTGGTAGTATTCACTAGAATGATAGCCAACACTTGCACAAAACATATTTTGTCATGTACTAGACTAAAACCCAAATGTAATTGTCAACTATTTTTCCAGAAAGGATGAGAAAACATTTTTAAGTCCTGCAAATAGGGGATGAAATGAAATGTTAAAAGCCACCACAATACTTAAATTTTACATAAATAAATAAAGCAAATTTATTCTCAGCTATGATGTGTTTTAATGATTAAATGCATATTTAACTGAGAAGGTGAGCGAGTGAGAAAGACAAGAGAATTTGACATACGTCTCTATATTATATAGCTAAAAATCAATTACAAAGCAGATACATGTTTCAGCCATCCGTAACCATTATGCATGGAGGATTTTACAAGTAAATATGCTATAGCCTTCCCAACTGCTCCTCAGTTTTATGGGATCTTCAGCTTTTTATGAAGGAGAAAAGCAATGTCCTCCTTTCTATCCCATATGGTAAATATGAATTGCATAACTTGCAGGGCATTTTTAAATGGCACAGATTCAGGTCAACCACAAGACTCTTACTATGAAGAACAAATGTTATTCTAAGAGAATAAAAAATGTTGCACAATCATATGAGAGAATTCAATAAAAATAAAGCACGTTTCCTCAAAGGTGAGTATTCTCTAGCCACATCTTACTTCTGTATTAACGTCTAATTGTCTCAAGCTACACATATGGTCTCTTTTTTCCTTTTTCCATCATGAGTTCCTAAAGCTTCCAAATATCACAGAACATGCTTCTGCCCAACATCTCGATGATGGTTCACATTTTGGAGATCACCAGCCTGATTGATACAGTACAATAAAACAACCTATAGAGACAACAAGTTATCAAGGGCATATTTGAGCTTAAAGTTTGGCTTACTCTTCCCTGTTTCCCAAAACTAATAACTGTGTAAATGGTATTCCCTCTGCCAAAATAATTATTGAATTATATCATAGAGATATTCTGGGTGGATGTTATATAAGATGAGCAACACAATTTTCAGGGAGGGGGGAGGAAAAGCATCTACTCTCCATGGATTTAATAAATAAAATGTATTTTACATTTTTTTAAAAAAACCAAAGACCATCATTTTTATTTGTTCAGTTACAAAGCAAGCAAAAGGGGAATTTAGCAAAGGCTTCAACAATGATCGCCAGATATTTAGTTAGCTACATCATATTAAAAATGTGTGGTCTACTCTTAATCAATGTTGATTAGAGACATTTAAGATTATCTCAGTTCTGTACTTGATGGCAAGTGTGATAATTCCTAAACAAAAACATATACAGAAAATACCTAGTGTCAGAACTTTAGGTCCGATAAATACAAGTGTATTGTTTAACATCAGATTTAATCATACTTTCAATTGCTGTAGTCTGTATATTGTTTTTAAAAAATCATTTTAAAGAATTAAAAACTCATTTTAAATTACTTCTGGCTATGATAAAATTCTGTTTTTACTAACATTGAATGTTCCTAATAAGCCAATAAATTTATATTTACAAAAGTAAAATTAATTTTAAAGCAATTCTATAAGATGATCAAAGAGTATAGAATATTATTTTACATCGTGGTTTTCTCAGTACCTTGGATGCCATTAGCTGTTACATAACCATGCATATTCCCTCCTCTTTGAATATGTTTATGCCTGACATTTACAGTATAAGGTAAGTAAGTTAAAATGTCCTTGATGGGGAAAAGATTAGGGACTGTACTTTCTTGCCTCCTCTCTTCATCATTTAACAAAGAATTTGGAAACATATTCCGAAAATGGCAGGGATTGACTTTTTCTCTTCTTCTTCAATAGCGAGCTAGATTGACAAACAGACAACTGAAATTTGTCCGAAAGGGAAAGGCATTTTTTAAACTGGTTAAAATTACTTGGAAGCTTTTCTCAAAACAAAGAGAAGCAATTATAGTGCTCATCTACACTAACATTTTCATATGCAGCAGGACTGGTCTTTAGTGATAGTGGTGTGCATCTGATCTGCATCATCTCCCTTGCCATCCGGAAATCAGTCTGAATGCAGAAAGTGTGCTGACTGATAATTGATGAAAACTCATTGTCTTGGATCATTCTTATCTCCAGCTTCTTGTATTTAGGTTTGCATCCATAGCATCTATCTGGGACTATGTTCCTGGGAAAAACTGGTACCTTTTCCAATATTCACTCTGCAGTACTGGTCCTATCATTTATACGGATTGGAACAGATGTGTATGTACATCCTTCCATATATAATGCACAGTCTGTTACAGATTTTTGGTCTAGAATCGAACTTTCCCCAAAATGTGAATTATCGGAGGGACTTGTCAGTGGTGGCACTGGGGTCTTGGAATTATTTCCATACCAAGCAGACCATATTTCATTTGAAATGACCTGGACATTTTCTTGCTACAAAGCTATATATTCTTATCCGTTTTAATTGCCATACCCAGCTTTTACCCAGCTTTAGGATATTGCTTGTTTTTATTTTACTGATATTTGTTTTATCATTAACTTGTTCAACTATTATAGTACTTTTATCGATTTATTGTTTTTTTAAAAAAGCTGCTTCAAGCATTTTGGAGCAGAGCAGAGGTACAGAAAAATGTAAAGAAAAAATAGCATATGTGATCCATCTGATGCAAGAACCTTGATAGCCAAAAAACAGGGACAACAAATCCCTAGTTACAATGAAAAAAAATCAAATCAACATTGAGCCAACATTCACTCTTCCCTGCAATAAACCCATATAAACGTACAGTACAGTGGGCCCTTGGTATCCACTGGAGTTTGGTTCCAGGATCCCCTGTGGATATCAAAATCTGTGGATACTCAAGTTCCATTAAATATAACGGCATAGTAAAATGGTGTCCCTTATATAAAATGGCAAAATTAAGGTTTGCTTTTTGGAATTTATATATATTTTAGATACAGTGGTACCTCTACTTACGAATGCTTCTTCTAACGAAAAATTCGACTTACGAAACGCGCCTCCGGAAAAAATTTGCTTCGACTTACGAAAGCGTTCCAACTTACGAAATTCCAGCCTCGGCCTCGGCTGTTCCTTAGGCTGGTCCTGGAAGCGGAGGATTCCTCCACTTCCAGGACCAGCCCAAGAAACGGCTGTGACTCCGACTTGAAGGGTCGGAGCCACAGCCGTTTCTTGGGCTGATCCTGGAAGTGGAGGAATCCTCCGCCTCCAGGATCAGCTCATAGAATAGCTGAGGCTGCGGCTGGAAGGGGCTGGAAGGAGGCGGCCTTCCAGCCACAGCCTCGGCTATTCTATAGGCTTGGAACGGATTAGGGCATTTCAATGTTAAATTTGCTTCTACTTACGAAATTTTCTACTTACGACATGGCTGTCGGAACAAATTAATTTCATAAGTAGAGGTACCACTGTATCTTCAAACCATGGATGCTTAAATCTGTGGGTATGGATGGCAGACTGTATAGACAGATCTCTTACTGGCAGAAGAGAGTATTTGTGATAATCACAAAATGATTTTGTACCAGCACAGGTGCAACAAATGTTTATTGGTAACACATGTCTTGATTGGCTTTATAAAGATTTAAAATTTGTGTTTGTTAAATAGTGGAATCAGATGAATGAAGTGTATCTTTCATTGTCCAAAGCACCTGGGAAAACATTCAAGACAAGCAAGAATAGGCCTTCAGTGCCTCTCCGAAACTCCATTTGTATATTTGTATATTCATATACATTTCATATGTTTTGAATTTTTTTCTAAAACTGAGGGTAAACCTAAAGAAGGTAGTCTAGCCAAATGGCACAGTTTTTCCATAGATTAAAAAAATCTTAATAGAATTCCTTATATGAAAAAAAATGTTGAGCATATTCCTTTCGGAGATTTTCCAGGTTCTTCTTAGTTTTGAACACTGTCCACGTATGGTTCAGCTGTAATGCTGTGTAACAGAGCTTACATAGTACCTATCATTACTGGGTACACGTTGTCTACAGTATTTGGGTCTCCAACATTGGGCATTTTAAATAATCCTAAAATATCAATCACACCCCCAATGCTGCAGTATTGGAAGTAACTGAAATTGGCCATACTTTGCCTTACATAACACAGATCAAGTTGCCTCAGGCAAGAAAGCAATGCTAAAGCAAAGCTGCCAAGTATGTTCTAAAGTACTTCATGCTAGGCTTCCTCTTGTTGAAGCCCCCATCACTTTCCATGTATTTCCTTTTCATCAGAGTTAAAACTACCTAAGTACTTGAGATCGCCTCCAACTTCTCTCCTACTGTCTTCTCTCACGCCGATCAACAGCACATGAAAGGGTGCTGTGTATGGCTAGGTTTACGTTAATTTTATTGCTATTTCACCTAATCTGATAAAAATGGAAGAACACATTTAAGTACTTTTTATTGTCCTTTCAGATGGCTTTTGATGGTAGAGGTTAAGCAGGCAGGGTTTTAACATTTGTTACCATTTATTAATTGTTTTAATTTATGTTGGCATTATTATATACATTTTAATATTAATATATTACTATCCATCCTGACTCCTTGGCTGTGATTCTTAACCTTTTGGGGACCATGGATTCCTGATGAAATCTATCAGCACCCTCCCTAGAAAACTGCACTTACAACAAAAAAATTCCAAAGTGACAGGAAGCAAAGTGAAGGATTTTCCCTCCCATATGACCAGTTCATGGATCTGGAGTAGTCTGAAGTGTTAAGACGGCCAAAGCAGACACTATGCATTTCATCCTGTGTTGTGCTGCTACTTCTCCTAAGAGCAAGCCTAAGAATGAAAGGGTGAAGCTAAAAGACAGGGATAAAGTGGGTCATCTAGATTGAAGATGACCAACTTGCATTTGGCAAACGCGCATTAACAAATGTCCAAATAAGCCTACCTACCCAAAACTCTGTTGGTAGTTGTGCTGTTCTGGAACTCGTTTCATCACCCCTGTGATTAGAGTTATGGCTTTGCTACTGTTTTGAAAAGCAAACTGAGCAGTTGAGTTGTGTATCTCCACAGACAACCACCGAGTTAAATAATAAAGCCATATTACCAGCCCCATGTAATTTTCTGTGGATTTGGTGACTCAAAAATGTTTGAATCACCAGCTGGAGTGTTAACGTATCTGCTTTGTTGTATTATTGAACCAATTGATTAATGAGTGAATTAGAGCATTATCCAGAAGAGGGCTTATGGAAAGCTGTTGCTATGACTTTGATCCAACCCTTTCTGAAGTCAAGGGAAAGATTAGAGGGCCACCACTGAACTAATTTATAGTCCACGAAACAACAAAAGAATTATTTCTACTTATATTGCAAAACAGACTAGCTGCTCTATCAAGATTTGAGGTTTCTGTGATGTTCCACGTTGACTTTGTACAGTTTCATGCCAAGCAGATTTAAAATCTGAGAAATGTGATCATTAATGAAAGCCAGGAGGGAGTCCAACTACATGTTTTGCTGTCACAACTTCTGAGGAAATAAAAACATATTGGTGGCGGCAATGACTCTGTTTTTGTCTTCGTATTTAACTGAGAAAAAACAATTAAAGAAAAAGCAGACAGAAAATATTATGTAATATAATTATTGTTTCATGTCAAATGCCATTTTCCATCACATCTGGAAGCATGCCTTGGTTAGAAAATGGAGCAAGTTAGATCATCATCTAGCTGCAATAGTTACAGTTGCCACTGCCTCCCCCCTTTAAGGGCTGTCTCTCATAATTAAAGGCTCCCTTTCATTTACGGCATTTCTGTGCCATATAACCCAATGCACATCCATTGCCTCCAAATACAATGGCTCCACAGAACCTTATACGACAAAGTATCAGAGCTCTGCCTTGTCCTGTCCATTTTGAAAGTGACAACCAAATATTACATTAACAGTTAGTGGGTCTCTATCCGTATTACATCGCACTTCTCTGAATGATATGGAACATCTCATTTTGGAAAGAAGACACACTCTGTTCCATTTTGCGGACTGGTCCAGAGAGAGGAAGACAGGACACCAAAAGAGAGGTAAGCAGAAGCTTTCCTCCAAAATTAAATCAGACTTAGATGGCTTGCTGTGCTTTCTGCTGTACATATATGCCTTCTAGACTCTACATCCTTTCCCTTCCAGTCATTTCTTTCTTTCTGTTTTGTCCATGCATTCTGTAAAACATTCGACCCATGTTTCATTTAGAAGAAGAATGTGTAAAAGACACATATTTTACATATTGCATGATTTGCTTCAACTGCAGCTGCTACACACAAACAAACACACACACACACAATGTTACATGTGCATTCACTCTGGTTGTGCCAAAATTGGAAACCAAAAGCATGTTGACATTCTGGATTAAGAAATTGCTCCACTCTCTGTCTTTCCTCTGGATGGTTAAAAAATAAAATAAAACAGGGAGAGATTTCCAAGCAAAGCAGCAACTTGGTATTGTTCACATTTCTGATTAAGCCAGTACCCTCTACCCTTCCTTATATCATAATACACCCAAAGATTTGACCGGATATACAGTAATCCCCTTCTCCATCCCATCCTCCCCTTCTCCCACTCCATTTACTGTACACCCCACACAAATAATAAACACAGACACAGAGGCAGGTATTCATGTAAACAATTGCTTTACCTTTTTCTTCTTCTTCTTCTTTGGCAGACTATTATAGCTCAGCAGTATCTGCTTAAAACTCTTAAGCCAGCCTAAACTTGGGTGGGTTGTTTTGTTTTTCTAAACCCTCCCCAAGACAGCTGAAATGGGAAAAAAGGGGGGGAGAAAACACAGAGGTTTCTAGATTCAGCAAGCACTGATGCCACATTTCACTGCCTCAAGGATCCTTTAATTAAAAAATAAATTATATATATATATATATATATATAAGCCATAGTAAAGGGAGAGAGAACTGGACTTCCAACTCACTCCTGCAAATCTCCCCCACCTTTCTCCACCCCCTTTACAACCTGATAGTACTACACACACATCCCATACCTACTACGTCCCATGCCTAGTAAAATCCACTCTCTGCATACAGGATTTAAATAAATAAAATAATAATAATAACCCATGCAAAAATAAACCAATCAATCAACTAAGACTTTAATCTAAATTTTAAAAAAATATTAAGATCAGAGCAATATTTATATAAAGAGCAATATATATATATATATACACACACACACACATATATGTACATATGTATATTGCTTTGCTCTTAGTATCTTTTAAAATTTAGATTAAACCTATATATATATATATATATATATTGCTCTGATCTTAACATCTTTTAACACCTAGATTAAACCCTTATATGGATATAAATATACATACATACATATGTATACACACACACACACACACACATATATATATATATATATATATATATAGAAATCACTGACACTGGCATGAAAACATTACAATACACATGACAGACCTTTTATGCCTCTATGTATTTCCCTCCCTTAGTGACAGGCGTTTCATTGGCTTCTGGCAACACGGCGAGCAGGACTGCGATTGGCTGAGAAGACCAGGCTGATCCCTGTTGGTAGGTAGAGGCCGGCTGCCCCGCTGGCCAATGGGGTGCTTTGTTTCCAGGAGAAACATGGCATGTATAGCTATTTAAATCTTTACTACGGTGATGTAATTGGTGCGGGGGGGGGGAGGGGGAGTGAGGGAGCAAGAAGGGGACGGTTGTTGTCAAAATGGAGTTGGGGGGGAGGAAGAAGAAGAGGAAAGGGGTTAGTAATAAGGCAAACTGAAAGGAAAATCTTGTCAAGCTGAATTATTTACAGTGCACCAGCTACAGCCAAGTAGAGACAAATACAAGTGACCCACCACACCTGTACTTTTCAGCCAAAATGTTTATAAGCCAAAATATTTCAATATATATAAATACACACACACACACACACACACACACACACAGAGTGCACTGAATTTTCATTTGCTGAATACAGCGCTACATCCAAGTGGAGATAAATGCAACTGACCCACCACACCTGTACTTTGAGCCAAAGTGTTTATATGCCAAAATATTTTGACCTATATATATATATATACACACACACACACACACACACACACAGTGTAATGAATTTACATATAATGAATTATTTGCAGTGCACCAGCTACATCCAAGTGGAGACAAATGCAACTGACCCACCACAGCTATCCTTTGAGCCAAAATGTTTCTATGCCAAAATATTTTTGACCAATATATATTACACACACACAGTGTAATATATATTGGTCAAAATATTTTGGCATATACATACATACACACAAACACACTGTAATATATATTGGTCAAAATATTTTGGCATATACACAACACAGTATAATATATTGGTTAAAATATTTTGGCATATATATATATATATATATATATATACATGCACAGTGTAATATATATTAGTTGAAATATTTTGGCATCTATCTATCTATCTATATACACACACACACACACACACACAGTGTAATATATATTGGTTGAAATATTTTGGCATATACACACACACACAGTGTAATACAGGGGTTCGGCAACCTATGGCCTGCCGACCCCTGCCGCCGCCACCGCCGTCCCCCACCGCTGCCACGTGCGCTGCCACCGCCGCGCACGCCGGTTCCTCCGCACATGCTGCCGCTGCACCGCTGCCGCGCATGTCGCAGCTGCTGTTTTGGAAAACAAAATGGCGGCTGCAACTCGTTTACGCATGCGCAGCAGTACTGCGTATGCACAAACGAGTTGTGGCCGCCATTTTGGAAAACAAAATGGTGGCACACAACGTGTGCAGCGGTGGTGCGGCGGCGGCTGCAGGGGGTCGGTGGAGGCCATTCCCCCCCCCCCAGCCCAGCGGAAGACCTGGGGACCAGAGACCGGCCCCAGGTAAAAAAAACCTTGCCGACCCCTGGTATAATATATATTGGTTGAAATATTTTGGCATATATACACACACACAGTGTAATATATATTGGTTGAAATATTTTGGCATATATATACACACACAGTGTAATATATATTGGTTGAAATATTTTGGTATATATATATACACACACAGTGTAATATATATTGGTTGAAATATTTTGGCATATATATACACACACAGTATAATATATATTGGTTGAAATATTTTGGCATATATACACACACAGTGTAATATATATTGGTTGAAATATTTTGGCATACACACACACACACACACGCAGTGTATTATATATTTGTTGAAATATTTTGGCATATATACACACACGCAGTGTAATATATATTGGTTGAAATATTTTGGCATATATACACACACACACACAGTATAATATATATTGGTTGAAATATTTTGGCATATATACACACACACACAGTATAATATATATTGGTTGAAATATTTTGGCATATATACACACACACTGTAATATATATTGGTTGAAATATTTTGGCATATATATATACACACACAGTGTAATCTATATTGGTTGAAATATTTTGGCATATATATACACACACACACACACACACACACTGTAATATATATTGGTTGAAATATTTTGGCACACACACTGTAATATACATTGATCAAAATATTTTGGTATATACATACACACACAGTGTATTTTTTTAAACAATGTTTTTAGTTTTTAGTTGGTCGTGTCTGCCATTTTTCTTGAATGTCCTACATTTTGTACTGGTTTTGTAGAAGAGAATTATGGGAACCCTATGTAGGCTGCATCCTGGTAATGAAGGATTGCAGCCTGTTTAATATGCATTTCCAATCTGCTTTTCAAAAACAAATAAGGGGGGAAAAACACCATGATCTAAATTATTCCTTTAGAGCGCAATATTATGGTGGTGTCACAGGGCTGCCTTTTACCAGGAGAGTTACCAAAAAACTTCGATTTTGTGGTACAGTTCTGTGCAGATTTTGGGCTATTACTGGGGGCTTAAAATAATAATAGTGGAGAATCATATTCTGAACTGTTCGAAGATTTTTGCATTCTCTTTCCCCCTATTTAGACAGATACGGATTTCCTGCATGCAAACGCCTCTCTTTTTCTCACATTCAAACTAACCTTGTGATTTAGGTCACTCTCCTTTTGGGACTAATAGACATTATCTCACATAGATTTTCTACTGAATTGTTGGTCATCTTCCTCGTCTCTCAACTTTCTTTGGAAAGATGGTGAGATAAATATTTTTTCTCTACTTGAACTATTCACTAGCTAGATTAGGATATAGCTTCTATGTAGATATAAATTAAAGCCATTAGTAAACTTTTATTTGAACTTAGCTACTTGTGTTGTGTATATATGCCAAAATATTTTGATCAATATATATTACAGTCTCAGTTCTCAGTTCTTAGGGAGGCATAAGGGCTGAACAGACAGCCTGTAAGGGGCGGCATCCCTTTCCTTGCTGGATCTGGGATGCAGCAACTGCATGCCGCGGCCCCAATCCGGAGGTTTTCCGCTCTAAAAAGAGCTGGCAAATGCCACTCCTTTTTAGAGTGGGAAAAAGCCAGCCTTGCCACCGCAGTGGTGGCTTTTCAGCGCTCCTTTGGTGCAGCGCTTGTGAACGATATGTCAAGGGAGTGTCCTGACACCTCCCACCATGCGGTGGGGCGCATGGCGCGACGGCGGCATCAGGACAGAGTCGGGCCAGCCAGCATGCGGTCACCACGCCCTGACTCCATCCCCAGGCCAGCCCTTGTGGCTGGTCTGTACAACCCTATAGTTAGACCAGAGCACATTTATGCTACTCTGCTAATTTTAAAGCTTGCCCCTAACAGGTTTGGCTTTGATTTTTTTTATATTTAAATATTTCTGTTTCCTTTATAAAAGCTCTAGCCTTAGGAAACTTAAATTACCCTACATGAACACCATAGTCCCTGAGCCCAATGTGTTGCCTTGCCTTCTGTTCCAGCATTTACACAAGTGGTTGGAAAGATCCATGCAAATGTTTCCCTTTTCTTGCCATTTTTATCCTGCTCCATGCTAATTTTGCTCCCTGTGCTCTGAAACAATGTGTATTTTGAATCACCTTGGAGCCCACCCTGGGAGAAAGACAGGATATAAATTCAATTGATCAATCAGTAGTTTTTACTACCAGGAACTGGATTCCTGGCAGAAGGTGGTGTAGTGTTTAGAGCAGGGGTCGGCAAGGTTTTTTTCACCTGGGGCCGGTCGCTGGTTCGCTGGGCCGGGGGGGGGGGGAATGGCGGCGCGTGCGCTCACACGCGCACGCACAGACCCCACCAACCCCACGCCGCTGCTGTGCCGCCACGGCTGCCATTTTGGCAAACAAAATGGCGGCTGCAGCTCGTTCGCACATGCGCAGAAGTGCTGTGCATGCACAAATGAGTCGCGGCTGCCATTTTTGGCAAACAAAATGGCAGCATTGACGCGCAGCGGTGGTGCGGCGGGGTCGGGGGTCGGTGGGGGCCGGTTGGCGGGGGTCAGAGGGCCAGGTGCGGCCCGTGGGCCTTAGGTTGCTGACCCCTGGTTTAGAGTGTCGATTAGGACTCTGAAGAACATGGTTCATAATCCCTCTCGGACATGAAAATCCAATGGCCGATCTTGGGCAAGTGACTCCCTTTTTTGGGAAGGTGAGGGACATTGAGAGCTACTAGTCATGATGAAGATATACCAGTTATACCTCAGAATACTGGGAAATGAATGAAAGGGTGATGTTGCAATTATGCTAGTGGGCTTCCATAAGCAACTGGTTGGCCACTATGGTAACTGAATGCTGGATTTAGCTTAGCTGTTTTTATTGTTTGAAGAATTCTTATAGTTGAAAACTTATGGAAGTAAATGGACATCAGTACATGTACCAAGTGATCAGTGGAAGGGAGCAATAGTAGAACATTCCCTTCCTTCAGATTTATGACTTTTTGCTTCTCTGCTATTTGCTGAGGCATATCCTCCAACTGTCCCAATTTGGAAGGGACAACCCTGATTAATTCTCTGCTATCTCATTTTCCAGCTGCTTTTAAAATGTCCCAGTTTATCTCTTCTTCTTCTTCTTCTTCTTCTTCTTCTTCTTCTTCTTCTTCTTCCTTTTTCATCTGATTATTTCCATTGGTGCAAATTGAATTCAATGTGCAAAAGTACTTTGCATTCAATTAACCCAGCAAGGGGAGAAGAGAGGAGAGGGCTTCTGCCTTCAGGTAGAAACAAACTGCCATTGGTTCTCCTAGCTTTTGTGTTCTTTCTAATAAATAACTTTTGTCATCTTGATCACACTTGGATGTTGCTTGGCCACAAGTGTCCTGGTTTTTATTTGCGAAATGTTGGAGTGCATGCAATGGCATGACTGTGAATGATGACATGAAAACAGAAAGTATGCTTCAGTCAGGCCACAACTTTATTAAATTCAGTAAGGCATTTGCAATGAGAGCAACTAACAGTGTGGGTCTCCAGTTAGTTGCAGAAAATACTGATCCATGACTTCATTTTGTTCTAGGTCTAGGTGAAGTAGAGATGGAACCAAATGAAGTAGTAACTAATGGCCTTTGCCCCAGATTCTTTCTGAAGGGTCAGCAAAATTGCAAGTGAGGCTGGAAAAACCTGACCAAACCGGTGGAAACCTGTATTCAGGGAAGCAGAGTGTAGAGCATGGTCAGTAGCAACTAACCAATAGAACTAGAGAACAGAAGCGTGATCAGCAATAACAAACCAATGGAGTTAAAGGTATGTGATGTAATGCTGTGTGCTATGCAAGTATAGTGTATAAAGGAATACTTTGAAAATATTTGGGTGCGACAACCCTTTAAGCACCATCTTGGAGCTGTTGTCACCTTTTGGCCAAAATAAAGGTGTACTTGCCTTGGACAAAATTTGGACTCCTGGATCTGGTTCTTGGGGAATTCCACTACATTCTGGGGGCTCGTCCGGGATCCCCAGCAAGCCAGATCAGGGAGGTGCCCCTGGGGGCTTCACAGGTCTGGCAGCTCTCTGAGCCACGATGAGAATATTGGTGCACTGAGAAGGGGCCCCACCACATCAAGACCAGTGGCCAACTTCTCACCAAGGCGGCAGAGACCTGCAGACTGCGCCAAAGCTCTTTGTCCTGAAGGCAACCACCATAGGTTCCAGTCGACTGGAGGGGAGGACTGGAGGAGAGAACTGGAAGGAAAAACGGAAGACCTGTACAGGCAAGTATTTTTAACAGCTGTTATAGACCGATAGGTGAGGGTGCCCCGAGATCCTATTGGCAATTGGAGGTTAAAGTCTGGTGTATGAGGGGGGTGTAAAAGGGTACCCCTCCAAGACTACATCAGCAAAGTCCGAAGCGTGAGGGTGCCCCAAGAACGCTATCGGCAATGGGAGGTTAAAGTCTGGTGTATGAGGGTGTATAAGGGTACCCCAAGACTACATCAGCAATGGGATGGGGGTCTCTGTGTGGCAGCCAGAACACCCAATTATAAGAGTGTTTGTGTGGCAGACAACACACTCTAATAAGTGTCACTGGGTGAGAGCCAGGACACTCAGTTAAGTGCTTTTGTGTGGCAGACAAAGCACTCTGGATTTCTTGCCCACCTTTGATGTAAGTCCGAGGTGGTCACCTGAAAGATCTTGTAATAAAAATGCTATTTGGGAAATTGTAAATTATATGGATCAATGGAATATGCTACAGCATGGCTGGAAGTGTTAGAAAAGAATCCACCCTGAGATTGTTGTTCAAAACAAACAAACAAACAAACAAAAAAAAAACACAAAAAAAAACCACATGGTTGTAGCCACAGATGAAACAAAAAGGGGTGGTGGGGTAAAGCCAATTGTGCCACAATTAGATTTGGGCCACCCAGAGGATGACCTGGTTATAAGTGCACCCCCACTGCAAATAAGGACAGATTGTATTTAATATTTAAACTGTAAGACAGCTTGTAGCAAACAAGCCTGTTTTCAAATGTTAGAAACACAGACGTATAAAAAAGTAAAGCCTTTGTTTTATTGTCCCTTATTGTCAGAGTTGTATTTTTTGTATAAAAATAGATTGTTGGACTTTTGTTCATATGTGATAATGTATGGTTTGGCTTTTATTCCCTTTTTGTTTGATCCTTTGAGAGGAATTAATTTTTATTATTGTCAATACATTCATGTACCAGCATATTGGCAGGCTGTTTGAATTATACATTTTGAAATATGTCCCTGTTGTCAGTTAAGAAATTTGGTTAGATCATGATAAACATGAGGTGCACCCCAATGTACAGAAGACCTATATTTTATTGTTATTTGTGGATTTTGGAACAAAGGGAAAAGATAACCCTAAAAAGACAGCTCAAGGGTTATTTAGGAAATGAGATTGTGTTTATATCAGCTTATAATGTTATTGTTGTTTCAGTGTCATTTTTATGTTAGAGCAGATACATATGCAAAGAGACCAAACGTTTGTGTCAGTTTAAGAACATTATTTGTAATTTTTGCCTTGAAGTGAGATCTTGTACTTTGGAACTAGAATGTACAATGTGCAAACATAGGTGGCAGAGAGTATATGCTTTTGATGGAAAATGTATGTCCACAGAAAAATATAAATGTCAGGTGCAATAGCATGGAACATGGACACTGGAATTGTGTAGCGTGAAGGATGGAATCAGGAATTGATGTCCCTGTTCAATTTGCTTGTAAGCACTTGTAGTTTTGTCAGTTTTGAAGTTGAGTCTTTGATTAGTAATTATGGGCCTCAATTTGGAATTAAGAATTGATTGTGGAGGAGGCCACCATAAAAGAGTTGTTATTTCTGAAACTTGTTCAGTTCATGGGAAAAGGAGCACATTGTTCCACAGGCACATATAGTCGCAATTGTGTTTCAAGAGGAAAACAGAGGAGGACAAAGGAAGAGGATTGAACAGTAACCAATGTGCAAGGTGTCTTGCCTATAGACATTGAAGAAAAATGAGTGCACAAGCGAATGTAGGGTCAGAAAGAAATAGGGGATGTGATTGAGAAGGTCCGAGAGGAGGAGGAGGTCGTGGCTGGAGGTCTGCAGCCGCAACAGAGGTGTTGAGAAAAGATGGAGAAGGAGTAATGGCAATAGAGATTTGGTAAGAGAATCAAGATTAGGATAAGCTGGCTCTGGGAATGCAAGGGAAAAATGTTTTTGAGGCTGGTTCCGGGGAGGCAATGGTCTGTATGAATTTTGGAGACCAGTCTGTGGACTTTTTGGTTCCGTTTGGTTGATTCCGGAGCCCTAGTGGCTTCAGATGCTGTAGTTATTTCAGGGGCAGAGGGAAAGAAACTTATCAGTTTCACTGTATTCCAGAAACGTTTAACAAGTGCTGCAGTGTGTAAAAAGAAAAAAAAAATCACTACCTCCGATAGAAGCCTATTTGAGAACATGAGATAGCCCTCCCTCATGAGGGGGGGGGGATGAAGCAAGGAAAAAAAATGGTGTGTTAAACAAGAAAGGCAGAAGCTATGGGGAAAAAAAAAACTTGCTGTACTAAAATGTTGCAATTGCCTGTCATTTGGCTACGTTCCCAGAAAACTGACCTAGAGAGCAGCATAAAAAAAACAAAGGAACATAGAATCCTAGAGTTGGAGGACAGCCCAGAGCATCTAGTCTGACCCCCCTTGTGCCATGCAGGAACTCTAAATCAATTGCTCAACTGCAGACCTGTATTCTTTTATTGATCCGAACACTATTTGTATCCATGTAAATTGCCAATCAGCTTAGTTTTGCTCATGCATGGCTAATTCCTATGAATTCAAGACTGATCTGAAGTTATAAAACTTTTGCTGTGACCAATAAAGTTCAAGAGGCAGAAGGGAGACAGATTAACCATAAATTAGCAAACCTTTTTGACGCGACTAGGAGGAGAATGGCCAAGGCCAGTGGTGCACTTATCAAAACAAATGGACACAGTTGTGAAAGGATGGCCTCTGCCTGCATGCAGTTGCAACAGCAGCGCTCCTAGTGGAAGAAGCGGCGAAGCTCACCCTCGGACAGGAGATACTGCTGAAGTGCCCACATGCTGTTGTAACCCTCCTGGAACACAGAGGACACCGATGGATATCACATGAGAAACTGTTGAAGTATGAAAGTATGCTTATAGATAATCCAGTCATTAAACTGTCAATTTGTACTACCTTATACCTAGCTACCCTGCTGCCAGTGATGGAAGAAACCCTAATGCAACATGATTGCCTGCAAATAATGGATGAAATATATTCAAGCAGACCAGACTTAAAAGACACTCCCTTTGAAGAGCCAGATGAAGTCCTGTTCACGGACGGCAGCAGCTTTGTGGAAGGTGGCTTGAAATTGGCAGGATATGTAGTCATACAAGGAGATGGTGAAGTTTTAGAAGTATTTGTACTCCCTACTGGAACATCAACATGGAGAAGACCCTGTGACAAAAGGGAACCGAAGAGCTGATGAGACAGCCAAGCAAGCAGCAAAATCAGGTGCACTAGGAGGAGAAAAAGTTTGTGCTATTCAAATTAAACCTTTGCTACTAGCCAAAGTACACTACACCCCTGAAGAGGAGCGATGGGCCCTACAAGAAGGGGCCTACCAGAAAAACGGCTTTTTCATACTCAGGAATCAAAAGATTTTCATCCCTCAACAATTGAGCTGAGACGTGATTAGACAACTTCACTCACAGACTCATATGGGACAAACATCCCTAGCTCAGTTGTTAAATAGACAGTGTTTTATTCAAGGATTGCATGGGCTAGATCATGATAATACTTAAGGTGGTTAGGAAGTGTAAAGCTTGTGTTAAGATGAACCCAAGAACAGGAGCTTTACAGGCACCAGATGTCCAATATGTAGGAAACATTCCTTTTGAGGTATAGATTTTACTGAGATTTCAAATAGATTTCACTGAGATGCCAAAGGTGGAGAGGCTGAGATATCTACTTGTTGTAGTATGTACTTTTATTGGTTGGGTAGACGCGTGGTCTAATGAAAAGGCAGAACAAGTGGTAAAAGCCTTGATGAGAAGTATGGTATCCCTAGACTCATGGGATTAACAATGAACCATCCTTTGTACACCAGATTGTACAAACTTTGTCAAAAACTTTGGGAATTACTTGGAAATTACATTGTGCCTATCATCCCCAAACTTTTGGAAAGGTTGAAAGAATGAATAAAACCTTAAAGGGCACTATATCTAAGATGTGTTATGAAACTGGGTTAGATTGGACTGTAGTATTGCCAATGGCATTGTTAAAAATCAGATGCACCCCTACAAAGTTGTTGGGCTTGTCACTTTATGAATTAATGTATGGGAGACCACCCTTGGGTTTTGAACACATGCCTGGGGACCTAGCACAACTGGGGAGGGTAGACTTGGGGGGGGGGGAAACTATTCAATTGTTGGAATCCTCTTTTAATGAGTTACATAAATATGTGGGTATGATACAGTCCTCTGCCCTTGTTACTGCTGTACATGATTTCTCCCCAGGTGATCCTGCTGAAAGACTGGAGCCCCTATGAGATCATGCCCACTGCCATCAAGTTAGCAGGAGTAAAACTTTGGATCCACTACAGAATCGAGAGACTATACCAAGGAGGAACCTGAGTGGGAAACCCATGATGACTCTGATCCTCTAAGGGTAAAGATTTCCAAGAAGCAAGCTGCAAGAGGAGGGGAGGTCAGCATCGCAACGTGCGCCACTTCCCTGGGGCCAGGTGGACCAAGCACCCCCCTGAAGAAAAGGAGGAGTAACTACCCGAGAGTTGCTCTGAAAGAATGAAGGGACACATGGGAATAAGGGGGCTCATGTCAATAGGCATACTGACAATGTTATTCCCAAAAGTTAAAAGAAAATTGGTTTAAAAATCCATGCATAGCATTAGATGTAGTTGCCAGCTTAAGCAAGCTTTGCACTGGCAACAAGAAAAAGGGAGGAATGAAGTAGAGATGGAACCAAATGAAGTAGTAACTAATGGCCTTTGCCCCAGATTCTTTCTGAAGGGTCAGCAAAAAGTGCAAGTGAGGCTGGAAAAAACCTGACCAAACCGGTGGAAACCTGTATTCAGGGAAGCAGAGTGTAGAGCATGGTCAGTAGCAACTAACCAATAGAACTAGAGAACAGAAGCGTGATCAGCAATAACAAACCAATGGAGTTAAAGTTATGTGATGTAATGCTGTGTGCTATGCAAGTATAGTGTATAAAGGAATACTTTGAAAATATTTGGGTGCGACAACCCTTTAAGCACCATCTTGGAGCTGTTGTCACCTTTTGGCCAAAATAAAGGTGTACTTGCCTTGGACAAAATTTGGACTCCTGGATCTGGTTCTTGGGGAATTCCACTACATAGGAAGTATGAGGCAAAACCATGTATAGCAGAACCAGGAGAATACACTGACTACAGTTTAAGGTTCAGTCAGCAATTTGCAGACTGCCAGAAATAATGCAGCTTGAGTCCACTTTAACTGCCCTGGCTCAGTGCTAGGGAATCATGGGAATTGTATTTTTTTTCTGGGACATTGAGCCTTCTCTGTCAGAGAGCTCTGGTGCCACAATAAACTACAGTTCCCATGATTCCCTAGCACTGAGCCAGGGCAGTGCCTCAATTTAATGTGCACTGTTTCTGGCAGTCTGCTTAGGCCCAGAGTTGTCCAAATATTTCAGGGGTGTTTACCTTCCTCTTCACACTTTTTGGGGAGGGGGGAAATCCTTGAACTAACCTCAGGCCTGTATTCAAAGATATAACCCTGCTAGTCTGTAAAATCAGTATGTAGAGAGATCTTGAAGCACCTTTGAGACTGCCAGAAATAGCGCAAATTGAGTCCACTTTTAGGGTTAGGGTTAGTGCTAGGGAATCATGGGAATTGTTGGGGTTTTTTTTCTGAGACATTGAGCCTTCTCTGTCAGAGAGCTCTGGTGCCACAATAAACTACAGTTCCCATGATTCCTTAGCATTGAGTCAAGGCAGTTAAAGTGGACTCAAATTGCATTATTTCTGGCAGTCTGCAAAAGCAAAAAAAAAAAAAAAAAGCAAAGCAGCTTATTTATATACCGCTTCATATCACGCTATGGGATGTCTAAGCGGTTTACAACTGTGAGCTGATTGCCCCCCAACAATCTGGGTACTAAAGCCCTAAAGTTTAGATTCTGAACTACAGTATATTTAATTTAAAAATGGGAGTTAATGCTCCCAATCTTCTTCTCTCTCAAATGATATCCACTTCCATACAATTGTTTTCTTCCCACATGTGTACATATGAGAACTTAGGCTTGTTGCTTACTGTTAAAAAATGCTGCTTATTCAGTTCTAAAATAGTTATAGAAGTCTCCTAAGAACTTGCAAGCTCTGGATATCCCACTGAGATATGTGGGAACAAGTTGTGTAAACTTTAGCAAGCAAGATATAGATCTAAATTATAGAATTTACTCTCTGTTTTGGCCTCATGGTAAAGGACAGAAAGTGTAAGGTTTTTAAAAAAAGAAAAGAAAAAGAGACCTGACTATCTGACCTCAGCATACCCTCCAATGTTTCACAGATGAAAACTGTGGTGGATGTGACCAAGAAAATCCAGAGTGGGGTTCAACATGGCAAAAGTTATTATTGAAGAAGAATACAACTTAAAGATTAATTGAACCCAGTTTGTACCAAGGGAGGTGTAAGCCAAGCACAAAGAGAGAAAATGGGAGCAGCAGTGTCACTAGGCTTGGTGTCACCCGGTGCAGTAATTCATGGTGTCTCCCTCCCCAACTGACCTCCTCCCATACCACACCATACAGAATCCTTAATAATGTTTTTTGTACTCATATTACTCATAAATCCCCATTTCCCCTGAGGAAATGGAGTATAAATATGGAAAGCTTATGTTTTATATTACTACTAGCGCAAGAATTGTTTACGCTAGTAAATGGAAAACAGCAGCACTCCCTTCAATGGAGGAATGGATATATAAACTGATAGATTTAGTTCAGATGGATAAATTAACTAATCTTTTGAGAGGCAAAGACTGGGGAAAAAACGGTGAGATCTGGAAACCACTATTTGAATATTTAAATAAGGATAAAGTGAAGGACGACAATAAGGAAATTGGATTTGGAGTGAAGAGCAAAAAGAGCTAATTTAGTTGAAACAACTATATTGGAAGCTGAAGAAAGTGGAAAGTATTTAATTTTAATAAAGGTATGATATCTGATTGATAAATTTACAAAATAGTAAGACTACATTTTTAAGCTGGGTAAAATATTAATGGAGGATGGTGAGATATAATTTATAAAAAATGACTTGGTTTGAGTTCAGGAAGTTGTAGTGTTGTACAGTTGTAGAGTGAAATAGAATGGATGAAGCTTGTTGTGTGACGTTTGAGGATGTTATTGGTCTGTGTTAGAAGTTAGTTAATAATGTTAGTGTATATGTGTAAGAATGTGTATGTTGATGTACGTAATCTGAATGTATTAACTTGTATAATTTTATTTCTAATAAAATTTAAAAATAAATAAATTGTCATTCCCTTATATCACTGAATGTAATACTGGCACAATTAAAATTGTACTTCTAAACTTCAATATCATATGCACAGCTTAAATGTATTTACATAGTTTCATATGCTTAAAGTTAAAATTTGATAAAATGTGATGTTTTTTAAAGGATTTTTTTTAAAAAATAAAATAAAACATTTTTAAAATTTGAAAATTATTTTTTTAATTTAAATTAAAAAAAACAAAAAACAAAAACAAAAAACTTGAGTCTCTCCTTTCTCCTCTCACAGGGCCTCACCCCATCTCTTCAGCATTTTAAAGGGACACAGGCAAATGCCACAGCCCTTTTCTGCCCAAAGGCAGATTGAGGAGCAGCGTTGTCATTCCCTCTGAGGGTGTCACCTGGTGCGGTCTGCACCCCCGCATTCCCCTAGGGACACACTGAGTGGGGGGAGGAGGAGAGAGAAACTGGGAGGGGGGTCTACACTGGCCACTTAAGCCAGGCCAGTCTGGAGCAGTATACCCTAGACTGGTCCTGGACCAACCATGATGGTGACCACTCACAGGCTGGGCCAAATCCAGTGTGATGCCATGCCATTGTGCACATGGACAGTGAGGCAAAACCGCAGCAGACCCGCTGGTCCATCCCCCTTGGTGCCACCACTGTTGCAACCTTGACAGCCAAGCAGATCCCTGGGGGAGCCTGGCTGTTGCTTCTGGTGAGGTCAGAACGGGGCGCCCCACCATGTAATCAACACAGAGGGGCTCTCTCTAATCCCTCCTCATTGATCACATGGGTACCCCATTCTTCCCTCAGAAAAAGTGACAGCCACAGCCAGGCTCTCTCAGGGAGTTGCTTGGCTGGTGAGGTGGTGGCAGTAGTGGCTCTGAAGAGGGTCCCTTCCTTCCCCTGCACTGCTCAGTCCAGGGAGATGGTGCTGTGTTTGCTGTTTGGACAACTGGATTGGGCTGAATTGGATCTGATCCAGCTGTCCAAATAGCCAAAAGAACTGGAGGCACTCTTAAACTGGATTAATGGTTTAAAACAGTACTTTTGCTGTAGATATACTATGAGGTGATATGATAGCCTTGTATAAGTATATGAAGGGGTGTCATATTGAAGAGGGAGCAAGCTTGTTTTCTGCTGCTCCAGAGACTAAAACACGGAACAATGGCTGCAAGCTACAGGAAAAGAGATTCCACCTCAACATTAGGAGGAACGTCTTGACATTAAGAGCTGTTGGACAGTGGAATACACTCCCTTGGAGAGTGGTGAAGTCTCTTCCTTTGGAGGGCTTTAAACAGGCTGGATGGCCATCTGTTGGGGGTGCTTTGATTGTGAATTCCTGCATGGCAGGGGGTTGGACTGGATGGCCCTTGAGGTCTCTTCAAATTCTTTGATTCTATGTAGCTGAAAGTCATCTGGATAAATTGCCCTGGGACCAGGGTCAGTACATGTGTAGACAAGCCCTGGGACATGTTAAATGCAAAAATGGGATATCAGAAGATTAATTGGTACTGTCTCTGCCAAATTGGAACAGTTTGATGATATATGACCTGTATGTTAGAATCAGACATCACAACTACTTCAGAGAAAACCTCCATATCACCCAATTTTTATTCATGCACAATAGTGTTTAAGGGAACTAGTGCAGATGTTTGTGGTGGTGGTGGAGCTGTTAGTCTTTGTTTTCATTCTGTTTTCTGCCACATAAAGTGGCTTTAAGGTTAAGACAAATACAGTACAGTTAAAACACATAAAAGCTCAACAATAAAATGGAATAAAGTATCAATACTATTAAAAACAATTTAACTCATAAAAAATTAAATGATGAAAATCAGTTTTAAAGCAATACAATTAAAACAGTACAGTCAAAAACAGTGGAGCATCTTATTAAAAGTCTTCTCTATAAAAACATTCAACTGTAAAAGCCTTTCAGAATAAAAATATCTGCCTGCTGACAGATGGAAAGCAACAAGCAAGCTCCAGAGTCAAGGGGCAGCCACCAAGTAGGCCCTATCTCACAGCCCCGTGAGAGGCATCTGTGAAAATAAGGGCCTCTCCTGAGGATCTCAGGGATGGAAAAGGCTCTTATGAAGAGATATGGTCTGTCAGATTTCCTGGACCTAAGCTATATAGTGTTTTATAGACCATAAACTATTACTCTGACTGTCATCTAGCAATCTCATGGAACAACAAACATATATACCGTATGTATAAACAGGCTCCCAGAGAAGAGGCTAGCAAAATTTTTTACAAACTGATTAGCAAATCTCCGAAGGAAGGGGAGATGGAAAGCTGAAGGAAAAGTGTAAATACAGGAATTATAACTTTAAATGTTATGAGAAGATTGTTCTCATTATGATATTCTAAAAAAACTAGTTACTAATTGGCTGTACTAAACCACAGATGTGAGTCTCCTTATGTGACCTGGTCTCAAAACTTGAATGTCTCGGAGCTCCTTAACTCCTATTGGACTTTAAAGTACATAGGCTGAATGAATCACAGGCTGTTTATTTTTTTTGGGGGGGGGGGGGGGAGTGGGAGACAGAGTGCATTCCCCCGACTCCAAATATTTTTGAGCACCTGAAAATATTGGGTTTGCTCTTGCTGCACTCTTGCAAGTGGGTGATATTTTTTGACTATAAAGATGTCAACATTAGAGCAGTAAAAATGTAAATGCCATCTTGCCATGACTGGGAGTTGAGCAGGCAGAAATATATTGAGATATAAAGGACTTTATCACACCATCCTGCTTTCCCATGACAATCACACTAGTTTAAGAATGAAGGCATACTGGTTTGGCATAATTTTTTTATCACACTTATCCCCACAATAGTGCTTGGGCAATCACATTATCACATTATTTGTTTTCAGCACTGCCAAATCCCACCTTCTGGGAGGAATAGCAAGTACATTTCTATACTGCTTACCTATGTACTAAGCAGTTTACAAAGTGTAAGCTAATTGCCCCCAACAAGCTAGGTACTTATTTTAGCGACCTACGGAAGGATGTCAGGTTGAGTTGACCCTGAGCCCTTGGCTGGGATTGAACTCACAACCTTGTGGTTTGTGCATGAACGGCTGAAGTACAGGCATTTAACTACTGCTGCACCAGGAAGCAGGGAGACAAGCGATCCCAGGTGCCAAACTCTTCCTGAAGCACAAGTATGATGGTGCACAGTCACACAGCGGTGGGACAAGCAATTGTGGTTGCCAGCCACCTTTTGAAGCCAACTGCTGTGTCAATATGCACACAGCAGCCGGCTTCGGGAAGGTGTTGGCAGCCACAAATGCTATGAGAGGGAGGGGGAAGAGGAGGAGAGGAGCAGAAATCATGCCCACTCACACCACATAACTGCCTGAAAAGCAGAACTGCAGCAAAAGAATCCTATCACTTGAAGGTAGTAATGGAATAGCGGTGAGATTGAGAGCCTATTGATGGGTTTTGCCCATCAATGCAAAGGTGCACTACAGCAACAAATGGAATGCAAGGCAGCAGCAGTGGGATGGAAATGACGTTGTGTGATAAGTACCAGCCAAAGATGCTTTTATCCTGTTAAAATTCAACTTTTCTAGCCTTGTGTGATAAAGTCCTAAGCAAATGAAATTTGAAAGAAACCAGTTGATTTCCCACATTGGATACTGGGAGTGGTAATGTCCATGGGTGAAATCTCATGTTGTACAAGTTAATTGTTATGTAAACATTTGAAATGTATATTCTTATCCCCATTTTGTTTCCATCTCCTCCTGGCTGCAGACCCCCCTTTTTCCCCCAATCTATTTCAGAGTCCTCCTCCTCACCTCCAGAACAATCTTGGTGTCTATACCAACTGCAAGACTGGGAGGGAAATTATTTCATTATGCATGGTATTTGGGTGTTAGATATATGGATACATGTGTCTTGTACTTGGCCCAGAGAAACTATGCTTGGGCACTGTCCTACGGCATAGAACAGTGACGTTCTTTTTATTTATATAAACATCAGCTATCTGAGATTCATTTGTTAACACAAGTAAAAATAAGCAGCTTTATTAATTCTGCTCCACCCTCTGTGAAACTGAATGGCAAAGTTATAATGTAAACTAATTCAAATGTGGTACATGTT
Source organism: Phrynosoma blainvillii (assembly GCA_026167975.1). Taxonomy (NCBI): domain Eukaryota; kingdom Metazoa; phylum Chordata; class Lepidosauria; order Squamata; family Phrynosomatidae; genus Phrynosoma; species Phrynosoma blainvillii. Next base: position 127,447,506 of record JANUYF010000001.1, on the reverse strand, counting down.
AATATTGCTGATTTTTATTGTTTTTATGATACATGATTGTGCAAGAAAATGTGTACCATGAAAAAGAAACTGGCCAATACAAGTTACAAACTAAACTAGTAAGTCATATGCTGGATCTGTTTTTAAAAGTTTACTGTTTGTAAATCCAATGAAAGTTCCATTTACTATTACAACCAGTAGACCTAGAATTTATCTAATCCTGTTTAAAGGTCATCAGAAATATCAGCCATCACTGTATCAACACAAATTAGTCCAAGATTTTCAGCATACTTCCATTTGTTTTCTGGAACCATTAATAAAAGTTTCAACTGTTTGACTGAAAATGTGCCAAACTCAACATGAAAGCTGAAGTGCTCTGACATCTAAATACAGATTACTGTTTTCTTGTACCAAACCTGTGTTGTTTGAATTTTGCATCTATCATTACTCTGCTAAAGCTCATTCTTTCTGTGGGCATGTGTTTGTATACTGACAAGACGTGGTGCTAAATTGATACTTGGTTCTTAATAGGTGATTTTTGTGGCTGTGAAAGAGCCAATCAGACATTTAAAAAAAAATCCTTCTGTTCCTTTTGCAATGTTTTGTGCATGTAATTGCCATGTAATGAAATCTGCTGCATGGACATCAATGTAATATTCATCAAGTGTCTATACTGGCGTTTTAAACAATGTACTTTCAAAACTGCAAGTGTGAATTAGCCCTTGTTGGCCAATGTTGATTTATGGTGCAATATTCTACATTTAATGGGAGAAAGATACAGGATTTAAAATGGGAATGAGTTTTGGGTTCCACAATTTCAGATATAAATAACAGTTTTATGACAGGGGTGGACAATTTCTTCAATACTTAAAATCATGCTGAAAAAACAATATGCTTCATGGTTGTTCCTTCAATTTGCAATATTGGTTTTCCCCTAGGTAATAAGATTTTTTATTACATTTTAATGCATTTGGTAAACAGCATTTTAGTTGTATAGATATATTACTTTTACTATGAGATACTATGCAAGTGCCATACTTGATAGAAGTGGAAAGCTTGAGAGGCTACCTATAGCTTGGGAGAATCTTAAGTTTCAAATGGCAAGGCTGAGGAGATAAGAAATTTATTCATAAATTGTGTCGCACAAACATAATCCAGAGCTCTCATCTGTCTTTCCAAGAACTCTAAAAGTATAAAACTGAATGTAGCTGAGGCTCTTTTTCACATCACATCATCCCCCATCCCAGACCTGCCACCTCCTTCCCTCACACCTGTTAGAACAAACAGGATTCTCATCATATTCCCCAAACTGGAGGGGAGAATGGGTGATAGATCCTGGGAGAAGCTGCAACTATGAAGCTGTTATAGACATGGGCTGAGCATACCGGCCAGGATAGTACAGTCTCAACCCATGCTATGCTTTCCCCAGTGCTCACCCAGGTTAGTCTGTGGGGACAGATGGGTGTTTACACACCCGTCCCTGAACCAAGCTGGGACCTGCTACCACCATGCGCTGCTTACCTTGCTGCACAGTTACTCTTACTCAGAAGCCCCCCCCCATCCCCGTCACCACATCTGATGCTGAAACAGGCCACCTGGCTGTACCCATGTGGCCAGGTGCCCTGTATTCACATCAGACGTACATATCAGAATGTACAATGGCTGGCAAAATAATGAGCATGGGGGCTGTGTAAATAACCAGGGTTTGCCATGGAGTTTCCAGGAAAGTCAGCTGAAAACCAGTTAAATTACCCTGGGGTATCAGCTGTTTACTCTGGGATTGAGCCAGAACTTCTGGATCCATGCCTAGTCTGGCAGAATCAGGCCCAATCCTGCCCCCATGGTTTTGACCTTAGGGGGAAACCCAGACATTTTGGCCCTTGTAGACAGGATACTTTCAGCCTGGCATCTTATAACAATATGAGATCTTAGAGATGAGATAAACTTGGGGGGGGGAAACTATCCTAAAAGAGGCTGTAATCCACTTCCATATTTTCATATTCCACCTACTGATACTGTTCTAGGGCAGTTTAAACACCTCGGTTCACTTCTTGATTGCACTATCAAATGATGATTTGCATGTATGAGTGCATCATTATAGATAGAACACCAAAGAAAGAATATCCGTATCACTCAACATCATTAAGGCATAGTAGTCTTCAGTGGAAACAGTTCAAACATTTGACCAAGGGAGTTATTTGAATCAATCAAGATTGCAGACATAAATCAATCCAATCCATGTGATTTCTAAATTCAGAGATTGTTGTTGTTATATGCCATCAAGTCAGCTTTGGCTTATGGCAGGGGTAGGCAACCTTTTTGAGCCGGGGGCTGGGTTGCTGTCCCTCAGACAATTGGGGGGCCGAAGCACCAAAAATAAATAAATAAATAAATAAATAAATAAATATTTTTTTTTTAAATGCATGCACACTCTCTCAGCCCCAGAAAAGCCATGGCAAAACCCCTGTGGAGATTTTGCCAAGAAAACCCCAAGAAAAAGTAATAACAACAATAATCAATACCATCATGGTGGGCGGTGGCGGCGGCAAAGGCCTCAGGGGGGCGCATCCGGCCCCCGGGCCTTAGGTTGCCTACTCTTGGCTTATGGCAACCCTATGAATGAGGATGCAGTGGCTCAAGTTGTTAAGACGCTGACTCTGTTGATTGCAAGATCGGCAGGTTGGCAGTTTGAGGCTCGAATGCTGCATGATGGGGTGAGCTCCTGTCAATAGTCCCAGCTTCTGCCAACCTAGCAGTTCGAAAGCATGCAAATGCAAGTAGATAAATAGGTACAACTTTGGTGGGAAGCTAAACAGAGTTCTGCGCAATCATGCTGGCCACAGGATCACAGAGTAGTCTCTGACAACGCAGGCTCTTTGGCTTAATAACGGAGATGAGCACTACTCCCTACGGTCGGACACGACTTGACAACCTTGTCAATGAGGAATACTTTTACCTATGAATGACAGACAGCCAAGAGACCCTGTTATTAACTGCTCTGCTCAGGTCTTGCAAACCCATGGCACTTGTTTTCAAAATTTTGTTCTGTAGCAGGAAAACACCTATAACTTCCTCTACTAATAAACTCAGATCATCAACCATGTATCAGTTTGGAAGCAAAATGTTCTCAACAAAAATAAAATTAAATAAAAGTCCATTGTTACATTATTGAGTGTTTGTCAGTTCTGGCTCAAATGAATCCTTCTGTTCCAGAAGCAGAAAGAATGTCATAATCTCAACATAATTCCCGAGTAGTGACAAAGAGCCAAAACAGATGCCAAATTGTGCAGCATTAATGCTAAGAACAAGGTGCTATCATAACTAACACATAACTGCTTGTCTTATTCTGGACACAACATTACCTACTGCTGTGAGACTGTTACATCTCTTAATTGCACACGCTACTGGCATCTGGATGAGTCAGGAAATAATTCAGTATTTTATTTATTTACTGTGTATGTTTTCCACCAGTATGTGGGAGTGTACAATGGGGGGGGGGGACTTTTATCACAATATCATGAAGTAGGTTAATGCTGAGAGGCAATAGAATAGATTGTTGAAGGCAACTGGTGAGAACAATGACCAATGAGGAATTTGGACTCAGGTCTTCCTAGTCTGGGTGATAAACACTCATATTCTAATCTAACAAATCTGAGAGTTCTGAGACACCAAACAAAACTGAAATGCATGACACCTCTGATTAGAAATAGTCTGAGGTTTGCCTTCTGAAGCTCCTCAGGGAACCCCCAAAGAAGGAGCGATGAACTCAGATCCACCATGCTCCCATTATTGCAATGAAATAGAATGGAGATGGTCATACCCAAAGTGGTTACTAAGTCATAGCAGCATAGGAGATCATTAACAGATTATTTCCAGTGGAAAAAGAACTAGTTATCAAATGACCCAACAGCAGTACAGCATGGTACAGCACCATGACAGCCACAATGTCGTGTGATAAGCTCCGGTCAAAGATGCATCTAACTCAGTGCAATTGCAGTATAATAGTGTCCTGTGATAAGCTCCTGAGAAAAAAATGCACCTGTATCCAGTGGGGCCTTTTCTCAGGAAAGTGTGCATAGAACTGCAGCTGCAAGGTCTTAAATATTATTTAACCTTTGAGGGTTCAAAAACATCCATTAATTATTCTTTAAAAATGCAACATTTTGCTTTCTTCATGAAAAGCAACTTAGAAATATGTGGTTTGATTGGGAAAAATGACGAATGAGCAAAGGAGGTGGTTGTTTAATTCTATTGCAACCCATCATCTGAATTTAATGGTTAGCAAATAATCTGCATCACATGCAAAATTGTCTGGATTTGGAATATGGAAACTGTACCTTGCTAGATTGGGGTGAGTAAAATCCTGTCATTAATGCCACATGAGCAAACATTATTCTTAGCTGACAGTTCTGCATCTTGTTATGAGAGTGTTTTAAGGTATTGTTTCCTTTAGTAATTTTTGAGACAAAGAACAGAATTCAAATAATAACCTGTGCAGCTCATTTTTGTACTGAAAGCATCTTCTTCTAGCACCCTACAGCGATTATTTATTCATGGAGTAGCATAATAGGTAAGAGCAAAAATAGTTGAGATGCCCTTTAATAAAATTAAATTGCATTTAGAAATAACTACTTTGACATTTAGTTTAGACAAATACTTTACCCTTCACTGACACCAGTCCTTCAGTTCAGATGCAATGTATGCTGATTCCATTTACATTATCTCTTCATCAGAGTTCACATATCCACCTTTAGAAAAGATACAAACTAGAGGCATTTGAAGAGCGTACTCCTGCCCTAATGCAGAAATTTTAATATTTTGCCACTTCTGTTACTAGTTTTTTTTTAAAAATGGCATTTCTGTCCATTTAGCTAGCATATCACCACCAGGGAAGTGTTGTTTTTTGTTCTTGTTTATATATATATCTACTTCATGCTTTTTAAAATTCCACAGTGCTGCCTAATCCTGCTTTCAATCTCAATTCCAAATTGAGAAATTCCAAATTAAAACTGTATTACAGGCACATTTGCTGAAGACATGTGAAAGAGCCTTCTTGGTCACTGCTCCCAGATTGTCGAATTCCCTCCCATGGGAAACTTGGTTGGCCCCTTCTCTGCTCTCTTTCTACAGGCAAAGATGTTCTGAGTGCTGACTGTTGCAGAAAATGTTTAATTGGGGCTTGTTATATTTGTATCATCATCATTATTGTATTTTAACTGCCATCTAAAAATTATAAGCATCAGTATAATTTAATTGTCTTCTAATTTGTATTTTAATGTGATTTTTAAAACCATTGTACTGTACATTGTTTTAACTGTACTCTGTTTTAACTCAAATTGTGAGTTGCCTTGGATCCCACATTATATAAATATAATAAAATTACTTATTTACTTAATTAATTAAACTGCAGGTAGGTTACAGTTGTCTGCAGCCACGAGTTAACAGACAAGACATGGTTCAAAATATCAGAAGGAAATCTCATAACATGTAAGGTCATGAAGAGTGACTATTGGTGCTAAATATATTTGAAAAATAACTTGGTTTTATTACAACAACGTAAGAAAAATTATAATGAAAGCTTCAGTAACAATAAGATAACAAACCTGTATTCTCAATTTGTTACACCTTTTAAAAAATTTCAAACACTTTGTTTGAAAACAGGCCAAGATTTAGGAATGTGAAAGGTTTAGGACATAAAATATCATAATGATAAGATTTTATGCATAAATGCAATCTAAAAATAATTTGAAATATATAATTAAATTTAATATTAAAAATGACACACATCTGTATTGATTTTATTGGATGACAGGTAACCTATCTTCATCATGTTCAAAATGTCCTATTTTATTTTCTGTATGCCTATTTCAGACCTGCTTTTAACATTAAGACTTTCTGTTCCTCGTCTTCATTCTCTGAGTACAGCCAGTGCTCTTGATGCCCTAAAAAAAAGGTCTCACCTTAACATTTGTCATGACAGGTTACCTACTTGATTTGTCCAATGCACTTGAAATAGCTGCTTAAAATAGCCTCTCTCATGCTTTCTCAGTTGTCAGTAGCTGGATTTAAAAAACAACAACTGGCATTAGGAAAATACACAAAGATCTACAAAATGAATGGGATGGATTCTTCATCTGGTAACCATATGGTCTCCTTCTAAATATAGTTTGATGATGATCAAAAGATTATGTGAAGGGAGTCTTTGTCTTAAAACACACACACACACCAACAATTAATCCTTATGTAAGGTTGGACTGAGACTTACTCAAGACTAACTTGTCTCATCGATTTCAAGTATTGATTCATTTTGGAGCATATCTCCCCTTTGACTGAATTTTAAAGGATAACTGCTGCAACAGTATACAGCCATGCAAAGATCCCTCCCTTACCCTGTTGGACTCACCCCCAACCTTATTTGGCACAATTGTTGTTATTGTGTGCCTTCAAGTTATGGTAACTTGAAGAGGTTTTCTTAACAAGATTTGTTCTGATGAGTTTGCCATTGCTTTCCTCAGAGGTTGAGAGACTGCTGCTTGCCCAAGGAAACTCAGTGGGCTTCCATGGTGGAGCAGGGATTTGAACCCTGGGCTCCAGAGCCATAGTCCAAGACTCCGACAACTGCAACACATTTGGCATGAAGGAAAGGCCAAACTAGACCAGACAGAAGTTCTGGTACCATTGCCTGATGGTATTGATGTCAGGTTGACTGGGCAGTAATTATTTGAGTCCTCTTTTTTTTTTTTTTTTGGCCTTTTTTGAAGATGAGAGCAACATTTGCTCTCCACCAGTCTGCTGGGACCTCTCCTGTTTTCCAGGAATTCTCAAAGATTATTGACAGTGGCTCTGGGATGACTCCTGCCAGTTCTTTTCCTATCATTGGATGTAGTTCATTTGGCCCTGAGATCTGAATTCATTTAGGCCCATTTAGATGGGTCAAAAGGAGCGGCTTCTGGTTGCTTAGAGGGCATGGCGTGCAGATGACGCATGCCCTCGAAGTGGATGGAAGCTGCTCCACCATATATAAAACTCCACTAACTCTAGGCTTTCTTCATTCCAGCAGTTTAATTTAGGGTAGTATTATGAGGGGGGAGGAATTTTAATATTGCTACTGGATTACTACATATCTATCACAAATCACCTTGAAAGCTACTAGTAGATCCAGATCTATCCTCTACCCACCCTATGCAGAGGATAAGCTGTATTCAGTATAGATATGGTTATGGATATTTTCATGTTAATTTTAGAGTATTTTGGTTTATTCAGATCCTGAATTTAATTCATTCTCTGCTGTACTCATTATTGTGGCATGTATGTTCCTAACAAATATAAATGGTTGACTATTATTGTTTTAAACAATCTTCTTCCACGAAAAAGTCGTAGTTGTACAAATAGGGAGAAGATGCAGAATAAAATAGACACATGGCATATGAGAATAACATCCAAATTCAACATTGAATAATTTATAAATTTCTCCTGTCCCAATCTTAAAATGTATCTTGCAAGTTATAATGATGGCAGCAGCTCCCATATATTTCATTTCCCCCTTTGAAACACATTTCCATTAGCATGACACACTAGTTTAGAATTTTGTTGAGGCTATTGTTTATGATGAATTTAAGAAAGAGTAAATTACCATATATATATATATATATATATATATATATATATATATATATTCCTTTTTAGCATTTCATAGTGATGAATAAGGCCCTAATGTTACTTCACTTCAGTGGGTTTGGTGGCACGTATCCCAGTGTAGTTCTGTCCAAAAACAATGCATTAATGAAGAAGTATATGTATATGAAAAAGGTAGAAATGAGTGGGACTTTCTTTTAATTAAAAGAGTAAAGATGCAAAGGATTTTTACAGTTAAGACATAGCAAGAAAATTACAAAGGGAAGTTAGGCAGTGGAATAAAATAACTCTTGAACTTGACAACCTAGAGAATGGGGAGAAGAGAAATAATGTGCATATGAAAAGGATTAGAGAAGAAGCCAGGAAAGCTTGGTGACTTTTACACAAAAGTGGCTCAAAGAAATGTTAGATTATGATAATCACAGGGAAAAGGTTCATGTTCATTATTTTGCCAGCATCATGGAACTACATCCAGAGGTTTTGACTGGATACTATATAAGTAAGAGAAAGATTCTGGGGAGAAAGCCAGAAAAAACGACTTGTCCATTATGTATCAGAAAAAGCCTTTATTATTTTTTCCTTTTGGCTCTTAAACCAAGAGCAGCATCAAAGAACAACGAGGTGCCAAGAAAAAGTAGTTCACTGAAAATGGTGCTTAATTTTCTTTGTGTTGCCTGTCTTTAGGGTGGAAAATGAGAAGAAATAAATATGAGAAGAACATTAAAAATATAGACAAAAATAGTAAAACTTTATTTTTGAACTCAGGTTATGCGTGGTAAATCCCATTTATTTCTTCTAAACGCAGCTATATCTGGATCGAGCGTTGTATATCCAACAGGGCAAAGTCTTGTAATTTCGCTATCAATTTTATACAAATTCAGATATTATATTAAGTATAAACAAGGTGATAAACAGACAGGATTCTTAAAACACCAGTTTCAAATATTAAGACAAATCCAAGCCACCTTTGCTTGTAAGAAACTCTTAATTTTCTTACAAGCTGCAGTTTTGGCAGCTTGAGGCCAGTGCTCTACTTCCCAGTGTGTCCACCCAACTCCTAAAATTGACAGTTTTAACATTGTCCATTTTCCCCTCCTATATGATTTTTAACACCTTTGCCTGACAAAGAAGCCAGTGGAGCTTCAAAAGTCTGCAAAAGTGTATCCACCCACCTCCTAATTTTTTTTGTTGTTTCCTTGAAAAGGAAAGACAGTGCCAGATACAATTCAAATAATTGGAAAAGGCTCTCTGAAGCACTGCCACTAATGGTAGAGAGACAAAAAGGGTGGGAAATGGGAAATGAGATTTCTGAAGTTTAAAAATGGTAGAAAAACTGGAAAGTTCTCTCTGAGGCCATGATGGTAAGATTCCTTAATACGGTAAACAAAAGTGTGGAAGTGGGAAAGCAGAAGACCTCCTGGATCCCTTTTAGAGTAGTAGATATCAGTCTGGGCAATGCCAGGTACACCTCAGCTAGCACATGGGACCTTAGTATTTTAAGGTACCTCTCCCATATGTACCTACCGTGCTTTAGGAAGAGTAGCTAGCAGCCTTATTTGGTGTACCATCAAAAGATGAAGGATGATGAATAATTATTTGACTTTTTCTCAGCCACAGTGTCCTCCCAGTGGTTCTGCTTGGTATTTACCTCAGTCTTGTCTGTATCAGGCCAAAATCTTTTTTTAATTTTCCCAGGCTTTCTAGCCTATTATGAGTTATGATTTATCACATAGGCTTGCAAAATGGAGGTTCATAAAAACTTTTTTTTTTTTAAATGCATGCTGGTTTTATAGAAATTTGGTGTTCTAAATCCAAAAATGACCCCAGAGGTCCATCACATAATTTCCCGCCATCCACAAGTGACATTTCTCCGTTGTAATATGGACTGAATGAAACTATCCTACAAAGAGTAAGATAAGTTTAAAGTCTTCCAGCAGACTTTCAAAACAGTTTAATTTGCTGATATGAAACACAAAAATCAGTTCAAACACACTAAAATAAAAGCACTGGAACAAAGCTGAGCAACAACTGAATTGATAAAAATACTGAATTCGTTTGTGAAAGAACTGTGCATGGCTTTATATTTTTATTGGTTTTTTTTTAAATCCAGCACCCCAAAATGAGTTTAAAATAGCTGCAATATTTAAAAAAAAAATTGCAGACTCATGTCATTATTATAGCTGTGTAATACATAATGAAGAGGCAAAAGGAAAGTAGTTTTGGCAGTTTGAGGCCAGTGCTCTACTTCCCAGTGTGTCCACCCAGCTCCTAAAATTTACAGTTTTAACATTGTTCATTTTCCCCCTCCTATATGATTTTTAACACCTTTGCCTAAGAAGCCATTGGAGCTTCAAAAGTTTGCAGCAGTGTATCCACCCACCTCCTAAAATTGCTTTTGTTGTTTCCTTAAAAAGGAAACAGAAAGGGACCCTGCCACATCCCGCTGAGTTTCAGTAATCTGTGGGCTAGGAAAAAGAGAACAACTTTGTGTGTTTTGCTGTTTTCTACGAATGGTTTCCTTTGTGCTCCATGTAGTACCTCTTTTGGGTAGAGTCAGGTGCATCATTTCACTTATGTTTTGGGGAAGGTGTATGCATTTAGCCTGTTTTGGGGTAGTGCATGTTGCTTGTGGTTGTAAAATTTTGATATGTGACTGTTTGTGCATCTGCTTTGCCTCTGGGCTCATTCCCACTTACATTTCAACCGCTTTGCAATTTGCTTTGGCACTGAATTGGTGAATCAATTTCAGTCGAGGTGTAGTTCCCACCATGGAAGCGAATTATTTCCTTATTTCATGGATTCATGTCTTTTTTGGACACGATTGTCATTCCCACTAGATTTGTGCCGCTTCAAAATGCATGTCAATCATCCACGCATCATCAGTGATGGATCCATGTGTCATAGCGGTAACACATTCAAGAAAACATGTAGGACAACATGACCACATAAGAATTAAACACACTCATAGGAGTGTAAATGTAAATGTCATGCTTTTTAGTCCTGCTCAATATGTAAATGTCATACTTCTAATCTTGATCCAAATGGAGGACCTTTTGGGATCTCTCCTGGATGGGAGGCTGAAATGTAAGGACATTTTCACACGGGGCTCCCTAAAGCCGGCTGGAGCCCTTCCCCTAAAGCCGGCTGGACCCCGTGCCGCTGACACCGGCATGACTCCGGCGGCGGCAGGCTAATTCCTTTTGCCACCCGGAATTACCTGAAGCCGGAGTTAGCCAGGAATTAGCCTGCCGCTGCCGGAGTGAGGCCGGACTTAGGGCTCCGTGTGTTTGAACACACGGAGCGAAAAGCTGGCTGGACGCAGGGATGACACCGGAAGGGGCGGGGTTTGCCGCCGCGTGTGTGTGAACACACGGGAAATGGAGCCAGAGTGAGGCCGGCGGGAGGCCGGCTAGCGTCCTCCTTTTGCCCAGTGTGAAAACGTCCTAAGACCTGTCCTGGAAAAGGAGGATGTGCCTGGGAGGGAATTGGGCTTCCTGCCAGAGAAAAAGGCTGAGGCTGGTGTTATGGCTTGGCCCAGGAACCCCTCGCCCCTCCTCACCCCTTCTCCCCATGAGGGTTAACTTCCACTTTGGTGATGGTGAGGGCAACTTTAACAACTGGAGCCTTCCTCTGAATTATTTACTTCCCTTCAGCAACCCAGGCTGCTCCCTGAGTGCATCAAGCACACCATTTTCTCCTTGAGCAGCCCGGCTTGGGAACTATATATATATTTTCATATATCTATATCTATATCTATATCTATATCTATCTATCTATCTATGAAATTGACAGTATATTTGCTCCATTGTATTTGCAATTACTTGTGTCGCTGAGCTGCAGTCAGCCCACTCGCTGACTGCAACAGCCCCCAGAAGAGAAAAGCCACCAAAGTTTCCTCCTTCCCCAATACAGAAGATCTCCCTGAACCAGAGAGCTTTTCTCTTCTCAGGGCCATTACAGGTGGCAAGTGGGGCGAGCTCAGCCACACAAGTAATTGCAAATACAATGGAGCGCATATACTGTCAATTTTATTTTTAGAAAAAAAAACCCATAGATCATACCACAAAGCACAAAGGCAGCGCTGAGAGGGGGAGAAATGGTGGATTTCCATCATTCACATTAGTTGAACATGTTTTGGAATAGATTCTTTTCAAAAGAACTGCCAAATGATTAGTCTCTGGAAACAGTGATTTTTTTTTAAATTTGCCTCACTTCAACGTGACTCAAACCGAGCGCAGTCGGTTCTGAAACAGTTTCAAGTGTGATCGAGGCACATATAATCCGATCAGCAATTTGCTTTAAATCATAGTGAGCCCTCTGTTACTTTTGGCCAGCTGGGATTTCAGTTTTTCTAAGTCTTGCCACTTTTGTGTTGTGTTTTGTTGTGCTTTGTGGGGGCAAATAAATGGTTTGGGATTTGGGACTCATTACCCAACCACAACATTGCCTTAAGTTTCTTGGTTATGTTACTTGTCCTTTGTGACTAGGACCCAACAGCAGTCATTTTTGACCAGTCATACTTATTTCCCCAACACTCATTTTAGGGTACAGGATCATCCCAAATCCACAAAACAGTGATACCTTTATGGGGCCAACCAAAATGCAACATTATACTTGTTGCAAACTTTTAAAGCTCCATTGATTTCTTCATCAGGCAAAGGTGTTAAAAAATCATACAAGAGAAAGAAAGGGAAAGGATTTTGATGATATCAGTCACAGCCCTGCATTTTGTCAAGATGTTGTGGTTGTGTCCTCAGTTCAGATAGTATGGAAGAGTATTCATACAGGTGGTCTGCTCCTCCTTCTGGACACGTAGGTGCTGGGAGATTCAGTCCAGGAAACAATATTTAAATTCCATTAGCATGACAAAAAGCTACCGCCTTTGAGAACCAATTTGTCTCTGTTTGAGACCTCCTGTATGATTTTTAAAAACACCTTTGCCTGGTGAAAAAGCCATGGAGCTTTGAAAGTTTGCATCATCGTATTTATATTTATTTCTTACCTGCCTTTTCCCATTGATCATGTATTTTGTGCATTTTGGTTGGCCAAAAAAAAAAAAGGTACCACTGTTTTGTGGATTTGGGATCTTATTGTACTTTGCTATATGACCAAGGGGAGCCAGTGTGGCGTAGTGATTTGAGCTTTGGACTAGGTCTCTGGAGACCAAGGTTCGATTCCCAACTTGGTAATGGAAACCCACTGGGTGACCTTGGGGAAGTCATACTCTCTCAGCCTTAGGGGAAGGCAATGGTAAACCTCCTCTGAACAAATCTTGCCAAGAAAACTCCAAGATAGGTTTGCCATAAGTCAGAAACAACTTGAGGGCATGCAACACACACACACACACACACACATAGAGAATCCCAGCTTGGCCATGGAAACCCACTCAGGGTGACCAGATGTCATCACCATAAAGGACAAGGCACTGGAAGATGTAAGACATTCAAGAAAAATGGAGGGCATTCCAAAATAAAAAGTTTAAAACACTCATATAAATGTAAATTCATCCTTCTTAGACCAGCTCAAAATGGATGACATTTTGGAATCCCTCCTGGACAGCAGGCTGAAATGGAAGACATGTCTTGGAAAAGGAGGTCATGTCTGGTCACCCTGAAACCCACTGGGTGACCTTGGCATGTCACACCCTCTCAGCCTCAAGGGAAGGTAATGGCAAACTTCCTCTGAATTAATCTTGCCAAGAAAACCCCTGATAAAAGTTGCCATTAAGTCAGAAACAACTTGAAGGCACACAACACACAGAATCCCTGCTCACCATGTAAACCCACTGGGTGACCTTGGGTGAGCCACACTCTCTCAGCCTCCACAGAGGAAGGCAATGGCAAACCCTTGAAGTGTCTTCTCTGAAGAAACTTGCCATGAAAACCACATCATAGGGTCACCATAAATCAGAAATGACTTGAATGCATGCAACACTCACACAGAATCCCAGCTTGGCTATAGAAGTCCACTGGTTGACCTTGGGCTTGTCTCATTCTCTCAGCCTCAGAGGAAAGCAATGGAAAACCTCTTCTGAAGAAACTTGCCATAAAAACCCCATTATAGGTTTGCCTTAGAGTTGCCATAAGTTGGAAATGACTTGAAGGAACACCACACACACATAATTATCTATTATTATTACGGTATTATTATTATTATTTCTTACCCACTTGTCTCCATGGATCAAGATGGGGAACAACAATCAACAGACACACCACATCAGTCACAACACATCAATTAAAATATACACACAATTTTTCCCCATTTTAAAATGGACCTGTTGTTTTAATATTTATTTTTATATTATGACTGATCTTGAACTATATTGTGCAGCATTCCATATTTATATCCATTCAAAAGGATGTGTATGCAGTTTATAAAAGGACAAGATATACATGTATCAAAAGAATCCACATTTAAAATCTCAGTTTAAAATTATCTGGGTAATATATGGCCATCAGGGATGCTGCTTTGTTGTTGTTAACTGCCTTCCCATAGATCTTGACCCATGGTGACCCTGTGGATGAGACATCTCCAGGCCCCTCTGTCCTCTGCTGCTCTGTTCAGCTCCTGCAAACTCATATTTCAATGTGCTAAGTTTAATTCTTTTTTAAGGGTGGGGGTGGGGGTAAGATATATGTTCATGTACTGTTATTATGTATTGTATTGGTTTGTTTTAACATGTAAGCCGCTCTGATTGCTATTATAGTAGAAAAGTGGCATACAAATAAAAGTTTTATTTATTATTATTATTTTATTATTATATTCGTGGTCTCTTTAATAAAGTCCATCCATCTAGCATGTGGCCTTCCTCTCTTTCTACTTCCCTCCACCTTTCCTAACATTATTGTCTTTTCCAACGATTCATGCCTTCTCATGATGTGTCCAAATGATGACAGTCTAAGTCTTGTCATCTTAGCTTCTAAGGATATCTCTGACTTGATCTGCTCTTGGACCCATTTGTTTGTCCTTTTGTCTGTCCATGGGATCCTCAGCACTTTTCTCCAGAACTACCTCAAAGGAATTGATTTTCCTCCTCTCTTCTTTCTTGACTGTCCAGCTCTCGCATCTATACATGGTAATAGGGAATACGATGGCTTGTATGATTCTGACTTTTGTGCTGAGTTGTATGTCTTTACATTTTAGGATCTTCTAGTAGTTCTTTCATAGCCACCCTCCCATTCTTAATCTTTTTCTGATTTCCTGGCTGCAGTCCCCGTTCCGATCAATGTTTGATCCCAAATATGAGAACTCTTTTACTATTCCTGTTTCCTCATTGTCTAGTTTGAATATGTGTAAGTTCTCTGTGGTCATTATTTTTGTTTTATGTTCAACAGTAAGCCTGCCTTTGCACTTTCTTCTTTGATCTTCCTTAGTAGGTGTTCCAGGTCTGTGAGGTTTCCTGCTAGTATTATAGTGTCATCTGCATATCTCAGATTGTTAATACTTCTTCCTCCTATTTTCACTCCTCCGTCTTCCATGTCCAAGCTTGTTTCTTATAATATGTTCTGCATACAAGTTGAATAGGTAGGGTGATAGGATGCAGCCTTGTCTGACTCCTTTGCCAATTGGGAACCATTCTGTTTCTCCATGTTCTGTTTTGACAGTAGCTTCTTATTCTGAGTACAGATTCCTCATCAGGACTATCAGATGTGTTGGCACTCTTTAAGGGTATTCCATAGCATTTCATTATCTGTGTAGTCAAAGGCTTTGCTATATAAAGCATATGATGATTTTCTTTTGGGATTCCCTGGTGCTGGTTGATATTCCTGCCTCCTATTTTCACTCCTCCCTCTTCAGGCTGCTGCTACTACCCCTGAATATGTAACAAGTAACTAAGGAGGAAAGAAGCACTGCAATTAAAGAAGAAGAGAAAAACGTTGACTTCCAAAAAAACCCAATGAAGCTGTGAGAAGCGTGCTGGGAACAAGGGGACACAGGATCAACCTGTTCCTCCTTTCCCCTCAGTACATCTAACCCTCCAACCACTCCATACACAGAGCTTTGAGAGGCTGCGCATGCGCCCAGTGTCAAACCGGCGACATACTGCTTTAGGGCAGAGGCTTCAGCGGCGGCTACTGAGCATGCTCAGCGTTCCCTTGCGAGCATGCGCAATACTAGCGAGGGGTTTTGTTTTGGTTTTTGCAGTTGCTCGCTTTCTCGGTGGACTTGAGGTGACGGCTGTCGTTTGTTTATTTGTTTGTTTTGTAAGCCCCCCCCCCCTCTGGTTAAACTATCTCCTGGCGGTAGACCTTGGTGAGGGTCGAGTCCACGGTGTGAGGGGAAAGGAGTGTAGCGGAGCTAGGCCCGAAAAGGTGCCCGTTGCTATGGTAACGGACGCTGCTCGGCCGGCGGCGTTGGGGACTTTGGCCTCATTTCCTCACTGTTTTTGCTTCTGTATTTGTGTGTCTTTGTCTTTATGTATGTTGTTGCTGCGTGACTTCAGGTCATTTCTGATTTACGGCGACCCTATCATGGGTTTTTCTTGGCAAAATGTGTTTAGAGGAGGTTTTGCCATAGTTTTTCCTCTGAAGAGGTTGAGAGAGCGTGACTGCTTGCCCAAAGTCGCCCAGCGGTTTTTCAGGTTGTTGTGAGCCTTCATTTTGGACTTATAGAGACCCTCAGGCGAACTTATCATGGGGTTTTCTTGGCAAGTTTCAAGTTTCTTCAGAAGGGTTTTTTTTGCCATTGCCACCTTCTCTGAGGCTGAGAGTGTGTGACTTGCTTAGAGTCACCCAGTATGTTTTCATGGTCGTGTTTTCATTCGAATCCTGGTCTCCAGAGTCATAGCCCAAGGCTCAAATCACTATACCACGCTGGCTCTATGTGTGTATGCGTTTGTGCGTATATGAATTGATGTATGATTTATATGGTTAGACCGAGAGAGAGAGGGACGACAGTGTGGCATAGTGGTTTGAGTGTTGGATCATGATTCTGGAGACCAAGGTTCGATTCCCAGCTCAGCCATGGAAACCCACTGTGTGACTCTCTCTCAGCCTCCTCAGGGAAAGGCAATGATAAACCCCTTCTGAACAAATCTTGCCAAGAATGTCCCATGATAGGTTCACCTCAGGGTTGCCATAAGTCAGAAGTGGCTTGAAGGCACACAGCAACAACAACAAAATAGAGAGAGAATGTAAGTATATAAGAAACTGTGCTGACAGTCCTGTTCATGTTTAGGACTTTGGCTAATGCCTCAGAAGTGGCATTCTTCAGCATCTGGGCAGATGGGAATCGCTTAGAAAAGGGCTAACACAGCTGCCATATTGAATTTGATTGGCTCTTAGAATGGCTGCGTCTGTGCCTTCCAAGTCACCAGTCGATTTATGATGACCCCATGAATTTCATAGGGCTTTCTTATACTGAACATTAAATGAGTAAAGATGTTGACGATGTATTATAATATATATATATATATATATATATATATATGGAGGATTAGTCTGGTCCAAAACACACTGCAGAAATAATCCAGTTTGAGACCGCTTTAACTGCCCTGGCTCAATGCTAGGGAATTCCGAGAATTGTAGTTTTGTGAGACATTCAGCCTTCTCTGTCAGAGAGCTCTGGTGCCACACTAAACTACAATTCCCAAGATTCCCTACCATTGAGCCAGGGCAGTTAAATTGGTCCCAAACTGGATTATTTCTGCAGTGTGTTTTGGACTCTCTTACATAATTGATTTTCAGATATTGGGTACAATCCTACGGCGGTGCTGACTGGGGCTTCTCTAAATATGACAGGGTGGCTTTTATATGGGGTCTATATGTAGCTGAGGAAATAGATTGAAGTCTATAAAAGCTCATGCTGCCAACTTTTTTTTTGAGTCAGTCTCAAAGGTGCGACAAGATTTCTCTAAATACTGATTCTACGACTAATATGGCTATATCTTTGAATTTTATATGGAGTGTGTGTTTTAGTTAGGTTTTTGTATGTTTTTACATTTATTTACTGTTTTAACTAGAGTATAATAATTACTTTAAAATCTTTATTGTAAAGTTTTATCTTGCGAGCCACCTTGAGTTTCCTTCTGGAAGAAAGGCAGCATAAAAATGAAATATAAATAAATAATAAACAGAAGGTCAGTAGCATATGGGGACCCAAGTTTGGAAACTACAGTCTCTCTTATCTGAAATGCTTGGGACCAGAAGTGTTTTGAATTTTGGAGTTTTTCAGATTATGGAATATTTACATATGCTTAATGTAATATCTTGGAGATGGGACTCCACATGACATTCGTGTAGTGGTTTGTATACATCTTATACACATAGCCTGAAGGTGATTTTATACACAGTATTTTTGATAACATTCATGAAACAAAGTTTGTGTACATTGAACCATCAGAAAGCAAAGGTGTCACTCTCTTAGCCACCCATGTGGACAATCTTGGAATTCCCAATAACGGAGACCCAACCTGTACTTCTTGCACCTGGATCTTCTGCAACAGGTTTGCTACATTGTCTTGATGCTTGCAAAGAATAAATTCATAATGCATTGACCTTGCTTGTATATAAACATAGCAGAATGGTTGCCAAGTTTGTGCATCAACTTGTTCAATTTAAACACTGAACTAAACTCATGGAATTTTGGAGTTATTCTGAACTGATCTTTTAAAATTCTGCAGTATATCTTTGCATCTCAGTTCCTTTCACAACTAACCATACTAAAGCTGTTTCATATGTTGTATGGATATGATAGCTCGTACCAAGGAAGTGTAATATAATGGGGTGGAGGGGAAGATATCTCTTGAAGCCCATTAAGTAAATTGGTTTATAGTTACAGTGGGAATGCTGCACCACCAGCATTCATAATTCTAATCCATTTGGAGCTGCAATGACTGATATTAAAAAAATAACAGAATCCCAAAGGGGTACCTGTGTTATTCCAAAACACATCCTTATCACCTGGGCTGACATCTATGAACTCTGGTTGCAAAAGTGGTCTTTAAAAGGTTAAATGATAGGGTTCTGTCACTGAACAACAGAGACAAAAAGTGTTATTATTTATTTTTATCCTGGCTTATTTAATTTGGTACATAACAAACAGGTGGAGTGCTTACCCATCACTTTGGAAGTGGAGCAGATGGTCAAGACAGCTCCAGCTTACATTGACCCTAAGGGGTCTTGATAAGAATTAGTCAGAGGTTTGTCATTGCCTTCCTCTGAGGCTGAGAGAATGTGATTTACCTAAAGTTACACAGTTTCCATGGCTGAATGGGGATTTGAACCCCGGCCTCCCAGAATCCTAGTCTCACACTCAAACCAATATACCACACTGCCTCTGTAGTAAGGCAGGATGACCCCAAAGAAAGGGTTTCCACTTGGACTTCAGCTGTTTGGGAGAACAAATAATTGCCTCACTAGTTCCATCATTTTAAACCATTGTGGAAAAACCAACTCTCTTATTTTGCTAGTAACATTTTTTAAAAAAAATTCAATTAGTGTGTATATTAAAGCATGATTGTACTATCTGAACAGGGACTCTGTTCGGATTAAAAAAACATGGTTCCTCCATTGTATTAGAGGTGATGAGAGAGATTGCTATTGGAAAGAATGGACAGTGACAGTGGTAGTCCCCATCTTACGATGAATTTAAAAGAACCAAAATACAGTAAGTTTAGAAGCCTCAACAGGACTTTATTTATTTAATAAATACATTCTTAGGATAAGCTAGCCTGATGCTTCCTAAAATACACTAACAGAGTTAAGATGGCAGGCAGACATGCTATAACATGTCCTCCTTCATGAGAAGAAAGCATAGAGACACCGGCCTGAAAAACAAGATGGGAAAAGTGAGTTCAGCCTGGGTTAGCTTCTTTTCTTTACAACATGGCAGTCACTTAATTAACCCTGGCTGAACCAGATAGTGTAATCTGCCCATAATGCTTTGAGATGGTGGCTGACAGAAGAAGCATATGAACAGGAAAGGAACAATAAAGTTCCTAATCTCTCTTTGTTGAAGCTGTCTTATCCTTGGTGGACAAGAGAACAGGAGGAACAAGTGTGGTAGCTGCTGCATCTTCCAACACATTATTCAAATTAAACATAAATCTTTAATAATATCTTTCTGAAATGTAGAGTTTTTATGATGTAAAAATGATGGTGTGCCATCAAAATTAAATTTAACTTTGCTTTTGAACAGAGGTGATAAAAAAGTGACAGGGGAGAGGTTAGGAAAGGTTTATGATGAAAGTCTGCTTTTAGGGTTGACTATGGCTCTGCAGTCATTGCCTCCATCATAAATGTACTTCTAAATCAGACAGTTTAAGATTGAAAGGAGTTTTGATTGAAACTTAATTAGTATGTGTCATGGATTATGATGGTTCTATAGCACAGAATGTGATTGTGTCTCCCAGGTTGCCACTTACTTAATTAAAAGAGAACAAATATTAAAATCCAATAAATGATATATCTCTAGAGCAAATGTAAAGATTTGGAGGCAGAAGGAAATGACTCATTATTTCAAGACTAGAGATCATTAACATAGGAATTGTCAAGAAGTTATAAAAGTTCATAATGCAGTGGAGAGAATAATGGAAATGGAAACTAACAGAAGACAATGGGTTCATCTTTCTATTTCTGTCTCTAGGTTAATTTCATCTTTGATCACGTGACTACAATGTATAAATATATTACCTACAATTAAAAAGTAATCGATTGTTCTTGAAGACTAGAATTGTTACAGCAGCTTGGAATATGGGTGGAAAGACTTCCTGCCCCCAGCAACCCACCAAAAGTGTTTGTGGTTTAATTTTCCAGGTTGGAAAATCAGTTTAGATGCAAATCTATGCTACAGACACAACAGTTTCCTAGCAATTTAACGAATAGCTTTCCTCAAGGAGCCATAGGAATTTTGGAGGGCCAACTGTACTTGCTTTGTTGGAAAGATGGAGATAATTCATATTATTACAGTAAGCTTTTTATACTGGGTGTTCTGCATATAACTGTAAGAAATGGCAACAAATAATAATAATAATAATAATAATAATAATAATAATAATAATAATAATTTATATCCCGCCCCTCTGCCAGGCAATCAGGGCGGCGTACATCATTATAAAATTTCAAAACAATAAATCACAATGAAATCCCATCTCTCCATCTCCCACCCACCCATCCCCCCAAAACATACTAAACAATTTAAATAAGATTAATTAAAAATTTACAATTTAAAAATACATAGTTCCTGTCATTGTGGGCCTCCAAGGGCTGCAAGTTGGCAAAAACAGTCCTCCAAGGCCATAAGACGCCGTCGCTCGTCGCGTGGTGCCGGCGAAAGGTGGAAACTGCCCTGCCCCTGGAGAAGGTGGAAACTGGGCGGCTTTTGAAGCTACCGCCCGCTCTCCAGGGAGGCTCGCCGACACAGCTGATGCTGGGCTCACAGGAGGGAGGGTGTTGGGCGGGATACTCGTCCTCCACTTGTCCTCCTGGGCTGCCCTGCCCCTCAAAAACAAAAAAAATCTTTTCCATTTCTTCTAGATAGTGGTTTTAGAAGGACTCAATGTACACTTGCAGTAGGGATTTTTTAACCATTTTTTCCTTTAAAGAGGTATAACTTACCTCTTTAAGGCCATGTTGTAAACTGCTTCTGGTACTCTTGAGTGTTAAAAGCAGCTTGCCATACTGTACAAAGAACTAATGTTTGAGAAACCCCAGCCAGATCCTTCTTGGGAATATAGTGGTACAAAAGTGCCAAAGCTCCTGACCATTAGTCATGATTAACATAAGTCCCATTGATTTCAATGGGCCTATTCTAACTACATGTGGATCCAATTTTTTAAGTACAATTGGCATTTAGACCCTGCTCAGCCTTTCTGCCCCTCTCTTTCTCTGTATTTAAGTGCAGACAAAATAAATGGATACTATATATATTTAAATACAGACAAAAAGAATGGATACAATTTTGGATGGGAAGAAGTATGCTAAGACTTGAAGAGACAGTATTTCAACAGCAGCACTTAAATGGTGGTGTAGTATACTTTTTTAAAATAGTAAAATCAGATTCAGTGGAGAAGAAACATTCCAACATAATGTATGTGAGGAGAAAAATATGATGTTCCACCCTTCAGGAAAGGTGTTTGAATCCTTAGCCAAACCTGCATAACAACTGCTCTAGGCTGGTTTAAACATTCATGTTGACTCCATCATGAGATGATGTGTGCAAATGAGCCATTTAAGATGGAACTTCTATATCACCTCACATCACAGTACGTTTTTTAGTGGAGGCATTTTCTATATTCGGGTGCCAGTGCCCAGATGAAAATACAGGCAAAAATCAAGTGCTGTGTGAAGTAGGCTGCAGTTACTTTGTGGAAAGATGTTTGGATCTTTTGAAATAAGTACATAGTGTTTGTATGGTTGTGCTTAAAATGTGGTAGGAACACAAAAGGGAAAAATGAAAAATGGACCCTGAGAAATTTGTACTGGAAGTGAAATTGGCATGTTTTTCTATGTAAGAGGTAGTGAATTAAGAATAGATATCCAGTCAATAAATAATAGTATCTACAAAGTACGGTAGTTCAGTTGGCATGCTGCCTTAAACTGCATAACTGGGAAGGAATCTTTCACTGATATGTGATATGGACAGCTTGGGACTTAAATTTTGTACTTGGTGATCCATCTTGTGCAATATATTAGTGTTTGTTCTTTTTGGCTGTAGTTTCAGCTTGTATTTTCAAATGGAAAGCAGTGCTGGTTGGTTTCCATTAGAACAATCCCTAGATAGCACTGTTCACTTGTCTTGTTTGTTTTGACAATAAATGTTTTCTCTTTATCATTCAGATCCTGCTGAAATACCATCATTGTATTATTCTACAAATCTTCAGCTGGTGGAAGTTTTTTTGAAAACGGTTATCTAATGAAGTTTTCTATAGACTCAGGGAGCTGTTGTATTTGGCATTAATAGTATATAGCAGCAAAACTTTTGGTGAGTATCTCTTGTGTGTGAATGTACTTGTGTGCGAGAGAGGCATTTCCTTCCTGAACATAAGAAATGTTCTGTTCTCCCAGCACTTCTCCACTGATTCTTTGCCATTAATAATAATACCACAGGACAATAATAATTAGGGCTCTTGTTTTCCAAGGAGCTTTGCTATTCTCAAGTTTCAAACCCTAGGTCTCAGAATGGGCTAGATCAGATGTGCTTGTAGGAAGGTGACACATGGTATGGAGGTGAGATCCCACTCAGCTTCCTTACCAGCTGGCTCTTTCTACCCTGCCTCAGCCCTTTGGTGACAGGTTGACCCAAAATACATTTTTCTAGTATCAGTTGCATGTTACAGGAGTACAAGTTATGTGATTCAAACTGTAAATGTTAATAAATGTATCTGTAAATACAGTTATGTGATTCAAACTGTAAATGTTAATAAATGTATCTGTAAATGTAAATAAGTGGTATATATATGGAAGTACTGAAATTCCACTGGATATACTTTTCTATCATCCAGGTAGAATATATTGAACACTTTCAAAGCACTTTTGGAATGTGAGTACAGAATACACACTAAATATGTGTTGGAGACCCTCCAGGAGACCATAGCACCTAAAGGCTGCTCTGTGAGACAATGTGCCTGTTTCTCAGTACTGCAACCCAGCCAAATAGCCTCCCTTCTGTGGATTTTTCAAATTTGACTTAATATCTAGAATTTTTTATTTGTATGCTGAAAAGAACAAAAATGTTAAATATGTTATACTGCATAAACAATACACTGAAGAACTCTCTTTAACACCTCTTTACAAACAATCATCAAATAGGCCAAATGTTATTTGTGTATTGAGCTCATCTATCTTACTGTGTTCCACATGTTTTTATATAACCTGTGGCTATGTAGTGATATATCACTAGCACAATCATTTACTTATTTCTCATTCAGCCATTCATGAAGAAACACTCATCTTCTTAATTAACTATTTCTGATTTCTTCTCAATTGTTTCATTTATTGATACACCATAAATCAAATATATGATCTCAGGAAGTGTTTTCCAGAGAGGCAGATAGGTTTAAACCTTCACTTTTTTCATTCTCAAGCACTTGGATTCCTGATCAGAGCTTTGCAGGTCAGGCACTTTCCTGGTCAGGCATTTCCTTCAGACATTGGATAACAAAGCAGGATTCTTTGACCTAAATATCATACTCTCTCATCCTAAAAAGAATGAGGTGGCAAACTCCCTTTAAACAAATCCTGCCAAGAAAACCCCATGATAGGTTCACTGTAGGGTTGCCATAAGTCAGAAATGTTGTGAAAGTATACAATAACAAATGAGATTTTTGTGTACTGAAACAGGGCTATCATATCACCTCTTAACCATCTCTTCTCCATACCCAGATCCCTAAGTCTTTCTTCATAAGACATGGTTTCCAGACCCTTCACCATTTTGGTGGCCCTCCTCTGGACAAGCTCCTACTTGTCAATATCCTTTTTGAATTGTGCCCAGAACTGGACACAGTATTCCAGGTGAGGCCTGACCAGAGCAAAAAAGAGTGGCACTATTACTTCCCTTGATCTAAACACTATACTTCTATTGATGCAGCCTAAAATTGCATTGGTCTTTTTAGCTGCCGCGTCATGTTGACTCATGTTCAACTTGTGTTCTACTAGGACTCTTAGATCCCTTTCAAATGTAGTCTTGTTAAGCCAGGTGTCCCCCATCCTATATCTATGCATTTCATTTTTTCCTACCTAAGTGCAGTACCTTACATTTTTCACTGTTGAAATTCATTTTCTTAGCTTTCTAATCTATTAAGGTCTTTTTCAATTTTGATCCGGCCCTCTGGGGTATTAGCTACTCCTCCTGGTTTAGTGTCAACTGCAGATTTGATAAGCATGCCCTCTATTCTTTTATCCAAGTCATTGAAAGAGTAAAGATATACATCTGAGCACTAAAGTCATAATCATCCAAGCCATTGTATTCCCTGTACCATGTACGGATGCAAAAGTTGGACAGTAAAGAAAGCTGACAGAAAGAAAATCAACTCATTTGCGATGTGGTGCTGGAGAAGAGTGCTTAGGATACCATGGAAAGCCAAAACAACAAACAATTGGGCAGTTTAACAGACCAAACCTGAAATCTCCTTGGAAGCCAAGATGATCAAATTGAGGCTGTCATACTTTGACCACATAGTGAGAAGGCACAGATCACTAGAAAAGACAATAATGCTAGGAAAGGTAGAGGGTAGTAGAAAGAGAGGAAGGGCCTTTGCAGACTGCCAGAAATAGTGCACATTAAATTGAGGCACTGCTCTGGCTCAGTGCTAGGGAATCATGGGAACTGTAATTTATTGTGGCACCAGAGCTCTCTGACAGAGAAGGCTCAATGTCTCAGAAAAAAATACAATTCCCATGACTCCCTAGCACTGAGCCAGGGCAGTGTCTCAATTTAATGTGCACTATTTCTGGCAGTCTGCAAAGGCCCGAAGACTGCACACAAGATGGATAGACTCAGTCCGAGAGACCATGAGAATGAATTTGCAGGAACTAAGCAGAGCAGTGGACAGGAGATCTTGAAGATATGTCATCCCATAGTCACCATGAGTCACAGTTGACTTGAGGGAAGTTAACAACAACAACAAATTCTTCCTTTGCTGTACTGTGTATGGTTTCTCTCATCTCAGCTCCTTCAGCATTACCATTGAATTCTTGGTTGCTTCTTCAACTAAGGCTTGATCACTTGATCACTGAGTTTCACTGGATGATCTTCTCTAGGTAGAGCCACAGTTCAGCAGTACTCTGAGGTCTTCCAGAAACATATGTCTTGAATCTGAGATCAGAAGCCATGGGAACTGCACAAGGGTGGACTTCATTCAGGCATTTACATGTCTTCTGGAGACAAAATGCTTCATAGACAGTTGAGGGGATCTTATATATGCGAACGTATACTCTACAGTTGGATCAACCTTCCATGGACAGAAGGCTCTGCTCATGGAAAGCACTTCTGCTTGATTTCTGAGGGTCCTCTCATGTCATAGCTCACTCCATTCAGGTGGGTCCCCTGACCCTGTATAACATTTTCTTAGGGTAGGAGGTACTGCCAAGAAAAGGAAGGCATAGAGAGAACTACTTCTGTTCTGTCAGCCCAGATGCACATGTCTGAATCTGGATCTTAACCCACTTTGTTTCATCAAAAACAAAGGTGATATTTGGGTTATAAAATGCCTGTTTGTGGTGGGGAGATAAAACAGAGAAACTTCTTGCTATTCAGTGCATAGTTGAGGTGGTGTCAGACATTTATTGAATTTCTTTAGTTTTCAGATATTACAAATGTCATTGAAACTCTTATGTATTAAGCCAAATTGAAAACTCCACTCTACCGATTTTTAAAAATAAATTCAACATGCACAGTTTTGGTTAGGATATTTTAGGTTTTACATGAGCAGGTCTTACGTAACTTCTGGATCCATCCTTTGGACATCTGACAGGAATGGAGACATTTTAATACTATACTGTGTATAAAACTCTGTGGTAGGAATTAGCAACTTCAGTAGCTCCAGAGACTAATATTATCCCCTCAGGATCAGCCACAGGCCACCATCTGCCACTACCAAACCATCCACATTTCATAGCTAATCACACTGCTGAGTTTTGGCAGCAGAGCAGGAAAAAAACCCTCTTAAGCAAGAAATGATTGTTCTAAAGGGGGTTCTGAATTGCCCACCAAATTTCAGGCCAAAATAGCAAAAACTCTTTAAATCAAGTGTCTTCAGTGCCATTAAAGTTCGGTGGCAGAAGGCAGAAATGGCCTGTGGGTGAACATTCATCTCTCTGTACTTGGAACTTAATCTGAAATGATCCCATGTGTATGGTGGCTCTTGATGCCTTAAAGTTGCAGGCATATTTCTTGTAGCTATTATTTTATTATACCAAGATGTAACACAAATATACTATTGCTGGTGGGAACAATGGCGTGCCAGGGAATTCTGTAACCACAGGCATTTTGCTAGACACCAACTAGAATAACCATGCTAATCTGCAGTGCAGACAGATGGCTGAGGAGTATGGGCTAAGGATCAATGCAGTGGGAATCACGGGGATTAGATATGCACCAGAGTGTGATCAGAACTCTGAAAAACTTTTATGATAAATAAGCTTTATTTTGTATCTCCTCTGTACAGTGTGTGGACTGATTTTTGCAACATACTTTTCTACACAAAAATGCAATCTTCAAAAAGTAAAAAAGAATATTCAAAAGCTTTCTATAAGCCTCCTTTAGCTGTCCAGAAGACCAGTGCTGAGATCATAAATGAAGCACGAAACACACTAAGAACCTTAAGAACTCAAAGACCATTTACACCAAGAGAACAACAAAGGAAACTTTTTGGATCTGCCTCATCAAGGACACCTGACAATAGGCCACCTTCTGCTTTTAGGTATGGGGCTTGGAAGGAGGGGATGTAGCACTAACATTTTGTGTGAGCGCAGGATGCCATACACCTTAGAGTATGTATGATTCAAAAGTATCAGAGATGTTTAAAAGGTAGACATTGTAATTGTTCATCTTTTTCAGCAGCAAGTACCGTATTTTTCGCCCTATAGGGCGCTCCGGCATATTGGGCGCACCCAATTTTTAAGGAGGAAAATCAAAGAAAAAAGGATTCCTCCCTTTAGCCGGAGGCCGGTTGTTCAATGGGCTGGTGCTGGGATTGGAGAACTTCTCCGATCCCAGCACCAGCCCATTGAACTGAGGTCGCGGGGGGAAGGAGGGCTCCTTCCCCCCGCGACCTCAGTCTTTGAATGGGCTGGTGCTGGGATCGAAGCGATCCCGGCGCCAGCCCATTGAAAGACTGAGGTTGCGGGGAGAAGGAGGGCTCCTTCCCCCCCCCCCCCAGTCTTGGAATGGGCTGGTGCCGGGATTGAAGCGATCCCGGCACCAGCCCATTGAAAGACTGAGGCCGGCGGGGGAAAGAGCCTTCCTTCCCCCGCCGGCCTCAGTCTTCAATCGGCTGGGGCCGGGATCGCTTGGATCCCGGCCCCAGCCGACTCCAAGACCGAGGCCGGGGGGGGGAAGGAAGGCTCCTTCCCCCGCCGGCCTCAGTCTTCAATCGGCTGGGGCTGGGATCGCTTGGATCCCGGCCCCAGCCGATTCCAAGACCGAGGCCGGGGGGGGAAGGAAGGCTCCTTCCCCCGCCGGCCTCAGTCTTCAATCGGCTGGGGCCGGGATCGCTTGGATCCCGGCCCCAGCCGACTCCAAGACCGAGGCCGGGGGGGGGGAAGGAAGGCTCCTTCCCCCGCCGGCCTCAGTCTTCAATCGGCTGGGGCCGGGATCGCTTGGATCCCGGCCCCAGCCGACTCCAAGACCGAGGCCGGGGGGGGAAGGAAGGCTCCTTCCCCCGCCGGCCTCAGTCTTCAATCGGCTGGGGCCGGGATCGCTTGGATCCCGGCCCCAGCCGACTCCAAGACCGAGGCCGGGAGGGGAAGGAAGGCTCCTTCCCCCGCCGGCCTTAGTCTTCAATCGGCTGGGGCCGGGATCGCTTGGATCCCGGCCCCAGCCGACTCCAAGACCGAGGCCGGGGGGGGGGGGAAGGAAGGCTCCTTCCCCCGCCGGCCTCAGTCTTCAATCGGCTGGGGCCGGGATCGCTTGGATCCCGGCCCCAGCCGACTCCAAGACCGAGGCCGGGGGGGGAAGGAAGGCTCCTTCCCCCGCCGGCCTCAGTCTTCAATCGGCTGGGGCCGGGATCGCTTCGATCCCGGCACCAGCCGATTCCAAGACTGAGGCCGCGGGGAGAAGGAGCCCTCCTTCTCCCCGTGGCCTCAGTCTTTCAATGGGCTGGCGCCGGGATCGCTTCGATCCCAGCACCAGTCCATTCAAAGACTGAGGTCGCGGGGGGAAGGAGGGCTCCTTCTCCCCACGGCCTCGGCCCCTTCGCCCTATAGGGCGCACTCACTTCCCCACGCATATTTAGGGGAAGAAAAAGTGCGCCCTATAGGGCGAAAAATACGGTAAATCTGTAGCAGTATAACTGCTAAAAAAAATTGAAAGTAGTTGAAGTGTTTCTGACAGTTTATTCATTGGCAGCCTCAAACTATTATTAGGGGTTTTTTGTTAGGAGGATGAAGTTCCTGTATTTGCTGTTCTCTTGCTCTTGCTGATTTCATGAGTCCCAATGGAATTACTTCTGCAGAAGCATTAACATTGTACAGATTACCGTTGTAGTTCTTTGGTAGCAGAACTAGAGAGGATGCAGAGCAAAAAATAATTAATTCTTGTTCTATTTGATAAACAGACTAGGGACTGTGATATGTGTTTAGCTCTCTCACTTTCTTTTCTAACTTGCTTCTTAGGGCCTTTGCAGACTGCCAGAAATAGTGCAAATTGAGTCCGCTTTAACTGCCTTGACTCGGTGCTAGGGAATCATGGGAACTGTAGTTTATTGTGGCACCAGAGCTCTCTGACAGAGAAGGCTCAATGTCTCAGAAAAAATACAATTCCCATGATTCCCTAGCACTGAGCCAGGGTAGTTAAAGTGAACTCAATTTGAACTATTTCTAGCAGTCTGCAAAGGCCCTTAGTCTTTTGCTTTGCATTCCAAGAAAGAGTTTTTGAGGTACATTGAACAGTTTATTCAAGACACCATTTTTGGTCACTCAGTGTACATGCAAACTTTTTTGGGAGGGGAATTGTAAACAGTTGCTTATTAATTAACATGGTTTGCTTTTTTACTCCAGTCTCTGTGCTTCCAGCTTTGAATCAGTTGAATCAAGGCCTGTCTCTTGTGCACGCCTCAGCCCATTGGATCATGTGCGTATTCTGTTGACAGGACTTTCCTGTATTCTGTACTTAATTAAAACTAGACATCAAGAAAAGCTGTATTCTACGATTTGTTTAAATTAAACAAATTGACATTCAAGCTAACATTCAACTATAAAAATCTTATCCAGCAACTTTGGCTTCTGAAATTCTGCAAGAATTTCCTCATAAATCGATATTGGCAGTAATATAGATTAAAATCTTATTTTGTTACAGCAAAAAGGCTGAGATTTTCAGTAATCTGAATTCTGTGGCCACTAATACATTTTATGATAAAAAAAAGCTTTGGGGACTTAAGGCATAATCACCACACTGCCTATTGGAATGAATGTTATATGTTTTTCTGTTCAGTATAGAGGCACACTATACACATTATAACACTTGCTAATCCTCCAGCCTCATGGTGGCTCTCTTGGTCATTACATCACATCTTTTTTTTGGCTTCACATTACATCACAATATTAATTCATATGGTTATCTACTAATGTTGGCTTTAAGCAACATCCTTGCTTTGTCCTCCAGTGACCAGATAATTGTTAAAACTGAACTTGTCACTCATCTCTGCACTCACAAAGTTTTGTATTCTTATGGACATTCTTACAAGAAGACTGCTATATAGGTCTGTCCTTGGGCTTTCCATTCCACCAATTGCATCTGAGGAAGTAAGTTCAAGCCTGTGATAGCTCATGCTACCAACTTTTTTCTTTTAGTTAGTTTCAAAAGTGCTACAAGATAATAATAATAATAATAATAATAATAATAATAATAATAATAAATTATTTGTACCCTGGCCCTCTGCATAGCAATCGGGGCGGCTTCCAATACAAAATACAGTACAGTAAAAATTTAACCCAAACCCAGCCCTCCTACTCCTTAAAAACAATTAAACAATTAACTAGTTAAAACAACATTTAAAATTTAGGCAAATGCCAATACTATGCAATAACAAATTAACAAGGGCGACTGTTATAGCGGCTAAATGGAGGGGAGAGAAGAGATACAGTAGGACAAGCTCTTATGACCGGGAAGACTAATCGGGAAAGGCCTGCTGGAAGAGAACTGTCTTGACAGCCCTTTTGAAGCTGTCTAAAATCGTCTTATGACGGATCTCATCTGGCAGGCCATTCCATAATCTGCAAAGATCCCTTTGCATAGAGTCTTATCAGTGATGGGCCACCCAATTGTTTTTATGTGTTGTAAATTTTGTGTTTTATTGAGTCTGTTATTTTTCTTTGTTTTTGTCTTTGTTTCATGTTTGCCTATGGTCTGTTGACTACAGTAAAGGCTTTGATTGATTGATTGATTGATTGATTGATTATCAGTGATGGCTAAAATTTAGGAGCCCAGTGAGAACTAATGTAAAAATATTTTGTGAATAAATAGATTATGGCAGGAACTGTAATTTTTCAGAACCATACTCTGATGTGGACAATGTATGCACTGCTGCATTTTAAATTAGATCTTGTCTTGTAACAGAAACCAAAACTGCTGCCATCAGCCACAAGTGAAGAAGAGAATCATGTTTCCCCTGCTAAGCCACCGGTGGATTCAGAAGAGATTAGAAAAGTCAGCAATGCTCGTGCACTTTTGTTTAAAATAGCAGCTTGTGGAAATCTACTCCCTGATAAAGTGTTTCTTCCCATTGAGAGTAAGACTCTTTCCATACTATTTTACCAACAGAAAGAAATCCTTTTAAAAATTGAGATCAGCCCAGTTGACCTAGTTGAACAATTAAAATTCCTTTCAGTTCACAATTAATGTTGAAATTATTTGGAAGTCATAACAAATATAAATAATTTGTCTTTATATTAGCTTGGATCTGAAAGGCTATTTTTGTCCATGGAAGGCTTTTAATTCAGTGGAGGATCTTGCTGGTGGAAGGGGGGGGGGGAATCAAATTGTGTTGGCTCACCCCTAATTATACACAAGCAGATTCCAGAGGGTCGCCACTACTCCAAAGCAGATTTTAGAAGGGTACAGTGGACTGTAATCCACTTTAAACACATAAGATAGGGGCGTGGAATGTGGGGAGCATGAGTTGGGAAGCTAGACATAGTAAAAATGGAAATGCAGCACATAAACATAGCAGTACTAGGGGTGAGTGAGTTAAAATGGACAGGAATAGGCCACTTTGAATCAGACAACTACACAGTGCTCTACTCAGGGAATGAAAAGACAAGAAGAAATGGGATGGTTTTCATACTAAGAAAAGATGTGACAAAAGCAGTAAGCGGATACAATGCAAAATCAGGCCAAATCATTTCAGTAAGGCTGCATTGTAAACCTATGAATATCACCATAATACAAGTATATGCACCAACCACAGAGGCAGAAGAGGAAGAAATTGATAGATTCTATGAAGGAGTACAGGAAGAAATTGACAGTATACCAACACAAGATGTCAAGCTGGTCACTGGAGATTGGAACACAAAAGTTGGAAGCAAAGGAGAATCAAAAACAGTAGGCAGATTTTGATTAGGCAAAAGAAATGAAGCAGGCGAGTGTCTGATAGAATTTTGTGAAGCCAATAGCCTATTCGTTGCAAACACATTCTGTGGCATGACTGTGGCACAGATCACAAACTACTCATATCAAAAATAATAGAAGAAAACAAACTCAAGAAGAAAACAAAACCAGTGATTATACCAAAATATGATCTAAATCAGGGGTAGGCAACCTAAGGCCTGGGGGCTGGATGCGCCCCCCCGAGGCCTTTGGACCGGCCCCAGGCCGGTCCTGCCACTGCCGCCGCCGCCGCCCCCCGCCGCCGCCTGCCATGGTGATATTGATTATTGTTGTTATTACTTGTTCTTGGGATTTTCTTGGCAAAATCTCCACATGGGGTTTTGCCATGGCTTTTCTGGGGCTGAGAGAGTGCGCATGCATATATATTTTTTTATTTTTTTATTTTTGGTGCTCCCCCCCCCCCCCAGTTGTCTGAGGGACAGCAACCCGGCCCCTGGCTCAAAAAGGTTGCCTACCCCTGATCTAAATAATATCTCAACAGAATTTACTGATAACATAAGAAACAGATTCACATTACTAAGCATAATAGACCGAGAACCAGAGGAACTATGGTCTGATTCCATAATAAAAGAAGAATGCAAACAGACACTTTCAATAAACAAAAAGAAGAAAAAAACCATGGATGACAAAAAAAACACTACAAGCAATAAAGAAAAGAAGAGAAGAAAAACAAAAGGGAGATAGGAACAAACTAAGAATTATGAATGCAACAGTACAACAGCTTGTGCGGAAAGATAAAGAAAATTACTACAATGACCAATGCAGAGAAATAGAAGACAACAACAAAAAGGGAAGAACAAGAGATCTGTTTCACAAGATCTGAGAAATCAAAGAAAATTTCAAACCAAGGACAGGGATGATCTATGACAATAAAAATAACATAATTCAAGACCAGGAAGGAATAAAACGATGTTGGATGCAACACAGAGAAGAATTATACAAAAGAGATGACAAAATGAAAGGCACATGGAACGAAGAGCCATATGAAGATGAACCCCAAATTCTGAGAAGTGAGGTGGAAACTGCAATAAGAGAAATAGCGAAAAACAGATTACCAGGAACAGATGATATTCCAATTGAACAACTGAAATCCACACTGAGAGAGTCAATTCTAGTGCTAACCAACATATGTCAACAGATATGGAAAACAAAACAATGGCCAACAGATTGGAAATGATCAATATTCATTCCCATTCACAAAAAGGGAGACACAAGAGAGAGCAGCAACTATAGAACCATAGCACTCATCTCTCATACAAGCAAAATCATGCTCAAAATTCTGCAACATAGACTCAAACTGTACGTGGAGACAATAATCCCAGAGGTCCAAACAGGGTTCAGAAGAGGAAGAGGCACGAGGGACCACATTGCAAACATATGATAGCTAATGGAGTGCACCAGGGAATTCCAAAAGAAAATCAGCATGTGCTTTATAGACTATAGCAAAGCCTTTCACTGCACAGATCATGAAAGGCTGTAGAATGCCCTTAAAGACATGGAGTGCCAACAAATCTGATAGTCCTGATGAGGAATCTATACTCAGGACAAGAGGCTACTGTCGAAACAGAAAATGGAGAAAAAGAATGGTTCCCAATTGGCAAGGGAGTCAGACAAGGCTGTATCCTTTCACCCTATCTGTTCAATTTGTATGCAGAACATATTATAAGAAAAGCAGGCTTGGACGCAGAAGAAGGAGGAGTGAAAATAGGAGGAAGGAATATCAACAATCTGAGATATGCTGACAACACTATAATCTTAGCAGAAAACCTCACAGACCTGAAACACCTACTAAGGAAGATCAAAGAAGAAAGTGCTAAGGCAGAATTAATGTTGAACATAAAGAAAACAAAAATAATGACCACTGACGACCTTCACAAGTTCAACCTAGACAATGAAGAAATAGGAATTGTAAAAAAATTCCTAAACCTGGGATCAAACATTGATAGAGATGGGAACTGCAGTCAGGAAATCAGAAGAAGACTTAAAAATGAGGAGGGTGGCTATGAAAGAACTAGAAAAGATTCTAAAATGCAAAAATATACAACCCAGCACAAAAGTTAGAATCATACAAGCCATCATATTCCCTATTAGCATGGATGGATGTGAGAGCTGGACAGTTAAGAAAGATGATAGGAAGAAAATCAACTCCTTTGAGATGTGCTGGAGAAGAGTGCTGAGGATCCCATGGACAGCCAAAAGGACAAATAAGTGGGTTCTAGAGCAGATCAGACTGGAAACCTCTCTGGAAGCCAAGATGACCAAACTGAGGCTGTCATACTTTGGACAAATCATGAGAAAAGAGGACTCATTGGAAAAGACAATAATGGTGGGAAAGGTGGAGGGAGGGAGGAAGAGAGGAAGGCCACATGCTAGATGGATGGACTCTATTAAGGAAGTCACAGGTATTAAGGGGTTCCAGGAATTAAGCAGAGCAGTGGAGTACAGAGGGTCTTGGAGATGTCTCATCCATAGGGCTGCCATGAGTCGAGATCGACTCAAGGGCAGTTAATGACAAGAACAAAACAGTGGACTGTAGGAAAGAAAGTGACTCAATGAAATTTGCCTCCCCACCTCAGCCAGTAGGAGTGTTTCACACTGAGGGAATGTCCTGCGAATGGCAGCAAACTCAAGATCTATGCCATTGCATTTAAGGTATACTTAAATCACTTTCTAAAGTCTAGTGGAATGTGTAACAGAAGTTATTATTTTAGATCAGGGACAGGCAACCTTTTTGAGACCTGGGCCGGTCTCCCGTAGCCCAGGTCTCGGCTGGGCCAAGGTGTGTGTGGGGGGAATGGTGGCACGCGCGCACGCGCACCCTCCGCCGCCGTGCACGACCCCCCCGCGCACGCTCCCGCTGCGGCCTTTGTTGCCGGGGGGGCCGGGGGAGAGGGGGGAAATGGTGCGGGGGCCGGGGGTGTGCGTGCACGCGCGCGACCACCCCTCACAGCCGCCATGGGGCCGTTCCAAGCTCCCCCCTGCCCTGATCCTTCGGCGAATTTGCCTCAGGATCAAGCAAAGGCACCTTTGGAGGACCGTTGCCAAGGTCCCTCTCCTTGATCCTGGGGTAAATTCACCCGAGGATCAAGAGGAGGAACCTTGGAAAGGTCCCCCCAAGGCTCCCTCACCCCAATCATTGGGTAAATTCGCCTCAGGATCGAGCGGGGAGGCCTTGGAAAGGTCCCTCCAAGGTCCGCCCCCGCCCCGATCCTTGGGTGAATTCACCCTGGAAGGAGGATTCCCTCGGTGGCGACGGGCCTCCTGGAAGTCCGTCGCCACTGAGGGTCCCCCCCGGGAGGGTTCCCTCGGTGGCGACGGGCCTCCTGGAAGCCCATCGCCACCGAGGGTCCCCCCGAGGAGGATTCCCTCGGTGGTGACGGGCCTCCTCCTGGGCGCAGCCGGCGCCACGGCCGCCATTTTTTCCCAAAATGGCGATCGCGACACGTTTGCGCATGCGCAGTAATCCTGCGCATGCGCAAACACTGTGGGGCCGCCATTTTAGAGAACAAAATGGCGGCCGCGGCATGCGCGGCCGTGCGGCGCCTGAATCGGGCGACGACAGCGGCGGCAGGGGTCCGCCTGGGCCGGTAAGTCTGGCGACCTGGGCCAGAAACGGCCCGCGGGCCGTAGGTTGCCAACCCCTGTTTTAGATTAACAGTAGATATATAGCTTGTAACAATGTGCACTAAATGCCATTGAATACTTTTGTAGTTCTTCAGTGTTCAGTTATTCATCACTGGGCACTTGAATAATTAAAAGTTTACATCACCCCTACTTCTGAGTAGACATGGTGAGAGCATGGAATTAATAAATGATCTTTTATCTTGAAATTAACAGCTCCAATTCACAACCCCTCTTGGCTTTATCTTCTCTCTTGGCTCCCCCCTCTTCCCTCTTCTACTTTTCACACAACATTTTCTGCAATGGATCGCATTGTTTGGTAATGCTGAAACTTGGAGCCAAAATATATATAGCTCACCCAATCCCTCCCTATGTCTTTGTTTTTTTTTTTAAAAAAACTACTCAAAAATAATTCCCATTGAGTTAAATGAGGAAAAACATGCTTTAACTGACCTTGCAGATAACATGTCTTCTTAAGGAAGAAGAGGGAGAGGAAGCTGTGAGGCTGCTATGATTCATCTTTATTAGGGAAGGCAACTTTAAAAGGACCAAAAGTACATGTCTGAAGGTGCCAGTGAGCAGATGTGCTCCTTGACTGTCAAAAGTGAAAACATGCTTGCCATTCTCTATAAATCCCATGATCTGCCCTGGAAATTAACATTTGAAGTGATGAGTTCATTGACAGTAACTTAGCCAGTTAATGATTAGCCAATTCAGTGATTAGTTTTGGTGGTAAATAACCTATTTTCTAATATTTAACATATCAAATTAATTTTCAAACCTAACTTTTCAAGCTCTGGTAGCAATCCCATTGTTCAGTATATATACAGACGAAAATTACACCTAGTGACAGTACAAAACTGGAGACAGATAAGGAGATCTGTCTGAGAAGGCAGAGCCTGCAGAAGGGATGATTTCACAATGAGATGATGAGATCACATGGTAAGTCCTGAACAAAGACTCCCTTCCCTAGCTAGCACAAATTTCTCTGAGAAGAGGATTTCAGAGACTTCTTTAGAGAACCTATGAATGGTGATGTGTTTTTTAAAAAATAATGTATACAACTTCTGATTAAACTCCTTTCTTTCTTTCTTTCTTTCTTTCTTTCTTTCTTTCTTTATTGCGTGTAAGATGTATCCTGGTCCCATTATCAGTGCAACAAGTTATGAAACATCCTTGTACTTAGTTTAGGAAGCAATGTTTCCTATAGAGCTGAAAGGGCACAACTCTTAAGGTACAAGGGCATTTTAAAAAAATGTTTCTTTAAAAATCTTTGATGCCAAGAAGACTGCCTGCATCAGTTCCTTTTATTCAGGTTTCTCTTTTTAAAATAATACCAAGTAGCATGGGCAATTATTATACTGTTGAGAATAATACTCCAGAAGTATCTCTCTCTGCTGTTTTAAACTCCTATTTTATGTTTATGTTGCAAGAATATTTTAACTCTTGATCATATAGGCAAGAGACAAAGTTTTGAAGAACAAGCTGCCATGGGTGATATTTCAAAGAACAGTAATGAAAATTTTCCAGAAAAACCCACTGTCCAGTTGAATTTTAAGGATAAATGTGTTCCACTAACTTATAAAGAGCATGACAGTAAGATAGTTGGAGAAAGTGTGTGTCCAAAAATGACAGCTGTATCACCTTCATCTCAACTCAGCAGTCAAAGGTCAGTATTTCATCTAGCCTTATAGTTCTTGGACATTTTCACACTAGGCACTTAACAACATGTTAAAATCAACTGTGGTATTTTTTAACAGACATATTGTAGGAAATAATGTAGAAGATAAAACACAATGCAGTTGTACATTTTGATCATGTAGACTTCCATGGCAGAATGCAGCCAATATAACACAGGGGAGGCCTTGCCATGCTGCCTGTGTCTCACCCTGGCCTTGCTGCACCACCAGATCAGGATCAGGGAGGTGGTGGCAGCTGAGGAGGCAGTGGCGGGACATCCTTCTAAAACCAGGCCAGGATATTCTCTGAAAAATTGGGAATGTCCTGGCCAAAACTGGGATATGGCAACCCTACACCTGCCATCTGGTTGGGCGGGTGGTATGACGCCGGCGTCGGGGCGGTGTTTGGGCATGCAGCGTGCAGTTGCCACGCCCCCACTCTGACCTGATGCTGGCATTTATCGCCGGTCTGTTTAGCCCCTTAGTGATTTTACTACATGCAGTTTATATACTCAAAACAATGATCAAGTCCCACATTGTATACATGCACACATATAATTCCTAAGTTTGCTTTGTCTGCTTATTTTTGCATGGCATAAGAGCTTTTTTCCTCCATATTTTTAATGATAGAAATTAGTTTTTGGTGCCCAAATGAATGCTGCTTTCCAAAAGTTTTGACATCTAGTGTTCTTCATAATTGATGAGCATAAAATAATAATCGGGCCTAAAATAATAATAATAATAATAATAATAATAATAATAATAATAATAATAATTTTAAATAATAAATAAATAAATAATTGAATTATTAATAATTTGTCTGCTTATTTTTGCATGGCATAAGAGCTTTTTTCCTCCATATTTTTAATGGTAGAAATTAGTTTTTGGTGCCCAAATAAATGCTGCTTTCCAAAAGTTTTGCCATCTAGTGTTCTTCATAATTGATTTTTTAAAATTTATTTATTTATTTATTTATTTATTTATATCCCGCCCCTCTGCAGAGCAATGGGGGCGGCTTACAACATTAAAATCTCCATACATATATGTTAATACACTGTAAACAAAACCTAAAAATTCCGAAACCCACCCACCCCTTAAAAAGTGAGGGCTCTTCTTCTTAGGCTAGGCCCGATGGAGATGGGCCTGCATCTCTCCCCCAGATGAGGTCGGATGGAGTGGAGGGAGCATAAAATAATAATCGGGCCTAAAATAATAATAAGAGCCCTCCCTCCATTACCATCCAATGTCATCTGGGGAAGAGACACTAAGCCCAGCACCATTGGACCTAGAGTAAGAAGAAGAGCCCTCCCTCCATTACCAGCCGATGTCATCTGGGGGAGAGACACTAGGCCCAGCACCATCGGGCCTAAAATAAGAGCCCTCCCTCCATTACCATCTGATGTCATCTGGGGGAGAGACACTAGGCCCAGCACCACCCGGCCTAGAATAAGAAGAACCCTTACTTCTTAAAGGATGGGTGGGATTCGGGATTTTATGTTCTGTTTAATGTATGGAAATTGTAATGTTGTAAGCCGCCCCGATTGCTCTGCAGGGGGGCGGGATATAAATAAAAATTATTATTATTGAACCATTCTGTTTCTCTGAATTCTGTTCTGAGGGCAGCCTCTTATCCCGAGTACAGGTTACACATCAGGACAATCAGATATTGTGACACTCCCATTCATTTAAGTGCAAGGCATAGCTTTTCGTGTTCTGTGCAGCCAAAGGCTTTGCTGTAGTAGTCAATAAAGCACATGCAGATTTTCTTCTGGAATACACTAACGTGCTCCATTATCAAAAGTAAGTTTGCAGTGTGAGCCCTAGTGCCTATTCCTTTCCTGAAACAAGCTTATGCCTTGGGGATTTCATGCTCCATATATGGTAGGACTCTTTGGTGCATAATTTTGAGCATGGCTTTATTGCATGGGAAATTGGTGTGATGGTTCTCTAGTTGCTACATCTTTGCTGTATCTTTTTTTTTGTAGCAACTCTGTAGAATTATTTCTGCCCTTAAATTAATTTATCTTCACCCAAACAGATTTACCTCTACCAGCACTTTTTTACCTTTACTTGTTTGCATCATTTAGTAATAGTAGATAATTAAATACCATATATACTCATGTATAAATCAACCTTGTCTATAAGTCTAGGGGAGGTTTTTGGATAAAAATCATGGATTTTGATATGACCCGTTGATAAGTCGAGGGTAAAACTTGGGGGTGTGTAACAAAGCCCTTGAAAAGATCCCAGTCTGGGCAAGGAAAATAAAATGCAGGCCTCTGATTTCTCTTTCTCTTCCCTTCGCCAAAAGCCCTTGCAAAGATCCTAGTCTAGGCAAGGAAAATAAAATGCAGACCTCTGCTCTCTCTTTCTTTCTCTCCCTCCTCTCTTTGCCCAAAGCCCTTGCAAAGATCCCGGTCTGGGCATGGAAAATAAAATGCAGACTTCTGATCTCTCTGTCTCCCTCCTCCCTTCACCAAAAGCCCTTGCAAAGATCCTGGTCTAGTCAAGGAAAATAAAATGCAGACCTCAGTTCTCTGTTTCTCCCTCCTCCCTTCACCAAAAGCACTTGCAAAGATCCTGGTCTGGGCAAGGAAAATAAAATGCAGACCTCTATTCTCTCTCTCCCCCTCTTCCCTTCACCAAAAGCCCTTGCAAAGATCCCAGTCTGGGCAATATTACTGTATTGACCCATATATAAAGCAACCCAGGATTTTGGAGTCCATTTTTGGGCATAATTTTTTCGCTTTATAGATGAATATATACAGTACCCTTTATTTTTGAGCTGGACTCTTCTATTTTAGCTTCATTATGGCTATTAAATGTGGTTTGATAATTCTAAACTATGGCAATGAAAAAAATCTGAAGGACAAAACATTATGCATATGGACAGTAGAGTCACTGGGGAGTGCTGGGTATGTGGACTGCACCGGCTGACACTCCAAAAGGGGGAGTGACACCTGGTCAGTCCACCACCCCCTGCGGGGCCTTCCCAGGGCCTTGGGCCCACTCCCCTGACCACTGTGGGGCTTTTTGAGCCTCCGACAGTGTGTGAGGTGTATTTTCCTGGCTGCCGTGAGGTTTCTTGGGCCTCCGGCAGCATGCAGTGCCGACCCTCCCGTCTGCTGCGGGGATTCCTGGGCCTCTGGCAGCACATGGAGCCTGGTCTCTGGGTTTTCTGCGTGCGTGCGTACTCCCATACAGTGCATGTGTTGGAAGCCCTGCCTCTGAATCCCCCCCACACACACCAGGTGACACCAAGCCGGGGTATACCACTGCATATGGATTCATGCTTTATAAACCCTACCCTTTACACTCACAAGTAACCAGTATGTTTAATACCACTGATTTTATAATTATTTAAGTGCATACTCAAAGTTTATAGAGTTTTGAAAAACTACATGTTTCCAGTATCTGTCATAATCTGAATTTTTCAATTTTAGTTCTTTTCCCTGATTTCTTGGTGTACAGTATGGTTAAAGGTGTAATCATAAAGACTGCTTTAGGCTTTAAATATTGCCATATTTCAAAATTTGCTCCTCTAAGGAAATGTCAAGTTCTTCCTGAGTAATTTGAATGGGGAGTTTGGAAATCCAAGAAGATTTCATTACCATTGAGATAAACTGCCCTTATTGCACAAACTTCTGTGGGTGTAGCAGTCTATAAATAGATGGATATATTTTCTGTGAAACTATATGGCTTAGGCTTGAGAAATAGAGCTGGAAGTTCACTGCAGGTTTCACAGATGACTGATTTGCACATTGGAAAATGCTTTCTAATTTTCTAAATTTCTAAGCAAACGCTTCATTGTAAGAAACTTTTTTCTTGGTTACTTTAACAGAATTACATTAATGGAATAAAATTTATATTTTCTTTTAAAAAACAAATGTTATGTTTTTATTATTATCAGTAATACAGTGAAGTCGCTTAAAGAAAGTGGCATTTGTACAATATAAAATTTGATATTTACATTGGATTCATTATCTCCTGGCAGTAATGTCTTCCAGTATAGTGTGTTGGTCCTCTCATTCAAAACACAAGTTCCTCTGTATTTTATGTTCAATAATAGCGGCCTCATGTGGTGTAAAGGTTTATTGCAGCATGCTTAGATTTAAAAATATTGTTTAAAGTTGTGTTTAAATTTGCATCTAACATGGTGAAGAGGCATGATTACATATTACATTTAATATTTCATTACATATTAAAGATATAACAAT
Source organism: Phrynosoma blainvillii (assembly GCA_026167975.1). Lineage (NCBI taxonomy): Eukaryota > Metazoa > Chordata > Lepidosauria > Squamata > Phrynosomatidae > Phrynosoma > Phrynosoma blainvillii. The sequence goes on along the minus strand of JANUYF010000001.1, from coordinate 127,406,111 downwards.
TTTATTTATGACCCATTTATAGACCAGTGAGACAAAAGTGATGACAAAGTCTAGGAAGAAGGAAAAGAGGCTGCTTCTGCCCTGATTTCACCTGCTGTGCCTAAGCAGTTGAAATGTAGACATGGCAGATGGGACTTTATTTTACCCCTCAGCAGAGTTTGGAAAAAAAGAACTTTTTTGGACGATAATTCTCAGAATCCTGCCCCCCTCTAGTTAGCATAGATACTCACCATACTAATTGAGGGATTTTAGGTAATATAGTCGTAAAAGTAACCTTTCCAACATCTATTCTTCAGATACCATTTATTTATTTGTTTATTTATTGCACCTTCTGTTTGTTTATTTGTTCATTTGTAGTATAGTCCTTTGGTATCCAAGATGGATCATTGAACATAGATACATTTTTGAAATCCTTTGTTTAGCTGAGACTGTTTTTTGTCAGCCTATGGGATTATGCAGAGTGATTATGGAGGAATTATTTTGACTGAAAAGGAACAGGTGGTTAGGACATTCCCAGTCTCATAGCATTGGTACTTAGTAGACTGCCAAAAAGACTTATTGGGTACTGATAATCTAGCAGTCCTTGCTTCATCAAACCAAATTCAGTCCCAGCCCAGAGGAAGTTTGTTTGCACTATTGCAGGAGTGAACATCTTGTAGCCCTCTCAGTTTTTGGACTGCAACTCTCATTCTTCACTATTGTTTATGCTGACTAGGACTGATTAGCATTGCAGTCGAACAGCATCAGGAAGTCCACATGTTACCCACCATTGGTCTTACTCTGTAATCTATTATAAATTTTGTATGTTGCCTTGAGAAGTTGATTAAAGTATAAAGTATAAATCAGGGGTGAGCAACTGTGGGAGGCCAGATGACTGCAGTAGCCCCCAGTAGACCTTGGAGGGCCACCCTCTCTAAATATCTTTTAAGCTTTGTTTTATTTTGTTTTGTTTTTTGCCCCAGATGCCCTCTAAGGAGGAAGAGCATTTTCACCGTGTATTCAGACCCCGGGCCATTTTAGTCTCAGGGAAAGCCTTTTTTAATAAAACAGGAAATGAGCTGGAGTCACTTTCTGGTCACTTCTTCTTCTTCTTCTTTTTTTTAATGATTCTCCTGGACCTAAAATGGCCCATGGGGGAGGGGACAAAAACTTGGAGAACATTTCCCCATACACCCTAGATTGCATTTACTACAAAAAAAACAACAACAACACCTTCCTGGGGCTAGAAAAACAGCCCTCGAGGGCTTTATGGGGTCAGCAGGCCCCACTCTGGTATAAATCCTCATAAATAGTTTAAAATATATGGGAACTCTTCACCTCCCATACTGTCCTGAAGTTAGAGTGTAAGTCTGAGTTTGGCTTCTGGGAAGATCTTGGCATCTGAGGCTACAGTGCATGTGTATAGGACTGGCTTGGCAAGGTCCTGTCAGTGCTAGACTGTGTTTGCCTCTTACTGAAAAGCCTTCCCAGTTGTTTGCATGGAAGGTGTGATTGTTAGTATGTTCATTTTTTCCCTTCAGTTTTCCATGTGCTAATCTTTTCCTTTAATCTTTTCATTTTCTTTTGTAGTGACCCGATTAACAGGCAGGAAAGTCCATTGTCAAGTTCAGACAACACAGAATGGGCCAAATCTTCAAATAAGTCAGGTACATCATATAAATAAATAAATAATTTAAAAAAATTATTTATATCCCGCCTTTAGCCGAGGCTATAAAGGCGGCTTACAATCTAAAAGCGCAATCCCATGCAATACTAAGAACATTCACACACACACCCAAAAAATATATTAAATTCATAACAACATTAAAATTTAACTTAAAACAAAATTACAAATTCAATACGCTTAAACAGGGCACTCTGATTATAAAGGAGTGATCTAATGGTGGGGGAGAGATTATGGGAAATATCATTCTGGGAACGCCTGCTGGAAGAGATCCGTCTTGATGGCTTTTTTAAAGCCATCTAAGTTGGTAATCTGACGGATCTCCTCCGGCAGGGCATTCCACAGTCTAGGGCAGGGGTAGGCAACTTTTCCCCTTTAAGGGCCGAGGGACTTCAGCTCCCAGAATCCCAGGAGCTATTGGCCAACATGGGACTATTGGCCAACATGGCTAAGGCTTCTGGGAGCTGAAGTCCCTCGGCCCTTAAAGGGGAAAGGTTGCCTACCCCTGGTCTAGGGGCTGTGGCAGAGAAAGTCCTCTGGGAGGTTGCTGCCAACCTAGTTCTTATTGGTTGAAGCAACTCCCTCCCAAAGGACCTGAGGGCACGGGGCGGATTATATGGAGATAGGTGACTCCTTAGGTAAGATGAGCCCAGGCCATGTAGGGCTTTAAAGGTTAATACCAACACCTTATACTGTGCCCAGAAACTAACTGGCAGCCAGTGCAGAGATTTTAAAACCGGAGTAATATGATCACTTCGTGATGTTCCAGTGATCAGCCTGGCTGCCATATTTTGTATTAATTGCAGTTTCCGAGTTAGGTATAAGAGTAGCCCCATGTAGAGTGCATTGCAGAAGTCGAGTCATGAGGTTACCAGAGCATGTACTACAGTTTCTAGGTGCTTTACTTCCAGGAAAGGGCGCAGCTGGTGTATCAGCCAAAGCTGGTAACAGGCGCTCCTGACCGTCGCATTCACCTGATTTGTCATATAGTCTACAGTTAATTCAGAATCATACTTTAGCATTGTTTGTGTGATTCTGTGTGAGCCTGAGTAAGGTCCCTGGCTCAAGCATATTCACTCCCCTTTTCTTCTACTCATGCAATTAGAGCAATGATGGAGAGAATGTGGAGTGTGTTTCTGAGGAATCCCCCAGCATTTTTTTATTTTTGTTTTTACTAAAACTGGCCCCTGTTCCCAACAGTGGGAGAGGGGCATGTTGCCACATTTTTGTTCCCTTCCTCAATCTGATTCAGGTCCACAACCCAGTCTTTATTTAACAGGATGTAAAGAAAGGCCGTCTCCTAGTCGAGGACCAACCCCAAATATAGAAAAATTGCCCACCCTCTAGGACAGTGATTCTCAAAATTTGGATTTCAGCTTCCAGAATTCCTGATTGTTGGCCAAGCTGGCTGGGGCTTCTGGGAGTTGATGTCCAAAACACCTGGAGAACCAAAGTTTGGGCATCACTGCTCTAGGGGATACGGGAGCATTTTTAGTTAAAAAGCAGCAACAAAACACCATGGCAGGGAAGCAAACTTAGATGGAAGTAGGAGTAAACTATGATTCACTTTCACTTTTTCCAATTCCTGTCTTTTTGGGCCTTTACAGACGGCCAGAAATAGTACAAATTGAGGCCTCTTTAACTGTCCTGGCTCAGTGCTAAGGAATCATGGGAATTATAGTTTATTGTGGCACCAGAATTCTCTGGCAGAGAAGGCTAAATGTCACAGAAAAAAATACAGTTCCCATGATTCCCTAGCACTGAGCGAGGACAGTTAAAGTGGACTCAATTTGCACTATTTCTGGCAGTCTGTAAAGGCCCTTCGTTAAGCATGAAGAGTTTTAAAAACATTAGATTGTGAAACAGGTATAATTCATAAGCAATGTTTTGCAGATGACTTGTTTAACAAGTATAAAGAGTATATTGGGCATCATGATTGTTAGTTTGTACTTAAAAATAAACCAAGATTTGGGAAAAGTTAAACTAAATTATGGCTTATTCCTTTTGCCAGCCTCACTCAGGGTCATGGAAACTCATGCAGATAGTGCAAAATTGTGATAATGTGAGAACTGGCCTATAGTATTGGTTGAGCATCATTGAACAGCCATTTAGCCATTTCTTGTAGTGAAGATAGATTAGTTAGGCAGTCAAGCAATTTAAATATGCTAAGAACTTCAATCTTTTCCTGCATTTCTAAGAATGTAAAGTTATTAACATTGTAAGACACAGAGCCCTAGTGGATTAGACTGTTGCCAGCCAGATGTCAAAGGGAAGTCTACAGGCAAGACATGGGTGCATTGGCAGTCTTGCACTGTTGTTCCCCAGAATAATCTCTGCTTTCAGAGATTATCAATAAACACTTTCCCCTATAAATACATTTTATTAAGCTATGATCACATTGTCGTTTAAAATGTGGGTTTTCCCATCTCTTAATGGATGCAGTTCTTAATGGCTCTTCAGTGTATTTTTGGTTTAGGGGAAGGTGAATAGGGAGGAATAAATATGGTTCTTTCAGAACAGAAAGCTCCAGTTACCTGCTTCAGAGTGTACCCATAGTCCCAGTCCAAAAAGTATTACCCCTTTCTCACAACCCTGTCATTCAATAGTTCTTTCTTTTTTCAGTACCTGATTCAGAAATATATTTTTTGTGGGCAAGAATATTAATAGCAATAGCAATAATAGCAGTATTAATATGTTATACATTTCCTGTATTTATAATCATCTGTAGTCCTGTAAAGAAGCTAGACTAGCAAGAGGAAGTGTTCAGCTTTGTAATCACAGTATTGCTAAGGCTCTTGTATTTACATGCTAAAACCAATAACCAGTAAATGTAGAGTGATATCATTTTTGTGACCAGAATGCAAAGCTAGAATTATGATCAATAAACCACTGAGATGAAAAATATGTTTAATTTGCCAGTCTGTCTTGTTTAAGTTACCTGTTTTACTACTGAGATAGTTGAAGATGCATTCCTACTATTGAACCATGAACGTGTTTAACCTTTTTGGCACATTACATTATTTTATGATTTTAGTTATGATCAAGTTACAGAATAATAAAGTGGTAATACTTTCAAAATTGGTTCTACTTAACACTTGTTTTGCAGGAATTTGAAGATGAATTTAATATGTTGTATTCTAACAATTTGTTTACACATTTTAGAAAATAATTTGGAAGCTGATGAGACAGAAGAGGAAGAAAACTACTGGAATATGAAAATTTTACCAATTTTACATGAGTTAGAGACTGGTACATAATATTTTTTCCTCTCAAACATGTTTTGGTTTTAACAAAATAGATTTTAATACTTGTTTCCTGTAATTCATTATTTACATTACTGGTTTTCCATTAGCTGTACATATAGTATCCAGAGGAAACAAATAATATAATAGTCCCACCATTGGCTTTAAGGGATAACCAAAATTTCCTTGTCTTCTCTATTATCAGGAGTACAGTTTTAGATCTGGGGTTTGTGGGAGACATTTGAAGTATTATTTAAAAAGTTTCAGATAAGAAGTCATGAATAGTAACAGCATATGTGGAGCTTTGCTCCTCTTATAATGACTGCAGCAGTAGGCCCTTGGTATCCACTGGGGTTTGGTTCCAGGACACCCCCCCATCCCATATCCAAAATATGTGGATACTCAAGTCCTGTTAAATACAGTGGCACAGTAAGATGGTGTTCCTTGTATAAAATAGCAAAATCAAGGTTTCCTCTTTGGAATTCATATATTTTAAAAACATTTTCAAACGTGGATGTTTGAATCCATGAATAAAAAAATCCATGGATATGGAGGGCTCACTGTATCCCTACCCCTTACCAACCCCCTCCCCACACTTTTTAATGCAGAGATATGTACCATGACTTGTCCCTTGTCCATAGGTGCCTTGTCCATAGGTCCATTAAATGTTTAATTTTTTTTAATGCACCAAACTCCCTTTAATGAGCTCATGTTCATCTCAGACAAAGATTGAGTTCAGATAATTACAATTGGAGGGGCACTCTGGTTCCACAAAGGGCCCATTGGCTAAGGAGAAATCCATGTAATAGAATCTAAAAAAGAAAATGTTATGAGATTCAGTTCTGGAACAGGCTCAAGTTCTCCATGCATCATGCATCCTGAATCAAGTCAGTTTGGGAAATAGGGTTAGGCGATTAATTAAGTTATTTTCTTTTTTACCAAATATAATCTTTCCTCTGCTATTGCAAGACAGCCCAATGGGGGCATATAGCAGATTTGCCAGTCCTGTAGAAAAAAATACACACATTTGAGGAAAACAACAGTTCATAAAGTCTAGTTTATAAACTCAGAAAGAATGCAGAACATTCTCCCTCCCCACTCCCCGATTTCTTCAGTCCAGATTCATGGATTTAGTCATAGCAGCAGTTCAATATGAACTATTGCAGAATATGTGGCGTACACTATAAAGAGTAGGATCCAAGATGACCCAAAGGTCAAAACTGCAGTGTTGGTACTGGAAGTATACTATATTTATAAATAGGAACTTAAAGACAATCAACAACTTAAAGAAAGGATTACAAGCCAACATGATCTCCACTGTATCAGTTGGTACTACATTGGTTTTAAACAGAAGGATAGCTGTCTGCTGTATTTGAGATTCATAAACAAATACACTTATAAGTGTCTGAGTATCTTAATATATCTTTCCAGGTCAATTAAATGTTTAATTCCATGGATGTTGAATAAAATGTGTAAGTTAGCCAAATAGGACAACTAGGCAGTCTTATGGAGTAGTAAAAAGCTGTCCCCCGTGTAATGGTGGATCTCAACATAATTAATCCTTCTAGCTTTCCTTAAATAAAGCCTTTTTGCTGTGTGCCTGAGATCCTAGAACTGTCAAATCTGCTACTTTTGCCACTCCTGTGAAATGCCTTCATTGTGTCCTATACTTCATATTGTTTGTGTTGATTTTTTTGGAGGATAAGAAAGTTGGGGTGGGAGCATTGCCTCATAATGTAGATATCATCTGGAGCAAATCAACATAGGCCAAAATCAGTAATAAAAGTGTTAGAATATGGTTTGGTTATTTTTGGTTAAAGAGAAGTTTAGCAACAGCAACAAGCATGTACTCCACAGGTATTTGGTAAAAACAACTAGATCTGAGCTTCTGGTAAATAAACAGGATACATAAGTAGGTAAAAAGAAACTTACTTTATTGTTACATCCAGATTCTACAAAAAATTAACTAATCAGTAGAGAAAACTATACTTTGGTACAGAGGTCCCTAGATAGCTGACCTGCATGTGTACAAGTAAGAAGAAAAACATATTTAGGAGCAAAGCATGGTTTCTGGACCCATGCTTGCAAGCAGGTAGACAGGCAGGCAGGCAGGCTCACTATCAGGAGAACAAAGAATCATAAAACTTTATTATCTCAAGAAAGAATCCCCATGAAGAGGAGGGGTACAGGAAGTTAACTCTACTAACAGTCACACTGACCAAATTGTCATAGAACTATGCATCAGTGTTCCTGTGTAGAAGATATCACCCCTACTCAAGGAAACAGAGCTACACACAAACATTGATGCTAATACTCCCAACAAAAAGAAGGGCTAAATTTTTTGCTTGTACTAATCCCTAAAATGGTTACTACTTTGGTGCTGTAATGTTGAATTTAATTGTGCTTGATCCTAATATTTTGTTCATTTAAATTCTATGGTTTCTTAGGTGGAGAGATTGGAAACTTATTAAAAATTGATAATTATTTTTGCTTTCTTCTTTTCTGCATCAAATAGAGGACAATGTAGAAAACCTTTGCCATGCTTGTACTATTCTCTATCAAGTCTTGGAAGAAGGAAATATGCTTGGCAGGCGATTTAAAAGGCGAAGTTTGTGTCTGAAGACTTTATACAAATTAGTTGACATCGCTTCAGATTCCCTTGGTCTGAAACTTGCAAAAATTATTCTAGATGTAAGTTAAACAAAGGGTGCACCCAGACTGATTGAAAAGTCCCAGATTTTGTTCCTGTGCTTTCCAGTTTTATACTTGGGGAAGTCAGTTTATTTTAACCCAGTATAAAATTGGAAAGAACAGGAACAAAATCTGGGGCTTTAATCATGCTGGGAACTGACAGGAAATATTCTGGGATAAACAGACTGTTTATGGATCTCCAAAATGAAATAGGAACCATAGTTATTCTTGTGTAACCCTAATTATTTGCAGAATGAGTAACTGATATTACAAGATATAATAAGTATTACAAGTGATATTACAAGAGTTTTCCTCCTTTTAAAGTCCCTTCTGCAAGTCTGCTCACCCAGACCTAAACACATTTTCTTGAAAGGAAATCTGATTCAATACTACAGTACTTCCTTTTATAAGTGTACCTAAAATATGCCAAAGAACCAACGTCATAAATAACAATATATTTCTATTTGTTCCTGAACAGCTGGCAGTACACCAAAGATAAAAAATAACAAAAGAAACCCAAATAAAAATAAAATAATTAGTTGTCATTATAATTCTTTGCATACTTACTAGACTAAAAGGCATGTTTTCAAGGCTTAGGCTTTGGATCATTGTAAAATAATGCATATAGTTTAAGCCGTGAAAGACTCTTTTGTACTTGTCTTACATTTAATGTTGATTAAATTTGTAGCCAAAATTAATCTTCAAACTTTTCTTTGGAACATCGTTACCATAGACATCCAGTATTAATAATGTTGTTAACTATTATTATGCTTGCAATCCTTGTTTGTATAATTTGTGATGAAGCTGTTCAGCTTATTTTTAAGTAAATCTGTAAAACTAAAAGCTCTTCTATTTAGAAGAGACATTTAGCAGGCTTTTCCAATGTATTTATTACTCTTTATAATTTCTAAGTACTACTGGTTGATCATCACTGATGGGCTACTAACATGTCAGATTCTGGTTTGGCTCTGGATTCAGGGCACAGTCTCATTTTCCAAAATTTATACCTCTGGGGTGGGGAGAATCCCTAATGAAAGAAGTGGGTGGTGCAACAGTACTGATAAAAATTGCCAAATTGGCAATTGAGAAGCACTGAATTAAAACAGTTTTATGTCAGATCTAGAATATAGATCCAGTGTGTGTATAAGTAGCTTTCAATTAACTAACTGGGAAATTAAAAGTCTTCTATCATTAAGAAATTATATACATTCCTGCTCTTAATTCATTGATTAAAATGTAATCCACAATAAAAAAATCCTAGAAGAAATTTCTAAATTGAAAAGGGACATAGGGAAAACAATCCAACAGTTTTGTAGCACTGATATATACTATGAACAGCACTGAAATAAGAAAAACCTACTTTAACAGAATAATATTTACCAGAGGCTCTATAGGTGGTTTAGTGAATTTTATTTTTAAAAATGGCTTAAATGGAATTCAAGGGTATTAGATACAGGACACTGAGATGTTATCCTTTTTGAAATCAAGTTGCCCAAAAATTGGGAAATTAATTTAAAAGATTAATGTATTTAGTTAATGTACTTAAAAATCTAATTCAGTTGCATTTTGTGGGTATGTGGGAGAATTTAATAAACTTATGTTAAATTGCCATTTAAATTTAAGTACCTGGACAAAAAGATTTATTTAAATAAAGCTGACATTTTTTTATTCATTATTTTATTCCTGCTCCATTCCCCCCCCCCCCCCCCCAATCTCTGCTTTGAGTTTGAGAAGAGAAAATGTAGCAACATTAATTTTGGAAAAATCTATTTCTCATCCAGCACAGCAAAAAAGATTTTCTTGTTTCCCCTTCCTCTTCCTCTTATAACCTTAGCCCTTTATTCTCCCCTTCTTTAGTTCTGGTTCTCACATGGATCCCAGCAAAACCCCCAGATTATTAGCTTATCCCACCTGAGTAAGTAGTTTGAATCCTGTGACCTAAATCTTTTAATTCCCCATCCCTGAGGGCCTAATAAAAACAATAAGGAATTTTGCAAAAATCCAGATGGACTAGGCTTTGAATAAAGAATATAGAACAAATTTAAAATTTGTTTGCTCTTTAGCACCATTTTTTCATTTAATTGATAAATAACTTAATAGCTGAATTTAAGTTAATACTGAAGTTCTCGCTGAAGTCAATGTAAATTTAATTAAGATGCCCCTTTTTGTTAGAAAATAGCTAATTTAAATTATAATTAAATTGATTTTAACTAGTTGGTTTTGCCTCTCAATTTGAACAATGCAAGAGTTAAGTCATTACACAGTGGAGATTCTTCACTTCATATCCATATGGCTGGTTCAAGAGAAGGCCTTGATTGATACATCCTCTGTAATCTGGGGCATTCTCAGTTTTATGTCAGTTTTAGTATGATAGCTCTCATTCAGTACAGAAGAAGTCACAGATGAAAGACATTTGTATATTTTAGCTGTCATGCCAAATATAATTTATAAAAAAATATGATTATAATGGAAGCTCAGCAATAGGCTTGTTGGTTGTTATTCTGGGATCATCTTGTTTTTTCTTTAACTTTTGTAAAAAAACAACAACATCTCATCACATCTATAAAATAGGCTTCAAATTATTTTCTTCAGCATAGAAAAGTTGAAGTACATCTGTGTGACTGGATCACACAAATTTAATATGATCTTTCTTTAAGAATTGCCATGCTTTTTGTACAAATTGCCCATGAAAGAGAATATTTGTTTAGAAAAATGCAAACTGCATGTGTTAGAATTCTGAAAGATACAAGCTGTTCTGAATTCATTAGTCCAATGGTCTTCTGTGGAAGAATTAAGGTTGTGCTTAAATACCTGAGTGGATTTTTGTTCAGAATTTCATGCATGCTTTTAATCTCCTCATTCATGACCATTGTGTGTGTGTGAAGGGGAAGAAAGGTATCAGTGTAACTTCTACTGAGAAATAAAGATGCACAGAATTTTGTGAGCAATGATGTCAGAGAGCCATGAGCAAGCATTCACTTCACTGGCTCCTCTCTTGTACTCCCCCCCCCCCCCCCGGTTCTGTTCTGTTGCTGATCCTGGTTTCTTTTTATTTTCAGAAATGAGAACTCTAGTTTAACCTTGATTCACTAACTTACACTATGATTGGACTGTACTGGTTAGTAAACCAACATTAAACCAGAGTCATATTTAAAACACAAAATCCCCTTGGGCAATCTCCTCCTGTGCTTTTGGTCATTTTTCTTACTTCTGTATTCTTCAAAAGAACTTCAGTTATTCAGCACTGCCCAAGAGATTCCCATCCAGTGGTGTTCAACAGTTGTCTGAATCCTTATCCCTGTCCTAGTATACAGAATGTTGGCAAACAAGACAGATGGATAAGGACAGAAAATTTCTTTTGTCATCTCGACACCCAATAAATTCCACTAGTATACAATAAAAAGTGACAATGTGTGGTAGGTGTTCTGCTTTCTGAGCCACTCTCTGGTTTACCAAAAACTATGAACTGTGCATAATGAGCTTTGTTATAGAACTGCACATATAAAAACTCTGTAAGCTATAGAAGAAATAGTTGAAGGATACAGTCTAGCTGATTTCATTGACAATACTTTATTCTCTTTTGCCATTTTCTTTGCAGCTAAAAGTCAGTGGGAAGAATTTACTTAATGTTTGCAAGCTGGTATTTAAAATAAGCAGAAATGAAAAAAATGACTCCCTCATTCAGAATGACAAGATATTAGGTATGTACTATATTATATAAATCCTATTGTGAATAGCACCTATTTGTCTTTTATGGCAAGTAAGAGAAAATACACTGCTAATATGTGAGAAAAGGTAAAAACACAGTACTAATATTTGTGATATAATCTGGACGCAGGCCCTCCCAGCCGGGTATGCTGTTAGTGAGCAGGTAAGGGGAAGTGGCGGGGGGGCGGGGCAGAGTGGTTCTGGTTTATAAGAACAACTTGACCTTGACCAGGATACCTGTCCGGAATACAGTTCACTTCAAGTGTATGTACCTTAGCCTGAGGACCAGGGATAGTTTAGGGATTCTGCTAGTATACCGACCACCCCGTTGTCTAGCAGACTCCCTGACCAAGCTGACACAGTTGGTCTCAGTGTTGTTGTTGGAGTTGCCCTGACTTTTAGTCCTGGGTGACTTCAACATTGCACTTGAGACCAGCTTGGAAAATCTGACAGGTGCGGCTCGGGAGTTCATGGAAACCATGACAGACATGGGCCTATCCCAATTGGTTGTCGGGCCCACACATTGTGCGGGTCATACCCTCGATGCAGTCTTCAGTACGGAAAAGGAATATCCGTGGGCGGAGGTTGTTAAAAGCACCGCATTGTCATAGACAGATCATTTCCTGGTCAAGACTGAACTAAGAGCCTCTACCGACCCCAGTGGGGGTGGTGGACCTATTAGAATGGTCCGCCCTCGAAGGCTAATGGAGCCAATTGGATTCCAGAAAGCCTTGGAGAGTTTAATGATTGGTAACGCTGGTGATCCTGTCAAAGCTTTGGTTAATACTTGGAACACTGATCTCACCAAGGCTATTGACATGATCGCTTCCAAGCGTCCTTTCCAACCCGCTTCAAATCGGAAGCAATGGTACACAGCAGAGCTTAGAAAAATGAAGCGGGTTGGACAACGGCTACAGCACACCTGGCGGAAAAGTCGACTCTTATCTGACCAGACTCGTCATAGGAACTTTCTTTGGTCCTATCGAGAGGCAATACTAACCAGCACAAAGGTCAATCTGTTCTGTATGTATTGCATCTGCAGAGTCCTGTCCAGCAGAGCTGTTTAGGGTGGTGGGGGATCTGATGTGGGTACCTCCTGCTCAGGTCCCATTACTTAACCCAACAACGGCCTGCTGTGACGCATTTAACAACTTTTTCACAGATAAAATCTCTCAGATAAGAGCCGACTTAGATTCCAGTGTTTTGACAGAAACAACTGACGAGGTGTCCAGCGACTCCGTTAATGAAATTATTCTGGATCAGTTTCAATCTGTGAGTACTGATGACGTGGACAAGCTCCTTGGTAGAGTGAGGAACTTGTCCTCTTCATCCTTGCCCTTCATGGCTGGCCGTCTTGGGGGGGGGGATGCTTTGAGGGTGTTCCTTACAGACATTGTCAATGCATCCCTCAGGGAAGGACGTATTCCATCTTGTTTGAAAGAAGTGGCTGTTAGACCGCTTCTGAAAAAAACCTTCCCTGAACCCCCTGGACATGAACAACTATAGGCCAGTCTCTATGTTACCATTTTTAAGCAAGGTTATTGAGAGGGTGGTTGCTCTTCAGCTCCAAGCTGTCTTGGATGAAACCGATCATCTAGACCCATTTCAAACTGGCTTCAGGACAGGCTTTGGGGTTGAGACTGCTATGGTTGCCATGACCGACGATCTGCATCTGAGCATCGACAGGGGTAGTGTGACCCTGTTGGTGCTTTTAGACCTCTCAGCAGCTTTTGATACGATAGATCATAGCATCCTCTTAGATCACCGGGGGGGGGGTGGGTGTTAGGAATTGGAGGCACTGCTTTGCAGTGTTCCGTTCCTTCCTCTTGGGTAGGTCCCAGAGGGTGCTGCTTGGGGACAGTTGCTCTAGCAAGAAAGAGCTTACTTGTGGTGTCCCCCAGGGTGCCATCCTGTCTCCGATGTTATTTAATGAAGCCGCTGGGTGAGATTATTCGGAGTTATGGGGCTGAGTGTTATCAATACGCTGATGACACCCAGATCTATTTCTCCATGTCTCAGTCGTCAGCCGTGAATTCCGATGGTGTCTCCTCTCTCAATGAATGTCTTCGGGCAGTAATGAGCTGAATGAGGAAAAACAGATTGAGACTGAAGCCAGACAAAATGGAGGTGCTTGCAGTAGCTGCCCCGAAACCAAGAATTGGGTTGCAACCTCCGGACCTGGACGGGGTCACATTCTCCGTACAGGACTGCGGAGTCTGAGGGTGCTCCATTACTTGTCGCTCCTGATGACAAATAAGGTAAATGCGGCAGTCAGGAGTGCCTGTTATCAGCTTCGGCTGATACACCAGCTGCGCCCTTTTCTGGAAGTAAGGGACCTTGAGACTGCTGTGCACGCACTGTTAAGCTCACGTCTAGATTTCTGTAATGTGATCTACATGGGGCTACCCTCGTGCTTGGCCCGGAAGCTGCAGTTAGTACAAAATATGGCAGCCAGAGTAGTTTCTGGAACATCTAGGAGGGACCATATTACTCCGGTATTAAAGTCCCTCCACTGACTGCCTATTAGTTTCCGAACCCAGTACAAGGTGTTGGTTATCACCTTTAAAGCCCTAAATGGCTTGGGTCCAAACTATCTTCGGGACCGCCTTCTCCCCTACAATCCTCCCCACGCACTCAGGTCCTCTAGGAGGAATTTGCTCCAGCCACAAAAAGCTAGGCTCTCAGCTACCTCCCAGAGGGCATTTTCTATAGTCACCCCCAGATTATGGAATGGCCTGCTGGATGAGATCCGTCTGCTTACATCTTTAGACAGCTTTGAAAAGGCTGTTAAGATGGATCTCTTCCGGCAGGCCTTTCCAGATTAAATTCCCGGCCTCCAGAATCCTTATTTTGTCATCGGTTTATCTTGCCCTCTTTAAATTTATTACTGCTGCCCCTGTATGTTGTTTGCCATTTGTTTGTTTAGTTAATTTGAGCTGTTTAACTTTTCTGTATTTTAAATGTTTTAAATTGTCTTTAGTTTAATACTTTTTTAAGGGGTGGGTGGGTATTGTCTCATGATTTTATATGATGTATTTTATTGTTGTTAGCCGCTCTGATTGAGCTCAGAGGGGCGGGATAGAAATAAAATTTTATTTATTTATTTATTTATTTATTTATTTATTTATTTATTATACTATGCTTGGATTTTATCCCCCCCCCCCCCCCCCGCTCCCTTTATTAGATTGTAAACAGAGCATTATCTGAATTTTCCCAAACAGTTTGTTCTCTGGTTCAGGTCCACAGAATCCACTGTCTAAAGTATGTCTGGCTAAGATTCTAGATCGCATCCTGGCCCAAAGCCCTGCAGTGCTGCAGTACTGGACCATAGCCACAGCAAGTGATGGAGATCTGTTCTCCTCTCAGGACAAAGGAGACTGATTTTTCCACCTACTTCCACCAGCTACCTCAAGTGTGTCAATCAGAAGCAGGATCTCTGTCACTATTCCTCCTTCCACCAGAAATCACTTGCAGGAGGTGGTGGAAACATCAGTCTGCAGCATTCTGATCAGCAGGAGAACAGATCTCTGTCACTCTCAGTAGTTGTTTTCTGGTGAGGCAGGATTCAGGGACTTTTACATTCCTGTATATTCTCTGTGTTGTTGCCATAGAATCATAGAGTTGGAAGAGACCACAAGGGCTATCCAGTCCAACCCCCTGCCATGCAGGAACTCCCAATCAAAGCATCCCCAACAGATGGCTATCCAGCCTCTGCTTAAAGACCTCCAAGGAAGGAGACTCCACTACTCTCCGAGGGAGTGTGTTCCACTGTCCAACCGCCCTTACTGTCAGGAAGTTCCCCCTAATGTTGAGGTGGAATCTCTTCTCCTGGAGCTTACATCCATTGTTTCGGGTCCTAGTCTCTGGAGCAGCAGAAAACAAGCTTGTTCCCTCCTCAATATGACTTCCCTTCAAATATTTAAACACGGCTATCATATCACCTCTCAGACTTCTCTTCTCCAGGCTAAACATCCCCAGCTCCCTAAGTCGTTCCTCATAGGGCTTGGTTTCCAGACCCTTCATCATTTTAGTTGCCCTCCTTTGGACAGGCTCCAGTTTCTCCGGTGCCCAGAACTGGATACAGTATTCCAGGTGAGGCCTGACCAAAGCAGAATAGAGTGGCACTATTACTTCTCTTGATCTAGACACTATACTTCTACTGATGCAGCCTAAAATTGCATTGGCCTTTTTAGCTGCTGCATCGCACTGTTGACTCATGTTCAATTTGTGGTCCACCTGGATTCCTAGATCCCTTTCACATGTAGTCTCATTCAGCCAGGTGTCCCCCATCTTATATCTGTGCTTTTCATTTTTCCACCCTAAGTGCAGTACCTTACATTTCTCCGTGTTGAATTTCATTTTGTTAGCCTTGGCCCAGCTTTCTAGTCTGTTCAAGTCATTTTGAATTTTGATCCTGTCCTCTGGGTATTAGCTACTTCTCCTAATTTGTTGTCGTCTGCAAATTTGATAACTATGCCCCCAATACAGTCATCCAAGTCATTAATAAAGATATTGAATAGCACTGGGCCCAGGACAGAGCCCTGTGGCACTCCACTGGTCATTTCTCTCCAAGTTGAAAAGGAGCCATTGTTGAGCACCCTTTGGGTTCGGCCAGTCAACCAATTACAAATCCATGTAACAGTTACTTTGTCTAGCCCACATTTTACCAGCTTGTTTGCAAGAATGTCATGGGGAACCTTGTCAAAGGCCTTACTGAAATCAAGATATACTATATCCACAGCATTCTCTTCATCTACCAAGCTGGTAATTTTATCAAAAAAAAAAAAAAGAGAGAGAGAGAGATCAGATTTGTCTAGCATGACCTGTTTCTCTGAAACCCATGTTGGCTTTTTGTGATTATGAAATTACCTTCCAGATGTTCACAGTCTCTCTGTTTAATGATCTGCTTCCGGGTATTGATGTCAGACTAACTGGACGATCATTGTTGGGATCCTCTTTTTTTCCCTTTTTCAAGATGAGGACAACATTTGCCCTCCTCCAGTCCACTGAGACTCCTCCTGTTTTCCAGGAGTTCTCAAAGATTATTGCCAATGGTTCCGATATTACGTTTGCCAGTTCTTTTAATACCCTTGGATGTAATTCATCTGGTCCTGGAGACTTATATTCCTTTAGATTAACCAGGTATTCCTGTACTATCTCTTTACTTATTCTGTGCTGAAATTCTCCTATTGTGTCCTCTGCTCCATTATCCTCAGGTTGAGCACCTTTTGCCTTTTCTGAGACGACTGAAGCAAAGAAGGTGTTGAGTAATTCTGCCTTTTCTCTGTCCCCGGTTAACTTTTTGCCATCTTCTCCACACAGTGGCCCTACCATTTCCTGGCTGACATACCCAAAAAAGCCCTTTTTATTGTTCTTAACCTCTCTAGCAAGCCTGAGTTCATTCTGCACTTTAGCTTTTCTGACTTTACCCCTACACGTGCTAGCTATTTGTTTGAATTCCTCTTTGGTGATTTCCCCATTTTTCCATTTCTTATACATGTTCCATTTAAAACTTAGTTCATTTGCAAGTTCCTTAGTCATCCATCCTGGTTTCTTGAGACACCTCCCATTTTTCCTCCTCGTTGTCACGGTTTGAAATTGTGCCTTAAGTATCTCCCTTTTGAGAAATTCCCATCCGTCTTGAACTCCCTTCTCTTTTATAATTCCTGTCCATGGGATCACCCCCAGTATTTCTTTAAGTTTAGTAAAATCAGCTTTCCTAAAGTCTAGAATGCGTGTTTGACTATGCCTGGCTTCTCCTTTCCACTGTATAATAAACTCCAGGAGGACATGATCACTCCCACCTAAAGATCCAACCACTTGCACCACATTAACTAGGTCTTCCCTGTTAGTTAGGATCAGATCCAAAATAGCTGACTCCCTCGTTGCCTCTTCCACCTTTTGGACAATGAAATTGTCTTTAAGGCAAGTGAGGAATTTGCTAGACCTTGAGGATTTTGCTGAGTGACTTCCAGCAAATATCAGGATATTTGAAGTCACTCATCACTACTATATTTCTCCTTTCTGAGTGTGTGGTCGTCTGTTCTAGAAAGGCATCATCCAGTTCTTCTGCCTGAGTTGGGGGTCTGTAGTAGACTCCCACACTAACATCCCTGTTGTTTCCCTCCCCTTTAATTTTTATCCAGATGCTCTCCACCTGGCTTCCAGGATTGATGTCCTGGATTTCTTCACTGGTGTAAATATCCCTGACATATAATGCTATTCCTCCTCCTTTCCTGTTTGGCCTGTTTCTCTTGAAAAGATTATACCCCTGTATTTCCACATTCCAGTCATGAGACTCATCCCATCAGGTTTCAGTGATGCCTATTATATCATATTTGCGTTGTTGTGCTAGGAGTTCAAGTTCATCTTGCTTATTTCCCATGCTCTGTGCATTAGTGTAGAGACATCTAAGACCATATGTTCCCCTTACTTGCTGCCTGTGCACGTTTTTTTTGCCTACCACTGTTGGGTCCCTGTACTGTTTGCCTTGTTTCCTCTATGAAAGTTTGACTATTTTTTCCAGTCCTTTTGTCTTCCAGGACGCTGTCTCCCTTCCCCACATAATTCAGTTTAAAGTCCTCCTGATCAAATTCTTAAGACTGTTGGCAAAAACATTTCTTCCAACTGGTGTGAGATGCAGCCCATCCCTTGCCTCATGGAACCGCAGCCCATGATCTAAGAATCCAAATCGTTCTCGATGACACCATCTGTGGAGCCAATTGTTGACATCTGCTATTTTCCTCTCTCTTCCTGGACCATGCCCTTCAACTGGCAGAAGAGACGAGATGACAATCTGTGCCTCCATTTCTTTCAGCTTCTTACCTAGAACCTCATAATCCTTTTTGATGTTCTGAAGGCTGTGTCTTGCTGTGTCATTCATTCCCACATGGACCAAAAGGAAGGGGTATTGGTCAGTAGGCTTGACCAGTCTTGTCAGCCTCTCTGTCACATCTCAGATCTTTGCCCCAAGGAGACAAGAGACATCTTGTCAGGCCTACAAATCACTGCTTCTGTCCCCCTCAGCAAGGAGTCCCCCACCACGACCACACGCCTCCTCTGAGGCTTAGAAGCGACTGTTCCCTGTGGTGGAACCCCCAGGGTCCCCTGCTCTGTCCCTGAAGTCTGTCCATGCTGCTCTTTCTTGTCCTCCTTGATAAAGGAAAGAGCTTGAAATCAATTCTGTAGCTGCAAGCTCCCAAAATGATCCCTGGTCTCCCTACTTCTGTGTGTGACATTCCTCCAGCTGTCTACCTCCTGTGTATGTGATGTGACCTTCTCTTCCCAAGCAACTTCCTCTGTGTGGTCCCCGTCCAAGACCGTTCATTCCATTCTGTCTAGGAAAGCCTCTTGCTCCCTAATATACTGAAGTGTAGCTACCCGTGCCTCCAGCTGCTGTACTTTCTCCTCCAAGAGGGCTACCAACTTGCACTTGGAACATGTGTAGTTCCCCACATCTGTAGGTAAGAAGACAAACATCCCACAGGTATTGCAGGTGATGGCAGCAGTTCCTTCAGTGTCCATACTAAGCCTTAATTAGTACCTGAAAGAGGACTACGGCTTTCCTCCTCAAAGAAAATCCCTCGCTAACACCAGTGTTAAAGTCTGCTGATGACTGGAACTTTTCAACAATTAGTAGTGGTTATAAAATTCCCGCGCCATTAGGCGCGCCGCTCTGGGAGCAGTTGTATAGAGCTAACTGGCTAGCCCACCCCCTATTGACTCGCAAATATGACTCAACAAAGCCCCACCCGCTGAGTAACAGTCACACTCGCCCCAAGTGTTTTAAAAAAAATTTAAAAACTCACCCACTCAAAATGGCTGCCTGGAAACTGCTTTCTTCCTCTTTCCTAGCAGGAACTGGCCTAGAAAGCCTCCTTCTCTTTCTCCTCTCCTGGCAGAAACTGCCTGGAAAGCCTCCTTCTCTTTCTCCTTTCTTTCAGAAACTGGCCTAGAAAGCCTCCTCCTCCTTCCCCTGTCCTGGCCGAAACTGACCTCTGGGAGCAGTTGTATAGAGCTAACTGACTAGCCCACCCCCTATTGACTCACAAATGCAACTCAACAAAGCCCCACCTGCTGAGTAACAGTCACACTCTCCCCAAGTGTTTTTAAAAAGAATTTAAAAACTCACCCACTCAAAATGGCTGCTTGGAAACTGCTTTCTTCCTCTTTCCTAGCAGGAACTGGCCTAGAAAGCCTCCTTCTCTTTCTCCTTTCCTGGCAAAAACTGCCTGGAAAGCCTCCTTCTCTTTCTCCTTTCTTTCAGAAACTGGCCTGGAAAGCCTCCTCCTCTTTCCCCTGTCCTGGCCGAAACTGACCTGAAACTGGCCTCTGGGAGCAGTTGTATAGAGCTAATTGGCTAGCCCACCCCCTATTGACTTGCAGGTGCGACTCAACAAAGCCCCACCCGCTGAGTAACAGTCACACTCTCCCCAAGTGTTTTTTAAAAGAATTTAAAAACTCACCCACTCAAAATGGCTGCCTGGAAACTGCTTTCTTCCTCTTTCCTAGCAGGAACTGGCCTAGAAAGCCTCCTTCTCTTTCTCCTTTCCTGGCAGAAACTGCCTGGAAAGCCTCTTTCTTTTTCTCCTTTCTTTCAGAAACTGGCCTGGAAAGCCTCCTCCTCTTTCCTCTGTCCTGGCCGAAACTTACCTGAAACTGAACTATGATTGTGAATTTATAGGTATCATGAACACATATCAGTTATGGATGTGTAACTCTAGCTTATGCAGCCAAAATCTTTAATACTTGAGGAAAGAAGGAAACATGCTAGCTCTTTAACTTAAACCTTTGGGGCTCCAGTGATTCACAGCTGAACCTCTCAAACTGTCTTGAAGCTAGTGAAAATCTTACCTGTAGTAATCTGAAGAACAAGCAATTTTGGGGACTAAACAGTTTTTTACAGGTTTGCATGTGTACATGCCCCAAATTATTCCTCTTCAAAGAAGGATGGCTATCCAAGGGAATAAAATGAATGTATGTGAAAGAAAAAAGAAGGGGGGAAAAGTAAGAAAGAAGAGTGCACAGCTAGCTCCTTCCATCAAAAAGAGAAGATGTTTCTGTTACGAGTGTAACTAAAGTGGCTCAGATAGTGAAGTACTAAAAACCTGAAGTACATAGTTACCAACCATTTTTCAAGATCATTGCCAATACTTTCCATAATAAGCAATCTGCTTTCAAACTAGGATAATAAAGCAAATCCTTGCTAATATATTTCTAAAAGTGACAGCATTTTGCAAATGTTGGGAGACATCTAGTGCTGTATTCAGGCAGGTTGCTTACATAAGGAGAAATCTTACCCTTTTCCCCCATGGCAATCCCCTATTTCTGTCAAAGGGTCTGGAATGTGGGGAAGAAATTTACGTTGGAAGTAGGAAGCTTGGTGGTGGTGGTGGGAATCAAGCAGTAATAGCTTGTGTGGATGGGAGCTTCAGTCTCCTAAGCTTCCTCCATTCATTTTCCTGCACTGTTATAGTTCTTCATTCCATGTTTCACACCTTTCCTTAATATTCCCATATCCTCTGAAGCTTTTTGTGGTGCTGGGGGCTCCCATGGGAAAGAATAAATGGGGAAGTTGCCTTGGGGAGGTGTTTTTGTGCTCTTTTGCATTGGATACTACCTGTTATATTACAGATCACTAGGTCACTTCACATTAAAATGCCTGAGTATTATTCTTTAAGAATGTGAGCAGAAATAGCTCCAGAATGAAACATTCATCTTAGCATTCTTAATTTTCTCCATAGATTCTCTGCTTGAAATTCTGGGAAGTGAAGACCTGGGAACAAATACTGAAGCCTTTCTTTATTGTATGGGTGCTATAAAATTCATTTCTGGAAATACAAGGCTCATTAATGAGATGGTCAACAAGGGAAGTGTTGAGATACTGGTGCAACTACTGAAACAGATTAATGACATCGCTGAAAATGATGCTCGGTTTTCCAGTTCAGGACACCTCTTGGTGCAGGTCAGGGTTAAGCTTTTATCTCAACAAGATTCAGGAGTACTATAGATCCTGATAAAGTACAGTAATTCTGAACACTTTTGGGTGCTTTTATCAAGATGGGACAAAGTTATTTTAAATTAATTCCTCTTGGATTGCACATAAGAGCTAACTTGATAAAGGAAATATCAGCCAAATAGTGGGATTGTGGTCTGTCCAATAAAGAATTATACACTTCTTTAAACAGTTTCCTGTCTATATAAATATGGAAAACTGCTTTCTTTTTAAACTTTCATTAGTAAGACAAGCAAAAATACCAGCCTGTGATTTGATAATGCCATAATTATGACAGACCACAAAGTCTAAAGTTCATGTGTTTTGAACACATGGATTTTGGCTTCTTGAGATACAAAAGAGTATTTTGCTAGTATGTAGTCCATTTTCTCCTTCATTTTCACTGTGCAACAATGGAATACTTTCTGTATTCAAGAACCAAAGCTTATTGTTTCATCAAAACAAGATGTGCTTTCATATAACAAACCAGGATTGTCGGGTATGGTTAAAAGTTCATTTACGAACCTGCTCTGTTCTGATCCTGGTAACCATAGTTTCCAGTTCTGAGGGAAAATGTGGTCAATTGAAGTAGGTGTTCAATTGTGTCACGCTAGGATGGGAGGAGGGAAGGTATGATGGCAAAATGGCACAGTCCTTTTGTGGCTTCATCTCAGGCATCTTCATCTGGAACTAGTGGCAGAAGAAGTAAATGCCAATGGCACACCTTAGCCATGGGCTCCTGAAAGTCACAAGCAATCAGCAGAATACTTATTTACCATACATGCTAAGAAACTTCTGGTGGCAGATTGTAATATACTTAGTATGAGAAGTCGTAGGCTTTCATGGCCGGCATCCATAGTTTTTTGTGGGTTTTTTGGGCTGTGTGGCCATGTTCTAGAAGAGTTTCTTTCTGATGTTTTGCCAGCATCTGTGGCTGGCATCTCTGAAGATGCCAGCCACAGATTCTGGTGAAATGTCAGAAAGAAACTCTTCTAGAACATGGCCACACAGCCTGAAAAACCCACAAAAAACGACTTAGGATGAGTTTTGATAGTTATAATTGCTGGGGCCTTATTGAAAAATGTAGTGGTACTGTCAAGAGATGGCAAAAAGTAGGCATTTTATTCCTGTGAGTGTTCTCTACATATAGGAGAGGTTAGGCTGGGGTGGATGGGTGAGAAAGAGGAATAAAGAAATTCAATCAATATCCCCCCCCCTTCCCGGTTGTATTATTTAAGAGGCAAAAGCAAGCTACCAGAGAAGCAATTTCCAAAGAAGATTAGAAAAGGGATAGAGAATCAGTGAAGCAAAGAAAGACAAGGTGGATGTTCTATATAGCAATAATAGTGGATGAGAAAACTCTTGTGCCAGTATGGATATTGATGATGAAACATGGAAACTGATGCGTGGCAAAGGAAGCACACAAAACTCATTTTAAAAGCCTTTTCATGTTAGTATAGCTGTAAAAGACAGTGGGTCATTAGTGATATTCTTATCAAAATGAAATTATCTGTTTTGGTTGTGTTTGACGTTGTAGACAGTTTTTTCTTTGCTTTTTGGAATAATTCTAATTTTGTATTAACCAGCATTATTATTAATATCGAGGTCAGATTGCTGTAAAATAAGGAAATGATATAGATGTATGTGTGAGGGAGAGACAGAGGAAAATGGTGACGAGAGAGAAGCTGAAAGCAAGCAAGCTATTTTTGTATGTATTTGGAGAAGACTTCTTGTTGTATTTTAATGGTACTTAAATCTTTATTTAAAACAACAGAAAATTTGCCCTGAGTTGGCAGTTTAATCATCAACTACTGTAGTTTATTGCCTCCTTTTTTATCCAGGTTCTCATACTGAAAGATCCAATTTATTAAGAAGGTTTTATATATCTTGAGATTGGGGAAAAAACATCACTAATAGTATTTTTGATGGTTTGTTAGATAGGCTGTAGTAGCATGTATAACCTCAAATCTCACATTTAGAATGTCAGACGCTCAAGGATTTCCTACTGTATTCACTTAATAAGTGACCTGAATCTGAAACTTTAAAATATGACCATATTTAAGAAATAATTATAACTAGTCATCAGACAGTACTCCCAGAAACCTAATACTCTTATTTCAAAAGACATTGAGATTTTCAAAATAAATAATTGGAATTTCTATTGTATTTATTATTAGGAAATATTATTTTGTATGAATATATATTTGTAACACCTAAATATTTTGGATTCAGCAAAAAATAATGATGTGATTTTTATAATCATTATAGTATTCTTTTTGTTAACATGTTTTAAAAGAAGGGCAGAAACTAAAGAACATATTAATAGTCCTCCATTTATTGTAATCCTCATAGCAACAAGATTTGCTTCTTTGTCATGATCTCTGTCTTACACATCTGGACGCAGACCCATACCTATGAATGCACAAATAACCCCTCAAAGAAAATCAATTTCATGTAAACAGCCTGTCTATCCATGGCTTCCAACTTATATAGAAGGCCCAGTTCATGTAATTGCCCTATTTCACACAAGTTCAATAATATTTTGTATTAGCTGTTTTCCTCAAAAATGACTCCATCCCACACTGGGAAGCAATAGCATTGTGTTTTGAACAATATGCATATGCCATGGGACTCGCTAAACAATAATGATATTTTTAAAATAATTGAATTTCCAGCATCCCTTTATTATGGAATACAAATGGCCATCATTGTTCTAAACTAGACACAACTTGCCTTCATATTTTCTCAACTTTTTAAAAAACAAAGTTAGATTAATTCTGTAAATTGGCTTATCTATCTACTGTTAAGCAGAGGAAAAGACATTTTTAAAAATGCCAGTCTGGCTTTTGTCTGACTATCAGCTTGCCCTCTTCACTTATGCAAGTATGTATGCATATGATCCTCTTTTTGGTCATAGTGCTAAGAATAAATTAGATGCAAAATAAAATATGAAGATCCAAATTTGTGCAATAAATATTACCATGATCGCAGCTCTCAGTCTCTCACATATCAAAGGTCCCTTTGCAAATATAATATTTCATGATCCTTCTGAAACAGATGAGCCTGATACAATAACAACAGTATTTGTTGTTGTTTGTTTGTTGTTAACTGCCCTCGAGCTGATCTCGACACATGGCGACCCTGTGGATGAGACATCTCCATGATTCCCTGTTATCTAGTGCTCTGCTTTGGTCCTGTAAACTCCAACCATCTAGCATGTGGCGTTCCTCTCTTTCTACTTCCCTCCACCTTTCCTAGCATTATTGTTTTTTTCCAGTGATTCCTCCCTTCTCATGATGTGCCCAAAGTACGACAGCCTCAGTTTTGTCATCTTGGCTTCCAGGGAGATCTCTGCCTTGATCTGCTCTAGGACCCATTTGTTTGTCTTTTTGGCTGTCCACGGGATCCTCAGCACTCTCCTCCTGAACCACATCTCAAATGCATTGATTTTCTTCCTGTCCATTTTCTTCACTGCCCAGCTCTCAAATCCGTGCATGGTAATAGGGAAAACAATGGCTTATATGATCCTCACTTTTGTGTTTAGTTGTGTATCTTTGCGTTTTAGAATCTTTTCTAGTTGTTTTATAGCCACTCTCCCCATTCTTAAGCTTCTTTTAATTTCCTGGCTGCAGTCCCCATTTCTATCAGTGTTTAATCCCAGGTATGAGAATTCTTTTACCATTTCAATTTTTTCCTTATCTAGGTTGAATTTGTCTAGATTCTACATGGTCATTTTTTTTTATGTTCAGGAATAGGCCTGCCTTTTACACTTTCTTTCTTGCTCTTTCTTAACACTTGTTCCAGGTCTTGGAGGTCTTCTGCTAGTATTATGGTGTCATCTGCATATCTTAGATTGTTGATATTCCTTCTTCCTATTTTCACTCTTCCTCCTTCTTTGTCCAAGCCTGTTTTTCTTAAATATGTTCTGCATATAAGTTGAACAGGTAGGGTGAAAGGATACAGCCTTGTCTGACCCCTTTGCCAATTGGAAATCATTCTGTTTCTCCGTGTTCTGTTCTGACAGTAGCCTCTTGTCCTGAGTACAGAGTCTTCATCAGAACTATCAGATATGTTGGCACTCCTATGTCTTTAAAGGTGTTCCATAGCCTTTCATGATCTGTGCAGTCAAAGGCTTTGCTATATATAAAGCATATGCTGATTTTCTTTTAGAATTTCCTACTGCACTCCATTAGCCATTGTATATTTGCAACATGGTCCCTAGTGCCTCTTCCTTTCTTGAACCCTGCTTGGACCTCTGGGATTTCTCTCTCCATGTATGGTTGGAGTCTATGTTGCAGAATTTTGAGCATAATTTTGCTTGCATGGGAGATTAGTGCTGTGGCCCTATAGTTGCTGCAGTCCTTGTGTCTCCTTTTTTGTGGATGGGGATGTAGATCATTTCCAATCTGTTGGCCATTGTTTTGTTTTCTATATCTGTTGACATATGTTGGTTAGCACTAGAGTTGACTGTCAGTGTGGATTGCAGCAGTTTGATTGGAATATTGTCTATTCCTGATGATTTGGTTTTTGGCCATTTCTCTTATTGCAACTTCTACCTCACTTTTTAAAATTTGGGGTTCATCTTCATATGACTCTTCATCCCATGTGTCCTTCATTTTGTCATTTCCTTTATATAACTCTTCTGTGTATTGCATCCAACATCCTTTTATGCCTTCCTGGTTTTGAATTATGCTATTTTTATTGTCATAGAGCGTCCTGGGCCTCGGTTTGAATTTTCCTTTGCTTTCCCGGATCTTGTGGAATAGGTCTCTTATAATAATAATAATAATAATAATAATAATAATAATAATAAATTTTTATTTGTAGCCCGCCCCTCTGCTAGGCAATCGGGGCGGGGGACAGCAATAGTTAAAACAGAACAACGTTAAAACATTCCCTCTCCCCATAACCCCTACCTCCCCCCTCCCCATCCCTTTTTGTTGTTGTCTTCTATTTCTCTGCACTGGTTGTTGTAGTAGTTTTCTTTATCTTTTCACACTAGCTGTTGTACTGTTACATTCATGGTTCTTAGTTTGCTCCTGTCCCCTTTTTGTTTTTCTTCCCTTCTTTCCTTTATTGCTTGTAGTGTTTTATCTATCATCCATGGTTTATTCTTTTTCTTTTTTGCTCTTGAAAGTGTCTGTCTGCATTCTTTTATTATGTTCCTGGCTTCAGTCCATAGTTCTTCTGGTTCTTGGTCTATTATGCTAAGTAGCGCAAATCTGTTCCTTATATTGCCACTAAATTTTGTTGAGATATTGTTTAGATCATATTTTGGTATGATTTCTGGTTTTGTTTTCTTATTGAGTTTTACTTTTATTTTTGATATGAGTAATTCATGTAACAGCAATATTCTTTATTATAATCCAAGCCAAACAGCTGCAAGGGAATAGGAAATCAAGAAAAAAAAGAAAAGACAGCTCACAAATACAAAGATTCCTGTGTATATACATGGGTGGCAATACAGCAGTGTACTCTGATTCAAGTATGTACAGGTAGGGTGCCACTGCTGAAGATACTAGAGATGGTTCTCGGGATGGGAGGTGAAGTAATCCACTGTTCACTTGGGTTTCACCCCACGCACCATCCACAAGGCAGGATTCAACATTCTAAGTATTCTTTTTTTATGACTCTTAACTGTCTTCTCTGACAGTTTTTTAACTGCCTGCCTTGCCATCCGGTCAGAGGCAACCTCTTCTCCAAGGCTTTTCTTATTTAAACATAGTAAAATGGAGAGAAAAGAAGCTTAACAAACTAAAAATACTAAAGGGACAGAAAAACAACTGCTAGCAGTGGCAACAGAGGTGATGCCGTCCTCTCAGATGACTGTTCTTAAATGTGTCTCTGGAGATTTACCAGAAAAAAAGGTGATGCCACCCTCTCAGATAACCATTCTTAAACTTATCTCTGGAGATGATATTCCACTTCACCAGATGAATGCACCTGAGCATCTCTCTGGTAGTGAGGCTTTAAAACAAATATTTTTATCCTCTAATGAAAGTGAAACGGGGGATATTAGAGCTGGCTGCGGTGGGGAAGATGAGTCCGGGCAATAGCCTGGCTCTCTTCTAAGAAAAAACACTGGAATTAAACCAAAAGACTCTAAGAAGTGTAAAGTTAAAGATTCAAAGGATTCAGAAAGAAGGGATGGACTTAAAACAGCCTCTCCTGTGCTGGACATCAACCGCTGTAAGGCTGCTAGTTGCAGCTGAAGATAGCAGAGGAGGGGGAGACTGTTTGAGGGAGGAGAATCAAGCAGCAGTGACTGCAGAACCCCCCCCCCCCCCCTTAAAAAGAAAAAACATAGTAAATTGACAAGGATAAGACTTCAAAGTCTAACACTTGGAAGGAAATTAATGCAGTAACATCCATGCACTCAATTGAGACAGTCAGTGCAGAAAACAAAGTGCAAAAGAGATAATTTATTTATTGATAAATTTAATTAAACAAATTCCATGACGGAGTGCATCTCAACAGTCCATGGATTATACTTATGGACAGCAAGAGCAAAGTAATGTTGACATATCTCAACTGAAACCACATACTTCTGCCATATCTAAATCAAGAACTAGTTATTCAAATCACTGCTAGAAATACTAAAAAAAAATATTGTGACATTTGAATTAAATAGCATTGGACAGGACACAGACAATATTAGATAATTTCACTAAACAGGAAATCAGTAGATGCAGAAATTTAAAAAAAAGGATAAGACATTTAGGTGATACACTTGAAGACAACATTGAGGAACAAATTCCACAAAAATGCACAAAGAAGACTAAACAAATGGAAGACACTTCAAATAAATTGCAGGATGATGTTAGAGGATCTAGAAATAAACTTTAATAATAATAATAATAATAATAATAATAATAAAGAATATGATCCTTCAGATATAGAACAGAAAGATGGAATAGTGACAGATAGATTGTTTCAAACACATAAATTTAAAAGTAAAGATAGCCAAAGCAAATTGGCATCAGTAATTAAAAAACAGACTGTACAAGGAGAAATTATACCAGTGCCATAAATATTTAAAGATTTAATTGAAATGGAATAGAAATCACCAATACACACACACACACACACACACACACACACAACTTATGGGTGTTGGACATAAGTTGTATACGTTTGATAAAGACACAATGGAACTGTTAAAGGTACCCTTAGTGGATGGACCTATTGCTGCCCTTAAATGGGGAGCCATAGCGCCACAACAAATAATTCCGCAAAGTGCGGAAGACAACAGTATTGACATGAAAAGTATGGCGGTGGGAGGAAGGTTACTACAATACAGACTCTTTGACCAGAAGTAACAATGGACTTGTGGGTCTTACAAACACTAACATCATGTTACAAAATTATATTTTAGAAAAGGCCAACAAACAGACACCTTCCTTTACCATAGCCAAAAAAGGAAGAAAAGTTTCAGATAGTTCAAACAGAAATAAACCATCTTTTGAATATACATGCAATAAAAGTGGTCTCACATAATCAAAGATTTATAGACGTATACTCATTTTTTTATGGTACCCAAAGACAAAGGAGGTTACAGACCAGTACCAAACTTGAAATATCTAAACAAATTTGTAAGATATTACAAGTTCAAAATGGAGCCTCTACAGACAATAAAAGAGAATTTAAGGAAAAGAAATCTAATGGTGTCTATTAACCTCAAAGAAACATATTTGCATGTGCCAATGGACAAAATCAGCAGAAAATATCTCATATTTTCATACAAAAACAAGCATTACCAGTTCAGAGTGCTGCCATTCGGACTGGCTCTAGCACCTCGGGTATTCACGGAAATCCTAATTCCGATAATTGCATACCTGAGGATAAAAGAGGTGCAAATATTTCCATATTTGGACACTATCTTAATAATAGCAGAGACAAATTCAAAAATACAATTACAATTCAAACACGAGAAAAGTATACATTCCTGTTAAATTACAAGAAAAGAAATTTAAAACGAGAAAGACAAATAACACACTTAGGTGCAGAGATAAATACCGAAATAGAACATATGTGTTCATCACAAGAAAGAGAAAACAAAATAAATCAAGTAATATCACTGTTGATAAAATGGAAAAAGGCAGATTTGATGTGGGTTGCAAAAGCCATGGGACTGATAGTATCAGCAATACATCTGGTACCTTGGGGAAAACTTCATACAAGGTCACTTCAGAGATTCTTGCATTCCTATCAAAAACAAATAGGGATGAAGATTCATCGATTATTGGTAATTCCACCAAACGTAAAACAAAACTTCAAATGGTGGACAATTCATAGCAATGTAAGTGCAGGTGTGCCATTCAGATTATGCTGATTTGAGGACGACAGATTAGTATTGTCATTAGATGCATCATTTATTCCAATATGCATTAGAAAGCGAGGATGTAATGAAAATGTTTACTTACCAACGTTTTGTCCTGATCTTAAACATCAGAAGGAAAAACAGTGGCACACATTGGATCTAAAAAGAGTCATTGCAATCTATAAGAAAAGAACAAAGTCAATCAGAAGGACTAAATAATTATTTATGTCATTTAATTCACAGACTTTAGGACATAAAGCGTCTAAAACGACATTGGAAAGATGGATAAAAGTGTGCATCGATGTGTTATGATTTAGAAGGGAAACCAAGACCATAAAATGTATGGGCACATATTCTACAAGATCAATGGCCACTACGGCAGCATATTCAGTTTCTTCTTCACTGCAGGATATCTGTGAAGCAGCAGGCTGGAAAGAACCAAGTACATTCATTAGGCATTAAAAAAAATAGATAAGTTCAAATCAGCACAAGCAGCATTTAACCGCAAAGTGCTGCAAGCAGTTGTAGATATATAAATAAACTTTAATCTACCCAAAATGGAAGGGCTTGGGCACATCCCAAGTGAACAGTGGATTACTTCACCTGCCATCCTGAAAATGAGAAGTTGTACTTACCATGAAGGGTCATTCTGGGATGGCAGGAGAAGTAATCCA
Organism: Phrynosoma blainvillii; assembly: GCA_026167975.1. Taxonomy (NCBI): domain Eukaryota; kingdom Metazoa; phylum Chordata; class Lepidosauria; order Squamata; family Phrynosomatidae; genus Phrynosoma; species Phrynosoma blainvillii. Next base: position 127,375,819 of record JANUYF010000001.1, on the reverse strand, counting down.
ACCCTCCCTGACTTGAATTAATTATTTATTTCGAGAAGGGGATGGAAATAAAATTTAAAGGAATTGAATCAGATATCAGAAAGATATACACATAACTACAATAAATGAATAAATAGGAATTTTGGGACAGCAGGATAGTGTGGCTGGTAAAAGAAACTGTCGTAGAAGATGGTTAGGAGTCATTAAAATAAAAGAACACTTATAATGTTGACTCCTGCCTCGTGGATGGTGAAACCTAAGTGAACAGTGGATTACTTCTCCTGCCATCCCAGAATGACCCTTCACAGTAAGTACAGCTTCTCAATCTCTACATCTGACAGTGGTTGCACATAATATATGAAAGGCGGTGTTCTGTTTAATATGCTTCAATGAGGCAATATAGCCTCTTACAGGTTAAAACTAGGACCTTGAAATTCTGTCAGAAACAGGCTCAAAAGTAAATCTTTTAGTCCTAGTGTAATAGACTTCATATATGTAGGCTTAGACACAAGCTGTGTCGCATTTGGTGCTAGCTAAAATTTCCAAACTGCCTTTAATGGCAGTCCTGTACAAACTTTATACAGAAGTCAAGTTCAGAGGTTATTGGGACATGTGCAACACAAAGCCTGTGTTGTGTGTTGATGCTAATAAAAGGCACTGCTCACCACAGCCAACATTTAGCCACCAAAAAAGCAAGTTGTATCCTGAAGTATGCCAGATGTTATTTCACTCTGAATTGAAGACAGCCTCCTCCAATAGTGTTATGTTGTCAATATGTGAAACTAAACTGATTTCCCACGGGACTCTGTAGGATAATTCTGCTAGAAGAGTAGCAGCCTCCTAGTATCCCATTCTGAACTGTATAACCATTGGAAAATAATTTCTTTTACTCACAGTTAATAAAATCATTCAAAAAAAGATGTCATGGTCTAATGGAAACATCATCAGAGTCACACTCTGCTGTGTGTCTCCTTGCAGAGATAGTCTCAGTCCCAAAACTTTGACAGAAGCCAGGTTGAAATGCATTTTAGGGCAGTGTGGTTTCATCTAGGAACAGCTGGAACTATTTAACCATTGTCCATTCCAGTATTTTAACTATGTAGAAAAGGACTGCCACAGATATATACTGAGGTTGCCTTCCTAGTTATGAATAAATACTAGGAAAATAGAGTAAAACACAGATAGAAAAGCAAATCGATTAATTTATTTCCAGGAAAGGAGCAAAATACCAGTCTTCTTTCAAAATAAAAAAGAAAGTGTGACCTCCACTGACCCATATCCTGTTTTTAAAATTTAAACTTGTATCATTGTTCATATACTAGCTCTTAAATAATCCATAGGATTTCCTTCATGTCTGCAGAGTTTCATAGAGCTCCCATCAGAGAAGGTTTGGGCTAGAACTAACCTTGTTAAATTTTTAGCAGTGTCTGGGACTCGTAATAACCTGATGATTTATTCATGTTCAAATTTATTTTCTCTAGCTCACTGCCACTCTGCGAAACTTGGTTGACTTGCCTGAGTCAAGGTGCAAACTCTTGGAGTATGGAGCAATTCCCGAGCTTTGTCTGGTGTTGGAGAAACATATGAGTGATCAGGATGTATGCATCAATGTGGCCAGAATATTCAGGTAACTCAGTTTAAAAAACAAACAAGCAATACCATGTCTTTAAAACATTGTATCAACAGCCAGTTCTTTGTCTGTTAAAACTAGTGACCCCATACAGATTCTGGTTTATATACATTATACAGTCGCCCTCCTAACTAGTGGGGGATCCATTCTGGACCCCCCTTGAGTTAGGAGACTCACGTATTTTTAAGCCCCATTGAGATGAATGGGGCGTGTCCCCCTGCGTGCATACAGTGCACTCTGTGGGGGCATGCCCCATTCAGTCCAATGGCAGTTGCCCCTCCGTGGATTGTCAAGTCCATGGATTTCAAGTCTGCAGACTTGGAGGGGCGACTATATACCACTGTGTTATGTTTATGTTCACTTTGTGGATCTTGCTATAAAGGAAAGAGCTTCTTGTGCAATGTAAACCATATGTGACTATAAACGTTACATGATACACAGAAACAGATTGTAGCCATACTGTAAACACTGAGCTGCTTGGCTTTCCCACTGTTACCTGTGTAAAGCAGCTTCTGTTTCCCATGTATAGACCAAAATAGGACTTGACTGTGTCCTACAGTCCATGAACAGCAGATCTTCCTCTTCCTCCTCAGATAGTATATCATTCTTTAATATTTATTTTATTTTATTTCAAGGATTTACATCCCACATTTCTCCAACAATAAGATTCAAAGCGGGTGTGTCTTCATATACTTTTTGCAGGAGTGAAACCAATGCTAAATGTAAAAGCCCTTTGCAAAAGTTATAAAAGAGTATTTGTAACAATAAGGAGTGGAGGTCTTTGCTCTGTCTATACAAGTTCCTCTGTTGAGTCCCTGGCAGTATCTTTTTTTTAAAAAAGGATGCAAAGATCTCTAATGGAAGAACTGTTAAAGAGGCTGCATCTGCACTGCAGAAGTAATGCATTGACACCAGTTTAACTACCATGGCTCAATGCTGTGTAATTCTGGGATTTGTAGTTTTGTGAGTTATTTAGCCTTCTGTCAGAGAGCTCTGGTGCCACAACAAACTGCAAATCACAGGATTCCATAGCATTGAGCCATGGCAGTTAAAGTGGTGTCAATCTGCATTATTTCTGCAGTGCAGAAGCAGCCCAAGTGTTCTGACCAGTCCTTGAAACCTTCAGAAAGTGTTGCCACTTTATTCTTCCCCTGCAACCACCAAACAAACTTTGCTATTGTTGCTTTTTCTTTCTTTTATTAAAAACCTTTGTCTGCCCTCTCTTTATAGTCACCATTTCCTAATACCCTCCAGTTCTATTTTTCCCCTTTATTCCTGCTTCCCTCTTACATCTTCCCTTTCCTCCTTCCCTCAGTCCAGACCATGAATGCTAGAGATCTGGTTTATGCATCCTTAAACATATTGTCTTCTGAATTTCACTACTGCTGTTAAATACTATTTGACATCTCATTTCTAATTCGACTCTCTGTTCTCTTGTTGAAGTATTTGTAGCTTTCTGCTCTATTTTGCAAATAACCCTAGTCCAGCATCTGGCTGGGCCCCAAGGAGGCAATGGCTTTCCTGTCATCTTCCACTTTATTTGGACTTAAATCAGATTCTGCTTTCAGTTGTCATTACTCTATGCAATACACCTAGTTATAAATTCATCACAGCTCACTGTCATTCTCTTGTATAATCCTTATCTTGACTGAACTGCACCAGAATGGAATACTGGGCTTTCAGTCTGTACACAGAAAAATATTTAAAAATAAAATGAAAGTTAGGCTTGGGCTGGGGAAACACTGAACAAAAGTTCTACTCATGTTTATTATTATTTTTAAACATACAGCAAACTTTCTTCCTTCAATGACTGCTGTACAGCTTTGGCAGATTGCTCCAGATGTTACATCTTATTTTTAGCTCTGCTAAACAAACACACAAAGAAGCAGGTCAGTTTTTTTATCTCTTGCTTTTTATATTTTAATCCGCTGATGTGTCTGTGATGTTGTATGTGTGTAAGCCCATTTTCATTGACCTACTTTCATGTGCATTTAAAGATAGAAATTTTAAACGGTTGACAGCATTTCTAAGTAGTAAATTATTAAAATGGACTCAAGTTAGATTAACAGTTCAGGTCAACATAAATGGGAGACAGTTCATTAACTCACTTCTTAGCAATAGATCATCATTTTTGGAATATTTTTTTTTCTGGAACCTTTGTTTAAGAGATAACATAAGGTCTCTGTGCTTGCTTGCTTTTTTGCTGCCCTGTATCAAAAGATCTTTGAATGATATACAATAAAGTAAATGTAAGAAATGTAAAAGAAATTAAAATTTTAAAACAATTAAAGAATGCAGAGTAAAACAACACAACAAGTTAACAAGTTAAATCAGTTTTAAACTCTGTACATATAGAAACTGGATAAAATTGTTGGACCTCAAAGGCTTTAATAAAAACTCATGTTTTAACATAGCACCAAAATTGGGCCATTGCTGCCACCAATCAGAAGTGGTGCTAGCATTCCACGACTAGGGCAGAAAAGGCCCACTCCCTTGTCTTCCCATACTGTATTGTCTTCACAGGAGGGACACAATGGAGACCTCCTTCTGTAAGACCTCTGAATATATGAGGGAAGGCAGGGGTTCAAATACTAAGTTCTCAAGCCATCCAGGGTTTAAATATTAACATTAGCATCTTGAATCTGATCCAGAGGTGAACTCACTTCAAGTGCAATTCTTTTAAGACTGGTGTATGATGTTTAGATTAGCAGTCTCACTACTCTTTTTTGCACTAGCTGCAATTTCCGAGTCATCTTCAGGGCAGCTCCTCATAAAGTACATTGCAGTAGTCTAATTGGTAGGTTACCAATGTGTGAATGACTGTCCAGGTTGCACTTTTCAGAAAAGGCTATAGCTGGTGGACCAGTCAAAGCTGGCCCCAGGCACTCTGTGACACAGAGGGCACTCTAGTCACACAGATGGATCTAGGAGTATGCCCAAACTATGCACTTGCAATCTTATCTAGAACAGGTCACTTACCCAATTTCCACACCTAGGAACCACCAGTCCACAGAGCCTCTGTCCTACTGAGTTTCAGCTTCAGTTTATTGTCATTGATTGAGCCCATTTCAGAATACAGACACTTGTACAGCACCTGCACAGCTGCAGCTGACTCTGATAACAAGGACAAGTAGGGCTGAATGTCATCACCATCTATGATAACTCATATATCTGGCCAGTGTAGTCTTTTCTTTCAGAAAGGTCTGTATTTCTGAATATTAAGCCAACAGAAAAGTAGCCTGAGTAGGCCTACATGTGGTGGGAATGGGATAGAAAAGTGCTTAGCACAAAATCTTAGAAATATGCAGGAGGGCTTAGCCTGCCTAGTCCTTTGTATAACTTTTAAATGGTCTTATGTATGTTTATTCTTAATAACACTTAATGGATTCTGTGGATCTTTCAGGGAAATGTGTATTACAGATTCAGCTATGAAAATATACTTATTTAGAGGTGAAAGCAGTAAAAAGGACTATGGCTCCTGAAATGTTACATTTTTATATCCCATGAAATCTCGTGCATTGATACATTTGTTAACTTTTAAGGCATCAAAGGAGTCATTGTTATGTTTGCTGCAAGAGACTGACATAGCTATTTAGAACAACTTGAAGTGAAAACAAATAAACCTTTCAAGAGGTAATACATTGAACCAGGATGTCACCCCATCTATGGTATTGTAGAAAATTAGAACTTTTCTTTATTGGTAAATGTCAGCAATGGAATCTGTGTGCCCCTGAGGAAAGTTTCCAGTACGATGTGTTGGACCATTTACATTCATTCAGTTAGTGATTCCTTCTATTTTTAGTAGCATTTGGAGACTCCCCCCCCCCTTTTTTTTGTGCTCTTGACAACTGAGCATCCTGATTCAGTGCTATAGCCTGTATAATATACTAGCTCTTTTATATGATAAAAGATTATCTTGAAATAACTAGACTGAGTTAGGAAAGCAACTTGTTCAGAATAAATGCTCAGACGAATTGGTCAAAGTAGCATGTGAGCAGGCTTTAAAATACATAGTGATTGCAGATTGCCTTCAAGATTATGCTTGCTAAGCTCATCTGCATTGAAGATCATGACTGGAATTCCCTATCAGCTATGTAACTACTTAACCTCTGCAGTTGCATAGCTACATAGTGCCTGCCCCCCTATCCCCATTTAAATGGGAGCAGCTGCTGTGATGGACAGAGATCTGTTCCCCTATCAACCAGGAGGCAATTGACTAACAGTCCCCCCTTGCACTAGAGACTGCTTGTGCAAAGAGTGGCTGGGACCATGAGTCAGCTGCTTCGTGGTCAACAAGGAGCAGATCCTTCTCGATAACAATGACTGCTGCCAGATAAGTGGGGATTGGGGGCTTTCAAATTCCCTATGTATTCCCTCAAGCTGTGAATACGTAGGGATCATGAATACAAATCAGTCATGAATGCATAACTAGGGGGTCATGCAGACTATATCCAAGATTAAATTACAAGACTAATAACAAATTGAAATGGCCATAGTAAAGTACCTCAGTACAGATTGGTTGATGTTTTAAGTTATTAAGATTCATCTAGACCAGTTCTCCTTATTTTATGCTTTTATACTTTTATTTTTATACTGCCTTTTGAAGCAAAACCTTCCAAGCTGATTCATCTATTAGTATTTTAAAGCAATACAATGCTGTTGATTTAAACAATTATTTTAAACTGTTGTAATGCTAAAAAGGAGCTTGGATCAACCAGTTTTTAAAGATAGATTTAAAAGTACTTAATAAAGGAGCCACATTTGCATTCTGCAATAGTGCGTTCCATAAGGATGGGGCAACCACAGAAAACCACATTTTCACATTTTTCACAATTTTTCTTAGAGTGTATGTTTTTAATATGGTTAAATGTTTAATGTTGACTTTTTGCTGCTTTGAGTTCCAGTCTTGGGAAATAGTTGGAATATAAATAAAAATGATGATACTAATGATCTTGGTGGCCTTTCTTTAGATGTTTTGGTGAAAGCACCAAGAATATTAGTACTAGGTCCAGTTTCTTTTAATTAGTTAGTTTAATGGAAGAGAGTGTTAATGGTGACACCCAAAGCTTATATGAAAAGCATTTTGTGATATTTCCATTTGTTTGAAGCCCTACCAATTTCAGTGAAACATGTTTCCATGTCAATGTGCCTGGGGCTAAAACAACTTCTTCCTCTTTTTCAGTATGGATTGCTTTACTTTTAAAAAGCAAAGGCAAATTAGTACAAATTCAGCTCTTTGGTGGCCAATCTAAACACTCATAGTCGGCAATACTTTCCTCTTGTTAATGCTGCTGGTTAATGCTGCCTGGACTACTTGGTGTTTATCTGTAGCACTAAGAATGCCTTACTGAGTTGGATGTGGTCTGAAATTATTGAACCTGACTTCATGATACATATGTTTGTAATTAGAGCACAAATGTTTCAGGATTAAGGTTCTTATACAGAGTCTCAGAAGAATTATAATACAAAAAAACCAAAAACATATGTTGTGCTTCCTATATGGGAGAACATTATGATTTTTGTACTTTGGAATAAGTCACAATTCAATCCTCCTAACTCACATAGCTTGTTAATACTCTTTTATCTGGTTAAGAATCAGGAGCTGTGATTCTCTTTTAAAACAAAACACTGTCTCCCATTGCTTTGTTTTGCTTCCCAAAAGTTTTGGTATAAAACTAGAAATGGAGTTCATGCCACTTTTGCTTTTGGGGAGTTATGTGATCTCTAGATGTTCACTATGGAGATATATGAAATCAGATCCCACTGATTTCAATGCAAGTAGTAAAACATTTTTTTGAGAAACAATGAACATGACCCATACAAAGTTAGAGGCTTTGCATGGTCTTGATTCCATTAAGAGGGATAAGCATGTGCTCAAAGCTTTCCTATTTAAATCACTGGGTTTTCAGAGTGCTTGACTTAATCTATATTGTGTCTACAATATATGCCTTGTACTCATATCATAGTCAAAACAATTTGGTAAGAGCCAGATAATAGCTGAATAACAGCCAAAGGTATAGTTAATTAGTCAGTATAGTCAATAGTTGATTACATTATCAACTGAAAGTTCACAAGAGGAATTGGAAAGCTAAGGACACTACCCAAAGACCTTTAAGTACTGTCCTAAAATTACTTTAAAGATCATACTTCACTGATGAGATAGATACACATAACTCTGAATGTTCTAGTATTGCCTTCCTCAGGAATATAACTGTGACTCACTTAACTAGTGTGCTTGCTTTCTACAGCTTGAATAGGGAAACTGTTTATTTTAATTACCCTACCAGGAACATCAGTATTATATGTTCTTCCATGTCTTCCTCTAGCCTGTGTTATATTCTAACACATATACAGTTATGATATCATGAAATATGAACAACTAACTCATGATTACAGTTTTTGGCTTCTCTCAGGTCCTACAATATTAGGATTGTAGCAAGTTGCCTTTTGAAAATATCTAGACAGGCTGTGCTTTGTTACGGTATATTATGGCATGGCTCTATTCAAATATGGGACATGTGACACAGGTAAAACCGTGTTGTATTATGCTGCATGTTCCCCCATTTTGAAGGGTTCAGTGGACCCTTCTCATTCGTGGGGTTGGGTTCTGGTTCCCACTGCAGATGGAAAAAACCTGCAGACAATAGCACCCATATTATTCAGTGGGTGTCAGTGTGTGCACATCTGTGTATGGACCACCACTGGATAATATGGGATGTGGGGAGCAATGGGCATGCCAGTACACAGATCACTAGCCCAACGCTGTGGTAGGCTCACTGTAATAGATTTTAATAAGATAGTATTAAAATAAGATCTTTTCTTCTCATAAACAATTGTCCACCTTAACATGCAGCAGAGTTGTTTTACTTTTTATTTTACTCCTAGGATTTAGTTGTTCGTATCATTTTCATTCTTGGCAATTTAACAGCGAAGAACAATCAAGCCCGGGAACAGTTTTTTGAAATGCAAGGAAGCATCGACACCCTGATAGCACTATTTCAATATCATTGTGAAGCTGATGCTAATGGTAAACTGTGGAACGATGGTGGCGAATTAAAAAAACTCAAGCACCCTTCTAAAGCTGAAGATGTCCTCATTAAACTTATAAGAGTAATTGCCAATTTGTCCATTCATCCTTGTGTAGGCGCAAGTCTGGCAACTAACCATCAGATTGTGGCATTACTTATTAAAGTACTAGGTAGGAATAGTTTTTCTATTCTATCATCTGCAGAATGGGAGAGGGAATTTTACCTACTTTTTTATAGTAAAATTATGGAAACCAAAGTCTCAAGTCTGAATGCAAACCAGTCTCAAGTGCTAAAGCAGGAGTAGGCAACCTTTCCCCTTTAAGGGCCGAGAGACTTCAGCTCCCAGAATCCCAGGAACTATTGGCCAACATGGGACTATTGGCCAACATGGCTGAGGCTTCTGGGAGCTGAAGTCCCTCGGCCCTTAAAGGGGAAAGGTTGCCTACTCCTGTGCTAAAGTGTTGAAGTCAATTGGCTAATATTAATACATACAATAACACAGAACTGTCAACTGCAGGCAATATCTTCTTCCCCCATCCTAAAAGCCCTGTTCACTGTCATGCATTATCATCCACGCCTGCATTTGCTGCCCTGGCTGCTACATACCAATAATTCCCCTCACTCTTAAAGCAATGCTTATGGAGTTTGGTTTGCTGCTATTCTCTTCTTGTTGTGTGCCTTCGAGTCATTCCTAACTTATGGCAAACCTAAGATGAACCTATCAGGGTTTTCTTGCCAAGAATTATTCAGTGGGGCTTTACCTTTGTCTTCCTCTGAGGCTGAGAGAATGTCACCCAGTGGATTTTCATGGCCAAGTGGGGATTCAAACCCTAGTCTCCAGAGTTGTAGTCCAATGCTCAAACCACTACACCACACTGGGCACCTGACTAGGTTATTCTCTACCTCAAGCTTAACATCAGTTTCCAGGGGAGGAACAAAAAACACAACCATGTACCTTCTTGCCACCTCCGTTTCCTACCCTCAAAAGTTCAAGTACCACCTTTACAGATAACCCTTTAAGCAAATTAAGCAGCCCCATTTGGGTTGGCCTTCAGTTTGTTGTTTAAACAAACAATATTTGGACTAGAACAGACCTAGTGAAACCTTAAGTCACTGGATTTAACTTCACACATTTTCAGGGATCTTACTTTTAGGATGTGTGTTTATAATAAATTAGATTTAACATCCAAATATTCAAAGCACTTCACAAACTTTATTTAGTTGTAACACATATAGCAGTTCTATGCTGCAAATAGAGGAGAGAGACTGTGAGAGACTTGCCTAAGGCCAGTGAGTGAGTTGGTGATGAGATTTTCACAGAGGTTTCTTGGTACATGCTCTCTCCTCACCACTGTGCTATACTTTTCCTTTGTATGTGAACCAAGATTACTATGCCCCACAAAAACAGTCATTTAAGTCTGCATTCTACGATGATGCTCCTACCTTTAATGTATGTAAATCTGAGACTGTTTAGAGTTAGACCAACAAGTATAATTGAGTGATCAGTAATTATAAATAGGATTGGTGTTGACATCTCTTGAAAGCACCTCTTTTCTCCCTTGCAAATTTTGACAAGTTTTGCTGCATATCATTTATTAAGATGGTTGTGTTAAGGACTCAATTTTCAGCAGGGAAGCCAAGCACATATCCATAGCTCATTGAAAAACAGATCCAATGGAGAACAGAAGTGGCCCAAGATAACAAGGTTGAAGTCGAGAACATAATTTTGCAGAAATGTTGTCAGTTATTTGTTAACAACAGTTCATTCTGTGTTTTTCTTTTATGTAATATAGTAATAAATGAAATTGTGATAAACTTCAGAAATTGTCAGTGCTTTGACAAAAGGCTTATGTCTTCTTTTCTAGAATACAAATCAGTGGAGGAATGTGAGGAGCTGGTTATTAATACCACAGCAACGATCAACAATTTATCCTTCTACCAAGTGAAGGATTCTGTAATCCAGGAAAGGAAATTATATATTGCAGAGTGTAAGAATTTTTTTAAAAAATACCAATTCTCTCATTTTTCTACAGTATAATAGAGACTATTATTTCCTATGAGTGTTGAGCAACTGAGTGAAAAATAACACTGGCATTAACAAAAAGGAGACTGTTTTTAATAGGAATATCTCAGTTAACGAAGGAAATGTTTTCTGGGCATTATTTCTGTAACAGAAAATTTGGTACCAGAGGCAGAAATAACATGGAAGGAATAGGGATAGGTTCAAACATCAGAAACAAAGAAGAGCACTTTAACAGGTTTCAGCAACGTTTCATCCAAAACTAACAGTATGTATGTGTGAAATGAAACAGCCAGGTCAAGATGGGTAAACTTGGTATAAGTAAACCAAAACATTTTGAATCTGCTAGAGACCACTTGTAAAGCTTCTTCCAAAATGCATTTAGGGATATTTTTCTTCTTTTTAATAATTCTCATTTTGGTGACCAAATATCTAGATCTTTGTTTTTTTAAAGATCCTGGTAGAGCTGATGACAGATTTATTTGATTTCCCCTTTCTCTATTTTTTGCTGTTCAAGCATGCTCAGTAATGGACTCTGAAGGCACTAGTTGTTTGCCTTGCCTGTTGCAAGCAGGCATACACAGCTACAGCAGGATCAGCTTGAGCAGAATTAAAATTCACATTAATATTCAGCATGTATGTACTCTACACAAATTGTTGATCTGTACACTGGTAGAGTTATTACCATGGAATGGAATGGAATGGAATGGAATGGATGTTATTACCTAATAAGTAGTTCAGTTATTTATTTTTAAAAACTTTATATATCTGCCAAAACACTATTATGAAATTTTGAAAATGGAATAAAATTTATAATGAAAGTAATAAATATTTTAGGAGGTTATGTATCAAGGAGGAACAAAAAATAAGGCAGCAATAGAAACAATTCAGATGACTTCACAGTTTTAGTCTCAAAGCATAACAAAAATAGAAGGGTGTGGAGTCTATTTAATCCGCTATCCGCATAGCATCTCATCTCAGGCCCATCTGCTGGTACAAGGTCTGGGCTGGAATACATCTGTAGGCTGTTGTTCTCTGGCCTCAGAACTGTTGCTGCAAGGCTATTGTGGTGTTGAATTCTTTCCTTCACTGTCTTCTCGACTATGTGCTTATCCACTCAAGTGTTCTTTCTACTCATATTAAGTGATACACTTGATTTACATTCTGTATTTAACTAGATTCTTGTATACCAATACAGTAATTTTTGCAAACATCTCAATATGTCTGAACATGTGTGCAGTGAAATTATGATGATCCCTTAAATTGGTATTTGTTGTTGTTAACCTCCCTCAAGTCGATCTTGACCCATGGCGACCCTATGGAAGAGACATCTCCAAGAACCCCTGTCCTCCACTGTTCTGCTTAGCTCCTGCAAAGTCATACCTGTGACATCCTTAACAGAATCTATCCATTTAGCATGCAGCCTTCCTCTATTTCTACTTTTCCTCCACCTTTCCTAGCATTATTTTCCCCCCAACAAGTTGTGCCTTCTCATGAAGTGTCTGAAGTATGACAGCTTCAGTTTTGCCCTCTTGGCCTCCATGCAGATTTCTGGCTTGATTTGTATTAGGACCCATTTGTTTGTCTTTTTGGCTGTCCATGGGATCCTCAGCACTCTTCCCCAGCACCACATTATCTCAAATGAATTGATTGTCTTCCTGTCTTCTTTCTTAACTATCCAGCTGTCGCATCCAGACATGGTAATAGGGAATACAGTGGCTTGTATGATTCTAACTTTTCTGCTCAGTTGTATATCTTTGCATTTTAGAATCTTTTCTAGTTCTTTCATAGCTGCTCTCCCTATTCTTAATCTTCTTATGCATATAAATTGAACAGGTAGGGTGATAATTGGGAATCATTCTGCCAATTGGGAACCATTCTGTTTCTCTGTGTTCTGTTCTGACAGTAGCTTCTTAGTTGATATATAAAAACATGAATAGAAGATATGTGAAGAAGAATGAGGTTTGCACAGAAGTCTTTAGATTTAGATGTGAGGTCATTCATTATTTTTGTCAGAATGCCATTCATAGTTTTTTAATGAATGTGCATAATTTTCAGCATTCTGTAGCGAATAGAAGTTAAGGTGGAGGGACTCAAGAGGAGAGCTGGAGGATGAAAAGTCAAGAGAATGAGAATAAACTGCACATTCCAGGAATCTGAAGGCAAAATATCAGAGAGAGATTGGACAGCGGTTAAAGAGCAAGGCTGGGTGAACTTTTTTTAGAATAAGAAATGGGATGATGGTCTCAATGTGGATGGGATAGACATGATATAGAGAGGAAGGATAAATGGAAGGAGATATAACAACCAGGCGTTGGTCCAGAGAGACACATGAAAAGGTTAGAAGAGAACAACGGAGGAGGAAGGAAAGGTTGGTGGCAGGAGGGAAGAAAAATCAGAATAAGCCAAAGTGAAATGTGTGCCTCCTGGCTCTGTACTTAGATCTTTTAAAGTAAGATTGAAAGATATAGGAAAATGTGGTGTTGGATGAAAAGAGATGGTTTCACTGGGCTTCCTCTGAGGGCAGATATTATCACTAAAGGCTGTCATGCTATACCACAATGTGCTTAATGGACTCAAAATCTTTTGGCATGTCAAAGAAGTCAGAGTAACCTCCTTGTCCAGAGAGCCATCTATGATTTGTTGTAAGGCACATCCAGCTGACAGCTTCCCACACTCAATATGTTAGTTGTGGTAAATGTGGGAAGCAGGACCTTGAAAATAGTAGAATTTTTTTCATGCTGAAAGCATAACTCCCACAGAGCAGATTGTGTGTGCAGTTGCTTTTGGCTAACTAGCACACCCCAAATTCATGTTTTATAGCCAGAAATCAAAATCTTAATGTGACCAAGTATCTTAAATTACTTTATTTCCAAAGGTTCCTTCAAACTTTGTTGATTCCTCTTCTTCTCCTTCCACATTTTTATTAATGGTCCAGAGACACTCCTACCTCAATAATTCTTCAAGCTAAGGGGTGAAGAAGATAGAGGCTATGAGCCACATTGGCCTCTCACCCTCCATTTTAATTTCTTTAAGAAAAAAAATCATACCCATGCCTCAGAGGCGTATGTGGCACTTTTACCCCGCTTTTCCTTGAGATGTTTTAGGTGTGTGGTTGATTGGTTGGGGGGCTTCCCTGTTCCCCCCCCCAAAAAAAAACAACAACAACCTGGGAAATAACTTCCATTCACTTCCTGTTTTGAAAAAAAAGCCCTCTCCTGGAGCTAAAACAACCCAGAGGCCCCAAAAATGGCAAAATTAAACCCATTTCCCCTACAGGGCACAATATACCCTTTCCAGTTAGGATGGAGGTGAGGATGGAGAACTGGAGGGATGGATGGATAAATGGCTGGATGATGGGATCCAGCAGTGGGGGGCATCTGAATGCCTGCAGAGCTGAGGAAGTTGTTCACCACTCTTCTAGCTGCTTCCATCTTTGGAGGCCCAGTTTATAGCTGGTGTAACAGAAGATATAAGGACTAATCTCTATGCGGCATCCCTTGATTAACATTTGTTCTCCTGCCAGAATTTGCTAGTAATTTTGCTACTCTTGGGCTTGTAGAAAATACTCAACGAACACTCTGGTATAACTTCTATTTTATCCTAGACTATACAGTTGTCCTTCCCTGTTCGCAGACTTCAAGTCCACAGTCCTGCTCTTTGTGGGAGGGACATGTGAGGGATATAATGGTGGCACGTGCCCATGCATGCCATTATTTTTAATGGGGCTCGAATATTTGCAAGCCGCCATTTTTGCGGGGTGGTGGAGGTCCAAAATGGATCCCCAATGAATTGGAAGGGGCTACTGTATTTTCTTTCTTTTTAAAATAATTATTTTCTTAATTATCTTTCTGCCCATACATTTTCCATTGTTGTTGTTGTTGTTGTTTGTTTGTTTTGGCTGATTTCTTAAATTATACTAAATCACTTTTCCCCATTACTCTGTTGATCAACAGTGCTTTTGAAGCTGTTAATGAGCAGTAATATGGATGGAATTCTGGAGGCTATTCGAGTCTTTGGTAATCTTTCTCAGTATCACGAAATCTGTGACTTCATTATACAGCGAAAGGGTGAGTTCCTATCTATTGCAAGTGACTTAGCTATGTAAAGTAATGTTATTATTACTTGATTTAATGATCTGTGGACAAGTGCTACTTAAAGGCAAGTTTGTTCCCTAAAGTAGTTATTTCTTATTGTGCAATCTTAGTGTACAAGTTCATGATTGCTTTGCTTGATGCCAAACACCAAGAGGTCTGCTTTTCGGCCTGTGGAGTTCTCCTCAACCTTACTGTGGATAAAAGCAGGCGCAGTATACTGAATGAAGAAGGAGGAATTAAAAAGTGAGTTCAGGATACCAGTATGAGTGGGTTGGCTGATTTTTGTTGGAGTGCATATGGGGAAGGGGTTATCTCCTTAAAAAGGTTCTGCAGAGATAGCCCAGCTCTGCTGGATATTAATAAGAACTACAGAAGGGCAAACATAATAAGATGGTTTATCTTTTCCCCACCATTGCACAGGTTAATTGATTGTTTAAGAGATTTTGGGCCTACAGACTGGCAGCTCGCTTGTTTAATATGCAAAACTTTGTGGAACTATAGTGAGAGTATTACAAGTGCTCAGCCCTGCTTTGAAGATGATGATACAAACACTCTGCTAGTTCTCCTTACATCGTTTTTAGGTAAGCTGTTTAGGTTTATCTTACTATTTGTCTTTAAATTAGGAGAAGTAATACAAGACTCCCACGGCTCAATGCTATGAAGTCCTGGAATGTATAGTTTGTTGTGGCATCAGAGATCTCTGACAGGGAAGGCTAAATGTTTCACAAAATGACAATTCCCAGAATTCCATAGTATTGAAACTTGGCAGTTAAAGTGGTGTCAAACTGCATTATTTCTGCTGTTGTACAGATGCAGCCTCAGAATACCAATTGGTGGAGCAAGTGATGGAAGAAAGTTGTATGGTTTTCTTTTTACCTTCCATGATGCAGCAGGCAATACCTACATTAGGGTACTGAAGGAAATCTAAAAAGGTGGGCACCCTGCCCCTCTCTCTCACACACACACACACCTTGCAGACTGCAATGTATCAGAAAGCAGGTATCAGGGGCCTTGTTAGATAACACCAACATTCTTAGGGGTATGTATGAGTCATTGCTGTCAAATAGACAATGTTTATAAAGGGAAATAGTTACCACATTGCTTAGATGAAATTAACACATCAGGAAATGGAAGCAGAAATTTAACCAGTGCTTAAGAATGTAAGCTTAAGTTACAAGGAACTGGCTTTGTAAATTATTTATTTATTTATTTATTTTTATCCCACCCCTCTGCTTACGCAATCGGGCGGCTTACAACATTTAAAATTGCAATAAAAATACAATATATATCCCATAAACCCCCTGCCCCTTAAAATAGTATTAAACAATGAAACAGTATAGAAACATAGTTAAAATAAGTTACTATAACAAACAGTAAACAATGGCAGTAAACAATAGCAATAGCGAAGAGGATTAAGGGAGAAAAGTTGGGTAAACTCTTGAAGGCCAGGATATCTATTCAGGAGAGGCCTGCCTGATTTATCATCTGAAGCGACGGATCCAGGAGCACTCCCAGACTGTGAACACAGTCCTTAGAGGAGAGTGTGACCCCCATCCAGGACTGGAGATTGTATCTCAATACCTGGTTTCGGGGCCGCTACTGTAAGTACCTCCATTTTATCTGGATTCAGTTTCAATCTGTTTTTCGTCATCCAGTCCGTTACTGCCTTAAGACAATCATTGAGAGGAGAGACGCCATCTGAAGTCAAAGCTGAGGACCGAGACATGGAGAAAAATATCTGGGTGTCATCAGCATACTGATAACACCCTGCCCCATGTCTCTGTATGATCTCTTCCAGCGGCTTCATACATATATTGAATAGCATCGGGGACAGGATGACTCCTTTTAGAGCAACTATCCCTGAGCATCACCCTCTGGAATCTGCCCGAAAGGAAGGAGCGGAACCACTGCAATGCAGTGCCACCTAATCCTAACCTTCTCAGCCGATCCAAGAGGATGTTATGATCTATTGTATCAAAAGCTGCTGAGAGGTCTAAAAGCACCAACAGGGTCACACTACCCCTGTCGATGCTCAGATGCAGATCGTCGGTCATGGCAACCATGGCAGTCTCAACCCTAAAGCCTGTCCTGAAGCCAGTTTGAAATGTGTCTAGATCAGGGGTAGGCAACCTAAGGCCCGGGGGCCGGATGTGCCCCTCCCAAGGCCTTTGGACCGGCCCCAGGCCAGTCCTGCCGCCGCCGCCACCGCCCCCTGCCATGATGATATTATTATTACTTGTTCTTAGTGTTTTCTTGGCAAAATCTCCACAGGGGTTTTGCCATGGCTTTTCTGGGGCTGAGAGAGTGTGCATGCATTTTTAAAAAATATTTATTTATTTATTTTTGGTGCTTTGCCCCCCCAATTGTCTGAGGGACAGCAACCCGACCCCCGGCTCAAAAAGGTTGCCTACCCCTGGTCTAGATAATCGGTTTCATCCAAGACAGCTTGGAGCTGAAGA
Source organism: Phrynosoma blainvillii (assembly GCA_026167975.1). Classification (NCBI taxonomy): domain Eukaryota; kingdom Metazoa; phylum Chordata; class Lepidosauria; order Squamata; family Phrynosomatidae; genus Phrynosoma; species Phrynosoma blainvillii. The sequence continues at coordinate 127,358,606 of JANUYF010000001.1, read as the reverse complement.
GCAACCACCCTCTCAATAACCTTGCTTAAAAATGGTAACATAGAGACTGGCCTATAGTTGTTCATGTCCAGGGGGTTCAGGGAAAGTTTTTTCAGAAGCAGCCTAACAGCCGCTTCTTTCAAACAAGATGGAATATGTCCTTCCCTGAAGGATGCATTGACAATGTTCATAAGGAACACCCTCAAAGCATCCCCTCCCCGAACGACCAGCCATGAAGGGCAAGGATCAAGAGGGCAGTTGTTTTCCTCACTCTACCAAGGAGCTTGTCCATGTCATCGGTACTCACAGATTGAAACTGATCCAGTATAATCTCATCAACGGAGTTGCTGGACACCTCGTCAATTGATTCTGTTGCAACACTGGCGTCTAAGTTGGCTCTTATCTGAGAGATTTTATCTGCAAAGAAGTTGCTAAACACGTCACAGCAGGCCATTGTCAGGTTAAGTAAAGGGTTCTGCACAGGTGGAATCTGTGTCAGTTCCCTTGCCACCCTAAACAGCTCTGCTGGACGGGACTCTGCAGACGCAGTACATGCAGAGGAGAAAGATTTCTGCGCTGCACGTATTGCCTCTCGATAGGAACAAAGACATTTCCTATGACGAGTCTTGTCAGATAAGAGTCGAGTTTTCTGCCAGATGCACTCTAGTTATTGTCCAACCTGCTTCATCTTTCTAAGCTCTTCTGTATACCATGGTTTGGGGTCAAGTCATTTCCAACTTAATGACAACCCTAAGCTGAACCTATCATAGGGTGTTCTTGGCCAGTTTCTTCAGGGGGGGGGGGTTGTTATTGCTGTCCTCTGAGGCTGAGAGAGTGTGACTTGCCCAAGGTCACCCAGTGGGTTTCCATGGCCGAGCTGGGATTTGAACCCTCATCTCCCAGTGTCCTAGTCCAATTCCCAAAGTTACTATTAACACCACTCTGGCTTTCTCCATAGCCCAATTTCAACATTCACTGCTGTCCCAAGCAGAAATTTGGTTTTTATTTGGCACAGCTTTCCCTCACTTTTACCTTTCATGCTAGAAAACAGAATCCTGCATGTAGGGAATGGTACACATTTAAGTACAGTTACCAAATTAATTAAGTATATGTCCATAATAGGTTAAGTTCATGATTCTACAGTATTGACTGATATAGACATTGTTCCTCTCACTGCAGATGAAGAATTGGCCCTGGATTACAGTTTTGACAGCGATTTAAGAGATTATCACATACTTTATTGGGAAACAGAGTTCAAACCTGTGGCACAGAAGCTACTTCAGAAAATTCAGAACTGAATATTTAGTTGAGCTCTTGAACTGTTACTTGATTTTAAGGTGCGTGTTGAGAATATCAATGTAAAAGACACAAGTAGCTGTTCATATAAATTGTTTGCTATCAGAACATTTGAACATGCTGTTTCCATAGAAAATGTCTAAGTAGATTATTTTTGTATTTAGTTTGTACATTGTAGAATACATGTTCTTAGTGTTACAGTGGCATATAGGGATTATAAAAATAAACCAGCTACAGCATTTGGACTGAGTACCTTTTTGAAAAGCCTAAATAGAGATAAAAATCTGTCCTAGCATTGTAGAATCTAACTTCAAATGAGATTACCAAATGATAGGCAAGTATTGATTATTGTTTTGCCCTGTTGACTCAGAACATTAGGCATGTGTTGATCATGATAAAAATATAGTTGAAGTGGTATGATTAGTAACTATTGTTTCCTCTCACAACTTTAAACTCCAAAGTAGATTAATAGTATCCCTTGAGCAGCAACTCAGACTCATTTAAATTGTCATTAAGTTGGAAATCTCAAAAGATTGAGACTCCCTTATCTGGAATTCTGAAATACTCCAAAAATCACACTTTTTTTCATGAGTGCCTGGGACATGACACCTTTGGGTTTTGATGCTTCAATGTACATAAACTTTGTTTCATAAAAAAACTATGAAAATATTGTATAAAATTACCGTCAGGTTTTGTATATGGTGTATATGAAACATAAATGAATTTTGTGTTTAGACACTTGCTTCCATCTCCAATATATCTCATTATGTACATATATAAAATACAGGTATTCCAAAATTCAAATTCATCATCATCATCATCCAAAATCCAAAACATTTCTGGGCCCAGGCATTTCAGATAAGGGATACTCAACCTGTAGAAGGAATTATCAGATTTCATTTGGATCACACATTAAAGATCATTCTGGAATATCTCCCTACTTCAATTAATGTACATTACGACTGCTCACAAGTTAGGCTGTTTTAATGTCACTGTATTTTTCTGGCTAGTGCAACAGCAGATTCTTGTCCACATTGGTGGCTTTCCCATACTGTGCTGGGGCTAGATTCCTATGATACAATTTGCATCAGTTGCTCATTCCCTACCTCTAGTGGAACTGGCCATGGTTTGAGAAAAGGCTTCTCAATTTTACCAGTACTACTTAGCAGGCCTGCTCTCAAGGCACATATAAGAGCTTACACTTGTTCTTTTAAGAAATCATTGGACTTTGGCAATAGTGTGTCTTAGGCTGATTGAACCCAGAAACCCATATCCATTTAAAAGCTACCTAAAGGAGAATTTCATTACATGCATAACAAAACATATACAACTGCACTGGGGAACTGTAAATATAATAGTGCTTTATGAGTAGCAAACAATATATCCAAATAAACAGTGTATCCAGTTGGTTCACAATTTGGAATAACATAAACAAGCAAACTCACAAGTCAAGGGGTGGGGTCTAAAATGGGGTGCTATGGTGCAGTGCTTATCAGGCTATCTGATGCAGGAGACTGGCAATTTTTCTCCCAATGTTCCATGGAGTGGTACTGTATTTGCACCATTTTGTTGTATTTTCATAGCCTCTTGAACATAGATAAGCAGCTGATGACTTATGGATGTGCATCATCATCACTTGGTGTCACTGCTATAGAGGGTTGGATTCATATTACAAAAGGTGGCAGGTATATGCCTCTTCTCCTCTTAGCACCTTCTAAACTCCAAAACACTTTTCACAAAACATATTTTCCTTAGAGTGATAGATACCCCTCCCCTGAAGTCGGAAGAGATGGGTGAGCTGAGAAAGTACTCCTTGAAAAATGACTTGGGGGGAGGTAGAAAAAAATGATGAGAAGTGTTAGAATTCTGGTTGGAGTATGCAAGGATAGTGATTTCACTGAATATTTCAGAGGAAAACAAGGTATCCAAAGTCCTTAGGGCTAGAACCAAGAACTGAAAGAGCATAAACAGAGATCCTTTGGCAAAAACCCAGATTCCTGCAGAGGATGGATCTCGGGAGAGAGGGAGGGAGAGAGAGAGAGAGAAGAGCTGAGGCAGGGAGGTTTTGACAGAGGAAGAATCAACAAGCAAACCAGGGACTAGAATTAATAATCTTATAGCAATAGCAAGTATATTTCTATACCACTTATGAGTGCACTTAAGCACTCCCTAAACCAGGGGTAGGCAACCTTTCCCCTTTAAGGGCCGAGGGACTTCAGCTCCCAGAAGCCTCTGCCATGTTGGCCAATAGTCCCATGTTGGCCAATAGCTCCTGTGATTCTGGGAGCTGAAGTCCCTCAGCCCTTAAAGGGAAAAGGTTGCCTACCCCTGCCCTAAATGGTTTACAATGTGTAAGCTAATTGCCCCTAACAAGCTGGGTACTCATTTCAGCGACCTATGGAAGGATGCAAGGCTGAGTCGACCCTGGAGCCCTGCCTGGGATCGAACTCACAACCTTGTAGCTGTGTATGCCTGCAGTACCACTTTGCCACCAGGGCTCCTGGACAAACTTCCCAATTGAAGCAGATCTTCCAAAGTACATGAACCAACAGCATTTGTGGGTGCTCATTTGGCTTTATTTCAGGAAATACATTACAGAGTACTTAACCAAAAAAAAAAAAAAAAAAGTCTGCATCAATCACCCATCCATTCAAAGCAAGTTCTGTGTCAATATGGCTATTGCTTAGTTGCAAGATGTCTCATCTCCTTGCCTGGGATGTAGTCAAGAGTAATGGATTGCTCCCTACATCCTGTAAGTATTGAACACTGAATACTATTATTTAGTAGTTACATTTGTCACTTTACCCTACATGCTTGCTAGACAGAGAGAGAGAGAAAGAGAGAGATTTCCTTTCATTAGCACTTTCTTGCCCTGGGCATTATTCCCTTTTCAAACAGGTTCCAGCCCAACTGGCAATTTTCATGTAGAACATACATACATTTACAATAGGGATGCTATAGAAAGACAAGCAACATACTTCACTAGGTATTTATTTAATGCTACAAATATCGAGGCTTTTTTCCCCCCCGAGGAATGGACTCCTTATCAGCAAGGGTTTTGCAAGCAAGTTCCTCAAAAGTATGTGGGGGTGGGGAAATGGGGAAATACGTAATTGTACCATAGATGTACAATGCGCAGTAGGCATAAGAAGTAATGGTAAACCCAATGACTGATTTTGCAGACTGGAGGTCAAATACTGCCTGTACTGGCCTTACCATCTGAGGAAGTAGACTGAAGTCTACGAAAGCTCATGCTGCCAATTTCTTTCTTTCAGTTAGTTTCAAAGGTGCTGCAAGATCTCTCTATGTACTGGCCATACCAATAAATGTGTGGTAAATTCTATCCTGTTAACCTCTAAGGAAAATGATGTCTTACATTTTGAAAACTGTTCATCCACATTTGAGTATTGTATATATTCATGTATAAGTCTAGAAATTTTAGTCAAAAAAATTGACCCAAAAAAACTGAGTTGACTTATCCATAGGTCATTGTAAATACTGTACTGTAAACTCTTATTAAAAGAAGAAGAAACCCTCCCCTGGTAAAAGGCAAAAATGTAATCTGTCCTGGAAGCACTGACTCCCTCCCCACTCTCTTATCCATCCAACCTTCAGTGTGAGCACAGATATGCCTGCTGGAATTTTCTAAGTTCTTTGGTATTGTTTTCCTTTGCTTCATCCTTATCCTTTGTTACATGTTCCTAAGTTTTACCCTCAGTTTATCCACAGATCATATCAAAATTCATCATTTTACCCCCCAAACCTGCCCTCAACTTATACATGAGGTCAACTTATGGTCAAGTATATACTGTATAAGTATAAATTTCCAGCATCTAGATCGCACCAACTCACTGCAATGCAAGAATCTATTTTACTACTAACAGATGGACATGGACTCCAAACTGAAATAATGGTGGATATCCTGGTTTGGAAGATATACTGTGGGCATGTACCTACATATCCTGGTGGTACTGTCTACCTACCCACCTTTTGAGTAATGCAGTGCCTGCACACATGGCCATCTCCATGTCTTTGGAGAGCAGGGGAGGGAGGAATCAATGGAATGCAGCCAGCTATTTTCTTATAGCTGTACAGGTCTCTGCTGATCTCTTCCTCTGCAATATGAAAATAGCTATGTTGCCCCCCCCTCCCCGCATAACTTACAAGATGGGGTTGGGGGAGATTTTTAGTTTTCTGACCTTTGCAACAACAAACAAAGTGTGCTCACTAATAGGATGCCAGCCAGTAACTAAATTTATTTTAATATTATTCATATCCCCCTTTCTCCCAGCACAAGACCCAAGGTGGCTTACAACAAATTAAAACAAAGCACAGCTTTCATAGGATGCAATGAAGAGAGGGGATATTTTGTGTAGTTAACTTAAGAACTGTGCATTTGGCCTGTTACTTTTGGATCAGCAGAAGGCTTGCATTTTTTGCTAGAGGAAATAGCAGATGCTTCCTGTTAAACTGTAAAGGGTTGCAGTTTAGCTTTTTGGTTTCTTCTCTTTAATGCAAAGCACAAATGTGCACAATTTGAGAGACTGACAGCAGACTCACAATTCTAGTTGTAGTTATTGGTAACAGTTCATGAACTGAGTCTTAAATAAGAGAGAAAAAAATATTTTATTTAAACAATTCAGTAATACTGACAGTTTTCAGAACAGTTCATGCTCATACAAGAGTGTCCATATAGTTTCCAAGAACATCTATATACCAAACTTAATCTGTTGCTGTTATGTTTTTCTGCTTGACTACATAAGCTGCTGCTAAATGAGAGACCATAGCCATGAGTAAGCAATGTATTGAGATGCTGCTTAAATTCCAAATTAACATTTGCACACCTTAGGCAGCTACTAGGAACAATGGGAGGAGAAACAGGACATTGCTCCCAAGTATTTAGCAATTCATATAGTTGCAATCTTTCTTATGCAGCTTTGAAAGTTCTCACTCCTCCTCTCTCAACTGATTTTACTGCACCACTGTGAACAAGTTCAGGCCAACAGCTGTATGTTTAGCATGTAGCTAAACAGCAAGAAATTCTTGTTGAAATCCAAACAGCTAGTGTGAAGTACATAGTTATTAAAAAGGAGTTTAATACAGATAGAAAATAAAGGCTCAGCCAATAGCTTTGCTTGCTTTCACTTGTAGCTTAATAGGAATCAATAGTCTCTTCATTTCACCAACACATACAGCAGCATCAGGTCTTCTCTTAAAAATGATAATTTTTTTTCAAAAGCAGAAGTCCTCTTAAGTTCTCCTTGTACTCCAGAATTTATCTACTTGTGACAATTCCAAGATTTAAGCAATTAACTACTTGTGTGTCACAAACCAGGGTTTCCTGTGCTAATGGGAACAGACTGTAGCAACCAGGGAACACCTCTGAATACTTTTGTTTCCTACCACCAAGCTCAACAACAGCAGTGATATTCCCTTGAGGAATAAGCTGAAATTAAAAAGAGTTATGGCACAATGGTTCTCATAGCTTTTAGCCACCACTGATTTTAAGCTCATTAGCATTCCTTGGTAGGCAGCACCTTCATCATCATTAGCCAGGGATTTCAGGTCATGTAGCGAGTAATGGCTCTCAGAGCATAAAGCAGTTCAGCCTGCATCCGTGCTTCTATAAGAAGCAAATTGACATGAACCTTTAAAAAAAAAAGGAAAGAAACAGCTGAGTTTGATGCACATTTTCTGTTCCATTTGCTTTAAGATATACAGAATCACAGTATAATTAATACTTCAATTACAAGTCAGGTCATGGAGCTGGCTGGCCCCACAAGTGCACAATGCTGTTCATGCACTCCAGGCCAGTCAGAGATCTTGTGAAGGATCCAATTTATGAACTGGGGTGGGGGTGCAGTAGACATGTGCTACTCATAACTTGCAGTTATGGCTTCTCATTAGGCTGTGAGCCCAGCAGCAATGGCTTAGCAGTGACTTGTCTATCAACCAGTTCTGACAATAATAGCAATTGCCTGAAGATGTAGAAAGGGAAACCTTTTTCTTTTAAGCAGCAAATTGTTAACATTTCTTTTAAAAATGAATTTGTGGGTAAACTAATCCATTATATCCTTCTGCCTAGAGGCATGTGAGGCATACTGTCATATATGTCCACTACATAACAGGGTCTCTGAATATAACATGAAAGCACTGTGTTTGGCCCATCTCCCTGATCTGAGAATGAGCAACAGAGTGAGCTAAGCATGGACTTACATTAATGACTCTCTTTAATTAAACATGTAATAACAGTGTATAGTAGCCAAGCTTTAATCTAGAGTGTTAAGGAGCACTGTTAAAATAAAACAAGCAAACAGTTTCTTCCTGGATAAAAGTATAAACATGATTTTGTAAAATATAAGATTACTGAAAATGATAGGATCACAATTTAAGCAAAAGAAATGCCCAAGGGCCTCCCTTTGTGTAACTGTCAAGTAGCATTACTGTTCAGTTCAGCAAGTCATAACACATGCATGCAGGATATACCTTCTCAGAGTGCTTGAACTGCCTCCAGAAGCTATCATACATTCTACTTGTGGTCCTCTCAGGAGCACACACCACAGTTTTGATATAAATTTTAAAGTTGTGGTCCAGTAGCTGGTTAATTTCACCATAATCATAATCATCATATCTGGAATCAAGGGGAATAAACAGGCAGTTTTTACATTATCACAACCTTCTACCAAAGTAAACTTTTGTAATTACTAGATGATTAATTATATCAGCTGTCTGACAGGAATATGTATTCTGGTGGATTGTGAACCAGCTCCCCTAGACTCCCAACCAAGGCCACATGACAGTATATTTCTGAATACCTCCTGTCTTCTTCCAAGTGAGATAGAAAATTTGTTCCTTTCCTTAGTGTGTTCCTTTACTTCCCAAAGCTCTAGCAGATTGCATTCTCTGTACAATCCAAGTTACCATACTTCTGGTGACCTACATGTTTCTTCTTACTTCTTTAGTCCTGCAGCCTTTTCACTTTAACCCTAACCAGTTTAAGGAATTACAGATTCCTTAATTATTTCTTGAGGTCATAAAACCAGGCTTTTCCTGGTCATGAGGCACTTTAAACTGAGCAAGTATAAACCTCTGCCTTGAAACATTTTGTAAGACGTTATTATCAGCAACTGATTTCCTGTGTTCGCCATCTAACTAATATGTATTAATAATGCCTGCCACAATTTAGGAGAATAAAGGCTGGTGCAGGATCTAAGCACAGACTTCAACTTCTAATATATGGCTGGCATATTGAAAGCTGGATTTAAAATAACATAAATGCAGATAATTCACATTTATGGTTGTTAACATGTTAGGACAAGGAGTTGTGCAAGGACCCTGAAGGGTTTCTCCAGCTGCCTTTTCTCTCCAATATATGGGACATATCAAGTACAGGAATCATAATTTCTCAGCACCTCAGTGTGCAGCCCTCTGGAAACTCTTTAGTTGAGGTATTGCCAGGCTGAAATGGTAGGACGTTGCAAGGGGGTTTGACACTGTCAGACGTAACAGGCAGGAGAGCTCCATCACTGTAGTTAACCATATGTACTCGTGTATAACCCGACAAAAAAGATACATAAAACCTGGGTTGTGACTTATACACAAGTCAGTGCTAGAATAGGAACCCAGAGCAAAGACAGTGACAAGAAGCACAGGCAAGAAGCCCCCTTGGCCCGACAGCGCATGGAAGCAGTGCTTCCACCTCATTATGCCCAAACTGTAAAGACAGTCTTACCTTCTTCCTCACCTTTTTTTTCCAGCCCAAGCAGCATTTAGCAACAATCTGAGGGATCCCAAAGAATGCATCATGCCCACCATTTTGGGTGCTTGAGGTGGAGTGGAGCAGCAGCAACCATTTCTAATAGAGGCTTACTGTATAAGCCTATCTGCAGAGAGACTACAGCAGCCATTTTAAATAGGGGCTTATTGTATAAGCCTTGTGAGGTTTGGCAGTCTCCATGCCTCTTGTCACTTCTTTCACTCTGGGTTCCTTCTTGCTTTCTCCCTCACCTTTTTTCCCCAGGTACACGCTCATTATTTTTCCTCATTTATATTCCTTTCCCCATCTGTATGTATTTGTATACATGAAAGCATTTTAAGATTAGCAATGCCATTCTGTTTTTGTTGTTGTTAACTGCCCCAGCTTATGGCAACCCTGTGGATGAGACATCTCCAAGCACCCCTATCTTTCACTGCTCTGCTTAGGTCTTGTAAATTCATGCCCATAACGTCCCTGGTTGAGTCCATCCATCTGGTATGCAGTCTTCCTCTCTTTGTACTGCCTCCCACATTCCCTAACATTATTGCCTTTTTTAGCGAGTTGTGCCTTCTCATAATATGGCCAAAGCACAACAGCTTTAGTTTCATCATCTTGGCTTCTAGGAAGAGTTCAGGCTCAATCTGTTAAAAGACCCATTTGTTTGTCTTTTTAGCTGTCCATGGTATCCTCAGCACTCTTCTCCAGCACCACATCTCAAATGAGTTGCTTTTCTTCATTGTCCAGCTCTCACACCCACACATGGTGATGGGGAATGTAACAGCTTCGACAATTCTAACTTTTGTGTTCAGTTGCATACATTTACATTTACACCCCCTAATTGTAATAAACAGATCCTCTCCTTCTCATTAGCTCTTCCTAAGTATGCTCTCTCTATGTATGTTTAAAAGAAGAGGGGAAAATTTTGACTTATCCATGAGTTATAGCAAAATAAATTTTGGACCCCAAACCTGCCCTCAAATTATTGAGGATATAACAGCATGTCTGATGATGCTAATCTTGACTGCTATTTATATTATATTTATATTAAGTCTGTGTGCAGCAGAGCTCATTATTTAACAAAGTTAATAAGTCAGCTGTATGAAGAGATTATAAGAAGACCAACCTTATTCCAAACATACAGTGGATATAATTCCAGATTGCCCTTCTAAGCATGGAGGTATCCACATCTTTGTGCATGGCCATGGTGTTGTAAGTCAGATTATAGACAATCTGAAATTTTTCATCTATTAGTTGTCCAACATCTGGATAGAGACGATTTACCAGTGAATAACCATGGTCCTCCCATGAATAGTCCTTCAAGACAAAATAGGCAAATAAATTCAAGTTCCGAAAGAAGACAGCAAGCTAGTATACGAGCACCGTTGGACTGAACTTGAAATGGGAAACATCCTGATTTTTTGGGGGGAGGGCACATGCTACATTAAAAAAAAAAAACCACTGGAAAAGACTCCTTGCATCCTTCAGCTATGTTCAGCTTAGAAAGGACCCTTTTCAAAACAGGGAATAACTATAAATCACTACTGGTTTTGAAGAGTTTGTCTGGGTCTGAAATAGCTCAGCTGCAACTGCTAGCAAAATTGCCACATCCACACCCACTAAAGGTTAAAAAAAGTAATGGGGGCCTGAACTGAGGGCCACATGCAGCTGGTGCTTTAAGAAATTGTCTAACATTCCTACAGCAATAGTCAAGCCTGGGCTAAGCATACTTTGTATGCCATTTGTGCTGTCAGTTATTCAAGCCTTGTCAGTTGCAACCAAGACCTTACTTGAACATGGAAGGTAGGCACATGTGTTCCATGCCTGAAGAAGTCTTTATAACCATAGCTAGTATCCTCAAAGTGGCGAGACACATCTCTTGTTGGTGCTGATTCTTCATCCTCTGTTAAAAATATAAACCATCTTCAAAAACACAGAAAATCCAAAAACAAATTGCTGTATTATAATTTATACCATCTGTAACTGGTGTGGAAGAGACTTTTTAAAAAGAAAAAATATATGAAAATTTAAATTGATAGTTCATTAGAATTCATTTTTAAAAGGCAAGATAAGAAATCGTCCCTCAATACTGAGTCTTGTGTAACGTTGCGTCTAACCAGGACACGGTGGCAATTTAGTACAGAAACATATTGATCCTAAGAATTTTGGAATGGATTATTGTTATTCATCTAAATATTCTCCTCTCCAACAGGAGATACAAAAACAAATAGGTGGGCATATCATGCTTTAGGAAGTAATCTCCAAATATGAGAAAACTGAACTAGAGGAACACTAGTATATCATACCTATCCTTATTTCTGGTAGTAGCATTTTTGCTGTACATTTTATATTCTTTTTCTACAATCAGAAAGGCTAGAAACATGTTTAAGTTGAGTGTCAGCATTTTTAGGATTTTAATCAGGCTTTGGGATTGCATGGCAACTCACAGGTTGGCTGCCACAGTTCTAGTGGATAAGTCCTTGCATGTTGAAAGGGAAATAAATCAATTTGATCTTCACATGACACTGAACTGTTTAAACAAAAGAATCTTAAAACCTCCTAAGAATTCATAATGATTGTTCCAAAACCTGTAGAAAACTGTGTTAACAATTATGGTGTGCTAAATCTAGTTTTTGCTGCAAGGTATAAACATAGGATTAAAGCCTGAAAGATAGCCAAGGATGAGGGAGTTTTAAGCACTGTTTTGTATAATTAAATAGATATGTAATGGGAAAATTATTCCTGGCACTTAATGTAGTCACCACTATATGCTGGTATGGGAACAAACCATAGAAACCCTGCCTCATGGGCATATAAGAGGTACAAAAAATACAAAAGTTCAGCTTTGGCCCCAGTGCAATTGAGAACAGAAATGGAAAAGAGGTCTACACTGGAAAAAAAATAATACTCCCAGATAAACAACATGATCAAGCAGACAAACTGACTGCTTAAATACCTTAGCTTGCTGACATGAAGGTTAAGTAGCCATCATACTTTCTTCCTAGTTGCTTATACATTCGTCCCTCCCATTTTGCGGCGGATCCATTCCACTCACCCACCCACCCTGGCGAATTGGAAAAATCGCAAATATCCAAGTTCCATTGGATATAATGGTCACACACTCCTGCACGCGGGTCATTTTGTCCCTCCTGGGTTTCCGTTCGCAGAAATTCAAGAACGCGAACAGGAAGTCCGTTAATTAGGAGGAACAACTGTAATTTGCTCTTACAAAGCCATGTGTGCTTACCTATGCATAGAACTGATTAACTTTTAGTTCAGAATTTGAGTTCTAAAGGAGACAAATGGTTTATAATAGTTTACTCACGATACTAAAAACTTGTTGTGATGGGGAACTGTTAAAAGCATTCAAAGATTTATTCTGATAGGCAAAATTTAAACATTCCAAAGTCCTTCAAATTAAATTGAGTGGATTAAATCAGTAATGCTATAACATGTCACAAGTTGAGATGGGTATCTTGTTTGTTTTTAACATAGGTTTGAGTATGTTCTGACCTGAGCAACCCACCAACATGCTTTCTCTCTTCTCCTTCTCAAACCGAGTGGCCTTTTCTTCTTGGCTAGCTTTGACTTCATCTCTACATTCCTGTAGTTGCTTCATTTTTTCCATGAGTGCTTCTACTTCACACAAAGGCTCTGTAGTCTTAAAAGATAAACATTTGAATGCACAGGGACAAATACTGGAATGCCCATTCCATTCTGGCCTTACTGCTCACATGATTATTGGGGAGGGTTGTCCTTTTTTGTGCAATAAAGACAGATAGTAAGGATAAATGACTCATCTAATGAAACGTCAAATACAAAATTGAGGAGCTTCCCCTTCAGTAGCCTTAACTGTATTATGAGGACTGAAAGTTACAAGGTTTCCATTGTCAGGTTCATAAATTATTATAAGATTCAGATATGATTAAGATGTTATGATTTAAATAATGTAACTGCTTTAAGTATTAAATGTCAGAACAGAACACGGAGAAACAGAATGGTTCCCAATTAGCAAAGGAGTCAGACAAGGTTGCATCCTTTCACCCTAACTTTTCAACTTGTATGCAAAACATATTATAAGAAAAGCAGGCTTGGACACAGAAGAAGGAGAAGTGAAAAAAGGAGGAAGGAATATCAATAATCTAAGATATGCAGTTGATACCACTCCAGATGTCTCATTCATAGGGTCGCCATGGGTTAAGATCGACTCGAGGGCAGTTAACAACAATACAACATGGATTTTAAAAGCAGAATTACTCCCTTCTTCTGCTGTTGGGAAGGCTCAAAATTCATAAAGTTTACTTTTTAGATCTCATTATATAATACCAAATTAAAGTTGCAGTACTGAACTGGCCTATATTTTCTCAGATTCACATATCCTTGCTTTAGAGTATAAAATTTGCCTGATAGCCATAGCCATACATTTAATTGAATTTTTCAACTCAATTGTATCATTTTTGTTTATAGGATGCAGCTAGCCCAAGTACTGATTAAGATAATATACTTCCAGGAGATAGATGCTACCAGTGAGACATATTTCAGACCTGTCAGCCCACACATGCACATCCCTTAACCTTTCCTATGTCTTCCTACAATGCTCCTCTTTGTCCTACAATCTGGTGAATTTTTAGAGTGTTTAATAGCAGCTCCTCCTAAACAAGTTCACAGCCCTTCAAGAATTTAAACCTTTAAATACCATCTCACCAGAATAACTGCTAAGATTATTACGTTTTTAAGAAATGCATACTTTAAAACATACTTCAAATACTGTTAATAGCAAAACCCAATTACTTTTAAATTTAGTATTATGGGCTTACCAAGAAACAAACCCCATTTATCTTCATCTGCTCTCTGCATAGTCTCTCTTAGTTTTACCAGTTATGGGCTAAATGTATTTACCATACATGCGCGACTGTAAGTTGAGAAATGTATGCCCCCAAAAGGACTCCAAAATCATGAGTCGACTTATATACAGGCCAATATGGTAATACTACTTATAAAGTTCCTAAAAGAAGTGCCCACCTTCGTAGCCAGGGATCTTTAAACAGCTCCCCATTTGAGTCCCCTCACACACGTGTGTGTGTGTGTGTGTGTGTGTTATCCCTCAGCCTTCCCTCATAGCCCCTGAGTTTGACCCTCGACTTGTCCACGGGTCATATCAAAATCCATGATTTTGGCTCCAAAAACTGCCCTCGACTTATACATTAGGTCGACTTATACATGAGTATATATAGTAAGTAACACTATTGATTAACCATCTCCTTTTGGATCATTTTGCATATTCTGGAATCTGAACCTGCTTTGTGGTAAGGCTGTTCTGACCTTAGCAACCTTATAATAATCTTCAGCAATGCAGTCCTGACATGGGCAAAAGCCTCCTGCTAAATCACCAGACTTGGTTTTAGTTATATCAGAAAGTGTTGGAACAATCTGTGCTCTATTTGGGAATCTCAGAGCAACTCTTACATGGAAAATATGTTATTAAATGTGACACTGCTAGTTCCCACTTGAAATGTGAGGCGCATCTGGGGATCATGATCCAGTTGGGTTTCCCAGACACAATCTGCGTGTTACATAAAAAGTGGAGCAACTCTCTTATAATGAAAATCCTTCTAGACAACACTAGAAATACACTCGTCTCTCCACATTTGCAGCTTTGACTTTTGATTATTCACGGTTTTTCTTTTTCCACATTCACGGAGGTCCTGTGCCCCTAACCCCAGTGAATGTGGAGGGACAAGTGTACATTGAACTACAGTGCTTTACTCACAATATAATTTGGCATTCATTAGATATGTCTATGATTTATGAAGCTTTTTTGCACTAGAGAACTATACAGAAACTCATTCTTGGGCAGTACTGTGGGCCCCATTTGGAAAACAAAGCATAAATTAAGAGTACATTGTAGTGGCCTGTGCCTATTTAAACACTATACTCTGCAACCCTAGACAGCAATTTACTTTGATAGTTCACATAGCAGATACACTCCAATTTCAATTTGTCCTTCTCCACTGATCACTATTATCAATTTTTTTACAAGCAAAAAATCATGCATCAAAAGTTTACCTTTGTTCCCTTTATACTTTTTAAAAATATGCTCATTTGTGCTTTCAAGTAAATAAAAGAAGCAAACAGCCACCCTAGTTTTACAACTGTGCAAATATATCACAGTGTTAGGATAAAGCTATAAAGATGTACAAAATACTTACTGTACAATTCGCAGCTGGAGCCTCTGTCTCATATGCACCATGGTTTCCATTTGTAATGTCACAATTGCAATAATCACTGACAGAAGGAGGCCTGAACGTGTGACCGCCATCACAATGGATTTCTGGATTGATTCCACAGCCAAATGTGAAAGAGGCAAGTGAATGATAGTGTGTAAGGAGAACTACAGCATGGATAAGTTCTGCTAATGACCAGCTATGTTCGTCAGTCTTTAGAAGATGCTTCAGGGGAGAAAATCGAAAGATTTAAAAATTCTATCAGAAACGGCTTAAAGTAACCTTGCATATTAGACTATACAGCCACCAAGAGATTTTCTAGCAAGAGATTAACCTTGTGAAATGCATTCTAGTTGTTATTTCTTTAAGATCCCACTAAAGTGCAGAATAGTTTGTAGTTCTGCATAATTTGGCTACTATAATAATTGCATATTTTATTGTTCACCCTCTTTCAAAGGCCCAGGGGAGCTTACGTCATTTAGAAACAAAATTGAACAGTAGCTGTCAGAGACCAAGTGTCCTAAACACTAAGGTTCTTTTGAAGCAATGAGTTCTAATTAACTTTTAACATATTTAAAGTCAAATATCTAGAGACAAATTAGTCATATATGCAATAGTATGCCAAGAAGCCAATCCGGAAAAGGCATCCAAAATAGGCATAGTTTTGGCAATGCAGATGTAGCTGACTTGGTTTTTTTAGTTTGATTCCATTAAAACTAATAAAAAAACACAACAAAAACATACACATTTTAAAAGCTTTCGTTTTGACAAATGAAAGACAAAACAGTTAATCCCACAGTTTAGAAAAGGACAGCTTTATGTATTCTGGAAGCAGCGTGAACAATATCTCTAACAACTCTTCAGCATCGGATACTACAGACCAAGGGAATGAATCATTATTTATTGAGAGCTGCACATCAAAACTGTCTACTACTTAGTACAGGGGTAGGCAACCTTTCCCCTTTAAGGGCCGAGGGACTTCAGCTCCCAGAATCCCAGGAGCTATTGGCCAACATGGGACTATTGGCCAACATGGCTGAGGCTTCTGGGAGCTGAAGTCCCTCAGCCCTTAAAGGGGAAAGGTTGCCTACCCCTGACTTAGTACTATGCCATGCTTAACAAAAGGGTATTCCAAAAGTGATCAGCATTTCCCAATAAATAAACATCATTTAGAGCTTGTGTTTCCATGAAGATATCTGAAATGGTCTAGTATCTTATGATACATTATGTTCTGACATACATTCAGGTCAGAATGCTGTGTGCAGTTTGCCAACAATTGTGCTTTTACAGGGTCAGACGGCGGTGGGAAGGGAAGGCAGACAAAACCTTCCAGCTCTGAGCAACCTATTTCTCCAGTGTCTTTTATGGCCTCTGTGCCTGCAGCCTTTCCCTCTTGCTACCATTGCTTATGTTGGCACATGTAAATTTAGAGATGGAAACACAAAGGATTCTCAAAGAACTTGAAATCAAACATTTTTAGTACAGGAATGCAATATAGCTATACAGATGTGTGTGTACTTACTTCAATATGTTCTTTGGTAATGAGCCATGGCCTATGTGCCAGGATTTTATTCAATTCACCCAAATTCTGCAGTTTTTGAGGTGCATTCTCTAGACCATTCAACCACTTAGGATCACCTCCAACATTCAGAAAGTAATTGACATGGAGATTGACCAGATAGGAGCACTGATGCCTAGCTGCAGCCTGGGTGAGAAAGCAACACCACACATTTTAAAAACTATAAAATGCAAAACATTTCCCTGCAGTGAAGCTCCTTGACCATAATGACAAATACAAGAGCACTCTGCTCAAGAGCAAGGAAAACTATACACATAAACATTATCTTCTATTCTTTTAAAGAAAGGTTTGTGTTTGTTTAGTAGTTTTTATATGTGCTTGAAATTTGATGAACACTGTGAAGCACATAATACAATGATCTGATTTGGATTCACAATAAGCCAGGAACCTTGGTCTACTGTTTATGAGTAGCATGCTGCCTGAACATTGAACAGCAAGTGGGAGTAGCTAAACAAACCAATCTTCTATCAATGGTTTATCACCCACTACATCAACTTGGTTTTTCTCCTGCCAAGTCAGAGTAACAAAAACCTGTAATAGAACAAACCATGGATTGTTTCTCTGTCTTGTTGGGGAGACACAAAGCAGAGTTTGGCTGAGATGGAACATTATAACATACTGTGGATGGAAGGTCTGTGATTTATATAGCCTGCATCTGCACTGCAGAAATAATCCAGTTTGACACCACTTTAACTGGCAGAGTGCAGTGGAATTCTGGAAATTGTAATTTTGTGAGACATTTTGCCTCTGGTACCACAACAACTACAAATCCCAGGATCCCACAGGATGGAGCCATGACAGTTAAAGTGGTTGCAAATTGATTATGTCTGCCATGCAGATGCAGTCCTAATCACTCTCACTTGTAGTAGCAGTGATCAGACACCATGTAACAGTTTTTTGTGATGTCCTAACTTAGCCACTGCATC
The DNA here is from genome assembly GCA_026167975.1 of Phrynosoma blainvillii. Lineage (NCBI taxonomy): Eukaryota > Metazoa > Chordata > Lepidosauria > Squamata > Phrynosomatidae > Phrynosoma > Phrynosoma blainvillii. The sequence goes on along the minus strand of JANUYF010000001.1, from coordinate 127,340,849 downwards.
ACTACAGCAACTATTAGTGTAACTGTGTCTCTGTGTGTCTCCAAATCGCCTATTGACTTATGGGGACCCCATGAATTTGATAGGGTTTTCTTACTTCATCATATATCTAGTTTATATGCAAGGTTGCTCAGGAACAGGTCTGATTGATTTTAGGGATCTTACTTTCAGTAAGATTATATTGGGGGCTTTAAATTTACCGTATTTTCCGGCGTATAAGACGACCCACGTATAAGACGACCCCCCCCATTTTTCCAGTCAAAATATAGAGTTTTAGCACATCTATCCTCATTATCCTTATATCTGGCGTATAAGACGACCCCCCCCCACTTTAGCCACAGATTTTGCAGGTAAAAAAGTAGTCTTATACGCAGGAAAATAAGGTACTTATTTTATTTTACTTTTTATTTTTATATGTCAGAAAAAATGGTTTAGTTTTGCTATTTTTGTTTAACTCACCAACCTTTCTTATATGGAAGCCAGAGTTTTTGAGTGGTGTTCTAACAGAAGCCAATGCTAGATATTCTTCACTCCTTCAACTGTTGTTTTGTTTGTTCTGAAAAGCTGTAACAATGCCAATGAAACCACCACATACAACCCTTTGGGGCACAAATACACTGTAAATTACCTACGAAATGAAATATTTGATCTCCTGAAATTTTATGGTTTGCTTAAAAATAGACATAGGAACATATTGGAAGGGGAGTGCTTGGGGGAGGGTTATCGTCCCCTCCTCATGCACTTCCCCAAATGGTCTGAATTCATTACTCACATACTAATGTTGGCTCTCAGTTCAGTGATTTATTTTTAAATGTGCTTTGTGTTTGGTGAAATATTGGAAATAGTAATATTGTTACTTTTTAGAGCAGCGGTAGGCAACTGGATGTGGCCCCCTGAGGCCTTTGGACCGGCCCCAGGCCGGTCCTGCCACCACCGCCGTCCGCCATGATGATATTGATTATTGTTGTTATTACTTGTTTTTGGGGTTTTCTTGGCAAAATCTCCACAGGGGTTTTGCCATGGCTTTTCTGGGGCTGAGAGAGTGTGCATGCATATTTATATATATATATTTTTAAAAATTATTTTTATATTTATTTATTTTTATATTTATTTATTTATTTTTAGTGCTTCGGCCCCCCAATTGCCTGAGGGACAGCAACCCGGCCCCCAGCTCAAAAAGGTTGCCTACCCCTGTTTTAGAGAATGCTAATAGCTGTGTATGTTTGTGTGTGTGATTTAGATCAAGGAGTCCTCTTTCCCAGCTACTGAATTCAGATTTTCTGTTAGGAAAAAATGCAGATTACAGAAAATTGCTCTTCAGTGCATCTTACCAAGTAAACATGCAAATATTAAGATTACATATTTGATTTAGAATGGTCTTCCTCAAAACTCCCACAAGAACCTGTCAGCTATACTGCAGAACAGTGTAATTCTACATGTTAAATTTTCCTATGAGAATTCATATTAGCTATAAAGTGAAACCTAAGAACTGTAAAAGAAAAGAGAAAGAAAGAAAAGAAAAGCCAGGGTACTTCCTGTTATATAGTTCAACATACCATGATACCTATGTAGTGTCGATAGTGGAGAGGCAACGGACCATCCATCTGCAACAGATAATGCTGAGTTTTCAAAAAGCTCTCCAGATATTGAGGATGGAAAACCATTACCAAAGTAATGTTGTCCAAATGCCCTAAAGTTGTGAAAGACTCTGCAAAAAGAGCATGCATTTGGGGATCTTCAGCGCTCATTTGGAGAATCTGTTTGAATTAAAAAGAGAATAGCAGCAGTACTTTCAATAAGGTAAAGACAAGAAAACCATTTTGCACATTTGATAATAGCTAAGAGCCCTAAATCAATCCTTAAATTTTCTATAGAAGTATATAGGGGCATGGGAGGGTGAAAGAGATGGACGCTACTGGTAACTCTGTAAGATTTTAGTGCTTTCTTAAATATGGCAAACTTACTCCCACAGGAGACAACTGAGATAAATATATAAGAAACAATTATTTAGTGAAGGGCAGTCTGACAGTTTATTAAAGTGTGACTGTCAGAAGCCCCCCAAATGCTAACAGCTATTTAGACAGTTGATTAGAGTGGGACTAATGTTGCTGAAATGTCAGACTTGGCCACCTGAACAAAGTCCCTTATGAAAACCAGAATATTGCCTCAGCCAACAGGTGATGACAGATACTCCAAAAGATCACTTGTTTCATCCATTCTCTTTGAAATGAAGGGATGCTGCTTAATTAATTCTATATGCATCTACAATAATAATAATAATAAATAGCAGCAGTAGTATTTATTTCTCACCCACCTTTTCCCATGAACCAAGGTGGAGAACAACCAAAATGTAGGGACAAGTCAACCCATATTTAGAACAAGTGATACCCAAATACTATATATATGTGGGTGGGTGGGTAGGTGTATACATGCAAGTACCCACTAACACAAAATGTTCCATTAAATATCAATATTCTACATAGATGTTACTGTTTTCTAATTCAGCAGAATTGCTACCAAACTCTTGTTATGCTGGCCTGAAGTCATCATAGCGTATGACACTTTGCAGAGCAACAGCTGTTCTTCAGCCAAAACTAGATTTTGAATATTTTCCACCTGCCCTCAGCCTAGAATATACAACAAGTTCACTGTGTACTAGCAAAACAAACATCACCACACACCTCCATTTCTGGGATGAATCTGCTTGGTCCTTGTCCCAATGGTCTAGGGATCCTAATCCCAAGTTCCTAGAAAATAAAATTACACTATCTGAGCTTGATATCTATAAACATTTCAGCTGTAGCTTCAGAGGGAAAAGATAGAATTCACCATTGAAACAAACAGAAGTGTCCTTGTTTCTAAAGTGCAGTCTAGAAATTTTCTGTCCACGTTTCATAACAAGCCGCACTTGTTTACAGTATACCATACTGCTGCCATTAAAAACAATGAGACCTGGTTCACTGAAAACCTAGTTTTGCATAAAGTACTTGGCAAAGTGTCCAGAACAAGGCGTTCAGTACACAGCTGCCAACAGCAGAGTCATGTCAGCGATACTGCAGGCTTTTGAAGTACATCTGTACATCCGCAAACCACAAGTATGAAATCTCTCCGTATCTTTCAGGAGGCAACACAGCTGTAATCTTATCGAAGGTTGGAGGGGGTGAAGGGAGTTGGGTGCCTTAACCACAAAAGTACATGCAAAAACACTTCTAGGTTGGCAATTTTAAGATGACAAAGAACAAGCAAGTAATTGGTCAGATAAATTTAGAGCCAACTTGAAACACCATTTACCACAAAACTTTCGCTTAAATAAATGACTTGCTTCAATGCACACCTAAACTTTTGCAGGCAGTTGATAGCGGAAAGCAGTGTGGGCGAATCTCTGGGCCCACAACATGTATACAAAATGAGTGAAGTCACCATAGATGCCTTTGCAATGAATACCATAACAACCCACTTATATGCACATGCACATACAGTATGAACTAGGGCCAGTCACAGCTCTGGGTAGTATGCATGTAGTAAAAAAGAGAGACTGACAGGCAGAGAGAGATCCATTGCTTCACATCAAGAGTCCACTGTAAAAAAAATCCATGCAGAATCCAATCATTTTGTAACGTGAGATGCAGCGTTAAGTCAAATAGCTGTAAAGGTAAAGGGTAAAGGTGTCAAGCTGTGTCCAACTGTACTGAATAACTATTGTTTCTTCCATCTCCTGCCCCTGGTTCCCTTTCCTAGGAAAAACAAAATGTTTAGGGCCACTTCTCACATTACATCAATGGGGGGTGATGCATGTGAGGGGAAAATATTTTACATCTTAAGGTCTGCAAACATCCTTATGGATCAGGAAGCAGTCTCTAGCAGAGATCAGCAACTCTGAGGCAAAATTTGCCCGTTTGAAAGATAGCCAACCTGGTACTGTAGTAATAAAGCTTGCAAAAAACTGGAGTAACTTTGAGAGTAACCTTATCCCTGTAAACCCATTTTCGCTTGGCACACTGCCAGGGTGTATGGGGTTTGTTTGTTTTTAGAACTCCAATTACATGAAAAATTGGCACTTGTGATATAGTCATAAACTCGCTCTCTAGCTAGGAAAAGCTTCTGATTTTATCTAATCAGATGAAATAAGATGAACAGAACAGGATTCATACAGATGTGCAAAGAAAATCTGTGCCAACATTGTTCTAATGCAGAGCTTCAACACACAGGTAATGGAAGAGGCCAGTTGCGTCTTTATTTTTTGTACTGAGAAAAAGGGGGGGAAAGTGAGAGACATCCCAATGCAATACTTCAGTGTATTAAATTTCACGGCCATTTGCGGTAACCATTGGCACAGAAGTATAATCCTTTGCAAAATAAGTCTTAAATCTGTTTAAGTGGAGCTTATTCTCTACCAACATAGTTTAGGACTGCAGCTCGAGGGAGAATGTTCAGCTAGAAAATGTTTTGCCTATGCGGTCAAAAAAGCAACTTATTGTTTTAAAACACCATCATGAATACATTGTAAGACGCTCATTCAAACCATGAACTGTAGTGTAAAAAGATATTGCAGTAGTTGTTTTCTTACTGTATTAAGGTGTGTATTTTTTGTTTAAAAAACAACTAATTAGGATTCAATTGGGAAACAGTCTATTTTTACAACATTAAATACAAACATTAAATACAAATAGGGCTGGAAACCAAGCCCTATGAGGAATGACTTAGGGAGCTGGGGATGTTTAGCCTGGAGAAGAGAAGGCTGAGAGGTGATATGATAGCCATGTTTAAATATTTGAAGGGATGTCATATCGAGGAGGGAACAAGCTTGTTTTCTGCTGCTCCAGAGACTAGGACCCGAAACAATGGATGCAAGCTGCAAGAAAAGAGATTCCACCTCAACATTAGGAGGAACTTCCTGACAGTAAGGGCTGTTCGACAGTGGAACACACTCCCTCGGAGAGTAGTGGAGTCTCCTTCCTTGGAGGTCTTTAAGCAGAGGCTGGATGGCCATCTGTCAGGGATGCTTTGATTGGGAGTTCCTGCATGGCAGGAGGTTGGACTGGATGGCCCTTGTGGTCTCTTCCAACTCTATGATTCTATGATTCTGATTTTATGAAACACTTCCCTAGCTTTTGGTCTGCTTGCTTGTCCAGCTTTTAAGACTATAATACCAATAGAAAGAAGCTCAAACCACTCTTCTATCAAGTGTTGACTACTTCATGTTGTCTTTACATGACTATCAGTATTCTGACCAGGCGCCTAGCAAGAACAAGCCAATTATGAAAGAAGGTGACTGCGACTGTACCTTTATTGTAGAGTCGGTCCTCTGTATCCATGGAGTTCGTTTATCCATGGATTCAAACATCCAAGGCCTAAAAATATTTTTAAAATATATAATTTCCAAAAAAACAATCCTTGTATTTATTTTATATATTTTATATAAGGGAGACCATTTTACTATGCCATCGTATTTAATGGGACTTAAACATCCATGGATTTTGGTATCTACAGGGGATCCTGGAACCAAACCCTGCCTAGCGGATACCAAGGGCTCACTGTACAATGCCAGGTGGGTAATGGTGTTCATTTTCTTCAACCCAGTTGGAACTTCCCCTAGAAAACTGGAAAAGCTGTAGGTCTCCATCCAACTTCTACAGCAATTCCCAAATGCATTGCATGATGCAGTTCCCAAATGAAGACTGTGCCAGCACCAAGATGAACCTGGAGGAAGAGGAAACTCTGTAGATATAGCTACTGGTAGTATTACCAGTCGGGTGGGGAAGAGATGGCAGATGTCCGTGCTAGAGGATGTGCTTATGTTCAAGCAAAAAATCTAACAATACTGCTCCCCTGATCACTATACAGAAACTGACAAGCCTGGTACTTCTTCTCATGAGGAAGTAATACAGGCATGAATGCTACTTTTTGAAGTAGGGTGTGCAGTTGCCTTGTACTCTTTGATGTTTTCATGCAATACCTTTTTGCCTAATACAGCCATTTCCCACAGTGAGCAAACAAGCTATAAAGCATACATGATGAATATGGAATATGTCAGTCTAGGGGTTGCATCAGATGTGCAATGTTTTTGGAGCACCACACTAAACAACATTAGCAAAGGTTCAACTATCTCACCTTACCTATTCTGACCTAATGTCACCTACGTTCAACATGTATACACAAAAATAACTCACTCTCAAGAGTAGAGCAGAGGCCAGGAACTTGAATAGACTTGGGAGATTCTCTGTGGGCACACATTCCATGCCCCAACTCATCTCCTTTGTCAAAATATATTTTTAAAAATATTTTAACTCTCTTTCAAACTTTGAGTTTTCTATACAAACTGTCTTTCAAATCCTATGATTTTCAGTGCCCCTTTTACAAGGATGACATCCACTTCTCTATCTCCACTGCCCAATCTACCCTCTTCATTCCAGTTTCTTCCACATCTTTCTACTTAAGATTCTTCACTATCACCAAAAATTTGGTACGTCCACCACCATCAAACTACAGTCCCCCCTCCTTTTTCATGGGGGATTTGTTCTGCCCCCACCCCCGCAAAAATGAAAAATTGCAGATATTTAAGCCCCATTTGCCTGAATGGCCATGCACTCCCATGCGCAATTCTGCGCATGCGCCCAGGTGCGTGTGCCATTTTAACCAATGGGGATCGTCCCTCTGTGAATTATCAAGACTGTGGACTTCAAGCCCGCTAAAATGGAAAGACAACTGTAGTCATTTTCCTTCAAAGCCCTCTTCTCCCCATACTCCCCTTTTCCATTCAAAGTGTCACCCTCCATCTTATTGAGCAAACAAAGGCATATCTTGGAATCTTCTGCTTCCTATATTCAATTGTCACTTCTCCCTTTACATTATTGCCCCCAGCCCAAAAACTAGACCTTTTTGTTTTCTTAAAATCTGATTCATGTGCTGTCCATTTCTCACACAAACTACTGTGACCTTCTTTCCAGTATTCTTCTGTGTCATGTATTTCTAGACCTTTGCTGCCAAATTAACTCAATTCTGATGGCATGACAACTCTCCTGCAATCCCTCCACTGAACTGGTTCACTCTGGATCTTGTGCGAATATTTCAGCCTTATGTTTAAAATAGTGTGAAAGAGACCTTGCCCTCCAATCTCATCATCCTCAAAGGGTTTCTATTCCCCATCCTCTTTCTTGCATTCTATGGAGTATTGGGATCTGTAGTTTGGTGAGGCAACAGAGCCCACTGGCACAAAATTCTGAACAGCTCATGAAATGATAAATGCCATTATTCCACAGGATGGAGCCACGACAGTTAAAATTAGGTAGCTTTTAAAAGCATCCTTACACCAAAATAAAGCTGAAGCACCAAGCCACAGGCATAACTGAAATGGCTGGAAGGCGAAAGCCTCAGATCCGTATCACTGAAGTGGAAAGACTGAGTGTGTTGTGTTTACATAGCACAGCCCAGAGGTTGTCACATAATTTAGCCCAATTTTTTGCAGTGGGGAAATCCTCCAGCAATAAGGCAAAATGTCTTTTCTCTCCTCACATGCTCTTCTCTCCTCTGGTTCAGAGCCCAGGATTGTCCCAGCTGACTCTCTAAACAGTTCCACCATGGAGAGGCCAAATCTCCAGCTGAGGTATTTAGTGATTGCCAATCTTTTCTGAGCAATAATGTTTGTTTTGTTTTTCATTTTTAAGACTAATTTGGAGGTGATTTTTTTTTTGCCCCTAAAAATCTCCCAAACCCACTTAAAAAGGCAAGAGCTTGCTCCCCTAACCCCTTCAGCCCCACAATCCTCCCCAAAGCAATTGTGGACTCATGGTCTACACCAGTGGTTCCCAAACTTTGGTCCTCCCGGTGTTTGGAACTTCAACTCCCAGAAGTCCCAGCCAGCTTGGCCAACAATCAGGAATTCTGGGTGCTGAAGTCCAAAACATCTGGAAAAGCAAAGCTTGGGAATCACTGGTCTACACTGATCTTTGTAGCTCTTTGGTACAGGTTCAGATAGTCTTTTTACCCATAAGTTCTAACTGGGAAGGACTCTACCCACCTCTTCTTTTCCTTTAAAGCTAACTCCTATTATCAGTTGAGACTCTTGACAATGGCTACTTGAGATTCCCTACAGTTACTTAATGCAAAAAGCACAGGGAATCAGACTAATGTTTTCTGTGCAGCTTCAAGTTGCGGAACGTTTTGTCTTTTAAAAGTTCATCCAGTTTCCATCATTTTCCACATTTACAGGCAAGTTTTATTTTTCTTAAAATCATGATTTTAAAACTAGTAAGTGACCAAGTGGAAGAAAAAGCAAGGCAGATGAGCAACACACTCATAGTCCATTTGCTTCTCTAATTCCCAAGTTACATAGATATAATTGTATGTGTGTTGTATGAACACCTACTGCCTTTCAGAACTTTTGACACATTAATTGTTGAGCTCTAATTAAGGAGGGGTGAAAGAGAGAAAATGGATGATAAAATAAAGGATAGATAACAACCGATAATCTAGAAACACCTCGCATGCTGTGTCCAAGGACCACTATCTTTCTAAGGTCATGGCAATAAGTATTTTCTTATTTGATTAAAATGCATGCTTTCCTAATTTAAGAGCACGAACCAGGAACCAAAGAGTAGCAGGCTTTACAGACTTCTGGTCCTGCATATAATGTAAATTGTAAAATGATGTAACTTTGCTACCCAAACATATAAAAAAGCAAAACTGACCATAATCTTTATTACACGTTTCAGGGGCTGTAAAAGTTTTTAATATTTAATCCAGCCTAGATCCTTATTATTTTGCTTTGTTTCCTGGTGAGTACACAAACAGCACCAGATTTAATCTGTGGTCATAAAGTGATAAATTCTATATAAACATCAAAGCTTACTTTCAAATAACAGATAACATTAATCTCACTCAAGAGGGGAAAAAGTGAAGTGAAACAGGTCTGTGTGCAATTTACTATGGAGAATTTTCTCACAGTATATATTTCTTGAACTCAATTGTTCTCACATATATACAGTTGGTGGTACTAAAACCATACTACACTTTTGACTTAGTTATGGGGAGGATTTATAACTTCCAAGCCAATCTCAATATCACTTGAAAACAATGTCACTGACCATGAAACTGTTAATGCTTGATATTAATTATGCAATAATTAGCATCCTTTTCCAGGTCATTTTGATATCTCTTTGATACTCTCTGTTAATTAAAGTGGTATCAAACTGCATCTCTGAGACACATTCAAAAGTACACTTCGTGTTTTCATTTCAGCTGGAAACAATAATAGCAGTGTTTCCAAGAGCCCCCAAAATGTAGCTCATGGGTTTGTGTTTCAGCTAAGATAAGAGTTTATTTCCCATGCACTTATCCATAAAAGTGAAGTATCTTGTTAATTACAGTAAAAATTACAGTAAAATAAGGCAATCTATGAGTTCTCAGTTGTCTGCACTGGCAAAATAAAGCGGCTTCACCTGTTCAGATGACATACAGTGCCAAATCAGGTGGAAACCAACACAAAGCTGTGTTCTGGGGCTAAAAACTGGAGCAAAAAGAAGCTCTGATATTCCGCTTTAAATGTGAAAAATGCACATCATTGCAATGGCATATAACCAGCATGGTGCGAGTCTGGGAAAGCCCAGGCAGTGTATGGAAGCAGTCAGGAGCATGCACCCTGGGACCAGTGGGATGTAGCCACTGGGACCATTGCTCAACATACACTTTTTTCCATTTGAGCATACAGGTGCACAACTGGCCAGTTGCACCATTGATTCATTACACCATCTACCTGTCACACAGATGCAAAAGTACGACAAACACTGCAAGTTGCCAATAACGTAATGGATGTAATTAAAACATACACAAACCAGACAGTCCAAAAGAGAGGCATGAGGTAAAGGAGGGAAAAGGGGGCTTGTATGGAGTGTGTGTGTGGGGGGGGGGGGCTCCATGATTGTGCTTTGCCAAAACTGGGTAGACCGATGCACTGTACGGGGGATGTATCGCTTGTGCAACTGTATGGCCAGTCACACAAGGTATTCAATGGGATGGGAGCTGGGCAGGAAGAGGGAGGGAATTGTTGGTCTCAGATGGTGTGTTCACGTGATGGTGCGCATGCATGGAGGGAGGCAAAAAAAGAGAGGTGTGACTTGATGCTGCGTGACGTGGACTACCCCGTGAGGGTTCAGCCTGCCTTTGTCGTGGCCGATGCAGACAGTGAGGCTTCCACCCGCTTTAATAAAAAATAAGATTGGCTTGGTTTTCCCTGTCCATCTGCTCAGCTCCTTACAGAACTTTACCTAGAGAGTATTCCAACAATAGTTCCTCTGAAATTGATCATCTTGATTCATGAAGGATGCTCACACTGAAATTTTTAACTCCTTGCCAACAACTGGCAATCTTTACCCATGTATTTACTGTCATACCAGTTAAAGTGCAATACTACCCACAATACATTGCTAGCACTTGAACTGTCTTACTGAAAAGGTAGTTTTGAAGGGACCACTGACACAATGCATATTTAAAGGAGTTTACTCTAGACCAAATCTCTGGCACTTGGAATGCTTGTATTACAACTTTTTGCACTTCTCTGCCACTCACACACTGAGAAAACAGTGTCAGCTTTATGCAAGAGCTTCCTGAATTGTTCCAAAATAAAGCAAATTGTTTACAGCTGCAGAAAGCTTTCAGGGAAAGGATACTGCCATCTATGAACAAACCATAATAAATGTTTTCAGGGTATAAAACAAACATGCAACCAACCACTGCAATGTACGGCATGCAGTTCTCTCAACAAAGGAAGGTTACAGAATGGATGCGTTTTGCATTTGGATTCTGAAGGTCATCCAGTCGTGCCTCCACTAAAGGAAGGATGCAGTCGCAGCATCCCTGACTAACAATCACACACTCTTTGTGTTACCACAAGCTCACAAACTGCACTGTCAAACAGGTTTCCTCCCCCAACTCCAATGTTTAGGAAAAATCTATTTCCCTATTTTTTCTACTCAGCAGTTTTAACAGTTTTATAATGAAAACAAGTGTGCATTAAAATGGAATAAAGTACTTTGATACCAATCCAGAAGAGGGACAAGAAGCAGGCTTGGGAGCCCAGGTACATCAAAGCCTCCCCAGCCCCATGAGACCAGAAGGACGATGGACAAAGAAGGGGGCTTCAATGCCACTGCCCAGAAACAAACCATAATAAATGTTTTCAGGGTATGGAAATGTTTTCAGGGTATTATGGAAACAAACCATAATAAATGTTTTCTTCCCCAACAAGAAGACCAGAAGGCCACTGATGCCAGCGATGGGGACAAAGTGGGAGGCAGGCAAGAGGAGGGGAGGGTGGGGAAAACATCTGGAAGTGCACAAAGGAAAGGGAAAGGAGAATTGAAGGAGAGAAGGAGGGAATAACAGACATAAAATATAGGCACAGCTACTGGGATGCAGCAGTGGTGGTGGGTGACACTGAAGTCAACTCTCACAGAGAGAACAACAGTAGTGTCACCATAGCTGACACTTGTCAGCACTGCGCAAAAGGAGGCAAAAGGAGTCCTTCCTTGCAGGACCATTTCACCAAGAAAACCCTTTCGGTGAGACAGCTCAAAAACCAACACCTAGAGAGAGGGAGGCCAGACAGACAACCTGTCCAATAAAACAAGCATAGTTTTTTGTGGGTTTTTGGGGCTGTGTGGCCATGTTCTAGAAGAATTTCTTTCTGACGTTTCGCCAGCCTCTGTGGCTGGCACCTTCAGAGAAAACAAGCATAGTTAGAAGCAACACTACATATGTAATTGGAACATGGAACGTGAGAAGGATGAGCCAAGGAAAAATAGACATAGGGGGGGAAAAAGGAAATGGAAGGCATGAATATAGCAATACTAGGAGTAAGTGAATTAAAATGGACAGGAATGGGTCACTTTGACTCAGACAACTACACCGTAATCTATTCAGAAAATGAAATGGGGTGGCTTTCATACTAAGGAAAGATATAGCTAGAGCACTCAAAGGATACAACTCAAAGTCAGACCATATATTATCAATAAGACTTCAGGGTAAACCTATAAACATCACAATAATCCAGGTTTATGCACCAACCACAGATGCAGAGGAGGAGGAAATTGAGAGGTTCTATGATGCAGTCCAGGAAGAAATTGACAACATACCATCACAAGATTTCAAACTAATCACTGGAGACTTGAATGCTAAAGTTGGCAACAAAGAAGAATCAAAAACAGTAGGAAGATTTGGATTAGGAACAAGAAACAAAGCAGGAGAGCATCTGATAGAATTCTGTGAGGCCAATAACCTATTCATTGCAAATACCTGCTTCATACAACCAGATAGGAGACTATACACCTGGATATCACTAGATGGTAAACACAAAAACCAGATAGACTACATAATTGGAACTAGAAGATGGAGAAACTCTATCATTGTGGCCAAAACCAGACCAGGAGCTGATTGTGGCACAGACCATGAATTGCTCATAACAAAAATTAGAGTTAAGCTGAAGAAGAAAGCAAAAACTCTCATTATACCAAAATATGACCTGAATAACATTTCAGATGAATTCAAGGACAATGTAAGAAACAGATTTGGACTACTGAGTATAATCGACCGGGAACCTGAAGAACTGTGGACAGAAGTCAAAGACATAATTAAGGACAATGCAAGAAAACGCTAACAGTGGCCGAAAAGAAAGTTAAGAAACCATGGATGACAGGTGAAACACTTCATGCAATAAAAGAAAGAAGAAAAACAAAAGCAAAGGGAGATAGGAACAAATCTAGAAGTATGAACACAACTGTCCAATGTCTAACACACAGGGATAAGGAGAAATACCACAATGACCAATGCAAAGAAATAGAAGACAACAACAAAAAGGGGAAAACGAGAAACCTCTATCAAAAAATCCGAGAAATTAAAGCTAAGTTCAAACCGAGGGCAGGGATGCTCTATGGGGGGAAAAAGAACATAATACAGGAACAAGAAGAAATAAAAAGACACTGGAGGAAATACACAGAAGAGTTATACAAAAGAGATGAAGGAATGAATGATATTTGGAATGAGATGAAAATGATGATGATGATGATGATGATGATGATTTGGAGCAGTGATTCCAAAACTTTAGTCCCAGCCAATTCCAGACTGTTGGCTACATATGGCTGGGGCTTCTGGGATCTGAAGCTTCTGGGACTAAAGTTTTGGAATCACTGCTCCAAATCATCATCATCATCTTCATCTAAATCAGTGATGCCCAAACCTTGGTCCTCCAGGTGTTATGGACTTTAACTCCCAGAAGCTCCACTCATTATGGCTGAAAGTTAAGAATCCTGGGAGTTGAAGTCCAAAATACCTGGAGGACCAAGGTTTGGGCATCACTGATTTTTTATCATCATCATCATCATCATCATCATTATTATTATTATTTAAAGCAGTGATTCCCAGGCTTTAGTCCTCCAGGTGTTATTTTGGACTTCAGATCCCAGATGCCCCAGCCATATGTGGCCAACAGTCTGGAATTCTGGAACCTGAAGTCCAAAACATCTGGAGGACAAAAGAAGATGATGATGATAATGATGATGATGATGATAATGATGATGATGATGATGATGATACCACCCTTTTCCCAAAACTGGGGCTCAGGGCAGTACATAACATTTAAAAAAAAAAAGTACAGTTAAAAGCATACAAAAATGGTGCATTAAAACAGATCTATACATATCTATATAGTTATATATCTATATCTATCTATATATTTAATACAATATATATAATACATAATAGTATAATAATATTATATATATATATATATATATATATATATATATATAATATATAGATTATATTATATCATATACACATGATAATATAATAATATAATACATAACCTATATAATATATAGCTTACATTATATCACATACATATAATATAATATATAATATATAGATTATATTATATCATATACACATTATGATATAATCTATAATCTATATAATCTATAGTTTATATTATATCATATACACATAACAATATGAGATATAATCTGTATAATATATAGCTTACATTATAACATATACACATTAGATATATAATAATGAGATATAATCTGTATAATATATAGCTTACATTATAACATATACACATTAGATATATAATAATGAGATATAATCTGTATAATATATAGCTTACATTATAACATATATACATTAGATATATGATGAGATATAATCTGTATAATATATAGCTTACATTATATCATACACACATTTTAATATGATATATAATCTATATAATATATAGATTACATTATATCATACACACAATGTAATGATATATAATCTATAGATTTCAGTATATCATATACACATTATAATATGATATATAATCTATATAATATATAGATACACATTATAATGATATATAATATAGTATAGTATTATATATATATATATATATATATATATATATATATAATCTATATCTATATATAGTTAGATAGATGTATTTTAATGATGATGATGATATTGATAATATTATTAATAATAATAATACAGTCTAAAGACCATCTGCCCCCATGCAGATCAGCCTGCTCTGTCAGGTGCTGGGTGCAAATCCTCCCATCTCCTCCCCTTCTGTCTCCTGCTCCTGCTCCTGCTGCTTCTTCCAGGGGTCTGTGTACCTGTAGCCGGGTGCAGCAGCCCAAGGGCGGCCTCCCTCCGTAGCCCCTCAGAGGACTCAGTCCAGCGCCGCTCGCCAGCTTCATCCCAGCCAGGAAGCAGCAGCAGCAACACTCTCGCTTGCCTGCCTCGCTCTCTCTCGCTCTCTCTCTGGCGCTGAGCTCTGAACTTTGGCCGAAGCCTCCAGCGAGGAAAAACAAGGACGCTCCAGCCCCGCCCCCTCCCGCTGCCGGCCAATGGCGAGCGGGACTGAGGCCGCGGGGGCGGGGCAAAAGGAGGCCTCCTCAAGGGGGGCCAGTGAGGGGAATTGGAGCCTCTCCGTTCTCATCCCTCCCTCCCAAGGCAAGTCTGGAGTCCAGAACACACACTGCAGAAATAATCCCAGTTTGAGACCGCTTTAGCTGCCCTGGCACAATGCTAGGGAAACCTGGGAACTGTACTCTTGTGAGACATTGAGCCTTCTCTGTCAGAGAGTTCTGGGGCCACAATAAGCTACAGTTCCCAGGATTCCCTAACACTGAACCAAAGGGGTTAAAGCGGTCTCAGACCGGATTGTTTATGCAGTGTGTTTTGGACCTGGAAAGGAAGGGCGGTGTCTCATGGTGGTTGTTGTGTGTGGGTGGGTGTGTGCATTTCATGTTGTGTGTACCAGAGTGGTGACAACTCTGAAGAGCTGGGTTCGAATCCCTGCTCAACCATGTGAAGTGACTGGGTGACCTTGGGAAGTCACACTTTCTCAGCCTCAGGGGATATCCATGGCAAACTCCCTGTGAACGTATCTTGCCAAGAAAGCCCCATGATAGCCTCAGGGTTGCCCTCAGTAGCAAACGACTTGAAGGCACACAACAACACCTCGTGTATGTTGTTGTTGCTTTGTGTGTGCACCTCATGTTTGCTGTTGTATGTTGTATGGGTGTGCCTTACATGGTGAAGGTGTACTTCATGTATGCTGTTGCTGTTGTGTGCACCTCAGGTTTGTTGTTGTATGGGCGTGCCTCATATTGTGAGAGTGTACCTCATGTATGTTGTTGCTGTTGTGTGTGCCTCATGTTTTTGAGTGTATGCCCCATGTGTGTCTGTGCCTCATGTTGTGTGCACTTCATGTTTTCGGTGTCAGTGTGTGGATGCTTCATGTTTGTTGTTGTGTGGGTGTGTGCCTCATGCGCGTGTGCCTCATGTTATGTGGCCGTCTACCTCATGTTTGTTTTTGTGTGTGTACCCCATATTGTGTGCGTGCCTCATATTTGCTGTTGTGTTTACCTGTGCGTGCACACCGTGTGTGTGTTTGTGTGTGTCTTATGTTTGTAGTTCTTGTTTGCTCCATGTTTGTTGTGTGCCTTCACGTAGTTTCTGACTGCTGGGGACCCTACGGCAAACCTATCATGGAGTTTTCTTGGCAAGATTTGTTCAGAGAAGGCTTGCCATTGCCTCCCCATAAGGAGGCTGAGAGAGTGTGACTTGCCCAAGGTCACCCAGTGGGTTTCATGGCTGAGCTGGGAATCAAACCCTGGTCTCCAGAGTCACAGTCCAACATTCAAACCACTGCACCAGACACCGGCTCACCTCATGTTTAGACAGACCATTGATAGAAAAATAGTCATTCGGTGTCTGTTCTCCCAATGAAAAGGTCATGAGTGGAAGCTCTTCCAATATGTACAATTCTCTTGCCTTGCACTCTTGCCATGCTCAGAAACAATAATCTCTTCCTCACTTCCTTTTTCCCCACATTCTTGAGGTTCAGTCTAAGCTGCGATTCAATTATCTATGGAAGCATGTGGTGTAGTGGTTTGAGTGTTGGACTATGACTCTGGAGACGAGGGTTCAATTTCCCACTCAGCCATGAAACCCACTGGGTGACCTTGAGCAAGTCACACTCTCTCAGCCTCAGGGGATAGCAATGGCAAACTTCCTCTGAGCAAATCTGACCAAGGTAACCTCATGATATGTTCGCTTTAGGGTTGCCATAAGTTGGAAACAACTTGAAGGCACACAACAACAAACTGTGAAGAGAACCAGTGTGGTAGTACTGATGTGAGTTATGGACTATGAAGTTGTTATGTGCCTTCTTCAATAGTTTTCTGACTTATGGCAACCCTTGGGTTTCCAGACCCATAGTCCAATGATCAAAACATTACACCACATTGCCTCCTTCAAAAGCCTCTCCAGAAGGAACTGGCAGTGTTGTTCTTTTCATCGACCTCAGAACAAGTGCATGCCTGAGATCCCAGCTGCAGAGGACCAGGTGCAGATGCTGCCCCATTACTCCTGTTGGCAATTTAACATTCTTCAGTGCCAACCCTTCCCCTTTCCTGCTTCTAAAGCATATCAACAGAAGTATAGTGTCTAGGTCCGTGTTGGCAAACCTATGGCACATGTGCCAGAGATGGCACACAAAGCCATTTTCCTGGGCACTCTGAGTGGGGAAGAGGAAGAAAAGGCACACTCCTCCTCCTGGCTCCGGACAGGCAGCTGAAGGCCTGGGAAGATGTGGGGGGGAGAGGTCCCACCCCAGACGTCCTGCCCCCATAGGGCAGAAGTCCCACCCCAGTAGTACCATTTCCCCCAGAAGTCCTGCCTCTGGCATGGGGTAACACTCAGTACCTGAAGGCCATTTAATTTGGGCACTTGTAGCCTAAAAGGTTCACCATCACTGGTCTGTCTAGGTCAAGGGAGATAATAGTGCCACTCTATTCTGCTTTGGTCAAGCCTCACCTGGAATACTGCACTTAGTTCTGGGCACCACAATTCAAAAAGGATGTTGACAAACTGGAGCATGTCCAAAAGATGGAGACCAAAATGGTGAAGGGTCTGGAAACCATGCCCTATGAGGAATGACTTAGAGAGCCAGGTGTGTTTAACCAGGAGAAGAGAAGGTTAAGAGGTGATATGATAGCCCTGTTTAAACATTTGAATTTATGTGAAGTCGAGGGCTTTCACGGCTGGCATCCATGGGTTTTTGTGGGCTTTTGGGGCTGTGAGGCCGTGTTCAAGAAGAATTTCTTCTTGGCATTTCGCCTGCATCTGTGGCTGGCATCTTCAGATGAATTGATGTCATACTGAGGATGGAGCAAGCTTGTTTTCTGCTGTTCCAGAGAACAGAATACAGAACAAAAGAGTCAAACTACAGGAAAAGAGATTCCACCTCAACATTAGGAGGAACCTCCTGACAGAGCTATTCGATAGTGGAATACACTCCCCCTGAGTGTGGTGGAGTCTTCTGCTTTGAAGGTTTTTAAACAGAGGCTGGATGGCCATTTCTTGGGGGTGCTTAGATTGTGAGTTCCTGCATGGCAGGGGGTTGGACTAGATGGCCCTTGGGGTCCCTTCCTTCTATATGGTTCTAAGAAGAACCTGCATAACGCATCTGAAAAAGCACTCTGGGTGTCAGTTATGGAGCCAGGCTCTGTCCTGTGCAATGTTGTCTCTGCCAATACAATTCTGGAGGGGATGCAGTCAAGAAGTAAGGCACTAGGTGCATTTGTACTATGAGCTGAAATCATTTCAGCTTTCACAAACACTGGCTCTTTCCAGAGATGAGGTGAGACCAAGGGACTTGTTTTGTGCAGTTTCTATTGTTTACCTCTTTGGGGCCCAAATCATATCTACTGCCTGCATCTTCCCGTTGCTAAGGAGAAGGCATTTTTGCACCCTGCATTCTATTTTAGTATAAAATTGCTCAATTTTCACCCATTTGCAGGATTCTTTGATTGCAACACATGAAATGAAGGTGTTAGGTTCAGAGTTGCAGAGTGAAGATGACCTTGTTATCAAGATGGCATACAGGTAGGCTAACACAGCCTCCCTTAATGCATCCAGACAAGGCTTTCAGCACTCAGAACTAAAAAGCACTGTGAGTCTATTCTATTGTTTCCTCCTTAACCATTTTTCCTGGTAACAAAAGGGAGTTAAAAATGGAAAGTGGCTTCACCTGGACACCCACACACACACACACACACACACACACACGAAAATTCAAAGCTTTAAGCTGGGGAAGTGCAGAATAAAGACCTCAACTGGAGGCATCCCAAGTGACTTGCTGACCTTCCGCATCTTCCTTACACACACAAACAATCATCATTGCTTGTGGACCAATTGGTAAGAATCCTGAAGGCAATTATCAACCCAAATTCCAGTTCCACCATTTCTTATGAATTCTGAAATTCCAGAAAATTCCATACAGGAAAGGCTAACAACCTTATGTTCAAGGAGATGTAGTATTGTGCATTTGATTCACCAGCATCCAAACTAAGGGGGGAAGCAGACTGGCGGCACGGGGCCGCCCTGGGAAGGTGCGCCGCGGGACCGAGGCATCCCCACGCCTCGATCCTGCCTGAAAGCAGCGCTAAAATAGCACTCCTTTCACAAGTCAGTGAAAGTGCGCCGCAAAAGCTTGCGGCACACTTTCGCTGACTTTTCCGCCGCAGCGTGTCCGGACGCTGCGGAGGGAGGTTGCCCTCGGAGCGCCGGCCGTGCAGAGGGCCAGCGGCTCCGAGGGCAACCTCAGGAGGAGGAAGGGGCGCCGAGCATGCGGCTGCCCCTCCTCTTCCTTGCCTCGAGGACGGCTCTATTAGCCGTCTGCCGAGGCCCTAAGATTCTATGCATTTGATTTACAAAGCCAGGATAATGTACAGTATACAGTACATGTTTTATTTTAGCTGCACTTACTGATTGCTATGGCTAACACTAAATTCACAGAATTTATAATTAGTATGTAAAGGGATCTTGCAGCACCTTTGAGCCTAACTGAAAGAAAGAAGTTGGTAGCATGAGCTTCCCTGGTCTTGAGCCTACTTTCTCAGATGCATTTGGATCTGATGCATCTGCGGAAGTAGGCTCAAGTTTACAAGAGCTCATGCTACCAACTTTTATCTTTCAGTTAGGGCCTTTACAGACTGCCAGAAATAATGCAGCTTGAGTCCACGTTAACTGTCCTGGCTCATGCTAGGGAATCATGGGAACTGTAGTTTATTATGGCACCAGAGCTCTCTGACAGAGAAGGCTCAACGTCACAGAAAAACTACAGTTCCCATGATTCCCTAGCACTGAGCCAGGACAGTTAAAGTGTGCTCAAGCTGCATTATTTCTGGCAGTCTGTAAAGCCCCTCAGTCTCAAAGGTGCTGCAAGATCCCTTTATATAATGATTTTCCAGACTAACACAGCTATATCTTAGAATTTATATTAGTATAGCACAGCATTTGAGCCACTTTCCTCTCTGAAAAAAAATGAGTGTTGGGCTCAGCATGAGTTTTAAGGTTAAATGCTTAATTTAGATTTCTCTATCAAGGAGATGAGATTTCACTTTCTCATCCAGACCCTTTTGAATACAGGGGCCAAGTTAGTAACTGGCAATGAAGAAATGATTGTATGTACTGGTTAGGCCACAAACTGTTAAGTACATAGAGAAATAACTTGCTAAATTTGTTTGTGTGAGGCATAACTTTTGTAGCCTCAGTCAATAACTCTTTTTCGCAAAGCTTGAAAGAATGATGTCTTGACTTTACACTGAAAAGCACCCTTCTAATGTATTTCCATAAACCCCCCACTTCCAAACGCCCATATACAAAGAGCCCCCCCCCCAAAAAAATTCTTTTAAAAAGCATGCTTCTTGTGTGTTGATTCAATTTGTGTTTCTTAGCATAGGTAGGTCAATAGTATTTCAAGAAAGGATATAGAAATGTAAAGTTGCGGGAACCAAAGTTTCAGTTTACTCAGTATGTGTTTCACTTGCACATTAAAGACCACATGAACTCTGAGGATTTGTGTATCGTTG
Organism: Phrynosoma blainvillii; assembly: GCA_026167975.1. NCBI lineage: Eukaryota > Metazoa > Chordata > Lepidosauria > Squamata > Phrynosomatidae > Phrynosoma > Phrynosoma blainvillii. The sequence continues at coordinate 127,320,435 of JANUYF010000001.1, read as the reverse complement.
GTACACAGTGTTTACAAGACATACCACCCCTAAGGGAAGGAAACTGCTGAAACTGCAAAAACATGTTAGTGCTCATGACTATGACAGGATGATGGATGTCTATATTTTGCTTGTCTGTCACAAAAAATTGGTTAAGATGTGTCGCATTTCTCTTAGAGCACTTCTAATCATTGCTATACATGCACATCTGACCCACAAGTATAATTAGTAGTAACAGAGGCCTTAACAACTATACTAAACATATAAAGAAGTTATGATCTGTTGAGACTGCTTTCCACACTATCCTATTTAACACAGATTAATCACCAAGTATTTTGGTAATCATATGTGGAGAAGAATTATTTAGCTGCTGTGAATTCTGGCTATGTCCAGAAAGTTACTAAAACAACTTGTATTTTTTTTTAAAGCATCAGAATAATACATAACTGTGAAGCAGCCCTTTGATCACACTCACAACTTCATTTGGAACTAGCTTCCTTCAACTCTGGAAACAAATGTGGACCAAAAATTTCTCCCTCCTCTCCTTCTTGTTGCTGACTCCTACTTGTTTTATAACAGCAGCAACAAAATTATTTGTTTTAACCTGCTGAAATGGAGAGCTTGGTAATAAACTACATTAAGTGTGGACTTGTGTGAAAGAACTGTGAACTCATTTCTAGTACTGAAAACAAATTCTTAAGCTCTTTAATTTTTTGACAATACTTTTTATTGTGTTTACACATAAAAATATAAACAAGAGACATAAAGTGAGACAATGACATCTACCAACAAAACACAACCCCATTACTCACCCCATTCCCTGAGACATAAATATGTCTCTTTTGTGTGTTTCTCCATCAGTTTTCTCTGCCTTTACTCCATCCCATGTGTTTACAAGGTTAAACAGGGTTTTTTCCATATTTCAAAACTCAAAAGCTGTTTGTATTGTCATCTCTCTTTTCTTTTTAAGAAAGAAAGAAAAAGAAAACTCTTGAATTTTGAAGGTCTTTTGCCCTGACTGCCACTGAGGCATTTTGGGACTCTGATAAAAAATACAAAACAAAAGCAAAGTAGAGCTGTTTGACAGTGGAATATATGTTACCATAATGCCATTTTTCTCTAACAATCCGGATAGCTTTGCTGATACAGACACCATTACATTAATTTGACCAGTTACAATGTTCTCTCTTTCCTGCTGTTTTCATGCGTTTACCTCCTGCAGTCATTTCCACTGATGTTATGTTCACACAATTACTGCAGTGTAAGCACACGTACACACACACATTTTGCCTTTTATGCATTTTAACTCTTTCCTATACAGACAAAGTTAAAGCAAAGAAAAACTATGAAGATAGAGTATGACTATGCCTTAAGATAGGAGAGGAATCATGTGGCCTCCAGATATGGTTGAACTCCAAATTCCCACAGCCATAACCAATAGTGAAGAATGCTGGGAGTTGCAGTCCAATGATATCTGGATGACCTCACTATTCCCTACCCTAGATGCTACACTATTTGTTTACAGGATACTAAGCTCCACTTACTATAATGCTTGCTTTTCTGTGGTTTCTCATCTCAGAAAACAGTTACAATGGCCTTCCACATTCTCTGGGGTTAGGGGCACAGGACCCCCTGAAAGTGGAAAAACTGCAAATAAAAAGCCACATTTTTTTAACCTGAGAGAACATCTAACTAGGAACCTCTACGTTCTCCAGTGCAATTCTATAGTCAACATACAGCACTGGAAGACCTACAAATGCTTACAGAAATGTTTTCTCTAGGAACCTCTCTATCCCTAGTGAGAACAAATTCCTCAAATTTGTGAATAAACAAATCTGCAAAAGTCAAATGTGGAGGGCTGACTGTACTTCCAATCTAGAGTGCAGAGGAAAAATACCAGGATTTCTGCATACTTAATCTTCTCCTCCTGTGGGGAGGTGGAAGCATAAGATATTCTGGTTCTTGAAGTGTCCACAGCTTGTCCTGAAGAACTCCACATACAAAATCTTAACATTTCACTGGACTCTTGGTATCTGCTGGGGTTTGGTACCAGGACCCCCATGGATACCGAACTCCATGGATGCTCAATTCTCATTAAATATAATGCACAGTGAAATGGTGTCTCTTATATAAAATAGCAAAATCAAGGTTTGCTTTTTGGAATTTATACCTTTTTGGAATATTTTCAAGCCATGGATGGATGAATCTGTAGATAAAGAATCCATAGAGGTGGAGGGCCAACTATACTAACTTACATTCGTGTGAACAAACAACCTCCTGGAAAAGGAGGAAGAGATGCACTAGCATGCTATGCTTCTGTGACAAACTGTACTGACTCATTTTGCACATAAACTGGGGCTTTCTAGGGTTGACAGAAAGTGAGGCAAGCAGAACCGAGGAAAGCAGTTCAAACAGGTCATGCTCAAGTTTCTAATTTTGCCCAGGAACAAAGACACAAGCCTAGCAACAGTTTTTTACCCAATTGGAGATCAGGCAAACAGGTACGAGAGGCTTGGCTTCTCAAAACCTCAGAAAGGCCAGCCTCCTCAAGCAACTTTTAATTGTCTTTTGTTTTAAAGAAAAACCTGACTGAAGTTTCAGGAGCTGAAACGAGACACAAACGAACAAGTCTTTACACATTAGACTCCCAACACTTGTTGAATCAAAACAGCAGATGGTGGTCGTGTTTAAAATCCAAGGACTGTTTAGCTTCCCCTTGTATTATAAGATACATTGTGAATATTCTTTGTGTATTTCTAAGATTCACTTTGGTTCAGATGTTACTGTTCCTCGTGTAACATCTGAATGCTTCCATAGTAAAATGCTTCACTTTTAACAGATTTCATTTCTATGTGTATTTTGTAAGATTTTTTCAGTATTTTATGGGCGAAAGAAAAATCTGATACCCAGCTTAAAGGTGTTCTAAGAAAATTAGCAATGTCAGAAGCAGACTGCAGTTGCCTTATTTTATTCATTTATAGTCATTTCAGTATGCCCTAACAATGTGTGGTTTTTCTTCATTATTACTTACGGTAGCTTATATAATGACGTTTAATCTCATTGCATCTTAACAGGACCGTTCAGAATCTTGTCTAACCCCTGTCTACCCATATACTACAACTATGTTAAGTTCTCCCAATTTAGTTAGTACAAAACATGTTTACAGAATAAAGGGGAAAAACGTGCTTAAAAGGCACGTCACCATCAGGATAAATCCTTAAATAAAACCCCTAAAATCTAGACAGCTTTAAGGAAGATGTTTTTAAATAAATCAACCCTCAACCATCTTAAAATAGATCCTAAACCACTCAGAAGTCCAATAGAGTAGGTATACTGTCTGTGCTTTAGTATACTGAAATATCTTCTCCCACAGTATGTAGTGAAAAGAGATTCTGCTTGGTTTCCAAAATGAAACCAGTAACTTTTTCACAATGATCATATGCCATGCAGGGGATAAAAGATAATGTCCATGTGAAAATAAACAGTTGCAATTAGCAACTGCTCATAAAGAAGCAAAGTGAGGAGGTGTGTTTGGGCCAAAGATGTGGGGTGGAAAATTTTCCAGTGCCGTATTTTTCCACACTACAGACATATCTATGTATCCATGATTATCACAGTTGTATAGGCTGTTGCATTGCAATCAATCATGTGAGATGGGCTAAGTATAGGATATGAAGTTCTATAAGACAAGTATTGACAAACCCTAGTGGCTCAGAGAAACAGACTTACAAATGAACAAACTGCTAAGCTTGTTTGTATTTCACAAGATCTCTTGTTCCTCAGTCAGTGCAAGTACAAATTTGTTGTTGTGTGCCTTCAAGTCTTTTCTGACTTATAGCAACCCTAAGGTGAATCTATCACAGGCATTTCTTAGCAAGATTTGTTCAGATTTGAGTTGAGGCTGAGAGAGTGTGACTTGCCTAAGGTCACCCAATGGGTTTCCATGGCTGAATAGGGACCCAAACCCTGGTTCTTCAGGGTCTTAGTCCAATGCTCAAACCACTACAGTGCACTGGTACAAGTAGTAAAGACAAAATATAAGTTGACTCCATCCAGTGACTCACATCCCTCCTTTAGTGGAATAACACATCCCTCCTTTAGTGGAATAGTACTGAATGAGGTTTTTCTTAAATTGAAATAGAACTGATAAGGAGTGTAGTAGAGAGTGAGTGAGTGAAGTTATATCTCAGCAAAAAAGGAAATTAAACTGTTGATATAAGATATATCAGTTACAGTTCTCAAAGTATGTGACCTTGCAAAAATAGTGTTCTTTTAGGTGTAGTTGTTTTTGTTAAATATAAGGAAAATATATGCTGTTCTCACTAAACTATTACAAATATTCCAACACAATATTTTCTACATAAGGCTATGAATGTGTTTAAATATAATATTTAAACCACTAAATCAGATAGCATTATATTTTCCAGTTCTACTTTTTCAAGAAAACCCACCTCACTTGTTTTCTTTAACTGACCACATAAATGGTAATATAATTTGCCTATAAGCACCTGGTACTATAAAAAAGTAGATATACCTGTGACTTCACATATTTTATATAAATGGATTTCTCCTGACTCAGCAGAAAGCAGTATATCAACTATGCAAAAATGGTATTTTAAGGCAGCAAAGGAAATAAATTCCTATTGAATAATTATATCAAATTGCCTTCTATATTGAAAGCTAGCAATTTTCTGCTACATGTAATTTAATAACTGTCTTTAATATGAAGAGATTACCAGTTTATCCTGCCTGGCTGCCATTCTCTCATACTTTAGTCTGATCTATCAGCTTCATGGTATCTGTCCTATAAGTAGCCTCCCATATCATGTTATACTTACACAAGGGAGTCATTATGTTGATCCAGACTTGGTCACATTAGAAGAAAACTCAGCAAACTATATGAGGCTTAAGTTAGTCATTACTAACTTAAGTCTCATCTACAAGTGACCAAGGCTGCAATGGACACTGCTGAGGCTATGGAATTTTGGGATTTGTAGTTCTGTGAGATATTTAGCCTTCTCTGTCAGCTAACTCTGGTGCCACAACAAACTACAAATCCCACGATTCCATAGCACTAACTGATGTTAGTTAAAGTGGTGTCAAACTACATCCTTTCTGCAGTACAGATGCAGTCCAGTCTGGGTCCCTTCCATTGCCATATATGTAAAGCCAAAAACACTGCCAGGGAAACTCTTTCTCAGTTAACAGAAGTCAACTGCTGCATTCCTACTTGCTTGCAAGATGTAGGAACTCCATTTGTATAGCTCTTTTACCAGACACACAGATTGTTATAAAGCTGTAGTAGCATTATGGAGAATATCTTCTTGGAACCACTGTTCTGCCCTTGCTACTAAAATGAGAAGACCCAAATATTAGAGAAATTAATGAAAACATTAGGGACTCTGCCATTGTTCCTAGTGAACTACATCAGGAGCTAAAAAATTGAAACATGTTCAGTTTGGAGAATGCAAAAGGTTAGTGACCAGGCAAGCAGCAGATATTTTTCTAACCCTCAAATTCTATAAATATGTAGCATTTATGACTTCAAGACATTTGTTTGTGTACTATGCAGTTTTATAACCTCTATGACAGACTACTGCAGACGGATGAGAAATCCATTTATTCAGGTTGCTGAGGAGTTGCTGTTACTAAGCCTCTCCACTGTTCACCAGAAATACTTTTTCCTCATTTGGTGAGAATATAGTAGCAAAACTAGCTGGGAAGAATCCTATCTAGGTTTATCTCTAAACACTGCTTAAGAAACAACAACAAACTATATGGTTCCTACTTTATTATATTTTTAAACTTGTCCTCATGCACAGGTAGAAATGCTAGAATAAACCAGTAATATCACAACAACATATGTGAAAAACATCACATAGCCATCTCCACCCCTGTTGCCAACTTGGCCATTGCCAAAAACACGTCATTTTTCTTTTCTAAGGCCTCCTACATAGACAAGCTGCTTAGTGACAACTTGTCAGGGACAGTTAAATGACTAAGCATCACAGAACTACTTTATATATTATTGTATTTATGAAAATATTTACAAACTGCCTTTCTGCCCTAATAAGAACCCCAAGATGATGTTTTGTCCCCAAGAGCAAAATTAATGCTTCTCCCTTAAAGATAAAACATTTAATACAGTTCAAGCTATATTAAATTAAACCCATATGCACAGGTAACAGCCCATGCAGGAATTGGCATGAAATCTGTGTATAGTCAGTCACATATGACCACTTCGTGGTTGAGAAATCATGCATGAATTCCTATGGGGATTATTTCCCATTTAGAAATTGTAAAGTATGTAACGTATGAAGTGGTCCCAAGAGATGCCTGGTCTCTCATATACAACATCCACTTTCACACTGAATACTGGGGATACCATCAGCTCCAGAGATCCAAACCCAAGATCAGCATTGCTTGCTATGAAGTAACACTACTACTACTGTTAAAATCTGAAAAAATTCAATATACCAGATGGGACTACAGTTGTAAATACAGGGCTTAACATTTTTTAAAAAAATCAAGAGCTGTTTCATGTAGTTATACATAACCTAAACTATTTAGTTAATGGATAGAATATCCTGTGGAGCCAGCACTCATGTACATAAAATAATTTATAAAGAATATCAAGGTTTAAATTTGTCTGGTACTGAAGCTAAAAATGGCATAAAAACCAATTTTAAGGTAGCTATGTGGTGAGTTATTTTGAGCTAGTTAATTATAAGTAAGATTGTAAATATAAAGATTAATGCAAAAATGTGTGGCTAAAATGAAGTAACAGGCTCCTATGTATGTTGATTCCCTAAACTGATCCTTTTCTGTGTATAGGTTACAACTGCAGACAGACAGTTTCCATAACAAGTAGTATAAAAAGTTCACTTGGAGGATATTTATACATTGTATGTTTAACGTAGATTAATAAAAGCTATTCTAATGGCAAAAGATTTCCAAATATTGTCCAAACCTGAAAAAGACTGAGGCATTGCATCAAGAGTCCAATCTCTAACTGGTGCCCATATAGGTGCACATTTTGCACACAGAAGTAATAACATGAGAAGTAATTTTTGCTAGAGCCATATGCCTTCTGAAACTCTTTGTTATGTGTTAACACTTGACATTCATGTATACAAAGTTCCAAATCCTCTTGTAGCTCACAATGAAATCCTTGGATACTGCAGAACTGTTAAATATCATCTATTAATACATAATTTCCCAGGTTTTGCACCTAACAATTCCTGAAGGTCAGGTACTTAAATCTCAGTTTCATTCTTTAATAAATAAATAAATAAATAAATACTTGCTTCATACAACATTTTTAACCAAATATTTCAGTTCAGTCTCACAGCATCCTTTAAAATATTTTCTGTAGCAATTACACAGAAATTGGGCTGCAGACATTTGACTTGGGACTCCTGCATTTGAAAATACTTTGTTATAGTACACCTTATATTATATGGTAGAACAGTCACTGAGAACACCAGCACAAGATCATGAGGACTGAAAGCAAAAAACAATGAGAACTGAAGAGGAAACTCCCTCCTACTTACTGCCAAACAGGGGAAGTTTTAGAATTTGATAAATTAAAAGTCTCCTCAGGGGGTCTCCATTGTTTATTATTATTTTAAAATTTAGAGCTTCTATAAAAGTTTGGCTATCTATCTGAAGGAGTACACTGCTTCACATTTTGAATTGTATAATAAATTATAATAACTGTGAAGCATACCAGTATTCATTTTTAGTAAAAAAAACAACAACAAACACCCACCTGACTATTCTTTGCCTAAGAAAACACTACGGTATTAAATTCATGGGGTCTCCATAAATCAACAGACAACTTGAAGGAGCGAACACACAGAGAGACGTACTTTGCAATATACAAAGACAATGTTTTAATGCTAAAGACACTCTAAAATGTCAATTTCTCAAGCATGGATTTCTCCCAGTGATGTTGCCTGTCACCACATTATTAAGCTTCATGTACAAGGCATGTATGTTCTAAGTCCATACTTAATTGACAGAATTTAGAGCAACTGTGTAACTACATTCAAAATCCCTTTTGGGTGGTCAGCTCCAGTGAAACATTAATGACAGTATATTATCTTGCCAGGCACTAGTTTCACTAGAAGGCCCCTTTAAAAGAGTTGTAAGGTTAAAGACCTATACAAGCAAAACTAGGTACCAATTCCTCTGCCCACCCTTTATGGCAGGGGAGGGGAGTCTTAAGGCAAATATCCTGGGTTCCATGGATCATAAAATTGTTTCAGTTTAGGATCAGGCTAAGCAAGGCTGAAACTTAGCAAGGTACTGCTAAAAGAGGGACATTGAAGAAAGAAGACAAGAAGAATAGACACAGAAGTCTAGATTTTTTTAAGGGGTTCGCCTGCATTGGCACCAGTATGTTTTCCCTTAAAGGGTAACTAAAAGGGAGATAGCTGACAATGACTTGGGTGATTCCTTTTGTCATGACAAGGGTAACCTGCCTCAGCAGATTATATGCCATTTCCAACTGCAAGACAGTTGTTGTTGTGTGCCTTCAGGTCATTTTTGACTCATGGCAAACCTATCATAGGGTTTTCTTGGCAAATTTCTTCAGAGGAGGTTTGCCATTACCATTGCCATAAGGAGAGGCTGAGAGAATGTGACTTGCCCAAGGTCTCCCAGCAGTTTTTTATGCTCGAGCAGAGATTCAAACTCTGATCTCCATAGTCACAGTCCAACACTCAAACCATTAGGATCTTCATCAAAGATCCTAATCACACTTACAGTCTGGTTAACGGTTCTCCAAATGCCTATGTTATTTGTAGCGAGTTCTAATTACTGATGTCCAATATCCCTATTTTGAGTAAAGATGTTGAGCATGTGATGGCATCCCAGGTCTGAGGTTCCTAGATGAAATAGACTATCTAGATCCATTTCAATCTGACTTCAGACCCAACAAAGGGATGAAAATGGCCTTGATCATGTTGGTGGATAAACTGCACCAGAGGAGCATATCCTTGTTAGTTCTGCTGGGTCTCCCAGCACCTTTCAATACCATCAATGATGGGACTCAGCGTGTTGCTGGATATTGGCACCAGTCCTTCCTGGTGGAGGGCAAACACAGAGAAGTGTTGGGAGATTTCTATTCACCCCTCAGGGCTGAGTTTTCTCCCTTGTGCAGGGAGAAATTGCCCAGAATTTTGGGATTCAGTGTCACCAGTATGCTGATAACCCCAACCTCTCTCTTTCTCTCAATCTCTCCTTCCTGTCTGTTTTTAAAGAGGCTATTTCCATTCTAATGTCTGCTGTCAGTAATGGACTGGATGAGGGTGAATAAATTGAAGCTTAATCCAGACAAGACAGAGGTGCTGCTGGTCTGTCAACAACAGGGGTAGGCAACCTTTCCCCTTTAAGGGCCGAGGGACTTCAGCTCCCAGAATCCCAGGAGCTATTGGCCAACATGGGACTATTGGCCAACATGGCTGAGGCTTCTGGGAGCTGAAGTCCCTCGGCCCTTAAAGGGGAAAGGTTGCCTACTCCTGGTCAACAAGATGATCAGGGATACAGTTTGGCTAGACAGGATTGTCTAGCCTTAAATCTCAGTTTTGTCGCTTGCATGTATTCCTGGATTCACTTCTCAGCCTGGAGGCCCAGGTTTCAAATATGGCCAGGTGTCTATCAGCTAGTAGTGCATCAGCTGCACCTATTTCTTGAAGTGTCAGATCGGCCCACAGTAGCACACACCTTGATTACAGATCATTTGGATTACTGTAACGTTACTGTGGAGTTTCCTTTGAAAACTGATCAGAAACATCTAAAATGCTGCACCAATATGCCTGGTCTAGTTATAGGTAACCCCATTAACATGTAACTGAACCTTTTCATCTCACTTAACCCTTTGTTACTCAGGAAGGAGGTTATCAGTTGCTCAGATAATGAGTACTCCTATTATCACACCCTTATTAGAACAGCACCACTGGCTACAGGTCCATTTGGAGGAACAATTCAAAGTGCTGATTAGCCTATAAAGTACTATACAACTTGTGTCCAGACTATCTGAAAGATTTTATCTCACTAGATGAGCCCATCCAAGTTCTAAGATGTTCAAGAGAGGACTTCCTCTTGGTCCTACCACCATCACAGAGGCACATGGTGAGGACAGTGGCTGTTCCTAGACTACTGGATTCCCTGCCAGAATTGGTTAGTTGTTTTACTTTACAGGCAAGGGGTTCCTTTTAGATAGGCCTTGCATTTTTAATTGGTTGGGCAGAGAAGTTTTAATTAGGCATGCTACAGTTTTGTTTTTATTATGTTTAATCATGTTTTAGAATCGTTTATAGCAGGGGTAGGCAACCTTTCCCCTTTAAGGGCCGAGGGACTTCAGCTCCCAGAAGCCTCAGCCATGTTGGCCAATAGTCCCATGTTGGCCAATAGCTCCTGGGATTCTGGGAGCTGAAGTCCTTCGGCCCTTAAAGGGGAAAGGTTGCCTACCCCTGGTTTATAGTTTTGGGTAGTATTATCTACTTAAAGGCTTTCAAACTTTTGTATTACATGAGCCATTTTGTCTCTCCTGGCTTCCTGTCTGTGGAAATGCAAAAGGGAAGTCAGCAAATCTGGAAGGACGACTGTATATGCATACCAACCTCTCTCCTTGTCAGCATATTTTTTAAAAGAAGAAAATGTTTCTTATAGCAGCAAAAGAATAATTATTAATGGAATTGTGTACAGTTTATGCCATTTGTAGTATTGCTAATCATTAAAAGTTAAGAAATATCTGACTGTTGAAAATACAGTCCCTCCCCATTCATGGAGTTGGAGTCCCCAGTCTTGCTCATTCATGGACAGCAAGCGGGGAGGGACAAAATGGTGCACGCTCAGCACAGTGCACAGGACACCCCCCCCCCCATTGTAACCAATGGGGACTTCAATATTTGCATTCCTCCAGATTTGCAGGGGGGTCCAGAATGGATCCCCCGCAAATTGGGAAGGATGCCTATATAACGAAATCCTTCATATTTGTTTTACACTTAGCAATAATTTGTTGCAATTGCTGTATACTGTATGTATCTGTGATATACTTACTCTTCCATACACACACAAACTGAGCAAGAAGTTAGTACAGTTAAGTCCTTGCACAGCTTGCTGTGTGTATCAATGTTTTTTTTAAAGCTCTTAAAGATATTTGTGTAGATTAATATGTTTCTGTATCAGAAATCCTTCTCACAACACCTGTGCACAACACAAAACAGTGCCGCCTCAGCCCATAGCTACTCACCTGTAAGTATTAAGCCCTTTGAATTGATTAGAATTTACTTTTGAAGACACAGAAGGCTGAGCTGTTAGACAACAACCCATAAATGACATGCTGTTTTCAAAAGAAACATTTATTCCCAGCACAGTTAACCCACCCAAATAATTTGCAAATACCGTCATCATGTTTGTTTGAATATGAAGCATTGCATAAAAGGTTTCACTGAAATGCACAGCAGATTCTATCTTATTTTTAGAGGATAAACAGATTCCAGGGGTGTGATCTCCTGCAGCCAATCACAAAGCTAAGGATCAATGCTGCCATTTCTCTATGTCCTATTACAGCAAAGGGAGTCTTGTTTTTCCTCTTTTGTCTGAAATCTTTATGATGAATGGCTGCTTCAGGGAAAAGATCAAGCTGTGTGGTTAAGACTTATTATGAAAGGCAGACGGAACAAACAAACGGAAAAGTAATAGAGTAGTCCCCTTTAGGATCATCTGCATTCCAGGAAGAAAGCATGCTCCTCTAGTGGAGCATTTCACTCTAATCCTAAACATTAATTGATGGACTGGACAGGATAGCCAAGACCTATACGCAGCAACTAATCTGTATCCAAATTTCTCTTTTTAAAAAAGGGGGGTACAGAATTTTGAAATGCAGTATGGGCAAAGAGGAACCTTTCCTCCACACTACTGTGTTTTGTTAAAGGGGCATAATTTTCCGTAAGAGTTACAGTCAAAGTGAATCAAACTATGACTCCATGGCCAGAACAAACCCCTCCAAGGAGGAAAAAATTGCCAAATGCAAACTGTTATGGGTGCCAAATTGCAATGTCGAGGATCCAGTTCCTTCTACTCCAGTGATGATGCATTTTTCAGGACAATCCCTATCCCTACCAACACTACACACTTTATTTACAAGGCATAATAGGCTCTGGATGAAGTTTACTTGCTCTATGGGCCTTTGCAGACTTTTAGAAATAGTGCAAATTGAGTCCACTTTAACTGAACTGGCTCAGTGCTAGGGAATCATGGGAATTGTATTTTTTTCTGGGACATTGAGCCTTCTCTGTCAGAGAGCTCTGGTGCTACAATAAACTACAGTTCCCATAATTCCCTAGCACTGAGTCAGGGCAGTTAAAGTGGACTCAATTTACACTATTTCTGGCAGTCTGCAAAGGCCCTATCCCTTTCCTAAGCTCTGGGATGTCAAGAAGTAGTAATAGGAAGTAATCACAACACAGAAGTTACACAAGTACTCCTGAGCAATAGCCTCTACCAAAAATCACAGATATGTTACACGTGTACATATATACATATATACCCACACACACCCACAACAGTATTTTAGCTTTCCACAACAAATCTGAATTGAAAGAGATAAATATTGCTACAGTTAATCTGATCATATTCCCATCCCTCCGTCTTCTTCCATATGGAAAAACACAGGGAAAACACTTTGATGTAAACATTTGTGTTAAATACACGCATGCAATTGTGGCATATTAAAAGCATATCTATTTCGCAATTGTTCTGTCAGTTTTGTGATAAAAGAAGCAAACATCCTTAGGAAGAAAATGTTATTATGCTCCCATATTGCACACAAACTACACAGACTGCTAATTACATTTCACTACACTTTTCTGATCTCTGCATAGAAATAACATTATTTCTTTCAATATTATTTTATGTTAGCTATTTTTACCCTACTTAACCATCCAGAGCACCTTATAAAAAAAAACTATAGTCTAATGATATCAATGAATCAAGAAGGTTAACTGACTAAACATCAAATTGTAGTACATTTTGCTTATCTGGAAGTAAAAGCAAATTTCTCTAAGACAGCAGCTATAATCCCCCCCCCCCATACAGAGTGTTCCAAATCTTTCCAGTTTCTTCTCAAAAAGAAGGCAAAAACAATATATATAAAATTTAAGATGCCAGTCCTCAAAACATTCAGCTAATTGATGCCTAAGTTGCCTGAATGTGCCAAAGAAGTTCCTTAAGGAATGGCCTGAGCAGAACAACAAGAGGGTTGTATAACAAGTATAAACAAGTTTTTATCCTTCATGGTTTCTAAATTTAATTAAGCATAGACATTAAGCATGGTAGAAATACCACAACTTGTATTTTATATTTTAAATTTTAAGAGGAAAGAGGAAACCATCTTACTCATTGATACAGCTCCCTTGTGTATACCAGTCCACATTTTTAAAACATCCAGCAAACAACAAGCGTATTAAAACACAGTTTGTACATGTCCTACATGTCGCTTCTGCTTTATAGAAATAAACATTAAGGCAGGCTTATGAAAAGCTCCTCAGTGTGAGTTTAGAATGGATTAAAAGTGAAAATAAACAACTAAATCTGAGCTCTCCTTGTAATATTTTATGTGCCAAATTAGCCCAGAAAGGGATTGTACACAGCCTACAAGATTGTAACCTCCTTGTTGCTGGATTTTACACAACCGAAGGCCACTGGTATACTCAATGCCACTTCTAAGCAAATAAGAGACCTATAAGTATTACTCACTAGTGACATTCTATGAAACTCTACCTGCTGGCTACGATACACTGGGAACTGACTGTCCTTAAAAACCTGGGAGATTTAAAGATCACTGGACTGTCTTGGCAAGATAGGGATAGTGGTGTTGGCCACGCAGCAAAATACAACAAAACCCAAAATTCACAAAGAAGCAATTCCTTTACTGGGCCAGTTCCAAAGCATAAAATACATTATGTGAGGTTTCAAAGCTTCATTGGTTTCTTCATCAGGCAAAGATGCTAAAAATCATACAGTAGAAAAAAGGTGATGATCTGTCTCAGGTGTTACTCTGTTCTGTCAGTTAAGATGGTATTGAGGGATTTCAGGGCAGGCAGAAGCCCCTTCTTGGCCATGTGAGGACTAGGGACAAAGGGCAATAAAAGGCAGCACATAAAATGTCAACTCCATTAGCAACAGAAAAGTAACTTCCCTTGAGACCCAGCTATCCCCGTCATGTACAGAGCTAACTGCTTAGGCAGGGAATCCTGAATTTCTCAAGGAGCTTCTGTACTCTTACATCTGGGAAAACCTTAGGTGCTGTATAGGTAAACTTTGCCAATTGTAGTCCAATGAAAGAGTACAATGGTGGGAAATGCCAATGGTGGAATGCCAATGCCAATGGTGGAAGATAGGCAAAAATGGCTGGCTGAACATATGGTAAGGGATTACTTGATAGGAAGCATCAATAAAAGGAGAAAGCCTGATGTATATCACTTGCTGCTTTGGGTCCCACATGGGGGAAAATAAATTGAATTAAAACAAACAAACAAACAAACTTACATTTAAATACCATAGTTAGAACAGAGTTTATTTGTACTCCAGCTCTCACCCTCTCAAAAATGTTAACTAATTTAAACATATCTGACTAAACATATCTGACTGCACTTTGGTCTATTTCCAGTTAGAGTACCTTCAATAAATAAATGGCAATTTGGTAAGCCAACATTTATGTATATTTCATTGATTCAATGAATTTATTCTTGCTGGATTTGGGTCTGTCTCACTAGAGGAATTTAAGATTCCTTCCTCCTCAATCTTTGCCCAACAGCATAACAAATTCCAGCTGAAAAAAAACCCAGTTGGTGTTAAAGGGTTACCGAATATCCTCTGCCACTGTAGAAATTAGGGTTCAGAGGGCTTTTCTAGGTCAGCAATTGTTTGCAAAGGCACCTCTGTGCCACAACTTTCCTTACTTAATGTTATTGTGCTAGCTGTTTCTCACAAGCAAGGACTTCCCATGTCCACTCAGATGCATCCTTGTTGGGTTACCCATGTGTTTTCTTGTCCTTTAGAGAAAATTCAACTCAGACAACACTTACTATATTTTGAGGACCAAAGCAGAAGATGGAAAGCAACTTGTTTCAAAGTTGTATGGCAATTTGCAGCTCTCCTATGTAAGGTGAAAATCTATAAACTCAATAAATTCCTCTCAAGGTTTAAGAATTGGGAAATGGTCACATAAAATAAAGCACACACAAAAAATCAACCTTGTGGTCTGTAGAGGAAAAAACACAAATCTAGTTTGCAATACTTATACAGTAGACCACAAGAATGCTACATGAGTGGTGCATACAAAGTATGATCTTTCAAGTTCTCCAGACCTCTTCATCAGACAAGACAGTACAAGCATTAGAGTATAGAGGAAGAAACAAACAGTTAAAAAAATCTGGCACAATGGATCGTGCTTCGCTGTAACTGCAAGATTGTAGATACTGGAGACTCAGTTAAGAAGTGAAGTAATATGTTTTCAGCTTTCTGGCATGTACAGTTATGATTACTTTCAACTCCACTGATAAAAGAGTTGGCTAATGCCCTGAGAGCTTTTCATGGTAGTACAATGTGTCAGGGTAGCACTACAATGTGTCAACAACCAGTTTTGAAACCTAAACATGTCTTTAATCTAATAAATTGATAGAAACATAAGCAGAATTCCCTGGTGTGTATGTGTGTGTACATGTCTTCAAGTCATCTGTTGACTTGCAGCAAGCCCATGAATTTCATAGGAATGGAATATTTAGAGCAAGGGTAGGCAACCTTTCCCCTTCAAGGGCCGAGGGACTTCAGCTCCCAGAAGCCTCAGCCATGTTGGCCAATAGTCCCATGTTGGCCAATAGCTCCTGGGCTTCTGGGAGCTGAAGTCCCTCGGCCCTTAAAGGGGAAAGGTTGCCTACCCCTGATTTAGAGGTAGTTTTGCAAGTTCCTTCCACTGAAATATAGCCTATGGTAGCTGGTATTTCGTTGGTGGACTCCAATCCAAGTACTAACGAGGGCTGACCTACTTAGCTTCCATGACCAGATGTGATCTGGTGCCTTTATGGTATTTAGGCCGGCTGAATTCCCTGGAGTACAGTGTTTTTCAAAAAGGAGCTTGGTGATCTATAATTTTTCAGTGTCTCTGAACAACTGCTTCTTGTGATGGTCAGTGCAACAGAAGCAGACAAAGGGAAGGGCTTTGCTGAGAAACCAATGTCGTTGTGCAGGAGGGAGATTTCCTGAATGTATCTCTATGTTGTGTATTTTACAAAACTGAGGGGAATTTAAAAAAAAAAAAAGAGAGAGAGAGAGAGAGAGACCCCAACTACTTTGGAGTGTTCTTTCCCAGCAATGGTTCACCAGGCAGTAGCCATTCCATCTGGCTCTTTGACCTATTTCCATCCCAGCAGTCATTACAAGAATTATAACTTTAAGAACTGCTGCCTACATTTACTTTTTTCCTCTTTCCCATTCTGTATTGTACTATATTGCAAGCCAGAGGGCATGGAACAGCCTTTTATTGACTTGTAAACCATTCTGGCTAAAGAGTGGGATGCACATACTATACTTCACATAAGACTTTCAGTACACTGTAGCATAATAAATCCATCTTATTGAGCCACTTGTAGTACAGATGATTTGTAGTTATCTCCCCTGCCCAAATATTTATTTATTAATTACAATGTTAATATGTCTGTCTCTGCATGGCATCCAGCTTGGCAAATCTGAGGGGACCTTCATTACAAGACACCCAGTTACTCCAGATTGCACACCTTCTTTTGTCATCTCACACTAAGCCTCATCTTCAACTTCTCAACTCCACTTCAAATCTCTTGGTTTTAATTCCCAATTGTAGCAGATCACATCTTACTCTTGTTCCCAGACTTGAGCCTCATTTCTACTACTGAAATCTGTAGAGCTTAACAAAGTAAAGCTGGCTGTGAGGTGCTATTGTGTAACTAAATAATATCTGTTTTGTCTGACCTGAATACACATATGAAAGCATTCATATGCTTTTAATTGTCCACTTTTCCACAAGGCCAACTTCTTAGCTTTCCGACTGAAGCAAAATGATACCAAAACTTCACACTCATTGTGACTCCTCACTCCTTTATACTGCAATATACAGACTTTTTGGACTATTCCAAAGCACTAAAATAGTTTTACTCATCTCACCATGAGAGCCTGCATGATATAGTGGTTTGGGTATGGGACTACAACTCTGGAGACCAGGATTCAAACTCCTCATTCTGCCACAGAAACCCACTGGGTGCCCTTGTCTGGTCACACTTTCTCAGCCATAGAGGAAGGCAAAGGCAAATTCCCTGTGAACAAATCTTGCCAAGAAGTCCCCAAGGGTTTTAGGGTCTGCAAGAGTTCTCATACCTGGGATCAAACATTGATAGAAAAGGGGACTGCAGCCAGGAAGTCAGAAGAAGACTAAGAATGGGGAGGGTGGCTATGAAAGAACTAGAGAAGATTCTAAAATGTACAGATATACAACTGAGCAGAAAAGTTAGAATCATACAAACCCTTGTATTCCCTGTTACCATGTATGGATGCGAGAGCTGGACAGTTAAGAAACAAGATAACGAGAAAATCAATTCATTTGAGATGTGATGTGGGAGAAGAGTGCTGAGGATCCCATGGACAGCCAAAAGGACAAATAAGTGGGTCCTAGTACAGAACAAGCCAGAAATCTCCCTGGAAGCCAAGATGACAAAACTGAGGCTGTCATACTTTGGACATATCATGAGAAGGCACGACTCACTGGAAAAAAACAATAATGCTAGGAAAAGTGGAGAGAAACAGAAAGAGAGGAAGACCACCTGATAGATATATGGACTCTATTAGGGAGGTCACAGATATGAGTTTATAGGAACAAAGCAGAGCAGTGGAAGACAGGGGGTCTTGGAGATGCCTCATCCACAGGATTGCCATGGGTCGGGATCGACTCGAGGGCAGTTAACAACAACAAAAATAAATTGGAAACAATTTGAATGCATACAACAAGTCTCACTATTATACTGATACAAATTTTCAAAAAGTCTTTCAGAAATGAATCATGGACAGAAATTTTACTGTTCATTGCATATCAACAAAACTTTGATTGTAGCAGTTGCCTATGAAGTTTTACAACTTCAAAGTAGTAGGCATCACCTTCTCAATTACATAAGTAAGAAAGCCTGGACCACATTCATCTAATGAACACAAAATACTTCATTAAAAAGTATGAAGTTACAGTGCCCCCCAGTGAGGGGTAAGGTGAAGTATCAGAGCTCACACAGAAACCAAATTGCCCCGAGCTTCAAAACACAACTGATGGGCCTTTCCTTTTCAGCAGGTATTAATGCATGGCCAGAACCCATCCCAGACAGGACCAAAGTCTTACCTGCACAGAAGAGACATGTTTAACCCTCACACCAAGATATTGGGATGAGCTCAAACATTTGTCTTCATTTTGCCACAGCACCAGTTATTTAAATTCAAATTTTGGAACTATGTGTCAGTTTTGATCTACAAAATGCTAAATGGTTTTAGCCAACTTACCTAAGAGGTGATTATGTATCCATTAAACAGAAATATTCACTGCTTATTTATGTTTTTAATCTGCCTAACAAAAAAGGTTCAGAGGTCAGATTTGTTGTTGTTTGCCTTCAAGACATTTCCAATTTATGATGACCCTAAAGTGAAACTACCACTGGGTGTTCTTACAAAGTTTTGTACAGAGAGGATTTGCTTTTGCGTTCCTCTAAGGCTGAGAGAGTGTTAGTTGCCCAAACACACTAGTTTTGCTTGACTTATACTAGCTGTTGCCTTTACTTGGAAGAAGAGATAGGTTAACCATGTTATTTTGAAAACATAAAACAGTTCATCTTTGGTGTCTGGTTTCAGGGCTGTTTTGTTGAAACATGTTATTTGTGATCATTTGATGTGACATTTTGTTTCTGCTTCAAGTCAGAAGATCATTTCTGTTCTGATTACCTTGACCAAGAGTTCCTGAGCTATGAATGGCTTAGAAACTCTTGGCCAATGTAATCAAAACAGAAGCTATGGTGAAATACAGATGAATTTTTCCTACTAAAACTAGGACACAAGGTGTCAGGAAATATTAAAATTGTTAATTCATCATATGTTGGGAAGTCATGTTGTATACATTGGCTAAAAACATTTAAATAGACATACTGAGTAGCCTGAACACCAGATACTTAAGTATTTTACTGGTATGGATCTGAGATGTACTCTGAGTGGAAGACTGCTAGGAGTTTCAGGCAATTCCATGAAATAAGCTCATGATCAATCTCATAACCCATCAACAGGATCTGGTGTGTAACAGGGCTTTTTTCTGATTTGTGCAACAGTACCTGTAGAGATTATTCCTTAAAAGCAGGATATGAGCTGCTGGGCTCAAACTAGAGAAGAGGATGATGTGTGTTCCTGCATGGCAGGGAGTTGGACTGGATGGCCCTTGTGGTCTCTTCCAAGTCTATGATTCTATGATGTAGCAACACTGAAAGAAACCCAAGTTCATTTCAAGTACTCTGAGTTTCAACACATCTTTAACCCTCATGCACTAGGTTTTTAAAATGTGTGTAATGTGTGAGTTATGGGATATCTCCTACCCTATAAATTCAAGTTGAATTAGTGAATGAATGAATAATAATAATAATAATAATAATAATAATAATAATTTATATCCCGCCCCTCTGCAGAGCAATCGGGGCGGCTTACAACATTAAAATTTCCATACAGATATATTAATACAATCTAAACAATGAATGAATGAAGCCAACCTAGTGACAATCAGAGTGCATTGCTCTTGCTTTGCTCCATCATGCTTCACTGAAAGACATCTTTGGTCTCAGTATGTTACCCCCCTCAACAACAACAACAACAACAAAAACAGAGAGAGAGAGAGAGAGAGAGATTACTATAGCAAAAGCAATGGTTTTGTTGGGCTATTTTTGTTTGTATAAGCCTCCTGTGCAAGACAAGTGTATGAAACCTAGTGACATTGTTTACTGCTGTTCAGGTGATAATGCCACAGAAAGCCAGGGTCTAGCTCTGAGAGGATTCTAATTCTGTGTATGCAAAAAACCATGACCTTTGCAAACTAAAATGTTCCATTTGGTGCATGGGGGTTAAAGTACCATCTCATTTGGCTGGGAGTCACACGCTAGGCTTCCTACTTTGTTCCATGAAAAACAGAAATCGTCCATGCAAACTTCACACTGGGTGGGAGGAGGAAGAGAACAAGAACTGAGTAAGCCTTTTTGCACAGGACAGCCAACTGCTGTGTAAACACACATTTCATTATCAGTTGGCAGCAGGTGAACCAACAGATAGCAAGATACAGGGCAACAGAAACCTCTGTTGAAGTAAAGTTACTCAAGCTGCAGATTACACTAGTATAGACAAACCTTGTAAACTCAGAAAGGAGTCAAGTAAATGAACCACTGTTACCACTCACAGCTTCAGCAACCATATTATAAGTAAACTTTAGAATTTCCCCCGCTTCTAATAGTACTTACACCTATTTCTATTGGTAAAAAACAGTCTGTTTTTAACTTGTCCATATTTTATGTGATTTTATATTGGATATAGACATTTTAATTGTTTTGAATTTTATTACAATTTTAAAGGTTTTATCTGTGAGCTGCCTTGGGTCCTTCTGGGGAGGAAAGTGGGATATAAATGAAATTTTAAAAAATTAAATCTTTCCTGGACTGAAGCTCAAATCAAGTAAGGATTTCTTAGGTGAAAATTTAACAAAGAGTAAACATATAATTGTGTAATCAGAAAAAAACATTATTTACAGTTCAGTTCTATACATCTTTACATAGAAATTAGTTCAATAATAATAATAATATAATAATAATTTTTATTTATATCCTGCCCCTCTGCCAAGCAATCGGGGCGGCGTACAGTATTCAAAATATCAAAACAAGTCACATCAAATCAGATCCCATCCCTCATTCCCACCCCCACTCACCCCCCAAAAACAAATCAAACCAAACAAATTAAAGACAATTATTAGAAATATACAATATAAAATATACAGTATACAATATTTCAAGTTCAGTATACAATATTTCAAGTTCAAGTACATGCAGGGGAGCTTACCCCCAGGTATCTGTGAATAGGACTGTAGAACACCTATGTATCAGTTCAGTAAACTAGGCTAAAATGGTAAGACAATAGTTGAGATTTAGCTCAACATTCTTGTTTTAATGCAAGCTATTTTACTACTTTAGGGGGGTTGCAGACTGCCAGAAATAGTGAAATTGAGTCCACTTTTAGAGTCAGGGTTAGGGTTAGGGAATCATGGAAACTGTATTTTATTGTGGCACCAGAGCTCTCTGACAGAGAAGGCTCAATGTCTCAGAAAAACAACAACAACAATTCCCATGATTCCCTAGCACTAGCCCTAATCCTAAAAGTGGACTCGATTTGCACTATTTCTGGCAGTCTGCAACCCCCCCTACTAAGGACAACTGAACTCTTCATTGAAAATAATTGTTCACCACCACCTAATAAATGTAAACAGAACTCTATAAACATTATTCATTTGAGAGATGTATTCTTAATTTTAATATCATATTTTAGTTATATAGATTTATATTATTTTATTTTAATAACTGAATTATCTAAAAAAGAAACACAGAAAATAAATACAGTCGCCCCTCCATTTTCAGGGGATCCATTCCAGATACACACCCCTGCAAAAACAGAAAATAGTAAATATTCAAGCCCCATTGGCTTGAATGGCGGTGTGTGTCTGCGGGCGCCCGCAGGCGCATGCCCCATTTTGTTCCCCTCCATTTGCCACCCACAAATGGGTGAGGGATGGAAACACCAAGTCTGTGAAAACAGAGGGCCAACTGTAATTCTTAAAAACATATTAACAGAAAGCATAAATATGCAATATTTGATAATATGGTAACTGCATAAAATGAGATGACGTGTTAGGCCAACATAAACATTGGTATAGGCTTACTTTGAATGCATGACTCATTGTCCAAGGTTGGGTTTTTAAAAAAATAATAAATGCTTTTTAAAGTTTATTGTTGTATACATTTGTTGTTGTATACACTTTTTAGATTATTGTTATTTAAAGGAGAGATATTTTAGCTTTAGATATTTAAAGGAGAGAGGCAATTTATAAATAACATAATGAAGTATCATAATAATACAAGAATAAGCATACCCTGATTCCATTGAAAAAAGCTTTAAGATGAATAAAGCAAAGGGTTAATCTGTAATCACTTTAACAGTTTATACCACACTTTATTCTGTACAAAACCACACAAAAAGGTAGGAATTTATAACAATTAATTTTAAGTCCCTGGAAATCTTTCATTTTGAAAGAAAGCATCTCTTTATCCAAGTCTTTAGCCAAGACTTGAAGCAGAATCTGTGCAAGAAACCACTCTTTCCAAAACAACACTGGAAGGGAATGTTGACTGTTTCTTCATATTCTAGAATCTTTCATTTGGAGAGTCAATGTACCACATTAATCACAATACTCTGAGTTGGCAAAATGGCTGGAAAATTCTGTTCTCAGTTTACACATACCCTTCAACATAGCATTGCCTGCTTGTGCCATTCTAAGAAGAGAGTATCACTTAAATATTGTTGGAGAATATTAGATTTGCAGCATTTAGTTTCCTTCAAACTGTTATCAAAAGAAAACTATAGCAAAGAATGGAGTGGGTGGGACTTCATCACAGACACAAATTTTAACTATTCCAAGTCCCATGCTCACCAAATAACACCTGGCAGGAAAGATGAGTTGCCAGCAATCCTTTCAACTTTGAAGCACCAAAGGTAGGAAAGAAATCTGCTGCAACACATGGGAGGCAGATGCTGATGCAGGCTGGACATTGCTGCCTAAAGGCATTTGGGGTACCTTCAAACATATGTACTCAAGTCAACACCCCTCCTCTGCACCATTCTTTTTCCTTGTGAAAGGCCTGTAGAGCAGGGACAGGCAACCTTTTTGAGACCTGGGCCGGTCTCCCGTTGGCCAGGTCTCAGCTGGGCCAAGGGGGGGGGAATGGTGGCGCGTGCGCTCACATGTGTGCGCGCACCTCCTCCGCTGTGCACGCCATCCCCACGCACGCGGCCGCCGTGGCCACTACTGCGGCGGGCGCCGTAGCGCGCGCGGCCACAGCCGCCACGGCGCATGTCACGACCGCCATTTTGGAAGTCCAAATCGCAGCCGCGATGCGTTTGCGCATGTGCAAGAGTACTGCGCATGTGCAAACGCGCCGCAACCGCCATTTTGATTTCCAAAATGGCGGCCGCAGCAAGCGCAGCCGAAAACACACCCCAGCGGCGGCGAGCGGCAGCAGCAACCTACGGCCTGGGCCGGTAAGTCCGTAGGTTGCCGGGCCGTAGGTTGCCGGTCCCTGCTGTAGAGTGTGGCACTTGCTCAGAAAGAAGGGGGTAAAGACTCACAAGCAAGGAATGGCAGCTGAAACTTTTAACTTGGCCAGCACACCCAGCCAAAAACTACAGACCTATGGCTAATTTCCACTTGACCTAGGAATACCTACTGGGTGCTGGCATTTTCCACAAATGAATGCCAGACCAGATAGACTTTGTTTTTATCCAGCAAAGCACTTTGTATCTTCTCAAGCAAGAATCCAGCTCAGGTTCACTTCACAAGAAACCCAAGTCAAACAATACTTTCTCCTTGAACTTTTTCCTACATATGGGAACAGGATTGCATCTCCTTGCCTCAGCCACGAGACACACCTATCCCACCACATATCCACACATGGGTGTAGCACAGTAACAGGCTGTACACATAGACAATCCAAAGTACATAGTACTTTGAACGGCCCTTTGGGATCAAACCAAAGGCCTTTCAAGCCCAGCATTCTGTGCACAGAGTGGCCAGTCAGGTGTCTATGGGAATTCCACAAAGAGGATATAAGCACAACATCACCATCCTTCTTGTGTTCTCTAGCAACTATCAGAGAGGCAAACTACTACTGACACTGATCAATATACAGACATAATGGCTAATACTTATTTATAGCCTTATCCTTCCGTAATTTAAAGAGGTTCCAGCTCTGCCACTCCATCTCCAGTTGTTGAGATCCTGAGAAATGATACAGGCTTTGCAACCAATAGTAATTTAATACTGGGGAAATGCCACAGCTTCTCCCACAACCAAAATGCTCAGAAACTAACATAAAATTTCTTTTTTTTTATTTCCACATATTAAAACATACATAAGACATAAACAATCAAGACATACATTATATCTAAATATCTAAAACAAATAAGACTTAACATATATTACATATACAAACTTTACATAAAAGAAACTTCCCTTTCTTTACTTAGGGATATATAATGCTCCTATTTATCCACTTTCAGATTTCTCCGCTTTTTTCATATTCTCTGTTCTATACTATCATTCCTCTGTAATAAATTTTGTCAATTACCTCTTATCAGTTATAACATTCTATGACCCATCATGATTAGTGTTTTGAACACTTGTTTTTAGTGACCAGAGCTGAGATTATTCCTCTCAAATTCCATATCTCCTATACAATAATTATTTTCTACCAAGTTGTTATATCAATTAGTTCTTATTCAAATCATTCTCTCAGAGCAATTACACTATTTTCTCCCCATAGGTCTTTGAAGTAATTTGTTATTGGTGCCCAATCTCTTTGGAATTTATTCTTTGTATATCCTTTTAGTAGGTTCATCAATTTGTCAAGCTCCATAACATCATATAATTTATACTGCCATTTTTGCAGGGTGGGTGCTTCTTTACTTTTCATTTTTTCGCCAGAGTATTCCTAACATAAAATTTCAAAGATCATTATGACTTTATATCAATCTATCGCATGACCATCCTTGGAGTACATAGTTCTCCATGGAGTACATAATACTGTACATAATTCCATTTCATCTAAAAAGGGTGTTGCAGAAAAAAAGAGCATAAAATGATCAAGCGGCTGGAGCACCTTCTCTGTGAGGGAATGTTGCAACACTGGAGGCTTAGCTTGGGAAAAGGCAAGTATGAGCAGATCTGACAAAGCTATATAAAATTATTTACATCATACATGCCTTTACCTATCCTTTTTCTTTCCACAATGCATAAACGGTGCAGGGATACATCCTTCCTCTCAACCACTCAATGGTAGAACTGAGAGTCACCCAATAATGTTGAAAAGTTAAGTCTATTGGTTGTTTTTCTTTGAAAAAAAGTATGTAAAAGGAATCATGATCAAAGTATGTGAAGTTATGCATGGTGTAGATAAAATGTATAGGGATACTCTTTCTCCCATAATACAAGGAATTATCAATTATTGAAGCCCAAAAGATAAACAAATGGGTCCTAGAGCAGATCTAGCCAGAAATCTCTATGGAAGCCAAAATGATAAAGTTGAGGCTGTCGTAATTTGGACACATCATGAGAAGGAAGGACTCACTGGAAAAAACAATAATGCTAGGAAAGGTGGAGGGAAGTAGAAAGAGAGGAAGGCTGCATACTAGATGGATGGACTCTATTAAAGAGGCCACAGGTATAACTTTGCAGGAACTAAGCAGAACAATGGAGGACAGGGGGACTTCATTGACTTAGGGCAGTTAACAACAACAAATTGAAACTAAATAGTGGATGATTCAGATAAAAGGAAACACTTCTTTTCATGGTACTTATTTAAACAATGGTATTTGCTGTCACACACTGATGGTCACCAATTTAGACAGCTTTAAAAGCGAACTGGACAAATTACTGAAGGAGGGATCTAATTAGGATGAGTAGAAATGCTGCCCAGTTTCAAAATATAGGCCATTCTGCTAAAAAATGTCCCAGCCCATTAATTGCTAGTATGAAACAGCTGAAATTTTCACATCTCCATTGGGTGACAACAGCATGCTTCTTATTTTTAGAAAGTGAAGGACTGTATGTAATATGAAGCATTGTGCTACAAACAGTATAAGTCACAGGGGTAGGCAACCTTTCCCCTTTAAGGGCCGAGGGACTTCAGCTCCCAGAATCCCAGGAGCTATTGGCCAACATGGGACTATTGGCCAACATGGCTGAGGCTTCTGGGAGTTGAAGTCCCTCGGCCCTTAAAGGGGAAAGGTTGCCTACCCCTGTAAGTAGTCCTTTATCAGGACAGAAGGTAACATGAAACAAAAACTCTTCTGTCCTTTCTTGCTGTCCCAAATAATGCTAAGCAACTGAGATAAGCTCCACATTGTTCCTCAGTTGCCTCAAATGTTTTCAAGGACAGTCACACTTCTGCAGAGTTTGTAGTTATACTAATGGTAAATGTATAACCAGTTACAGAACACTGCTAGAAAGAAGTTGAAGTGACTACTGTTCTCACAGATAAGAAAGTCCTCCAAAAATGGCATTGAACTATATGTTGTTGAACTATATGTGAACTATATATGAAAACTATGTGTGAAAACTAATTAAAATTATATTTTAACAAAACATAAAGAAACAGACTAGAGACAGTCTGGGAAACATGGCTGAATTATTAAGAATAATATGTCACAACAACTTCCATATCTCATGAGAAAAATTCAATTTTCTCAGCTCTTCATGGCATTACAAACCAAGAAGCTAATCTATTATAAATACTGTAATGTTGCAATGGGGGAAATGGATGTTGCTGTGATTTTCTTTTTAAATGCACAGACACAAGTGAATGACACTTGAGTAACCTGCTTTGGGAACAGCTATTCTGACCCTTGTACATATTGCCCATGAGCATTTTAGAATTAATGCAGCGAGGACAAAATTTCAGGCTGGACACGTAACAGTAGAACAATCAAAATGATTTCTAATGCTGAATTTTGCATCTTCAGAATATTAGGTCACTGTATGTGTCAGAATTTCCATCAGCTTCATGCATCCTGACATGGGATCCAAGATGGCTTACAACAAATTAAAACAAACTAACACCTAAAATCTTTCTATACAAAGGTATTTGGCACTAATATCATGGCAGAGCACAGAACCATTATTTGAAACATTCTCCCTCAGAACCTGTTGAGGTAGTATAAATTCACTTTTTGTAAGCTTGTCCATTTCAGTTTGGAAAATCTCCACAAATGTATGTGTTTGCACAAAGGTTGAAAGACTTGTAGCTGATTTTAATGTATTTCACATGGTATATATTATTCTGCATATTAATTCTAAACAGATTACAACTTCAGTCTTAAATCCACTTGTTCTTGTTCCGTGCCTTCAAGTCATTTCCAACATATGGTGACCCTAAGGCAAACCTATAATTGGGCTTTGGGGGGCTCACTCAAGGTCACGCAGTGGGTTTCTGTGGCTGAGCAAGGAATCGAACTTTGCTCAGACCACTAAACTATGCTGGATCGTACTCATTTATCTAGGAGTAATTCAACAGGATTTACTTCACAGTAGACATATATAGGATTAGGCCGCACTCTGCAGTTATACTGTATTTGGTGACTATCAACTTTTATTCCTGCTAAAAAAAAAAAAAAAAGGGCTACAAATCCCTTGGTCATCAAGTAATTTGTAAGCGCCGCTTATCTCAGATGAAGATACACATCTCAGTTGAAGTCAATCTGCAAGCAAATACAATGTAATATTCTTGCACTAAATGCAAGAAGTAAATCCCATTGCCCCTCAGATTCAAAGGAGAAGAGGCCAAGGGTTTAGCAGCAGAGCAGAACCATCGCTGCTACAGCCTTCACAGACTCAAATCTATGAAATTACTCATCAAATGATATCCAAGAGAAAAAACTGAGAAAGCTCACTGACACAGTGAGCTAAGGATATACAGTAGAGGACTGCATGACCTGTTTCAACACAGTATAAGGCAGCTGCTCCTTTAGCAATGAAGCTCACTAGATGACCTTGGGCCTCACTCTGAACTAGCTCCGGGGGATATTGCAAGAGTGAAAGGACAAAAATCCCAGCCCTCTTGTCTTCTTTAGATAGTAATCTTGTTAAACAAGCAGAGCTTACATCCTCTGATTGTGATCTTCCTAAGTACAGCTATCCAAAAGTAGGGCCCAAGGAAATCCCAAAACTAGGGTGGGGATCTTCCAGAGATATGGAAAGTGGGGGATCAAGCAATGAATGGATCTTCATTACATCAGGCCCAGGACAGTCCTGGGTGCAACAACCACTACAGTGCCTAATCAGGGGTAGGCAACCTTTCCCCTTTAAGGGCCGAGGGACTTCAGCTCCCAGAAGCCTCAGCCATGTTGGCCAATAGTCCCATGTTGGCCAATAGCTCCTGGGATTCTGGGAGCTGAAGTCCCTCGGCCCTTAAAGGGGACAGGTTGCCTACCCCTGGTTGGCATATGAATGTCTCCTGTCCCCCATCCACATTCCCTCCGATTCCATAACTTCTCAACATCTGAGGGAGTAGACTTAAGTCTACAAAAACGTATGCTACAGCTTCTTTTGTACAATTAGTCTCAAAGGTGCTACATGATCTCTTTACAAACTGATATTCCTTGAGCATTGGACTATGACTCTGGAGATCAGGGTTCAGTTCCTCTCTTGAACATAAAAACTCATTTAGTGACCTTAGGCAAGTCACACTCTCTCAGCCTCAGAGGATGACAATGGCAAATCCCCTCTGATGAAAGCTTCCAAGGAAACTCTATGATAGGTTTGCCTTAGGGTTGCCATCAGTCAAAAATGATTTGGAAGCACACAACATCTCAGGGGAAGGCAATGGCAAACTGCCCTCTGAAGTCGCTTGCCAAGAAAACCCCATGAGAGGTTCACCTTAGGGTCGCCATAAGTTGGAAATGACCTGGAGGCATGCAACAACAACAAAGTCTGACCAAAGAGTCCTGGAGAACTCTAAAGCTTGCACACTGTTTGGCAACACATCAGTTGGCCTATCAGAACAAACCTTGTCATGATTTTCTCTGATCATTTGGGCACAGGAATTCACGTTCATTTGAATTCCTAAGTTCAATAGCAAGGGTTGTTACTGTGTGCCTTCAAGGGTTTTCTTGGTAATATCTGTTCAGAGGAGGTTCACCACTGCCTTCCTCTGAGGAGGCTGAGAGAGTGTGAGTTGACCAAGGTCACCCAGTGGGTTTCCATGGCCAAGCTGGGATTCAAACTCTGGTCTTCGGCGTTGTAGTCCAAACACTCAGAGAACTACATCTCGCTGGCTCCTGCTAGATGTTGAGAACTCAGAGCGCGGTTAGTATGGACTTGTTGTTCTATGCCTCCAAGTCATTTTTGATTGATGGCAATCTTAGAGCCAGCGTGGCTTAGCGCTATGAGCGTGGGGAGCGTGGGACTACCACTCTGGAGACCAGGGTCCAGTTCCCATCTGGGCCATGTAAACCCAACTGGGGGACACTGGGCAAGTCACACACTCTCAGCCTCCTCAGGGGAAGACCATGGCAAACTTCCTCTGAACAAAACTTGTCAAGAAAACCCCAGGAAGGGTCTCCATCAGAAAGGACTTGAACGCACACAACACACACAAGGTGACCCTATCCTTGGGTTTTCTTGGCAAACTTCTTCAGAAGGGGTTTATCCTTGCCTCCAAGTCATTGTTGCAAGTCCTTTCTTTCTTTCTTTCTTTTCTTCCTTCCTTCCTTTCCTTCCTTTCCTTGCTTCCCTCCTTCCTTTCCTTCTTTTCTTTCTTTCACTGCTTGTCTCCTTTCTTTCTTCTCTCCTCACTTCCCTCCTTCATTTCCTTCTTTTTTTTTCTTTCCTTACTTCTCTCCTTCCTCCCTTCCTTCCTTCCTTCCTTCACTTCCCTCCCTCCTTCCTTCCTTTTGTTCCTTTCTATCTCTTCTTCTCCTCTTTCTTTCTTTGCTTCCTTCCTTCCTTCTTTTCTTTCTTTCTTTGCTTCCCTCCTTCCTTTCTTCTTTTCCTTTCATGTCTCCTTTCTTTCTTCTTTCTTTGCTTCCCTCCTTCGTTTCTTTCCATGCTCCTCTCCTTCCTTCCTTCCTCTGCTTCCCTCCCTCCTTCCTTCTTTTCTTTTCTTTCTTTCTTTCCCTCTTCCCTTTCCTTCTTTCCTTGCTTCTCGTTTCTTTCTTTTCTTGCTTCCTTCCTTCCTTCCCTCCCTCCTTCCTTTCCGTTTCTTGTTTCTTTGCTTGTCTCCTTTCTTTCTTCTTTCCTTGTTTCCCTTCTTTCCTTTCTTGTCTTTTTTCTTTCTTTCTTTTTTCCTTCCTTCTTTCCCATCTTTCCTTCCTTCCTTTCCTTCTCTTACTTCCTCTCCTTTTCTGTGTCTCTTTCTTTCCTTCTCTCCCCCTTCCCTCTTTGCTTCCTTCCTTTCCTTTCCTTTCCTTCTCTTCCTTCCTTCCCTTTTCTCTGTGTCTCTCTTTCTTTCTTTCCTTCTCTCCCCCTTCCTTCCTTCCTTCCTTCCTTCCCTTTTCTCTGTGTCTCTCTTTCTTTCCTTCCTTCTCTCCCCCTTCCTTCCTTCCTTCCTTTCCTTTTCTCTGTGTCTCTCTTTCTTTCCTTCTCTTCCTTCCCTCTTTGCTTCCTTCCTTTCCTTCTCTTCCTTCCTTTCCTTTTCTCTGTGTCTCTCTTTCCTTCCTTTTCTTCCTTCCCTCTTTGCTTCCTTCCTTTCCTTCTCTTCCTTCCTTTCCTTTTCTCTGTGTCTCTCTTTCTTTCCTTCTCTTCCTTCCCTCTTTGCTTCCTTCCTTCCTTCCTTTCCTTCTCTTCCTTCCTTTCCTTTTCTCTGTGTCTCTCTTTCTTTCCTTCCTTCTCTCCCCCTTTCTTCCTTCCTTTCCTTTTCTCTGTGTCTCTCTTTCTTTCCTTCTCTTCCTTCCCTCTTTGCTTCCTTCCTTTCCTTCTCTTCCTTCCTTTCCTTTTCTCTGTGTCTCTCTTTCCTTCCTTCTCTTCCTTCCCTCTTTGCTTCCTTCCTTTCCTTCTCTTCCTTCCTTTCCTTTTCTCTGTGTCTCTCTTTCTTTCCTTCTCTTCCTTCCCTCTTTGCTTCCTTCCTTCCTTTCCTTCTCTTCCTTCCTTTCCTTTTCTCTGTGTCTCTCTTTCTTTCCTTCCTTCTCTCCCCCTTCCTTCCTTCCTTTCCTTTTCTCTGTGTCTCTCTTTCTTTCCTTCTCTTCCTTCCCTCTTTGCTTCCTTCCTTTCCTTCTCTTCCTTCCTTTCCTTTTCTCTGTGTCTCTCTTTCTTTCCTTCTCTTCCTTCCCTCTTTGCTTCCTTCCTTCCTTTCCTTCTCTTCCTTCCTTTCCTTTTCTCTGTGTCTCTCTTTCTTTCCTTCTCTCCCCCTTCCTTCCCTTTTCTCTGTGTCTCTCTTTCTTTCCTTCTCTTCCTTCCCTCTTTGCTTCCTTCCTTTCCTTCTCTTCCTTCCTTTCCTTTTCTCTGTGTCTCTCTTTCTTTCCTTCTCTTCCTTCCCTCTTTGCTTCCTTCCTTCCTTTCCTTCTCTTCCTTCCTTTCCTTTTCTCTGTGTCTCTCTTTCTTTCCTTCTCTCCCCCTTCCTTCCCTTTTCTCTGTGTCTCTCTTTCTTTCCTTCTCTTCCTTCCCTCTTTGCTTCCTTCCTTTCCTTCTCTTCCTTCCTTTCCTTTTCTCTGTGTCTCTCTTTCTTTCCTTCTCTTCCTTCCCTCTTTGCTTCCTTCCTTCCTTTCCTTCTCTTCCTTCCTTTCCTTTTCTCTGTGTCTCTCTTTCTTTCCTTCTCTCCCCCTTCCTTCCCTTTTCTCTGTGTCTCTCTTTCTTTCCTTCTCTTCCTTCCCTCTTTGCTTCCTTCCTTCCTTTCCTTCTCTTCCTTCCTTTCCTTTTCTCTGTGTCTCTCTTTCTTTCCTTCTCTCCCCCTTCCTTCCCTTTTCTCTGTGTCTCTCTTTCTTTCCTTCTCTTCCTTCCCTCTTTGCTTCCTTCCTTTCCTTCTCTTCCTTCCTTTCCTTTTCTCTGTGTCTCTCTTTCTTTCCTTCTCTTCCTTCCCTCTTTGCTTCCTTCCTTCCTTTCCTTCTCTTCCTTCCTTTCCTTTTCTCTGTGTCTCTCTTTCTTTCCTTCTCTCCCCCTTCCTTCCCTTTTCTCTGTGTCTCTCTTTCTTTCCTTCTCTTCCTTCCCTCTTTGCTTCCTTCCTTCCTTTCCTTCTCTTCCTTCCTTTCCTTTTCTCTGTGTCTCTCTTTCTTTCCTTCTCTCCCCCTTCCTTCCCTTTTCTCTGTGTCTCTCTTTCTTTCCTTCTCTTCCTTCCCTCTTTGCTTCCTTCCTTTCCTTCTCTTCCTTCCTTTCCTTTTCTCTGTGTCTCTCTTTCTTTCCTTCTCTTCCTTCCCTCTTTGCTTCCTTCCTTCCTTTCCTTCTCTTCCTTCCTTTCCTTTTCTCTGTGTCTCTCTTTCTTTCCTTCTCTCCCCCTTCCTTCCCTTTTCTCTGTGTCTCTCTTTCTTTCCTTCTCTTCCTTCCCTCTTTGCTTCCTTCCTTCCTTTCCTTCTCTTCCTTCCTTTCCTTTTCTCTGTGTCTCTCTTTCTTTCCTTCTCTCCCCCTTCCTTCCCTTTTCTCTGTGTCTCTCTTTCTTTCCTTCTCTTCCTTCCCTCTTTGCTTCCTTCCTTCCTTTCCTTCTCTTCCTTCCTTTCCTTTTCTCTGTGTCTCTCTTTCTTTCCTTCTCTCCCCCTTCCTTCCCTTTTCTCTGTGTCTCTCTTTCTTTCCTTCTCTTCCTTCCCTCTTTGCTTCCTTCCTTTCCTTCTCTTCCTTCCTTTCCTTTTCTCTGTGTCTCTCTTTCTTTCCTTCTCTTCCTTCCCTCTTTGCTTCCTTCCTTCCTTTCCTTCTCTTCCTTCCTTTCCTTTTCTCTGTGTCTCTCTTTCTTTCCTTCTCTCCCCCTTCCTTCCCTTTTCTCTGTGTCTCTCTTTCTTTCCTTCTCTTCCTTCCCTCTTTGCTTCCTTCCTTCCTTTCCTTCTCTTCCTTCCTTTCCTTTTCTCTGTGTCTCTCTTTCTTTCCTTCTCTCCCCCTTCCTTCCCTTTTCTCTGTGTCTCTCTTTCTTTCCTTCTCTTCCTTCCCTCTTTGCTTCCTTCCTTCCTTTCCTTTCCTTCTCTTCCTTCCTTTCCTTTTCTCTGTGTCTCTCTTTCTTTCCTTCTCTCCCCCTTCCTTCCCTTTTCTCTGTGTCTCTCTTTCTTTCCTTCTCTTCCTTCCCTCTTTGCTTCCTTCCTTTCCTTCTCTTCCTTCCTTTCCTTTTCTCTGTGTCTCTCTTTCTTTCCTTCCTTCCCTTTCCTTCCTTCCTTCCTTGCTTCCTTCCTCTTACCTGGACGCTGCCGAGGATGGCGTGGCTCTTCTCCCGGACGTCCCTGAAGGGGCAGCGCTTGGAGAGCATGAGGAGCCGGGCCAGGCTCTGCTGGAGGAGGACCAGGGCCTGCTCTCCGCCGCCGCCGCCGCCGCCGCCTCCGCCTCCCAGGGCCGCCTGGCTCCTCCGCAGGACGGCCTGCCCCAGGGCCTCCAGGGCGCTCTCCCGGGCCCCGGCCTCCCGGCTCCGCAGAGCCTCCCAGCGCTCCTCCTCCTCCTCCTCTTTCTCCTCGGCCATGGCTCCGGAGAGGAAGGAAGGAAGGAAGGAAGAGGAGGAGGAGGAGGAGAAGCGAGCAAGAGCCCCGCTGCCCTGGGAGCCCAAAGGCCTCGCAAAGGGGCCCCGGAGACACACGGGGAGGAGGAAGGGGAGGAGGAGGAGGAAAAGGTGCTCCCCTCCCCTCCCCTCCCCTCCTCCTGCCCTTCCTGCCCTGCCCTCCCTCTGTCCGGAAAAGCCCAGCCAAAAACGACGGGGAGGGCTGGCACAACGCCAGGCGCCCTGAGAGAGGCCCGGGAGTCCCTCTCTCCTTCCCTCCCTCGCCTCCTTTTTCCTTTTCCCCTTCCTTCCTTCCTTCCCTTCTTCCTTTCCCTGTCTTCGTTCGTTCGTTCCTCCCTCTTCTTTCCCTCCCTCCTTCCTTCCCTCCCGCCCTCCTTCCTTCCTTCCTTCCTTTCTTTCTTTTTTTTCTTCCCTTCCCTTCCCTTCCCTTCCCTTTTTCTTTTTTCCTTTTTTCCTTCTTTCCTTCCTTCCTTTCCCTTCTTACCCTCACTCCCTCCTTCTCTTTCTTTCTCTTTCCCCCTCTACCTCCTTCCTTCCTTCCTTCCCCCTCCCTCCCTTCCTCCTTTCTGTCTTTCTTTCCCTCCTTCCTTCCTTTCTTTCCCTCCTTCTCCTCTTTCTTTCTTTCTTTTCTTTCTTTCTTTCTTTCTTTCTTTCCTTCCTTCCTTCCTTCCTTTCCTTCCTTCCCTCCTTTCTGTCTTTCTTTCCTTCCTTTCCCTTCTTTCCCTCCCTCCCTCCTTCTTCCTTCCTTCCTTCCCTCCTTCCTTCCTTCCCTTCCCTTCCCTTCTTTCTGTCTGTCTGTCTTTCCTTCCTTCCTTCCTTTCCCTCCCTCCCTCCCTCCCCTCTTTCTTTCTTTCTTTCCTTCCTTTTCTTGCTTTCCTCCTTTCTTTCCTTCCTTTCTTTCTTTCCTTCCTCCCTTCCTCCCTTCCTTCCTTCCTCCCTTCCTCTCTTCCTCCCTTCCTTCCTTCCTTCCTCCCTCCCTCCCTCTGGCCTCTCCTCGGGCAGCGCAGCCCTTGGGGCGGAGTCCGAGCCCCTCGGGGAAGGAAGGGGCCGTGCGGACGCCAGGGACCCGAAGCGGCTTAGCCTCGGGCCCCGCTCCCGCTCCCGCCGCCCTCCCTGGCACCGCCTTTTCCCGGACCGAGGCCGGACGGGCAG
Organism: Phrynosoma blainvillii; assembly: GCA_026167975.1. Taxonomy (NCBI): domain Eukaryota; kingdom Metazoa; phylum Chordata; class Lepidosauria; order Squamata; family Phrynosomatidae; genus Phrynosoma; species Phrynosoma blainvillii. Next base: position 127,285,768 of record JANUYF010000001.1, on the reverse strand, counting down.
AGAGCAGCAGAGCCCCCAGTTCAGCCTCGGGAAACAGCTGCGACTAATCCGGAGTCAAGTCTCCTCCAGCTCTCTGGGGAGTTCTAGTTCCAGTCGGGAGGGATGGCCGAGCCCCTTGGGGCTTTGGGGGAGGAACTATGTATCCCAGAAGGGAAGGCGTCCCCGTTTGCGCTGTCTCCTTGCGTGGTCTCACAAAATGAAGTTGCAAAGACTGGTGGTGCTCTTTTGTGGTTGCCTTCACAAGGGAAAAAAAAGGAGAGGACCTTCGGGTTTACGGCATGGGCTGCATCCGCACTGCAGAAATAACCCGGTTTGACACCATGGCTCAGTGCTTGGAAATGGTAGTTTTGTGAGACCTTTAACCTCCTCAGTCAGAGAGCCCGCAGCTAGCCCTGGCAGTTAAAGCGGTGTCAAAGTGCATTAATTCTGCAGTGTGACACTCTTACACTCCCATCTCTCCACCCCCCTGGCTCTCTTAGGGCCTTTGCAGACTGCCAGAAATAGTGCAAATTGAGTCCACTTTTAGGGTTAGGGTTAGTGCTAGGGAATCATGGGAATTGTTTTTTTCTGAGACATTGAGCCTTCTCTGTCAGAGAGCTCTGGTGCCACAATAAAATACAGTTCCCATGATTCCCTAACCCTAAGCCTAAAAGTGGACTCAATTTGCACTATTTCTGGCAGTCTGCAAAGGCCCTTAGTTGGGGGGATGTAGCAGAAAAATGGGACCAGAGACCAAGGAGTAAAGGAAAGTGAGTAGCTTATTTAAAAAAGTAACGCCAGCAGGCCCAGCAGAAAATAACTTTCCAGAGGCTCTGAGCCCCGAACTGAGCTACTGAGGATCTTTTGTATAGGATCACACAGATACAAAGGGCATTTCTCCCCCCCATACACACACACACACACACACACACACACACTCCCTCCTTGGGTAACTAGTTTCACAATATTCAGCACTTCTCACTTGAGCAGGCATTGTTTACAGAACAAGAAATCTGTATAGAACAGAGGAGATGTTTACAGAAGAGGAAGTCTTACCAAGGTGAACGGTGTCCCTGGAGCGGAACAACGCTTGAGTCTCAAGAGAGATTATTCTTACAAGGTCCCATGTAGCTATCCAGTCTGACCCCAAATAGCAACCATAAAAGTTCATTATAAAAGCTAAATATGCACACACAAGAGCTTGGCTCCTTCAGAGAAGCAGTAAAGGGCATCAGTAAGAGAAGCTATTTCATTCACATCTGCTGCTGCTGCTGCTGCAGAAGATTAGCAGGCTGCTGCTTATCTGTGGACTGTTCATGCAGCCTCTTGCAGTACATATGGCAAAGATAGTAAAAGTAAGTCAAGGGATAAGGGTGCCAAGCACAGTGACTCATATTTCTGCTGAAGTTGAGAGGGATAACTGGCAGGAGGAGCCTTTTCCTTGGTAGTAAGAAGAGATTGAATCCACTAATGAACAGGCATGGACTTTTTTTTACAGTTTCTACATCATTCATAACCTTATTCCAGTTCTGCCTGTGGCTCCATGTCTGTAAGGCTACCACTGTAAACAAAGCACACATAATAATGTCCAGTCAGTGATGATTCTGCATCAACACATTTCTTCCATCCATGGCTTGATATATATATATATATATATATAATTCCAAAAAGCAAACCTTTTGCCATTTTGATATAAAGGGACACCATTTTACTATGCCTGTGTATCTAATGGGACTTGAGCATCCATGGATTTTGAATATCCAAACCCCAACAGATACCAAGCCCTGTTGGGGGGGGGGGGGGAGCAGTCATACAGTACACACCAAATTCCTAAGATGCACCTTGACATCCATGTGCAAATGATGCTGGAAAAGAGCATAAACACAAGAATAAAGTTTGTAGCATCAGATTTGTAACTTGGCTGCTGCATTCCATCCAGATTGTAAAGAGGCTGGTCTGCTCATGTCCAAAGAAGAAATTACAGAGGCAGCAGCTGTAACAAGGGTGGGGGATTCCCCATCCTGCAGCTGTCCACAGGCCAGATGTTGTCAGCTGGCCAAAACACCAGCTTAAGTTTTTTTTCCACCCAATGTTTCAGCCATTAACCTGTTTGCTCTTCCCATCTATTTCCACAGCAATGGCAGGGAAAGGGCATTGTGTCCCCAAATGATGATCCTGTGGCAATTAAGTTTTCTTTTAGTCTCCAAATGTCTAGCATTTGTTGTTGTTAACTGCCCTTGAGTCGACCCATGGTGACCCGTGGATGAGACATCTCCAAGACTCCCTGTCCTCCACTACTCTGCTTAGTTCTTGTGAATTCATACCCTTGACCTCCTCAGTAGACTCCATCCATCTAGCATGTGGCCTTCCTCATTCTACCTTTCTTCGCCTTTCCTAACATTATTGTTTTTTCTAATGAGTTGTGACTTCTTATGGTGTGTCCAAAGTACGACAGCCTCAGTTTTCTCATCTTGGCTTCCAGGGAGATTTTTGGTCTGATCTGCTCTGGAACCCATTTGTTTGTCTTTTTGGTTGTCTGTGGATCCTCAGCACTCTTCTCCAGCACCACATTATCTCAAATGCATTGATTTTCTTCCTATCCTTCTATTTAACTGTCCATTTCTCACATCCATACATGGTAACAAGGAATAGAATGGCTTGTATGATTCTAACTTTTGTATCTCTTTGCATTTTAGGATCTTTTCTAGTCTTTCATACCTGCCCTCCCCATTCTTAATCTTCTGATTTCTTGGCTGTAGTCCCTATTCCTACCAATGCTTGATCCCAGCTATGAAACCTCTTTTACTATTTCTATTTCTTCAGTGTCTAGGTTGAATTTGTCTCAATAATTCAAAACATGAGCTGAACTTTAGACAAACAGTTTAGGTATGGGGTGGGGGGGGCATGAAAAAATTACAGGGGGAATGTACACACAGCAAATATAAGAATTAAAACAATCTTCAGTGTTTTACTTTGCAAGTCAGAGGAATTCCAGTCCATTTCCAGTGACCTGAATAAGCACAGAAGAACAGCTAGAATTTCTTAGTTGCAGAGTAACAATACTGTAGCCTTGCCTTCTTATCAGTTACTGTGTTTCTGAGGCCTGGTGCTGGGATGCTTGTTGAATACTATTAAAATCCACCACCACCCCATGCAAGTATGACAGTATGGAGATGAAGCTGATGACAGCATAAGAAATATTTGGTGCCTGTTTCAGTGGTCTTTAATTATAACAGAGTACAGTGAGAATTATATGTCAGTAACTGTAAAGTGCAGTAGGAACGTGTGTTCAAAGAAATCTGTGCACCCAGTTAGGATAGAAAAACAAATCGGAACATTATTACAGAAAGACTGCAGGAAATGAAAAAAATGAGATGGGAGTTTAGTTTATTCAGATTAGTAGGTGTGAAGTGAACACAGATCTTAATGGACAGGAGAGGGAGTTGGCAAACTTAAAGGCTTGCCATTAAAGAACAGTGTTATTATGCACTGCAGAGCATTCTTTCCCTCCCCTGCATCCCTCAGCCAATCTTTGTAGGTTGATTTGCAATCCAATCACACTACAAAAATAATCCGAGATGAATCCAGGTTATTTCCTTGGTGTTCACACTTACCCTGAATGCACTCAGTGCACTTTTTCGGGGTGCTACCAAAATAAACACAACACAACCCAGGATATTAGATACCAGGTTTTCCCCCCAAGTTTTCCTGAAAGATCTGCATTGATCCGTATCTTCGTCAGTATGAATACACTTTTGAATTGATTCGGATCACTCTGTATCATTCAAGGGAATGGAGGCAGTTCCATTTTATCCCAAAATGATGGCATGTGTGAATAACACAAGGGTTTAAATGACTTGGAGAGATTCGTGAACCCAAAACGTAGTGGAAACAACAACCCCAATATGCATCAGCATGAAGATTCACATCTTTTTGGGACAAAAAAAACGAGTATGAATGCCACCTAGGCTATGCAGCCGTATATTCCAGGACAAGACCTGAGATAAAGTAGAGAAGTGAGTGAAGTGGCTCTCCAATGCTCTGGAATCCAAATGAGACCTTTTAAACTAAACCTTCTTTAATTATAGTACCCAGAACTGGGCATAGTATTCAGGGTGAGGTCTAACCAAAGCAGAATAGAGTGGTACTACTATTTCTTCAATCTAGACAATATACTCCTATTGATGCAGCATAGGATCACATTGGCTTTTTTAACTCCTGCATCACATTGTGACTCATGTTCAACTTGTGGTCTGTTAGGACTCCTAGATCCCTCTCACAGGTATTGTTGTCAAGCCAGCTGTCACTTACCCTGTATCTGTGCCTTTCATTTTTTCTGCCTGAGCATAGTACCTTACATTCTCCCTGTTGAAATTAGTTTTGTTAGTTTTGGCCAGTTCTCTAATCCATTAAGATCATTTTTAATTCTGATCCAGTCTTCTGGGATATTAGCCACTCCACCTAATTTGATGTGATCTGCAAATTTGATCAGCATGCCCTCTATTCCATCATCAAAGTCATTGGTAAAGATGTGAAATAGTACTGGGCCCAGGAGAGAATCCTGTGGCACCCTGCTAGTAATTTCTTTCCAGGATGAGGAGGAGCCATTGGTGAGCACCCTTTGGATTTGGTCAGTCAACCAATTACAAATCCAGCTAAAAGTCACATTGTCTAGCTCTAGCCCATATTTTACTAGCTTGTTTGCATGAATTTCATGGGGGACCTTGTCAAAGACCTTACTGAAATCAAGATACACTACATCCACAGCAAACCCTTCATCTACCAAGCTTGTAATTAGTCTGACATGACTTGTTGAGAAATACATGTTGACTTTTAGTGACAATTTTTTTCTTACAGATTGCTCTAGAATCTGTCCTAGTATTGATGTCAGGTTGACTGGGCCGTAATTGTTTGGATTTTATTGCACCCGTCTTTACTTTTCTAATGATTTCCATTTTAGTGATCATACTTAGAGATCTATTCTTTTTTTTTTAATTTGCTGGAGGTCACTGGTGAAACAGGCTTGTGTGCTATCCCCCTTTCTCTCTGTTTTGCTGTTCGCACATGCTCTGTGAGAGATTCTAGAAGCAGCTGCTGTTTACCTTTCCTCTTCTAAGCAGGCACACACAGCTACAGTAGGATTTTGCTCTTTCTCAGCTCATGTTTTATTGCAGTAAAGATCCAGGAATGTTCCAGCAACAAACCATTCACAGGGAATGGTTTGTTGCTGGAGCATTCCTGGATCTTCATGGGTTAAGTCCTGGACAAGCGCAATGTTGTCTGAAAATCTTCAGCACAATTGTGCGACTTTGCCAGGAGTATGCCTTTTTCTTCCCCAATTTCCCCCCGTCTGATAATCTCCTCTGAAAGTCTGGTACCAGATCCCATCTGATCTTGGAAGCTTAAGCAGGGTTAGCCTAGTTAGTACTTGCATGGGAGACCAGTTGTTGTAGGCTATATTTCAGAAGGAAAGAACTGGCAAAACCACCGCTGAATATTCTTTCCTAATTATGAAATTCAGGAGGCTACCATAAGTTGACAGTCAACATCACACACACAGAGATCAATGCAGATTTGTAGTTTGTTGTGGCACCATAGTTCTCTGATAGAGAAGGCTAAATATCTCACAAAACTACAGCTCCCAAAATTCCATAGCATTAAGCCATGGCGGTTAAGGTGGTGTCAACCTGGATTATTTCTGCAGTGTAGATGCAGCCAAAATCAAATCTGCACTGTTCTGCCTGATTTTGTGAACTGCAATATGTGTGCTCATATCACGATAAAAGCCTAATTTGGGGCCCAGTTCAATTCAACACTGTTTCAAAGACAATGACCAGCACTGATAGACTTACTCACAAAATTGAACAGGAAATAAATAATATATTGATGAGCAGAGGCAGAGAAGAAGAGGGAAGAAAGAGACTGAGATGAAGAGAACTAGGTGGACTCAAAATTACACAAGTAACCACTGGTATAATAGAACAGAGGAATTCTGTATGAATTGTTGATTTCATGGCTAGTGTTTTATTGGCCTCGCAACAATAGTCTAGTCACAAAGATACTCATCCAGAAAACTGTCTCCTAAGAGGGGCAATCTGATATGCTTTCTCTGTCTCAGAGGACAAGACTGTGTAGCTATGGGCCTTTGCAGACTGCCAGAAATAGTGCAAATTGAGTCCACTTTAAGGGTTAGGGTTAGTGCTAGGGAATCATGGGAATTGTTTTTTTTTCTGAGACATTGAGCCTTCTCTGTCAGAGAGCTCTGGTGCCACAATAAAATACAGTTCCCATGATTCCCTAACCCTAACTCTAACCCTTAAAGTGGACTCAATTTGCACTATTTCTGGGAGTCTGCAAAGGCCCTATATCTTTCTTTATTTACTTCTCACTGCATATCTATGCCATTAGAAGGTGAAGCCCCTGATCCCGTTGGATTATTGATGTCACCAGTGTCAGACAATCCCTGATGGTCATACTACCTTTGTAACAAGTGCTCTTGGGTCTTTGTGGCAGCTTCCATCCCACCATTTCAGCCTGGAACTATCTACAGAACAAGTCCACTTTCTAGACACCACCACATAGCTGCATGATGGACATCTGAGCTCCACCCTATATCGCAAACCCACTGACTACTATACATACTCGTTTCCACCATGAACATACCATCAAATCCATAGTTTACTGTTTACAGCCAAGCCCTCCAATACAGTTACAGTTGCATGTGCTTAGGGTCACCATAAGTCGGAGATGACTTGAAGACACACAACAACAACAAATATGTAATAAGATGCTGTATGCTGCACAATCAGAGTTCACCATAGTATAACTTCAAAGTGACTGAAATAATTATCTTCTACATTTCTGACAAGGTAAAATTAAAATTCAGCAAAAATCAAACATACTAACATTTTCTAACTTCTTGGTTTTAACTGTTCCGCTTAGAGCCAAGCTTTTCTGGCAAGTAATCATCTGCACGCTTCTTTCTTGTTATGACTGAAACTATTTTATGACTTGTTTTTCTTCTTCCCCCTGTGAACTAATGGAAAGGGGGAGGGAGGGAGGAGGAAGCTATTATATTTTTAATTTAAAAGCTCTAAGTGTTTTGTAAGCAAGAAGAAATAAATGTCAATTATCATATATGGCAGAGCTAGGTAACTTGTGGTCCTCCTCCAGGTGTTATTGGACTTCAACTCCAGAAGCCCTAACATGCATGCCAGTGATAAGGAGTGATGGGAGTTGCAGTCTGACAACCGGAGGTTCACATGTTCTAATTTAGAAGCTGAAGAGCATTTCTTTTTATTTTTTTATTCAATAGTGCTTAAAACATTTCCATAAATTCTTATTAGCCATGTAACGGGTGGAGAGCAAAATGGCTTGCTACTCATGGCAGTGGTGAATTTGGTTTAGGAGGAGAAAAATAGCTGAATGTTCTCATACTTGAGTTATATACCTGAGTCAAACTGCTGTATCTCCCAGATAAATGAATGGCTCCCTTCAACTCCTATGGGAGAAGCTAACAAGGCTGCCTTTGGGAAAATGGCTCCTGTCCCAGGCCATTGGGAACATCTCACATGGGAAGTCAGGGTGCTCGCCCTTGCCTCAGTTCTTTCCTAAAGGACTGCAAGCCCTCTACTTTAATAAATCTCATCTTATCCTGACTATGCTCTAAAGCAGGGGTAGGCAACCTTTCCCCTTCAAGGGCCGAGGGACTTCAGCTCCCAGAAGCCTCAGCCATGTTGGCCAATAGTCCCATGTTGGCCAATAGCTCCTGGGATTCTGGGAGCTGAAGTTCCTCGGCCCTTAAAGGGGAAAGGTTGCCTACCCCTGCTCTAAAGAAAATTTAATCTAAGATTCTTTGGAACTCTAGTATTGCTAAACTTGTTTTAAATACAGATTTTAAAATCATGCCTTCCTTCTCTCTGTGATATACCCCTCTAGGCAAAAACAACTTAATAGATATTCCAGACTTTTCAACTTTTCTGTTCTTGTCGTGTGCCTTCAAGTCATTACTGATTTATGGTGACCCTATTACTGGGTATTCATAGCAAAATTTGTTCAGAGAGGGTTTGTTTCCTCTGATGCAGAGAGTGTGTGACTTGCTCAAGCTCACTCAGTGGGTTTCCATTGCTGAGTGGGGATTTGAACCCTGATTCCCAGTTGAGAAGAGTGACAGAAACTGATCGACTTTGCACTAGAGCTGGATTATTATTTTGCTGGTGTGGATTCAGCCTAAAGGATTTTACTTAAAAACTATAAACAACCCATTCCAGTACAGTGTGGAAGAAAACATTTCCTTCATATCCTATTTCTTCAAGTTGAGACAAATGTCCTAAATCTATGAGACACCATTCCAAACAGACAGATGATTTCTCAACAGAATAGTTGTGGTTAGTGTAAAATTGTGTTGTAACTTAAGATGGCTCTCTGAGTCCAACTTAATTGTTATGAGATACCATGTGATGTACTGGAGGTTCAGGTTTGTTTCCCCCCAGAGTTGGGAGTGGAAGGGGGAAGGGAACAACACTGGGACATACAATTGGGTTCCTGTAAGAACAATCCTTCCATCAGGAAGGATTTTCAAAGGAATGGTCAAAATGGTGTGAAGATGTACAGCCAACTAGTCTGGATGGAAAAAAACAACAAGAGAAATATTTCAGATTCCAATCTAGCCTTTCTAAATACTCTCTTGCTGGTTGTATAGGCTTTCCAGGACAACAGCCAGTAGAGCAGGGAGTTTTCTAATATTGCTGCCCATATTGCAGCTATTAGCATGGGTTGTTTTTGTTTTTTGGAAAGAGGACAGAAACTGTGAGTGATTCATTAGACTGAAGGCTGAAACGTGGACAAAGAGATTCTGTCCACACACTGGTAAGCCATTTTATAGGGCTCATATAATTATATTTCGGAATAATACATAGTTACATTAAAAAAAGTGTAAGTCAACCTATTAAAATTAATCACTTGGAAACATGATATTAGAATATTCTGAGCAGCATCTTTAATTTCAGAATTGAGTTATATATGGCAGTTTCAATTGTTTGGTAATGCACCCAACTAGAAACTGAGATTCTCTTATTTTGGGGAATTATTCTGCTTTAAAAAATAAAAATAAAAATGTATCATCAAACTGATTTAAGAATCTTTAATTGTTTTTCTTAAAAACCCCAGCTGTGTGCTGTTCTGTTGTTGCCACTCATTACATTTAGAGGAATTTGTGTCCTATCAATTTTCCTTATACTTCACTCAGAGACGTCCAAAGAGCTACATGTCTTATTATTTATTTATATGCCAACCTTTTCCCCAGCAGTGGGATTCAAGACAGCTTATAAAAAGTATGCTTGCATAAATAAAAACATACAAGGAGTTAAAATAAAACATACACAAGAAGTTAAAATATAATTAAATTTTCAATGGAACTGAAGGAAATTTCAAAACATATACATTTTTTTTTAAAAAAAGAAACAATAGTATAGCAGACCATAAAAACACTCTTCCTTATAAAATTCCTTGTTGATTTTTTTCTTAAAGTCTTAACTTTCCAATGGAGTAACACCATGGAGGGAACCATACTAGCCTCTCTAGAAAGGGAATTCCAGAGCATGCATGCTCTTGATGTTCCTTTAAACTAAGAATAATGTGCATGTATGTTTTCTGGTATTGGTGATTTGCTGGAATACGCAAGCAATTCACTTGCTGCTGCAATTAACATGAACTCTAAGCTTCTGGAGTAGTTTAGTAAATGATACGTAAGTCTCACTCATCTAATAATCTATGGTCCAAAACACACTGCAGAAATAATCCAGTTTGAGACAAATTGCCCTGGATCAGTGGTAGGGAATTCTGGAACTGTAGTTTTGGGAGACATTTAGCCTTCTCTGTCAGAGAGCTCTATTGCCACAATAAATTACAATTCCCAGGATTCCCTAGCACTGAGCCAGGGCAGTTAAAAGTGCTCTCAAACTGGATTGTTTCTGCAGTGTATTTTGGACCTATGCGTCTGTTGAAGTTTTAATGTAGCCTTGATCTTAACCCCTGAAAATCAGACAAAATTATTGATCAAATGTTAGCACTAGGATTGAATGCATAGAAGATAATTATAGGATAGTGGTCCTACTGTTTAATTTCTTTCTCTCTTTTAAAGAACTCTTGATTTTCAGTAGTTAAGGTCAGACCTACAGTTCTAGTCCTACTAGACTCCAAGAGAAACAATACACAAGAAACAATATACATAAAACCTAACTCAAAGAAGTTACCGCTTTACATTTTAACCAATTTCTTGTAGTTGAAATCGGAATCTGAACAAATATGGCATATGGTGTGTTTAAAAGGAAGCTAAATGGCTTTAAAAGCTTCATGAAAAACAAATATCCACCAGTATCTTTCCTCACTTCATTGTAGGAAAAGCATTACAGTGATCCCTCCACATTTGCTGGGATTAGGGGCGAAGGACCCCCAGGATTGTGGGAAAACTGCAAATAAAAAAGCATTATCGATTTTACCTGAGAGAACATTAATCTAGGAATTTCCAGGTCCTCCAGTGCAACTCTGTGGTCAACATCTGCCAGAGGTTGATCATAGAACCATGCTGGAGGACCTACAAATGCCTAAAGAAGTGTTTTCTCTAGGTTCTCCAGCACAACTCTATGGTCAACTTCTGGCAGAGTTGCACTGGAAAACCTAGTGATTCCTAGAGAGAGCATATTAATCAAAACTGCAAATAATCAAATCCACAAAAGTCCAAGCTGCAAATGTGGAGGGCAACTGTACTTACTGGCCTAAACCCAATTGCTACTCTCAATGAGAGAATTCAAAGACCCAGCTGTGTTAGTCTAGAACAGGAGTAGGCAACCTTTCCCCTTTAAGAGCCGAGGGACTTCAGCTCCCAGAAGCCTCAGCCATGTTGGCCAATAGTCCCATGTTGGCCAATAGCTCCTGGGATTCTGGGAGCTGAAGTCCCTCGGCCCTTAAAGGGGAAAGGTTGCCTACCCCTGGTCTAGAACATCAGTATGCAAAGGGATCTTTTGGCACCTTTGAGATTAAGGGAAAGAGAGAAGTTGGTAGCACGAGCTTTCATAGACTTGAGCCTACTTCCTCAGATGCATGGAGTAGAGAACCCAAAGACAGACCTATATCAGCCATTTGTGTGTGAGAATGTCAATTCAAATTCAAAACCTTGCTTAAATAATAATAATAATAATAATGATGATGATGATGTCAAATTCAAAACCTTGTGTGTATGCTGATGTACGTCCTCCATGACCATTATTTATGTTTTCTTTATGTCCAGCAGTAAAACTGCCTTTGCACTTTCTTCTTTTTATGGCACTCCCACAGGGTGACCAGACCCTTCCTCCTTTCCCAGGACATGTCCTACATTTCAGCTTTCTGTCCAGGAGGAATTCCAAATGTCCTCCATTTGGAGCATGACTGAGAAGCACAAACTTACATTTCTATGAGTGTTTTTACCTCTTATTTGGTCATGTCTCGTGTTTTCCTTGAATGCCTTCCCTTTTGAGCCTGACTGAGAATCATGAATTTACATTTCCAGGAGTGTATTTGGCCATGTCCTCCATTTGTCTTGAATGTCCTCCATTTTGGGTATGATTCAGAAGCATAATTTATATTTTTGAGTGTTTTTAGCTTTTATTTGGTCAAATCCTCCATTTTTTTACTGTCCTCCATTTTGAGCCTGATTGAGGCATGATTTTACATTTCTAGGAGTGTATTTAGCTTTTATTTGGTCAAGTCCTCCTTTTTTTCTTGAATGTCCTCCATTTTGAGCCTTATTGAGAGGCATGAGTTTACATTTCTAGGAGTGTATTTAGCTTTTATTTGGTCAAGTCCTCCTTTTTTTCTTGAATGTCCTTAATTTTGAGCCTGACTGAGAAGCATGAATTTACATTTCTATGTTTTTCAGCTTTTATTTGGTCATGTCCTCCACTTTTCTTGAATGCCCCCCATTTTGGGCCTGACTGAGAGGCATGAATTTACATTTCTATGAATGTTTTTCAGCTTTTATTTGGTCAAGTCCTCCCTTTTTCTTGAATGCCTTCCATTTTGAGTCTGATTGAGAAGCATTAATTTACATTTCTATGAATATTATTCAGCTTTTATTTGGTCATGTCCTCCACTTTTCTTGAATGCCCTCCACTTTGAACCTGACTGAGAGGCACGGATTTACATTTCTAGAAGTGTTTTGGACTATTATTTGGTCGTGCCCTCCATTTTTCCTTGACATGTCCTCCACTTCGCGGTGCCTTGCCGTCCTTCGCGGTTATTAGGACTCCTCCTGGTCACCCTGCTCTTCCCATCATAAACCAGAAAGGCCTTGGAGGCACCGAATAACCGTGAAGGGACGGCTGCCATGACTACATCCCTGAGGCGACCGAGGCTTCGGCGCAGGCGCAGAGCGAGGAGGCACGCAAGCCGAGCCGAAGATAGAGCCCTGCCTCTTTTGGGCGGAAGTCGGCTGCGAAGCCAGGAGGGGGCGGTCCTCGGGGTGAGGGCGGAAGTTGTAGAGAGAGCGCGGGAGGAGAGGCGGTCTATTTGAAAACGGACCCGGAGGGAAAGGGCGCTGCGGTGAGTGGGAGCCATGCTGGGTCTAATTTTGGGTGGGAGGGTTTAGTGGGAAGAGAGCCTCGGCTTTTCACCGGTGGAGCTCCTACCCTCCCTCGCCCACATTGCCCTTGGACAGAGATTTTGGGTGAAACCTTTGCTGAATACAGTTGGGACTCCTTTTCTCTTTGGTTACAAATGAATATATATCCCTGTTCTTTCCATATTCTCTCTGCCTCAGTGCCCAGGTTTCTTCTAACAAAGGGCCTGAACAGACTGCCAGAAATAATCCAGCTTGAGTCCACTTTAACTGCCCTGGCTCAGTGCTAGGGAATCATGGGAGCTGTAGTTTATTGTGGCACCAGAGCTCTCTGACAGAGAAGGGTCAATGTCTCAGAAAAAAACTACAATTCCCATGATTCCCTAGCACTGAGCCAAGGCAGTTGAAGTAGATTATTTCTGGCAGTCTGTTCAGGTCCAAAGTAATGCCCAGGAACAAATCCACTTTGTTAACTGTATATGTGTGTTCAAACAAAAATCCATCAGTGGATACCTTTATTGGCCAACCAAAATGCACAATATACTTGTTGGCTCTCTCCCCCCCCCCCCCCCCATTACATTTTGGTTGAATTTGCTAAATAGCCAGCACAGCTACCCCTGAATGTTTTTTGTATATATGTGTGTGTGTGTGTGTGTGTGTGTGTGTATATATATGTATGTGTGTGTGTGTGGATGTGTGTAAATCTATAAATGCATCTGAGGAAGTAGACTAAAGTCTATGAAAGCTCATGCTGCCAATTTCTTTCTTTCTGTTAGGGCTTTTACAGACTGCCAGAAATAGTGCAAATTGAGTCCACTTTAACTGTCCTGACTCAGTGCTAAGGAATCATGAGAACTGTAGTTTATTGTGGCACCAGAGCTCTCTGGCAGAGAAGGTTCAATGTTCCAGGAAAAAAAATACAATTCCCATGATTCCCTAGCACTGAGCCAGGACAGTTTAAGTGGCCTCAATTTGCACTATTTCTGGCAGTCTGTAAAGGCCCTTAATCTCAAAGTTGCTACAAGATCTCGCTATGTATTGATTCTACAAATGCACACGGCTATATCTTTGAATTCTATCTATCTATCTATCTATCTATCTATCTAAATAGCAGATCCCAGGATCCCAGAAGGTGCAGCCAAGACAGATTCAATGTGATGCAAAGAGTGCAGATGTGAACAGCCCTACTTCCATCTCTATTGCAGAAGCAGAGACCAGGGTAAGTGTGTGTGTGTGTATATGTATGCATATATAGTTTTATATATATGAATTGCCCCCCCCCCCCCCCCCACACACTTACCCTGGTCTCTCCTTCTGCAATAGAAATGGAAGTAGGGCTGTTCACATCTGCACTCTGCAGCACATTGAATCTACTTTAACTGTCATGGCCGCACCCTCTGGGATCCTGGGATTTGCCATTTGGAGAGGCACTAGAGCTCTGTGGCAGGAATTCTGTAATGAAACTGCAAATCCAGGATTCCATAATATGGAACCATGGTAGTTAAAGTGGAATCACAGTGCTGTAATTGGGTAGTTTGAAAGGACCTGTAAAGGAAGTGATTTGGAGCTCTACCAAGCCAGAATTCCATTTGCTGTTGAACTGTTAATGAGTGCTCAGATTATTGGGAAATGATGCAGGGTGGGGGATGAAATCCATATCCTCCATCCTTAGATTGGCTCCCCTCCCCCACACACACTACATTTCCTAGAAAATCATCTGAGAGCTGGAAATGTTGGTGATTTACTTACCCATAGAACCAGAAAACTTATCTAGGGATAGCTATGTTGGTCAAATAGCAAAGTACAGTATCATCCAAAATCCATAAAACAGTGATACCTTTATTGGACCAACCAAAATGTATATTAAACATGATGCAAGCTTCTGAAGCTCCACTGGCTTCTTCATCAGGCAAAGTTGTTAAAAATCATACAGGAGCCATAGAACCAGGTCTAAATTTTTCCAAGGTGAGAGCTGACTGCTGTTACATTTTGAGCTGCATGAAAAAGTCTAGATGTATTTTAGCAGAGGAAGAAATACTCTTGTCCCTCGCCGTTCGCAGACTTGCAGTCTGTGGTCTTGGTATTTTGCAGATGGCAAGAGGCGAGGGACAAAATGGTGTGCGTGGCCAAGGCGAATAGCCATTCTAATCAATGGGGCTCCAGTATTTGCAATATTTCTGATTTGCGGGGAGGGTGTCCAGAGTGGATCCCCCGCAAATTGGAAGGGATGACTCTACACTTATTATCTCACTGCTGTACTTCTTAAAAGAAGATCTGGTATTCCTCATCTGTGGCTCAAGTCAGCTTTGACTGAAGGAACAAAATGGCAGAGGAAAAGATAGAGATGTCATTAACCAACTTTCACATTTATCTGTTCAACAACATGGTTTGAAAAAGTCAATAATATCTAGACATTTTCATTGGGGTGAACACATTTATTGCATATTCCAGTCCTGTAGTTAGGTAATAGAGAAATATGCTACAACAGCAGCATGCAGTACTTTCTATTTCCCCACTGATGTTGTACGAACTGAAGGATCTAAGAACCTCACAAAGTACACTTTATTAATGTTTCAATATAAACCGTATCTGTTTAGACCTGTTGGGACAATGTTACTACAAGTGGAAAAAGCATAGTTTCAGTTGCTATGCCAGATGGTTATTCAGAAAAAATAAACAACATTCTTTTTCTCCTCCTTTTTCACAAATTTCCCATAGTTGCATACATGCTTCTTCCTGCACAAATTTCAAATTTGGGTTTTATTGTTTTTGCTGATAAATGCAGAATTTGTACAAAAAATTTGTGCACACATATCCAGCGTTACCACTGTAATATTTATTTATTGGGTGTATAAAGACTCGATTCTCTACAGAATGTGGGATGGCAGCAGCACTTCAAGGGTGTGGGGATGTGTAGAAGCAGCCATGTTCAGTGCCTCCAAAAAACAACAGATAAAATGG
Organism: Phrynosoma blainvillii; assembly: GCA_026167975.1. Classification (NCBI taxonomy): domain Eukaryota; kingdom Metazoa; phylum Chordata; class Lepidosauria; order Squamata; family Phrynosomatidae; genus Phrynosoma; species Phrynosoma blainvillii. The sequence goes on along the minus strand of JANUYF010000001.1, from coordinate 127,270,233 downwards.
CTGGATAGCTATAAGGAATGGGTCCATTTGTTGGCTGGATAGCTATAAGGAATGGGTCCATTTGTTGTTGTTGTTGTTACCGGTAACTGTCATCAAGTTGACTCTGACTCATGGCTACTCTGTGGATGAGACATCTCCAAGACCACCTGTCCTCCACTGCTGTGCTTAAGTGTTGCAGAAGTGACTTCTCTGTTGAGTCCATCTGGCATGTGGTTTTCCTCTTTCTACTACCCTCCACCTTTCCCTAGCATTATTGTCTTTTCTAATGGCTCCTAATGACTTTCTAATGTGACCATCTAGGTTTCCAGGGAGATTTCAGGCTTGATCTCTTCAAAGGTCCATTTGATTGGGGTTTATTTATTTATTTATTTATTTATTGGCTGTCTACTGTACCCTTAGCACTCTTCTCCAGCACCACATCTGGAAGGAATTGATTTTCTTCTTATCTGCTTTCATCACTGTTCAGCTCCCACATCTGTACATGGTGATGGGGAATACAATGGCTTGGACGATTTGGTGCTCAGCTATAAAGATACATCTTTAGTTTAGGATCTTGTCTATTTTTTTCATTACTGCCTTTCCCATTCTTAGTCTTCTTCTGATTTCTTGGCTGCTGTCTCCATTCTGTTCAATGTTTGATCCAAGGTATGGGAACTGTTTAGTCCTGACTCCCAAGCGAAATTCATTTCGTTTTTTAAAAAATATTATTTTCAAAGAAAAGTCAAGTAAGAGAGTAGAAAGAGTAATGTCTTTCAAATGTGAGAGCTTTTAGTTCATTGGTGAGTATTGAATATTGCAGGAACATGCCAAAAATGGAATGAAATCTGCTGTATTATGATTTTTTCAGTCACATGTTTGTTTTAAAAATAGCCAGAGTAGATGCTACAGAACAGTACCTCAGTCTTCTCTTTTTTGATGTCTCAATGTGTTTAAATAATTTAATGTCTTTAACAGAAGAAAATAAATATTAACCACTTACAAAAATATAATTCTGACTTAGCCTTCCAAATCAAGGACCAAAAGAGACTGCTTTTTTGTCTTCTCAGGAGAGTGGAACACTGGATCTTCTATAATGGAGGTGAGTAATGGCAACTTTCACACCCAAATAACTACCTTGTTCTAAAATGGTCTCTTAATATTAAGCCTTTTTATAGTTGGGGGGGAAAGGCATTTTGAATGGTTTTGCTGCAGATGCTATTTTTATGATTAATCTGGCAACTGTATTAACCAGTTTAATTTAAAAATAACTTTAGGGGATCTTAAGAGGTGATCCTTTTGTACTGAAGTGAAAGTTTCCATTTACATAGTCTAAAAGACAGAACATAAAACAGCAGTAAAAGCCTCTCTTGTTGAATAGCATGGTATTCATATATTAATGCATAGAATTTTCAGTGGAGCAAGGTAAATGTAAAAACTCAGACCTTTGCTCTTTCTTGTGCCAAGATGGCAAAGACGTCTGCATTCTGCCTAAAAACTCTACCCTAGTAGTGTGATTAACTGTGATTAGCAAACTCAGACTAGCTTTAATTTAACCAAGCAGAATTACTACCCTTCCACATTATTAATACAGATCTAGAATCTCAGTGAGCATATAAGATGTATACCTACTATCAGATGCCTGTTTCTAATTTTGCAAAAGCTACTTGGTGAATTGGCACCATTGGCAACAGTTTCATGATGAAACATTTTGCTTTCTTTATGCAAAAGTATATTTTATTAATACACAGCAGGGAAAGATCTAGCTACAAAATAGATGATGAAATGACCACTGGCATACAGCAGGCAAAGATCTAGCCACAAAATAAATGTTTTCAAAATAAGCATTCACAAAATTGTGTCAACAATGGTGTGTTGGGGAGAGTTGCCATTCATGCTATCCAATAGACTGTCCTGATACTTTTGCAACCACACTCAACACAATACAATGAGGAAATACCTCTTTGCTCACATTTACAATTAGCAGCCCGTTCCTGTGGAATGTTACTCAGGAGTAAGACCAAGTAAGGGCCTTTGCAGACTGCCAGAAATAGTGCAAATTGAGTCCACTTTAACTGCCCTCACTCAGTGCTAGGGAATCATAGGAACTGTAGTTTATTGTAGCACCAGAGCTCTCTGACAGTGAAGGCTCAATGTCTCAGAAAAAAATACAGTTCCCATGATTCCCTAGCACTGAGCCAGGGCAGTTAAAGTGACCTCAATTTGCACTATTTCTAGCAGTCTGCAAAGGGTCTATGTTCAATAAGATACTGTTTTTTGTCTTACTCCTGCCAATAGATTTGAGAGTCAGGTCCATGCACAGAAAGGAAACAAGGAATTGTGTCTAACCTATAACCTAATCTATGGGGAATTTGGTTTATTAAAGCTCATACAGAACTTTGAACAGCCTTGTATATATTTTTTCAGTCTTTGGATAATGAGTCAAAGAACAGCTACATAGGCAGCTTTCTTCTGCCTCCAGGAAAAATGGGCTCTGACCTCAGGCCAAAGAAGAAAACAACTATTCCAACAGAGACTCCTGCACCAAACAACCAAGGTAAAGCACTAAGCACTTTAATATAACCTGTGATTAAATGTGCAAAATCAAGTCAGCAGAATTTCTCTTCTGATGAATTAATTGTGGTATATGGTATTAGTCTGAGGACTAGGCTGAGCTCTGAGATCCAAAGAAGTTAGTTAAACAGACTCTACTGGTTTGAGTTACAAATCTTTCAGTACAATGGTTATCTGAGGTATAGTTCTAGAGCAGCAACTGTGTCAGCTATACCTAAGCTGCAGCTATATAAATTCCAGATACTAAATTAAGACAACTTGCCCAAGATGGCCTTGCTTGGCAAGCTTATACACTAGTTCAAATTGAAACCAACCAAAAATGGTTTATACTAACAGATGTTTAAAACCAAAACCATGGTTTAAGGGCCTTTGCAGACTGCCAGAAATAGTGCAAATTGAGTCCACTTTAACTGCCCTGACTCAGTGCTAGGGAATCATGGGAACTATAGTTTATTGTGGCACCAGAGCTCTCTAACAGAGAAGGCTCAATGTCTCAGAAAAAAATACAATTCCCATGATTCCCTAGCACTGAGCCAAGGCAGTTAAAGTGGACTCAATTTGCACTATTTCTAGCAGTCTGCAAAGGCCTTAGTTTCCAAACAAATAGGTGAACCATGGTTTCAAGTTGCTTGTCTGTTTCCACTGCCTCTCTGCTCAGGGTGCTGTTCTAGTGCAAGAGCAATACATATTTATAAATGTATCAGTCACAGCAAACTGTTGTTTTTTTCCTGGTTTGCCAGCTACTCACAGTTTTCTTAACTATGATTTGATCAGTTGTATGAACTGAACTATCTTACTCGGTTACCTTCCATGATGGAACATGATAGGCTGGAGTACCCTGTGAGGCGACTGTAGTAGCACATTACTTCAACACTGAATTTGTTTAGCTTAGTGCTGGGAATTCTGTGCTTCCTCAAAATGCTGGCAGCTTCTAAAACTCTTTCATTAACATGGGTGAATTCACATGCCTGCATTTTAAGTCTCTTCTTGGGGATATGGCTATGAGGACTGGGTGCTTGGACATCCAAATTTTTTATACACTATATAAGACATACCTAGTTAGTTTTAATGTTATGGTGTTTCTTTTGGGTTTGATGGAAAGCTATCTAATGCTTACATCTGAAGTGTACACATGCTACACCTTCTCCCTGTATGATCTATGACAGGGGTAGGCAACTTTTCCCCTTTAAGGGCCGAGGGACTTCAGCTCCCAGAATCCCAGGAGCTATTGGCCAACATGGGACTATTGGCCAACATGGCTGAGGCTTCTGGGAGCTGAAGTCCCTCGGCCCTTAAAGGGGAAAGGTTGCCTACCCCTGATCTATGATATACTATCAGCTACCCTAAAGGCACCAGAGCCAATCTGATTTTGGAAGCTAAGCAAGGTCAGTACTGGTTAGTACTTGGATGGGAGACTGCCAATGGATACCAGGTGGTGAAAGCTCTATTTAAGAGGAAGGAACTGGTATAATCACCCCTGAGCATTCCTTGCCTGAGAAAACGCTATGAAATTAATGGAGTTACCATAAGTTGACATGCAAGTTGGGCACATATATATGCATTCTGAGATGATTTAAGTTAGTTCTGTCATTTGACATACTTTGAGGAGCTTAAAAATAGTTTGTTTCCTTTCCTTAATCATCACTTTGGTCTGCCTTTGAAGCAAGTATTGCTTGAACAGATCTTAATGAAAATTAGTCTATTAACTTACATATTGTTATCCCCCCACCTAGTGTGTAGGCCTTTGCAAGCTACATTTTGTAGCCTGTTTGCATGCTAGCTCTTGAGACCATTACATGTATAAATCCTTAGTTGGTTGCCACCATGGAACAACAACAAAAATTAATACCAGTTTAGCGAAATAGCTCTTTGAATCCATCCAGAGTTGCTTTAGAAGAGGATCCAAATAATATTATGAAGGCTTTGGGATTAACATGTAAGGTAAACCATTGATTTATCAATTGGATTTATATTATCAGTTTTGGTGTGCATATATGTGCATTTTGCCTGTGTTCCTAATTTTGATTGACTTTAAAAAATCTGAATAGGACTTAGAATTTCTGAAACATGACAGACGCATATAATCAGAATTTGTTGGGCTTCAGTAAGTGTTGCAACCACAAGCATTAAAGAGTGCCTGCCTGTTTGGTTCTTTGTTTCGTGTTTCTGATCTTGGAGAATGAGGAAGTTGAATAGACAAGAGATTGTAGTGCATTTAAATGGTTTCTGCACTGGAAATTTCCAGCAGTTTTCCTAGCAGTTTTGGCACAAAGCCACCTATTTATTTTGCTGAAAATGAAATCTAACTTTGAGTGTTGCGCTATGCAGGAGGTACCTCTTTAATGTTTTACTTGCTTGTCCTTGGAATATTTCATTATTGTAAACTCAGGTGGTTTCTTTGAGTAAAGCAAATATGATTGGAGGCAGGGGAGGAAAGAGTAACAAAGATGTTTGTTCTGCCTTTGAAACTCAAAATGCCAGAATTGCTTTAATAGATTCTAATGAACATAGATCTACTAACTAGAATGCATGTTAGTCACCCTGTTTCCTTGTGGTTAAGCAACTTTCTGTAACATATTAAACAACACGTTAAAAACGCTTGATTGAACACTGTATACGGTATTTGTTTCTTATGACACCTCTTTCTACAATCTCAACTGCTAGATAGAATTGACTGGCTCTCAAATGATGCAATGACAAGTTCCCACTAGGAAATTACTGCTACATGGCTCCCTATAGTGAGCCCCTTAATGGCCTGGTTCAGCTTGGCAGAAGAATAACTTTCTGCTCTTTTGTAAGAACAGAATTGGCAGGTTTTATCAATAATATTTCCTCTTGGATGATGAGGGCAGGATGTCTAGTTATATGCTCCATCAGCTATCTACTACAGTTTGAATGACAGTGATAACTGAACTGGAAGCAGCAAGGGAAAATGTGGAAAACCTTCATGTGTCTGATAGTTTTTGGCTTTCTAATCCCTGTACAAATGAAGAGTTCAACACTTCTGGCACACATAAAGCAATAAATTATGACTGAGTACATAATATCATGGGCAACCAATGTGCTGGAGTTGTTGACTGTTGGACTATGACTTTGGAGATGACGGTCTGATTCCCATCTTGGCCATGAAACCCCTGGGTGATCTTGGGAAAGTCACACTCTCTCAGCCTCAGAGGAAGCAAAGGCAACCCCTTCAGAACAAATTTTGCCAGGAAAACCCCATGATAGGTTCACTTTAGGGTTGTCTAATTCAGAAATTACTTAAAGGCACACAACAACAACATAATATTACAATCTAGACAGCTTTGCTTTATTGATATTAAACAGCAGAACTGTTAAAACTATATATTTTTAAAAAATAATGAAGGATTAATTTATGTGTTCACCAGCTCTAGTGGCAGCCCTCAGAACTCTTCAAGAAAAGATCCATCGCCTGGAACTAGAAAGATCACAGGCTGAAGATGACCTGAATGCTTTGTCAAAAGAAGCTGCCCAGTACAAAAGGGCTTTGCAGCATGAATCAAATGAGAAGGATATAACTCATGAAGAAATGACACAGGAGAGGAAAGGTAGCTTCCATTAGCACTGATGACACCCCTGCCAGACACTCCTATTCTAGTTAATTTTAAAGAAGTGTTCATGTTGCTTTGCCATGCTCTGTTTGCTTTCTCTCTAATGTGTAATTAGGGCCTGTAGTAAATAGGGTTATCACATGATTGAAGCTTTTTTTCAAGCAAATTTGCCTTTAACTGCTTTACTAGTTGCTCTAGTAAATTTGCATTTTGTGCTTTTGAGATACTGTAGGAAATGTGTGATAACTTGTACTTTAATAAGCAAAAGGTGCAGCTTGTTGTTACATGCTATTTTCTTTTTCATTCCTTAGTAGAACAAATTTGAATTATATTATTCTTTTTTAATGGTATAAGCTATAAGAGTATTTGTAGATTTTTGTGGTAGATAATGTACTTTTATGAATTCCTGATGTTTTAAAGCAGTCAAAGCACTTTACATGCCTCGATTGCTGATAAACAATAAAAGTAGCAAACATGGAGAAGACTGAAGGTGCATCTGAAATAATGCAGTTTGACACCACCCTAACTGCTCTGGATCCATCCTATGGGATCTGAGGCACCATCACTTTTTGGCAAAGAAGGCTAGAGACCTTGTAAAACTACAGATCCCAGGATTCCATAGGATGGAGCAACAGCACTGAATTATTTATCCCATGCAGATGCACCCTGAGTCTGTGGATCAGGATCAAGATCAAGCTGTACTGAAAGCAAACAAGTAGCCATATTCATTTCAACAGAATTATCATGTAATACGTTGTGAATTAATGGACAACCAGTAAAGTGAATTGAGACTTGTGTTTTACTTCTCCACCTTTCCTTTTCTTTCCTCCAGGTGTGAGCATGCAGTTAGGAGCAGCACAAACACGTTGCTCCTTGCTGGAAAAACAACTAGATTACATGAGGAGAATGGTGGTCAGTGCAGAGTTGGAAAAGAAGCAGGTGCTAGAGCAGCAAGTTCGTGCATGTTTAATCTTCCACATTTCTATGCTTTGTTTCACTGATTTATTGTCCTATATCAGAAATGCTCTGCCCCAGCCTTGTTGGTGTCATTTTCCCCCTTTAATTTTGCTTGTTTCAATTATTAGAACAGGAATTGTTCAATTACTTTTTCTAGTGGTTCCTGGAGATTCAATAATAATTAATCTGTTTGCTAAATTTAAACCATCACCATCGTACAGATTACAAATATCAGTTCTTCCTTTTTGAGCTGCTGGACAAACTGAGTATAAATGAAAATGCTTTTTTTTAAGCCCAGAGTTTAAGAATACAATTTAATCTTTAAGTTGCTGTGGGAGACGTTTTGATGGAAAACTGCTTTAAATAAACAATAAATAGATTGCATTTTCAAGTACTCTGTTGTATTTAAGTGGGAAGCTTTTCATTTTCTTGTATTCTTTAAGGGTTTAGGTGTGTTTAGCTAAAAGATTATGCAAACATAAATAACTTTCCTAACAACAGCCTCTATAAACCAGTAAAAAAAAAAATTGGCATTTCTGGTCCTGATCCAGAGATGTTTAAATGCAACAGGGTGTTATATACAGGTTGTTGCATAAAAATGTTTTGATTAACAATGTGTAATATCTGTTGAAATACCTGGATAATAGGCAAAACATACATTTCTGTCTGTGTCTCTAGGAGCATTTCAGTCTTCATGGATGCTGCTCAGGGAACATTAAACGTTCAGCTGGGTGAAGCGTATATTCAGTCTTTGTCCATCTACACTTCTTTCTTGTTGGGTCATTCATACAGAATTGTTTTCTGTGACAGCTGTCATGAACAGAACAAAAAAAAAAAATCTGGTTCTTCCTTTTTTTTAACATATAGCATGAGGTTGTACAAATTTCTATGAATGAACAGATCTCTGTGTAGCAGCCTCTCCCAGTGATGTTTTCTGTTCAAGAGTTTATATCTGTCATCTCTGATGACATTAAACTTGCTGATCTTTAAAACTGGAGGAAGGTTTCCTTTCAGCTGTCAAGCTTGTGCACATTTTTCAGATCCAGCTTCAGAAGGAAAAGGACCAGGATCAGGTGGAGTTATGCGCAAAACTTGACAAGCTTGAAATTCTGGAAAAAGAATGTTGGAGACTTACTAGCACTCAGAAAACTGCAGAAGTAAGTAAATACAGTAACAACCCATGAGTGGGATTTCTTATACACTGTAGCATTTGTAAGACTGGTTGAAGGGGTGATGGAGAATTAAGGTGTTTCTATGGGTGTATCTACACTGTAGAAATAATGCAGTTTGATACCACTTTAAGTGCTGTAGCTCCATTCTATGGAATCCTTGGATTTCAACTTTTATAAGGTCTCTAACCTTCTCTGCCAAAGAGTGCTATGCCTCACATAACTACAAATCCAAGGCTTCTGTAGGATGGAGCCATGGCAGTGTCAAACTGGATTATTTCTACAGTGTAGATGCACCTTATGTTAAAGGTGAAGTGTGCAATATCTCTCTTTCCTGTTTTATGCCTCAGACTTGGTTCATATATTGGAAAGCTTCAGAAAAGTCTTCAAAATAATGTCAGTTTTGTCATCCTAAACGTGATTTAGTTTAAAGTATCTCTTGGTATTTTGTTCTCTTTTTCTTTCTCAAAGGAAAAGATCAAACACTTAGAGCAGAAGCTTCAAGAAGAGCAACATCAGCGCAAGCTAATACAAGATAAAGCAGCACAGGTGAGTGAGAAAGAAGAGCTGGTTTGATCTGTGTTACTTGGCCACAGTACCAAAGATCAACTGTACTATGACACACTGCTGTACTTCGTTGGATTTATGGCTATTTCATACTAAATATGAAGGAACCATCCCTGCCCTGCCTTGCTTTCATAACTTTTATGGTTTGGTTTTTTAAAAATGTTCTATCTTGTAATAACTTAGCACCATCTTGCATATAATAGAAATGCTGTGTTTTGAATTAGAAGATAGAATAGTTGTGCGAGGTCTGAGTTCCCTACTAATACACTTGTCCTTCCACATTTGCAGATTTTACTTTTGCGGATTTGATTATTTACAGATTTTATTAATATGTTCTCTTTAGGAATATCTGGGTCCTCCAGCGCAATTCTATGGTCAACTTTAACCAAAAGTCGCACTGAACGACTTAGAAGTTCCTAGAAAGAACACTCCACTAGGCATTTGTAGCTCCTCCAGAATTCTGTGGTCAATATCTGGCCGATGTTGACTACAGAATTGCTCTGGAGGACCTAGAGATTCCTAGAGAGGTGTTCTCTCAGGGAAAACTATAGTGTATTTGTTATTGTGTTTTTTTCACATTCACAAAGGTCCTATGCTCCTAACCCCAGCCAATGTGGCGGGACGAGTATACTGATATTTGAGTTGTTAACTTGTATATTACTCAGCCATGAGTATAACCATAGCTTTGTCTAGACTCTGTGCTCTGCATATTCTCATGAGTTACTGTTTTGTTTTTTGTTTTTGTCACCAAAATAATTTGGCACTAACTGAACAGTGAATATGGTTTTCTCAAAACCTGTCACACGTTCAAGGGATCTTGCTGATGTTCAAAGCTAACAAAAATGCACAGTGGATCTTAATTGGGCTAATGCATACCTATTTTACCAGAGCTGAAGAAGTTCATCAACTTGACAGACTATTCTCAGTGATTCTGTAGCAGTACTTTTCAGTGCCTGCAGTATTGCACATGTTCTGTTACACATAAGGCTGCATGTCATACCACTTGGAAATGTAATCTTTTTGAAACTAAAGCTGTTAGAATATCAGAGGAGATTCTGAGAGTTGTATCCACAAAGTATTTTCCCCCAAAGTTCTGTAGGGGCCTGAAGAGTTTGACCCCATAAAGCTCCGTCCAGCATTAAACAATCTTTGGGATGTTTCTGTCTTTACTAACATGTTAGGTTAATATATTATAATGGAGTATTGTTCAAATTCCTGACTAGGCAAGGTGTTTGCATACATGGAGTAGCTTTATTAGTTCCAGTTCCCAGCCTGTAAACTGATAGATACGGAGCTATATAGAAGTATGAAGCTGGATAAAAACACAGGTAAAGCAATTTGCACTTGGAAAGTTCTGTGTAACAGAGGAGACTGCTTATATCAGCACTGTTGTAAATGTTTACAATTGAGGGTGAGAAAGACGAGTGTTCTATGTGAGCAGATGTTGCTAATGAGTTTAAGCATGTAGAAGTCTGGCAGGAGTTCTTTTCTAGCATACGCTAAAGAGCAGAGTTTTTTTAAAATGTTTATGTATTTTTTTCCATCTCTGGAAAATTTATTGTATTGCAATTCAGGGGTTATATGAAATGTCAAGATTTAAAAACAGCAATAATCATCTTAACCGTTATTAATAATGAAATAACAAATCAATAATGACATGGATATGATAATGTAGAAGAAGGGTATTGAGGAAACTTTAAAAGGTTCATAGTGTTAATGAGGTTCCAACGTTAATCAGGTCCTAGCATAGTTGAGTCTTCATGTAGAATGTCTTTCATAAAGTTTGATGGTGTGGTGGAGGTTGTATCTGATGTGAATTATTGTTGGTATACTCTATGAAAAGGAACCAATTTTTAGTAAATGATGTTTTTCCAATTTGTCCTTTTGGCTTTCTTATATTGTCAGAGTTTCTCCATCAGTCATATGTCCCAGGTTTTCCTCCACCAATTTTCTATTAAAAGTTCACCGGTTTTGTAGTTCAATTTCCAGTCTGGTTATTGCTATAAGGAAGATGATCAAAGCTTTATGTTTCAGTATTTTGTTTTCTTCAAGGAACAGTGAGAGTAGTAATAAACCTGGGCAAGAATTCACCCTTTGTTTTCTAATCTTGGAGATGATGTCTACTGTATCGGACCAGAACTTATTTATTTTGGTCCATTCTAACCCCATATGTTTATAGTCCCCTTAGTGCTGCACCCTCTCCAACACCTGGGTGAAGTGGTTTTTGTGATCCTAGCTAATTGTACAGGGGTGAGATACCATCTGTGTGCTATTTTTAAAACGTTTTCTTTTATGAGGACTGATCTGGATACATAGGGGGTGAACTCCATATTTTCAACCAGTCTGATTCAGAAATTTCCTTTTTCAATTCCATCTCCCACCCCACCCTGTGGTTAATACCTCTACCATAGACCTCAATCATCCATCTGTAAATTGTTGCTGATTGATCTTTGAGTGTTGGGTCTTTTGATATACATATGTTCTCAAATAATGCAAGGTAACATGATGTTTCTCCTTTACGAAACAATTGTGCCAAAAAAGAGGAAATTTGGTGTGATTGTAGCCAGATAAGTTCTAATGATGCTAGAGCTAAGGCAAATTCCTCTTTAGTTTTTTGTTTGCCCTGATTAAACAGAGCTTGTATTGTATATATACCTTTGTTTTCCCCTGACCCATACTATCTAAATTTATCTGGATCTTTGAAAAGTGAGTGTAGAAGGAAAGGTCTGATAAGGGAGGGGCAAGGTGCGAACACTCGGTTCCCTTGTCTCCAACAAGACATTGTTGTTCGAAGGAAAGGGTTCAAGATTTTTTTGAGCTGTTTGGGAGTAATATTTATGAAGGGAAGAATATTAAGCTCATTTCGTCAGCAGTCTTACGTCCCATTTCTAGATAAACCTAATTATTTAAGGTATTCTTTCTTATTATCTGAATAAGCTGGTTTATTTGGAAGGCTGAAAAATAAAAATCAATAGTTGGAATAGCTAGCCCACCATTTTGTGAACTCAAGTATCTGACAGTTTTAGGGAACCTGGATCTCTTGCCCTCAAATATGAAATTATTAATTATTGTGTGCCAAGATCTGAAATATGAGATGGGAGGGATCAGAGGAATAGAGTGGAATAAGAATAGTAATTTTGGGAATAAGAACATATTAAGTAAGGCAATCCTACCAAGGAGGGATAGTTAAACATTTTCCACTTCTGTTTTTATTTTCATAAGTGGTTTATAGTTACATGGGAGTAACTGGGTTAGGTCTTTTGTTATAAGAATTCCAAGATAATTAAAACCAGAGGGTTTCAACTGTAGTTTAAACAACTTCTGCCATTTCTTTTGAAGAGCTATGGGAGTGTTTAAGCAGAACATTTTGGACTTCTGTAGAATGACACAAAAGCCAGCTATTCTGTCAAATATTTGAAGTGTGTTCTCTAGTTCTGCAAATGAACCTTCTGGATCCCTAAGAAATAATAATATATCATTTGCATAAAGACTGATCTGTTCCTGATGACTGATCACTGCTCCCCTGATTTTTGGATTTTTCCTAACAGATTCTGCTATCGGCTCTATTGCAATGGCAAATAACAGTGGTAAAAGGGGACATCCCTGCTTTGTGCCTCTATTAAGATTAATTGGTGATGAGGAGTCTCTTCTGTTTACATGTATGGTAGCTTTTGAATCCTCATACAGGTTTCTTAGGAGATTGACAAATCCATCTCTAAAATTAATTCCCTTTAATATGCCAAATAAATATTTCCATTCTAACCTATCAAAGTCCTTTAATGCATCAAGTGATATTAGTTCTGTTGGGGAATCTGTGAGGTTTGTATGGTATATTACATTTAATGTCCTAATTGCATCTGCCAGCTTGCGACCTGGCAGAATCATACCTGGTCCACCTGGATGTAATCCATGATGGAGGAGTTAATCCTTCTCGCTAAAATAGCAGTCACAAATTTTGCATCCTGATTTATGAGGGCAATGGGTCTAAATGACTTTGTGGATTGTTTTCTGTGGTTTTGGGGATGGGGATAATTTGTGAAGTTTTCCAACTATTTGGGGGGGGGGGCAAGACCGACAACTTCATTGAAGAGATTAGACAAGTGGGGGACCAAATCTTCTTTTAGGAGTTTAAAGAAATCAGCTGTTAGTCCTTCTGGACCAGGGGAGCAGCCTGCTCTTAAATTTTGTATTGCAAAATTAATTTGCCTTTCCGTTATGGGTCCATTTAAGGTGGACTTGTGAGCTGTGCTTAGTTTTTCAAGATTTAGAGTGGTGACAATATCATTGATATCTACATCTTCAGGGAACCTTGAGGAGTACAGCCTGGAATAAAAGACTTCAAATTCCTTTGGTATGGAGTGCAATTTAGTTATAATTTTACCATTCTCAGCAGTGAGGCTCGGAATCAATATTTTTCCTGCTCTCTTTTTTCCTAGTCTGGCCAATATCTTGGCGTTCTCATTACTGTTATCATAGTACTATGCCTTAGTATACTGCATTGTCTTAAGATCTAGTTCTTCTAGTTCTGCCTTTTTTTGCAATAGTATGTTAAGTGTATTTGCATCCTGAGATTGCATATGTGAGTGTGTTAGCATAGTAAGTTCAGTCATCAGGGATGTTCTTTTGGCTTCTCTTATTTTCTTTTCCTTTGCTCCCTCCTGAATAAAGAGCCCCCTCTGAACAGCTTCAGAGGTGTCTGGAGTTTTATTTTCTTTATAAAAGGATTTTATAGCTTTCTGAATGCTTATTTTAAAAGGTTTGTTTAGCAGTAAGTGGGGGTTAAATCATATTGTGGAGGGCAGCATATATTTTGCTTCAAAGGGTCCAATCTAGGATCGAGGGGGAGGGAGAATGATCGGAGTAGAGTGTCAGCTTTATGGCCACATCTTTAATTTGGGGTAACAGTGTCTTACTGATGAAAAAGTGGTCGAATCTTGAGTAGGAGTTATGTGTGGGTGAGTAAAAGGCATAGTCTCTTTCTCTGAGGTGGAGGATTCTCCAAGGATCTAGTAGCCCCACCTTGTTAATGTGTTTTAAAAGCTGGGTTTTTCTTGCTTTGAGGTACTGAGGGGGCCTGATCTATCTAATAAGGGATCTAAGACATTGTTAGAATCTCCTCCAATTATTATATCACCTGTTGCTATGTCATACGGGGCATTAAGGAAAAGATCCATACATTTGTCTTGATTCCTATTGAGGGCGTAATAGTTTGCTATTATGGCATTGCGATCCATAATTTTTCCTTATAAAATCAAGAATCTACCCTCCATGTCTTTTTAAATATTATCCATCTGAAATGGGGTTTTCTTATCAAAAATGATGGCAACCCCTTTTGCCTTACCTGTCCCTCCCACCATAAATTGATCCCCAAATTGGGGTAAGGGCAGAACAGGTTTTGCTCCTCTGTTGTGAGTCTCTTGAAGGAGTAAAATGTTGGGTTTATATTGTTTAACCCTCTTCAATATTTTAGAGCATTTGGGTGCTGAACCAAGGCCTCTGACAATAAAAGAAAGAATTCTTATTTCACTCATTGCAGCTATTTAGTGGGGGTAAGTGAAGAATTTCTCCACTCTCCCTAAATTTAGCAGTAAGAATAGCTTTGGGATGGAGGAGGTAGCCTTGACTATGAAAGAAGTGGCAGTGAGCGAGATAAGAAACCCTTACAAAATCATATCCATAAAAACATAACAATACAAACATGTTAACAACAACCAAACAAAGGCAAAATTCAACAGATCGTAGGAGGAGGAGATGTCTGCTAAACGGCAGATTCTCAACCAGAAACATACTGTCTGGTCTCCTCCAGGTAAATGCAATGATGTGGGGTTCTTTTGAATAGAAGTAACTGGTGTGCAACCTCTGTTTTTCAACATTGTTCATTGTGGAGCAGGCAGAGATTCCAAGTCTGCAGAGTGTTACTGATCCGCAACAATGCAAAGAGCAGTGTCTGGCTGGTTGTTCCTTTGATTGTCCAAAATGAGATGTTCTGTGTCTGTATCAGTAAGCAGATAATGGTTGCCTACCCCTGCTGTAGACTCTCAGAATGTAGGAGTTCAGCAAGGAATTGCTTTCTAAAGGTAAATATTAGCATTATTGTGGTCTAGGAGATGTTTTGTTGTTCTTCTTATCTTTATTCCTATTGACAACTTTCCACTCTGATACTTGAAGATTTGCTGCTCTGTCAATGGGTGAGGGAGTGGGTCTCCATTGCGAATTTCTTTCTCCAGATCTTTTGGGACAAATATGTCAAGTGCCACCAAGATGTCAAGGACCTGCTTTCTTGTGGTTGCTATCATTGTGTTGTTGCCCTTTGTAATGATCGGCTTGAAGGGAAAACCCCAACGGTATTGCACTCCCTCTTTTTGGAATAAAACAGTGAGGGGTTTAAAGGAGCATCTCTTCCTGAGAGTCTCAGCTGATAGACTGACACAATAGTGTTTTCACTATTTTAGGTATTTTAGGTCAGGGATTGCACTGAGTTTAGCCAAGGTTAAGACTTTTTGGGCATAGTGGGTGAAGAGCAGAAGAATATCTCTTGACATTTTTTGTGAGGATTGTGGTGCAGTTGTTGATCTGTGAGTATGCTCAATGTCAGATTTCTTTAATGCTAACTCTGGGCAAAGGCTATTAATCCAGGTTAGCAGGAAGTGTGCTAAATCTCCTTGTTCCACACCCTCTTCAATGTCTCTAAAGCATATGTTGAGAAGTTTTTCCTGGTTTTGCAAATACTCAGTCTTGTGGTTCATGGCAGTGTTGATTTCTTCCAGTCACTGAATCCTATCATCATGCACAATGCCCTTTTGAAGAGCCTCATTAGCAGCTGATTCGATTTCTAAAGGCTGATAATTTTGCATTGATAGGTAGAGCAAAGATTAGTCTTTTTGAAGGTCTTTTACTAAGTTTCCCCTTAACCTTTCTAATAAATCAGGGCCATTTGTCATCTGGGGTTCGTTTCTCTCCCCCTTCCCTCCTCTACTCAGCCCATATGCCATATTGGAGCTGGATGGACCGTCCTTACCTTTTGATGGTGACCTTTGCTGCCAGGTAGAAGTCCATTATGGGATAATCTGCAGACCTTTTAGCTCCAAGCATCTGATTCTGATGTTTTTAAAGCATTTTTTTCATTTTATGTTGCTCTAGTTAGTTAATTCTGTGAGGTGACAGCCAGGCTGTCATTTGTGCGTCCACCATGTTTGACGGTTGGCCATGCCCTCCCCCCCCACCCAAGAGCATAGTTTTTAACCCATGGAAGAGATGAGATTTTTGAAACCAATCCTTGTTCACAATAATAGTTATAAATTACTGAGATGGTATAAAAGATGTTATTCTCCCAGTGATCTCTTGTATCACACTGAAGAGACGAGACACCTGTCATAATAGGTTCTAATGGCATCTGTTTCTTGTGTGTATGTGACTTCAAATCGACTGTCAACTTAGAGCAACCCCATGGAATTCATAGGGTTTTCTTTGGAGTACTCAGAGGTGGTTTCCCCAGTTCCTTACTCAGAAATATAGCTACAGCACCTGCTCTTCATTGGTGGGCTCCCATCCAAGTATTAATCAGGGCTGACCTTGCTTAGCTTCCAATATCAGATGGGATCTGGTGCCTTTACGGTATTTAGGCCCTTCTAAGAATCTGTTTGTTTTCTTAGCTGTGGATTGAGATATCTGTCTGAACAAGATCTGATTATTGTTTTTTAACTTCAGCTGCAAACAGGACTTGAGATGAACAGAATTCTCTTGTCTTCATTTTCACCACAAAAAGATACAAAGAAAAAAAACAAGAAAAAAGTTGCAAAGGTAAAACAAAAACTTGAAGTTGGGGAGGTAATACCCTTCTATTTTTTTAATGCAATGGTTTCAGTAATGCTCCCAAAAGGAAGGAGAAAATGAGGAAGTGAAATTAAAGTAGATCTTTTTAGTGCTATCTTTGATCCTTTCTTGGTCTACTGTAGTCACTCTTTACATGAATGAACTTGAATTCTGCGAGTCTTAAGTAATAAAGATTTTGACCATTAGAGACTTTGTTTGAAGGCTTATGTTATTACAATTGGACCAATATTAAAATTTGTCTTCTAACTCATTTTAGAATTTTGTATTGCAAAATTATTTTTTGCCAGTGCTTCATTAATCATCTGAAGTTTGTAACAAGGCATTTATCCATCATGTCCAAAAACAATTTTTATCAGCCAGTAAAAAGCAATTTGTTGCATAAAGATTTTCTCTGTTAGACTTTCTATGAATCCAAATGAGCATGGTCAGGGATTTTGACAATTTGACATCAGGTTGTCTTATTCCTGCTCTAAGGTCTTTTCATGAGGCATGTCAAACTACTGGTGACATCTAGGAAAGAATGTAATAATATAATTATTATAAAGCTGTATCATAAAATAATTTGCTTCACACCGTTTAAATGCAATATTGTCTGATCTGTGGATAACAAAAGTTGCATAATTTCAGAAACATTATTTACAATTATAAATCAATTATTTTTGTTGGCCAGGCTCATCAACTTTGAAACAAATATGGTGGCATTAGGCCATACTTGGAGTTTAACAGAACCAACACTTTCCATTAGACATCTTACATAGATTTTTTAAAAAAATAACAATTAAATCTTACTGAATAAGTATTTGAAAGCAATTGTTTCTTAAAAGTGCTGGTCCGGATCCCAATTTAGTGCTGAGTACACTCATATGTCAAGGGAACTTAAGTTAGATAGCCATCTTTGACTGAAATGAGATCCTAGCTTCATTTTGGTGTCAAATTAAAACTTGGCTTTTTACCTGAGATTTTAGGGCCTAGAAATTATGACCTGATTAGATGATAGAGGCTTGATGTAGTACATGCTGTGGATGTTGTTTTAATCTGTTTTTGTTCAGACTATTTTAAATTGCTTTAGAGTGCTTAAATTGTTTTGTTTTCACTACTCCATCCTGAGATGTTCTGGCAGGATATAAATATTTTAATGAATTTTTTTTAGAAAATTGCATCCATCCTCAAACCTGCATCAGTCTTCCATTACAACTTGTCCAGGAAGGCTTTCCTCCCTTTCTCAGTGCAGAACTCTGCGTCCTCTAAAAAGTCTCTCTTGAGAAATAAGAAAATCCCAGGAGAGGCTTTAGATGTGATGCACGGCATAGTAGTTGAAGAAAAGAATTGGCAAACATGGAATAAAGGTAGCTTATAGTACAATTAAGATCTCTTCCCAGTGTCTGTACAAAACTATTGTCATTAACAAATAAAGATGCTTATTTAGTAGCCTCTTCACTTTTCCTAGTGTTAAGACAGATGAACATTTGTTCGATTGCTCTGAAAAACTCCCTGTCTGGAGATACTGATAAAATACAGTTGACCCTCCACATTTGCAGCTTTAACTTTTGCAGCTCTGATTATTCACAGATTTGATTAATATGTTCTGTCTAAGAATCTCTAGGTCCACCAGCATGACTCTGTGGCTAACGTTGGCCAGAAGTTGCACTGGAGGGACTAGAGATTCCTAGAGAGAACATTTCTCTTGGCATTTATAGGTCCTCCAGCACAATTCTGTGGTCAATCTCTGGTGGATGTTGAACATAGAGTTGTGCTAGAGGTCCTAGAGATTCCTAGAGAGCTGTTCTCTCAGGTAAAAAATGTAGTGTGTTTTTATTTGTGGTTTTTCCACTTTCACTGCAGTCCCAGTTAATGTATGGACATTGATGATGTAATTACATGTTTGGGACTTCTGCTCTGCCTGTTTCTTGAAAAACAACAATAAGTCTAGTTTTAATCTTCAGAAACATCCAAATTTGAGAAAAACTCATGGCTCACAGCCACCTCAATCAACTGGAATGCTACCTTTTGTTGCTGGGAAGGTAAGGTCTCTATCTAGCTTCTTTAATGAGTTTAAGTTACTGTTTGTTTAAAGAGATATTCTAATATGCTACTTTTCCTACAAGTCTGCCAGCTCAAGTCACTCTGTTGTTGCAAATGTTCAAAGTGTCCTACATATGATGAAATACCGGAGTCCATGTGTAACTTCGCATTATCCAGAAGGAACTTCAAGAAAGGCTACTCTGTCCAGATCAGTATCTTGCACCACTTCTTCTTCGGCGACAGACAGTCTTTCTGATCTTCTCTTGATCATGCAGGATGAGCTGGGACAAATGAGCTTGTATGTACTGATTGATATGTGGGTATATATAAATAGCTGGGAAGTTGTATGTTTAGAACAAGCTGTTGAAGCTAAGAACCATCTATTTGGTTAAAAAAAGGCACTTTCAGAAATGATGCTAAGAAAAATTTGTATTCTCCTGTGTCAGTCTGGATTAGGGATAGACAACCTTTTTGAGCCGGGGGCCGGGTTGCTGTCCCTCAGACAATTGGGGGGCCGAAGCACCAAATAAATAAATAAACAAAAATAAAAAAAATACGCATGCACACTCTCTCAGCCCCAGAAAAGCCATGGCAAAACCCCTGTGGAGATTTTGCTAAGAAAACCCCAAGAACAAGTAACAATAACAATAATCAATATCATCATGGCGGGCAGCGGCGGCGGCGGCAGGACCAGCCTGGGTCCGGTCCAAAGGCCTCGGGGGGCCGCATCTGGCCCCCAGGCCTTAGGTTGCTTACCCCTGGTCTGGATGATTCTTACCCCTGGTCTGGATGAAAAGCACATATGGCCAAACCCTTTGGATTTTAGTTGTTGTGAAAACACTCTACAACTTCAGAGGCAAGCTGGGGAGAATGAAGTAGCAAAGTGTTCTTTAGAAGGACATTTTACTGCTTTTTGTGCTTTTACTGCTTTTTTTTTTTTTTTTAGCTTTTGTGGGCCTGATTTTTCTGTATTGCTACTTGTTTTCTGTAATCTGGCCATTTTCTACACTCAGCCTTCTGTATCCACAGAATCAAGCATCCACGACTTGAAAATACTCAGATACACACACACACCTTGATTTTTCCAGTTTGTGTGAGACACCATTTTACTGTCCATTCTATTTAATGGGACTTGAGCATCCACAGATTTTGGTATCTATGGGGGTCCTGGAACCAAACCTCAGCAGATACCAAGGGCCCACTGTAGTTGTGTTTGCTACATAAATAGTTCTCAGGAATTATTTTGGTCTCCAAGTCATGATGACAAGAATTCTTACCTCTGGAAGCATTTGTGGCATAAAAGTGAAAAGCCACGTTGTTAATTGCTAACTTATTACTGTGATTAAAGGTAGGACACATTTAGTCCTAGTAAAGTACCAAGTGTAACCTGAGGGTGTTTCTGCTTCTCATTGTAGCATATGGAGTTTCATTAACTTTCAGTAATATCTTATTAATTGTGTTTATTATTCACTGTGTTTATTCTTCAAATGATTTATTGAAAACTTGTCATTTGGAACCAGGCTGACACAATAGCAACCATTTAAAGATTATGGTGATGTGCTTTTAAAGAAAATGTATAATGTAGAGATAATCAGCATCTTTCCTGGAGATCGCTTTAGAATGCCATGCATGCTTTGTTACGGGAAGAGATGACACTATCTTAAAGAAGAATAGATTCTGGTAAAGGTGATATTGCCTAGCAGTATTTGTCCCTTGCTTTTATAGGCCTCATCACTCATCAGCTTGGCAAATGATTGCATGATAATATATGAGTAGTTAAGAATTCTCCAAGGAAGAGGAGATGGGATTATTTATAGGAAAGACAGTGGATTGGATTGACTGATTAAAATGCTGATTAAAATTTTGTGTTCAACAGTGAACATCAAGAGCTGTTAAAGCAGATACAAGAAACTCAAGATCAAGACATTCGGGAAGACTTAGAACGTGAACTGGATTGTCTTGTAAAGCAGATGGAGGTTAAAGGAGAGCAAATTTCAAAACTGAAAAAACACGAAGAACATGTAAGCAAAGAGTTAAGAGATAAGGCAAAGGTGTAAGTCAGGGGTAGGCAACCTTTCCCCTTTAAGGGCCGAGGGACTTCAGCTCCCAGAATCCCAGGAGCTATTGGCCAACATGGCTGAGGCTTCTGGGAGCTGAAGTCCCTCGGCCCTTAAAGGGGAAAGGTTGCCTACCCCTGGTGTACGTGATGGTACAGTTGTTGCAAAATGCTTTGTAGATTTAAAAGGCTTGTATTTTGATTGCATGAATTGTGCAAAATCAAAGCACAGGGGTAGGCAACCTTTCCCCTTTAAGGGCTGAGGGACTTCAGCTCCCAGAAGCCTCAGCCATGTTGGCCAATAGTCCCATGTTGGCCAATAGCTCCTGGGATTCTGGGAGCTGAAGTCCCTCGGCCCTTAAAGGGGAAAGGTTGCCTACCCCTGTCAAAGCACAATAACACCATTACAGGTATGCTCACTTTAAAAAGTCAATGTGTTCTTGGCCATTACTTCTTTAAGTAATGGCCAAGAACACATTGACTTTTTAAAGTGAGGCATACCTGTAATGGTGTCTTTATGCTTTGCTTTTGCACAGTTCATACAATAGCTACTTAGGCAGGGGTAGGCAACCTTTCCCCTTTAAGGGCCGAGGGACTTCAGCTCCCAGAAGCCTCAGCCATGTTGGCCAATAGTCCCATGTTGGCCAATAGCTCCTGGGATTCTGGGAGCTAAAGTCCCTCGGCCCTTAAAGGGGAAAGGTTGCCTACCCCTGTACTTAGGTATCAGAGGCAGAAAAAAAAACATGGAAAGACTAGGGATAGGTTTGTACACTACAAGGAAGAAGAGCAGTTCAAAACATTTCACTAAACTTTTTATTCAAAACTAACAAAATATACAATGAAATGAAACAAACAGGTAAGTGTGTGTGTGTATTTGAACAAAAGCACTTACACTTCTAGAAATCACTTGTAGGTTTCCTAAGAAATGCATTCAGGGATGACCCTTTCTTTCTCCAGGCTCCACTTTTCCATTTTAGTGGCTAAATTTACAGATCTATGCTTTGTTAACATGCCAGGACTAGCTGGTGAGTCAGGCTTATCTGTTTCCCCCTTTTCTTTCTGATTTGCTGCTCACACAAGGGATTCTGGAGGCAGCTGCTGTTTACTTTGCCTATTGTAGGTAGGCACACACAGCATGGTAGGATCAGTTAGAGAAGATCCCATTGTTTTCTAGCTTAAGTTGTATCATATTATTTACTACAGACATGTTCTTGCAATCAAGCACCATGTTTCTTCACCATCTTCCTAATGGCAACACTGCTAAAAAAAAAAAAAACCCTAGCTAGACAGAGAATGAGGAGTAAAAGAAAGCTGGGTGGGGATAGAAAGAGTTTGTATACAGGAGCTTCATTCTCAGAAATTTTGTTAAGTGAGGTATGCCTGTATATAAAATTAGTTTGTTGAATAGAGATTATTTTATTTTGCTTTGAACATGAGGACCATGTCAGGAAAATGGCATGGATGTGACCACAAGGTGGAGCTGTAGGATAAGAAATGCAAGCAGTTCAGCTCTATGGGCAGGTGTGTGTGTGTTAGTAATTGGAAATATACACACCTGAGATGCCTGATGCAACAGGCATAGTTAACTGTCTATAAAAAGGAGATAGAAGGTATCTCCAGTGTGGGTTTGTTGTGTATGGTGGTTGGTGCAGCAGTTTGTTGGAGTGCTGCATAGTTGTGAGTATTTGAGATGGCTATCCAATACTCTGTATGTATATATTGTACATAGTGCAACTAAAGATTAAAGCCCTTGTGTTGAGTGAAGGCTGGCCTTGCTGCTGTCTTTATTTGGAAGAAAGCCAGAGCTCAAGGCCGTGTGCTGCTGTGAAGGAATTTATCCTTCTCTGCCAGAAGTCCTTTTGCAGACAACTCTCTGGAATCCTTCTCCTGGCGTCCTGTTGACGTGGAACAACTCTGTACTTGGTCGTGGAAGACACAGCGTGTCTTTCTACGCCCCAACAGACCAAACTACATATTGTTTAGGAGGCACATGAACAGTCTTCTGATGAATTGTAGTAGCATCAGTAGGCACATGTGCATGTGTGTATATGGTGGATTTTTTTTCCTGAAAATGAATCTTGGTTGTAGTATCCTTCCTGTCCCTTGTCAATTCAAAACCAGGCATGTACATAACCACTTCAGAGTTATGTCACCTTCAGAACTTTTCCTCCTATATGGACAATATCACAAAATATGAATTATCCTTTGTTCAGTTAGAATGATCTGCAGTTAAGGGTGTGTAGTGAGGTAACCAAACTTACTGAACACACCCAATTATTTAGGATGGTTGGGGGAGACAGAATTGCAATGAGTGTTAAAATAGCAAATAAATTGATTATAAACAAACAGAAGCAGTGGTTTGTGGGCCTGACAAGATGTCCCGAGAGGTGTGTTGTCTCTCTGGGGCAAAAATCTGTGATGTGACAGCGAGGCTGAAAAGACTTGTCAAGCCTACTGACCATTACCCCTTCCTCTTGGTTCATGTGGGAACCAATGATACTGCAAAGCACAGTCTTCAGAATATCAGAAGGGATTATGAGGCTTTGGGTAGGAAGCTGAAAGAGCTGGATGCACAGGTTGTTATCTCATTTCTTCTCCCAGTTGAAGGGCATGGTCCAGGAAGGGAGAGGAAGATAACAGACATGAATAACTGGCTCCATAGATGGTGCCGCCAAGAACGATTTGGATTCTTAGATCATGCGCTGTGGTTCCATTAGGGTGGACTTCTAGCAAGAGATGGGCTGCATCTCACACCAGTTGGAAGAAGCATTTTTGCCAGTAGTCTCAAACATTTGATCGGGAAGGCTTTAAACTGATTCATGTTGGTGAGGGAGACAGTATCTTGGAATGTATCTTGGAAGGCAGGAGTACATTATGGGCTGGAAATAATAGTCAAAGTGTTATAGAGGGAACAAGGCAAATGATGCAAGGGCCCAACAGTGGGAGGAAAAAAAACTCACACAGGAAGCAAATGGGGGAGGACACATGCTCTTAGATGTCTCTACACTAATGCACAGAGCATTGGAAATAAACAAGATGAACTTGAACTTCTAGCACAACAAAGCAAATAGGATATAATAGGCATCACTGAAACCTGGTGGGATGAGTCTCACAATTGGAATGTAGAAATAGAGGGGTATAACCTTTTTAAGAGAAATAGACTAAACAGGAGAGGAGGAGGAATAGCATCAAATGTCAGGAATGTTTACACTTGTGAAGAGATCCAGGACTTAAGTCCTGGAAATCAGGTGGAGAGCATCTGGATAAAAATTAAAGGGGAAGGAAACTACAGGGATGTTATTGTGGGGGTCTATTACAGACCCCCAAGTCAGACTGAGGAACTGGATGATGCCTTTCTAGAACAGATGGCCACACACTCAGAAAGGAGAGATGTAGTAGTGGGTGATTTCAACTATCTGGATATTTGCTGGAAGTCAAACTCAGCCAATACTTCAAGGTCTAGCCAATTCCTCACTTGCCTCAAAGATAGTTTCTTTGTCCAAAAGGTGGAAGAGGCAACAAGGGGATCAGCTATTTTAGATCTGATCCTAACCAACAGGGATGACCTGGTAAATGGGGTGCAAGTGGTGGGATCCTTAGGTGGGAGTGATCATGTTCTCCTGGAGTTCTTCTACAGTGGAATGGAGAAGCTAGGCATAGTCAAACACTCATTCTTGACTTTAGGAGAGCTGATTTCAAAAGGGCGATACTGAAGGCACAATCTCAAACTGTTCCAATTAAAAGGAAAAATGGGAGATGTCTCAAGAAACCGGGTTGGATGACTAAAGAACTTTCAACTGAACTAAGTTTTAAATGGGAGATGTATAAGAAATGGAAAAGGGGCGAAATCACTAAAGAGGAATTCAAACAAATAGCTAGCACATGTAGGGGTAAAGTCAGGAAAGCCAAAGAGCAGAATGAGCTCAGGCTTGCTGAGGGGTTAAGGACAATAAAAAGGGCTTTTTTGGGTATGTCCGTAGCAAAAGAAAGAAGAAGGAAATGGTAGGGCCACTGTGCAGAGAAGATGGAGACATTCTAACGGGACAGAGAAAAGGCAGAACTACTTAACACCTTCTTTGCTTCAGTCTTCTCACAAAAGGAAAAGGGTGCTCAACCTGAGGAAAATGGAGCAAAGGACACGATATGCAGTACAGAATAAGTAAAGAGGAAGTATAGAAATACCTGGCTAACCTAAATGAATTTTAAGTCTCCAGGACCAGATGAACTACATCCAAGGGTATTAAAAGAATTGGCAAATGTAATCTCAGAGCCACTGGCAATAATCTTTGAGAACTCCTGGAGAACAGGAGAAGTCCCAGCAAACTGGAGGAGGGCAAACATTGTCTCCATCTTCAAAAAGGAGAAAAAAGAGGATCCCAACAACTATTGCCCAGTTAGTCTGACATCAATACCAAGAAAGATTCTAGAACAGTTCATTAAACAGAGTGTCTGAGAACATTTAGAAGGGAATGCCATAATCCCTAAAAGTCAACACAGGTTTCTCAAAAACAAGTCATGCCAGACTAATCTGATCTTTTTTTTGAGAAAATTACCAGCTTGCTAGATGAAGGGAATGTGAAAGACACAGCATATCTTGATTTCAGTAAGGCCTTTGACAAGGTTACCCATGACATTCTTGCAAACAAGATAGTAAAATGTGGGCTAGACAATACAACTGTCAGGTGGCTTAGTAACTGGTTGACTGACCGAACCCAAAGGATGCTCAGAATGGCTCCATCCTGGAGAGAAGTGACGGATGCCACAGGGTTCTGTCCTGGGCCCAGTGCTATTCATCTTTATCAATGATTTGAATGAAGGAATAGGGGGCATACTTCTCAAATTTGCAGATGACACCAAATTAGGAGGAATAGCTAATACCCCAGAAGACAGGATGAAAACTCAAAATGACCTTAATAAATTACAAAGCTGGGCCAAAGCTAACAAAATGAATTTCAACACAGAGAAATGTAAGGTACTGCACTTAGGACCCCCCAAAAAAAGAAAAGGAAAGAAAGAAAGGCATAGATATAAGATGCGGACACCTGGCTTAACGAGACTACGTGTGAAAGGGATCTAGGGAGTCCTAGTAGACCACAAGTTGAACATGAGTCAACAGTGTGATGCCGCAGCTAAAAAGGCCAATGTGAGTTTAGGCTGCATCAATAGAAGTATAGTACCTAGATCAAGGGAAGTAATAATGCTACTATATTCTGCTTTGGTCAGGCCCCACCTGGAATACTGTGTCCAGTTCTGGGCACCACAATTCAAAAAGGATGTTGAAAAACGAGCATGTCCAGAGGAGGGAGACTAAAATGGTGAAGGGTCTGGAAACCATGCCCTATGAGGAACGCACTAGGGAATTGGGTATGTTTAGCCTGGAGAAGCGACAGTTAAGCGGGATATGATAACTCTCTTTAAATATGTGAAGGGGTGTCATACTGGTGGAGTAAGCTTGCTTTTTGCTGCTCCAGAGAATAGGATGCAGAACAATGGATGCAGACAGGAAAAGAGATTCCACCTGAACATTAGGAGGAACTTCCTGACAGTGAGAGCTGTTCGACAGTGGAACACAATTCCTCGGAGAATGGTGGAGTCTCCTTTGGAGGTCTTTAAAAAAAGGCTGGATTGCCATCTGTTGGGGATGGTTTGATTTTGAGTTCCTGCATGGCAGGGGGTTGGACTGGATGGCCCTTGTGGCCTCTTCCAACTCTATGATTCTAAGTATACTTATCAGGGCAACAAATTCCAATGTCATGGATACACTGATGGGATCTGAAATGGAAGCAATTGACCAAGACAAGAAAGGGATTGTGAGATTGTTGTAAGCACCTCAGTGAAAATATCAACAAAGTGAACAGGCAAATGCCATGTTGGATATAAATGGAAAACAGAAGTGGTAGTATCCGTTTGCCTTCATGCAAATCTATGGGACAACTATATTTGGAATATTGTGTAAAGTTCTGGTCACTGCCACTGAAGGTGGCGGGGGAGGGGGAGATGAAGATATTATAGAACTGGAAAAAGTGACAAAGAAGCAACTAAAATTGTCACAATGTTGCAGCACCTTTATAAGGAAGATTTACAATATTTGTGTGAAATATGACAATTTTGTCTGAAATGATACAAGGTGTGGAAGATGAATGGTGGTAGAATCAGGGCAACAAGAGAAGGTTATTTCACATACACCATAATTAAACTTGAGGATTACCTACCACAAGATAGATGGCCACAAGCTTAGCTACCTTTAGAAGGGGAAATGAACAAAATTCATGGAGGATGGGTTATCAGTCACAGTGTGTGTGTGTGTGTGTGTGTATGTATGTATGTATGTATGCCTTCCAGTATCAGAGGTAGTATGCCTTTGTACAGCAGTTACTGGGAGCACAACCAGGAGGGTCTGATTATGTCCTTCAGACAGCTGGTTGGGTGCTGTGCAAACCAAATGCTGAACTAGGTAGACTATAACCAACATGACTGATCCAGTTTGTCCTTATGCTTTCACCCAGGCATCATAAGCAAGTTCCAGTATTGTGGAAAAAACAAACAAACAAGGAGTTGTTTTCATGGCTTTCCTGTATCATACCTAAATGTATCTGAAAAATTACTACATTTATACTTTAGTCACCTGATTTGATAGATAATGCCTGTTTGAGCCCAAACGTTCATGTCTTTTGCTTCAGAGTTGTTATGGGAAATTTTTATTTTGTTTTGTTTTGTTCTTTAGGTTTATAAGATGAGGCAGAGGGCTCAAAAACTGAAGAGGAAAGTGGCTAGTGCTGAACCAAACCATGATGAATTAAAAGAAACTAAAGAGACTACTGTCACCCCAAGACATGGTGTCCGCAGCACCTGTTGTGTGAATAAAAGCAAATGTTCTCTTCGGCTATTAAAATGTGCGCAGAAGCTTCAGTCAGTGTTAAAGAAAGATGATATTGTGTGGGAACCATAGCTCAAAAAATGGCCTATTGGGAATTAATTTCATAACCTTGATAATCAGACCATTGCTTGATTCTTTAGTGTATACTCTGGCATTTCCATTTGGGGCAATTAACTCTTGTTTCCATACTGATTTTTTTAAATTATAATTGTGATTCTTTTAATGATGTATGTACACCATTTAAAATTAAAAAACCATCAATCTATATAGAGTAATATTGCTTGTTTTTTTTCTTGTGGTATTTCAGGAAGGAGGACCTTGACCTTGTATAAACAAAGATTAAATACAGTGTTTCCATATGATGATATAATCTATTTTATGTATAATTTTATTTAAAACATCTTCAGCTTGCATTTCAATAAAAGAAAAAAATAGAACAACTAAAATTGGGCTATATCTATACTTATCTTCAATCAAATTATTATTCACTCAAAAAAACAAAAACAAAAAACGGACAGACATTTTTCTCCTAAATATTCCAGTTTTCATTCCCCTCGGCTTTCAAATCTCTACAGCTGACCAAAGCAGCATACAGTGTTACTTTTATTTGAGCATTATTGGTGAAGCAGCCAAGAGCTGCAGTTTTCTGTAGCCACATTACACCACTGAGTGATCTGCTAAGGCAGCTGGATCCTTTTTACATGTTCTACGGCTAACCTCAGTTTTATTAATTATATATTTATTCATTAGATTTTTTTTTCTTCCTAAATATAATATCTATACATAGTACATTTATAAATGTAGTCGCTTACATTTATCCCTGTTGGAATTTTTTTTTAAAGTTGTGGCCCAGTTCTCTAATCTGTTGAAATCATCTTGAATCCTGATTCTGTCTTCTGAAGTATAAGGTATAAGTGAAGTATAAGTATAAGGTACCATTCCCAGGTTGGCGTCATCGGCAAATTTGTGAGCACAACCTCTATTTCTTGAAATCATTTATATGGGTGTTGAACAACACTAAGGTCAGGAGAGAACCTTATGGTATTCTGCTTGCACTTCTCTCCACGATGACAAAGAATAGGTGCTTTAATATTAATTTCATCAGTGTGTCTGAAAAAGTGAATTGAAATTTACAAAAGTTCATGCTAAAATGAACCAGCTAGTCTTAAAGATCAGTTAGTCTTAAAGATGCTGCTACAGTTCAGGGTTTTGGGATAGGGTAGTGTTTTGGGATTTTGTTCTTGGTTGTTTCCTTTGATGTGGAAATTCATTTCCCTTTGAAAGAAGTGTCAGCACGAGACACCCTGGAAGTATAGTTGTAAATAACAGCATACAGAGGGTTGTATTCACTAAAACTTGACTGAGCAAATAATCCTGAGAAGCATGTTTTAAAACAAACAAACAGATTGCTAAGTCTGGATGCCAAATTGGAAATTGTAAGAAAAGTGGAAGCTAGTGTAAGAAAAAGTAATTGTTGCTCTCTGGAAAGTTCAGAATATTTTTGTTTACTAATGCGAGTGTTACTTGACCAGACTGCTTCATTTCACATGTGCATATTATAAATTATTAATGAAAAATTTGCTGAAACATGTCAAACTGCTCTTTTTTTTTTTTTTTTTGGTGTATAGGAAGTGAACCCTAGTCTTTTTATGTTATTTCTAAATTTTCTGTTGAAGAAGTAATAGCTGGGAATACATTGATTTCATCAGCTGAGGTATATCTGTGGTTGTATTCCTTCTTTAGTAGAAGGCCACATTTTATGGATGGAGCTGGATCCGTGCTTCACCAATTAAAAGTATGGTCTTCAGTAGACACTCTTTCCCTCTTTGTGTGTGTGTATATATACACACACTTGGTTCCTATGGCTACAGTCAAGCTTACACAAGCACTGTGATGAGTACTTCCATGGCTACCTTGGTCTTTGATTACATTTGCTATAGAAACCTGTAAGAGAAGTGATTTGCTGCTAGTTTCCAATAACACAACAGGGCCTTTCTTTGCTCTCCTGGAGGCTGTTTACCTTCTGCGCTTGGGAGGTTGTGACCTTGCTGTTCTTGCCAGGTATTGTATTGCGATCTAAAAGTGGGGAGGGAAAAGCATTTTAAATAAATCAGATCCAATCAAGGTTATTTGTTTTATTATCACATAATTCTGTGTTATCCATTAGATCTTGTTTGTCAATTTATGCCAAACTAGCTGCAAATAAAAGACTTTTAAAGAGCTTTTCTGTACTAAGGATTATGTCACACCGTACATTGCTTTGCCAGGGAAGAGCTAAACAAAACTAAACTCGTACCTGTATTGATCACTATGGAGGTAAGAAGAGAAAAATGGTTTATGCAAGACAGTTAAATGCTTTATACTTGTACTTTAAAAGTTCCAATTTGCGTTTCTTGGCAATTTAATTAGACTTGATAAGAATTTCCTCAACTAGATACAAGAACCCTTTGTCTCCTTTCACATTTTCTCTTTTTCTCCCTTTATAATGACAAGCATTTCACTAGTGTGTTTTTAAGAGGACAGACAAGTTATAATGTCATTAATCATGTCTGCTCTGAAATTTTAGGCACTACATTCACCATTCTGATCTTAATCTCATTACTAATTCAGCTTGTTCAATCGTGCCTGTGGCCTTTAAAGGAGGCAATAAAACTGATCAGCTATAATTACAGAATATAATTGAGGTCCAGATCTTGGAAACAATGTAGAATAGATCTGTATAGTGCTGCAAGTAACAGCTTGCATGTTTAGTTCAGAGCAACTGAATGGGGGGATAATTTAGATTGGAGCTTTTCTGATTTGCCTTTTGAGTAGAATACAGATAAACAGTTACTCCAATTTAACTCTTGATTTTTTTAAAAAAACAAGCTTTTAAATCATATCTTTATTATTATTATTATTATTATTATTATTATTATTATTATTATTATTATTATTAATGTATATCCCCCCCCCTCTGCAAATGCATTACTTAGGCTGCATCCTTTTGTCCAAGACATGGGGTAAACCTCTGCCAAGCCGCAAGAAAGTCTCGTTGTGATCTAAACAGTTTTCTATTGTCCCAGGGCACCATTGAAACCTGTCCCTAACATGTGGCTGA
Organism: Phrynosoma blainvillii; assembly: GCA_026167975.1. Lineage (NCBI taxonomy): Eukaryota > Metazoa > Chordata > Lepidosauria > Squamata > Phrynosomatidae > Phrynosoma > Phrynosoma blainvillii. Next base: position 127,239,530 of record JANUYF010000001.1, on the reverse strand, counting down.
GGTTGCTTACTATGAGATTAGAATCAGTGTAGCTTTTCTACACTGATTCCAACTTATCTTAGGGACCGCCTCTCCCCGTATGAGCCCCCCCGTGCTCTTCGGTCAGCTGGGAAGAACCTACTATTACAGCGGAGGTCAAAGTCTACACAGACCTCGCAGAGGGCATTTTCCGCCATTGCCCCTAAATTATGGAACGGCCTGCCGGATGAGATCCGTCTTACTACAACACTTGCTGCCTTTAAGAAAGCAGTTAAGACGGACCTCTTCCGGCAGGCTTTCCCGGAATAACTCTCCTCAGAGAATGAACACTGGATTTCTCCTCCCCAAGCCTCCTGTTTGCTTGTTTGCTTGTAATTTTATATTGTCATGTATTTATTTGTTTTAATACTTTCAAGTTTAATTTTATTTTAAGGGGCGTGGGAGGGATGTGGGTGGAGGGATTGGGATATTGGACTGTCTTAACTATTGTATCTTTTAATTGTTGTAAGCCGCCCCGATTGCGATGCAGAGGGGCGGGTTAAAAATAAAATTTATTATTATTATTATTATTATTTTCTTGGCTACTCAAATAAAATGGGAATTAGGGTCTCAGTGTGAAATCCACAGGATGAAAATGTGGATGAAAATGTCAAGATGGAAACACTAGTAAGTGGTGGCCGTGTAAAAATTTAAGAGGCTTATCTATGATGTGTCCTTCCCCACAGCAATGATGAGGATCAGTGGCAGGAAAATATGACAGTATGTGGGATGGTTAAGATTGTTGTTCCAATATCCACTTGGCCACGTAGTTTACTTGGGAGACAACCATGTGCCTTGAATTCCTAAAAGAAAATATTGTATATAACTCAAATAGTGTAATGATAACAGAAGCCCAAACAGAAAGAATGACTTGATGTTGGTATGACATCTTGGGCAATTTGTATTACATGGACCTGGTTTAATTTTTTTACTACATGAAATGTACAATTTGACATGCAACCCATCAGCCATATAATGTTGCTTTCCAGTGTCTGGCAAACTGCCCCCCTTTTTCTAGTCCTAGAAAAGCAGCATAAAACATGAAACAACTCCTGATTAGCATATATGACTGAGCTTAATTTGTAAGCCTGTCCTGGCTACAGAAATATCTCAGTTTACTAAACCTCTTGACAAAGAAGCTTCTTTTCCAGTCTTTTAACACCCATCCAGCCCCAATGTCCTCATTCTCTAAGATGGATATTTTTTAGCAACATTGGCACTGGGAGGATTGTGATGGAGGACTGGAGAAACACAGATTGTCAGTGTGGGATATCTGCATATCTGCAGTAAACAATCCAATAAAGCCTGAGCTGGGAAAGAATGGGATTCGGCTCTAGTAGATCCTGCTGTAGTTGTGTGTGCATACTTTGTGTGCATACCTATGACAGGCAAGGTAAGTGAACAGCAAACCAGAGAGAAAACAAATAAGCCTTCCTCACCAGTTATCCCTGGCATGTCATGCAGCATAGGTGTGTTTATCCAGTAAAATGGGAATCATAAGAAAAGTGGAATCTAGTGGAAGGAAAGATGATTTCTGGATACATATTGGAAGAAGCTTTCAAGTGTTCTGTGTATATTGTTTGTTTTGATAAAATAGTTGCCGAAACATGTCAAACTCTTTTTTGTGTGTGTGGTGTAGGAAACTATCCCTGTTCTTTTTGTGTTATTTCTGCCTCAGGTACCAAATTTTCTGTTGAAGAAGTAATGCCGAAGAACACATCTACTTTGTTAACTGAGGTATACCTGTATTTTGTATGAAACGATTAGAGGAAAAAGGCCTTATTTCTTTTTACCCCCATGAAGTATGACTGCTGGTGCTATGGAAAGTAGAGTCAAGATTTAACAAGACCAGATGAACTTGACCCTCCTGGAACTAATGGCATCTCCTGTAATAGTACTTAATACAATTTAAAATATGCTGTTGGTTATCTTCCCAGAGGAAGCAGACTGCCATGGTGTAACTATGAGGGAGACGGCAAAAATTGCCTCCCCAAATAAGAATCCTCCCCCATGAATTTATCCTTCTGCTCCCAAATTTGTAGCATTTTTAGCATTATAGTAACTTAAAACCTCAAGTGAGCATTTGGAAATACTATGTTTTTTATTATTATTGTGAGCCTTCATGTTGTTTCCGACTTATGGCAACCCTACGGTGAACCTATTATGGTGTTTTCTTGCCCAAGATTACACAATCAGTTTCACAGGTACCCACTAATGCCCCCAAATCACCAGGTCCTCTCTTCCTGGAAACTAAGCCAAGTCAACCCATTTGGACGGAAGACCACCAATTAATGCCATGTGCTGTAAGGCCATATTACAGAAGAAGGAACTGGCAAAACCACCTCCGAGGATTCCTTGCCAAAAAACCCGTATGAAATTAATGGGGTCACCATAAGTCAACTGCCAACTTGAAGGCACACATACAATGGTCAGGTAAAGTTACCTAGGGAATGACTGAAAATATTACCCAGTTGTTCATTCTCCAATTCAAAATGTTTGAGTGGAAGCTTCTCCAGTACATGAAGTTCATTCAGATTGCATTGAAAATGATTTTTAAAAAGAAGAAGGAAGTTAAACCTGAGCTGCAAATACATTTAAACATATCAGTATCCCAATGGCTTTTATTATCCTGTCCACTGCAATAAAATACCTGAACTAAAAAGAAAACTCACTAGAATTTTTATTGAAATTTAGAAAAATTGGTTTAAAAATATAACTGATCTGGGATTACAAAAGATATATATTTCATGATTCATTTTTATTTCTGGTTTGTAGTAATTTACAGAAGGCATTGAAACAGGGTTAAACATTGGTTGAATTGTATGTGTCTGTCTGTCTCCACTCGGTGCTCAAAGGCCAGGACTGGATGTCTGTTGGACGTATAATTCTTACTTTACAATGCTTTGACTTCAGGAAGACTCCTGTTGCAACAAAATCCTACTTTTGATGTTGATCATCCAGGTGCTAGTGGAAGGCTGACAAAGGGAGGTTGCAGACTGCCAGAAATAGTGCAAATTGAGTCCACTTTTAGGGTTAGGGTTAGTGCTAGGGAATCATGGGAACTGTATTTTATTGTGGCACCAGAGCTCTCTGACAGGGAAGGCTCAATGTCTCAGGAAAAAAAAAAAACAGTTCCCATGATTCCCTAGCACTAACCCTAATCCTAAAAGTGGACTCAATTTGCACTATTTCTGGCAGTCTGCAACCCCCCAAAGTGGCAAGCAGAGACTTACAGTGGGGTTTCTGCTTAAGCATCCTGACTCATGAATAAACCTCCCCTCCATTAAAAATTCACAGTTGTTCCATTAAATATTCCAGGTCTTCCCTTCCCTTCTGTTCTGTCTTATACTGGAAGAAAACCTGCTGCAGACTTGCATGTAGAACCCTGCCAAGAGGCTATATAACTGTTAAATAAACCTGTTACTCAAAGGTATGTTACCCCTGCATCTATATAGTCTATATTCAACAGAGGATGTATAACTAGATTTACCACTACTATAAAACTGGATGATGTATGGAACCTATTCTCCATTGTACCTTAATTTTCCTTTTTATTAGAACCTCGTCCTTGTCTCTGGCTGTGTTGTAATCTTCTCATCCAAGTATTAAATGCTACTCTTAGCAGCAAATGCTCTTTGGCACAGTGGAATACATTCTAAGTCAGAGTCAGGAGGCTAAACTATAGCAAATGGAAACAATGCAAGGAGATGCAACCACAATGGTATATTTGATACACAGAGCAGCATATGGTACCCAACAATTGTTCCAACTTTTGATATTAATCCCTTTCAATAGCACTGGATTATGTATGCATTCTTTTTAATATCCCAGGCTTGATGACAAGATGTCCTTGTATCAAGAGTCCCAAACCTTTGGAGCTGCTGAGTATATTTGGTACTTTGAGAGAATAATCTGAGCACTCTCATAAATAGCTGCCATGGGGAAGGGATTGTCCATCCACAAAACAGTTCTCATGGTGGACACAGCAATACAGTTTCCCTAAAAGCAAACTTTTAAGGCTGAAAGGAACATAACTTGCCAAAGAACCTCAATTCAAAAGTGGATCTGGTATCTGAGTTCCAAACCCAACCACTACTTTGAACCCAGATTTTTCTACTTTCACACACATAGATGAGGTTCAGAGACAAGTACCTCAGCCAAGAACTGAGTACAAGGCAAAGATATGGTTATGTAAGGATGTAAATCTGCTTATTTTGTTCTAACATTCAAGAACAAAGCATTTCAAAAATTTATTTCCTGCTAGGCTTAATGATGATGGTTAATAGTACATTTTTTATATTTTGCATCTTTTCTGGGGAAAAATCAATTTTGCAAAAACTTTTGTATATAGCTACTCCCACAAGGCACAATAAAATACAAGGCAAACTAATGATGCTCAAAGACACAAAGTATCTATTCACACAACAACACATGTCAAAACAAAACCTAGGCAACACAGAAAACATGCCTTTTCTCCCCCTGCTCCTCAGGATGCTATGGTGCCACAAGAAACTACACTTCCCAGGATTCCCTAGCATTGAGCCAGGGCATTTAAGGTGGTCTCAAATGGGATTATTTCTGCAGTGTGTATTGGACCAAAGTTAATGTCATCTGAGCATTGCTTGGAGCAGGGGTAGGCAACCTTTCCCCTTTAAGGGCCGAGGGACTTCAGCTCCCAGAAGCCTCAGCCATGTTGGCCAATAGTCCCATGTTGGCCAATAGCTCCTGGGATTCTGGGAGCTGAAGTCCCTCGGCCCTTAAAGGGGAAAGGTTGCCTACCCCTGGCTTGGAGGAAGCATAAAACCACAACTGTTCATCTCAGGGTTTGGACAGGGAAAGACAATTAGGGAGGTACTGGGATCTGAACCATCCAAGCCTTTGTAGATCTAAACTAGAACTTGCATTTTGGTATCAGACCTAGCAATGCAGCAAATGCTGTTTGGCATAGTGGAGTGCAGGCTAGAAGTAGAATTACCTGTAGGATATGGATGTAGAAGATCTTACTGCAAATCCAACACGGAAGGAAGAGAAATACACAAAGCTATCTGTGCTACATCTTCCCCACCACACCATTTTTTTCTTACCCAGGATCACTTCTGTTTGGGGCTAAGCATAAAAACCAGTCATCCTCTAATGCTATTAAAAGAGGCAGGTGTGAAACACAAAGCTGCAACCATATTTGCTCTAATTATGTCATTCAAGTAATGAACTCCAAGTATTTTATTTTTAAAAGGTGGAAATAAATTATCTCCCCTTCTTACAAAATCAGAGTTTTCAAGCATTTCCTTTTTTTCTAGCCCAGATACATCTGTGTGCAGTTGAATGTTATCCACATTTTTACCATCTACTCCTAAAATATAAAAAAGTTTCAGCCATTCTTCATACGTATTCATTCTGCTGGTAAATAGTTTTGGAACTGCTGCTTGAGAAATTTTTGCAGTGGGCATGTACAGGCTATTGGCAGCATGCAAATATGATGTTTTGATGCATTATGAAAAGTATTTATGTATTGTCCTTTTTATGTGTTGAAGTTTTATATTTATGCATTGATTTTATACACTCTTCAGAAAGTCTTGATTATCCATTTGAGCATCTCAGTTGGTTTGAATGTTGGAATACGACTCTGGAGATCAGGCTTAGATTCCCCACTTAAGCATAAAAACCCACTGAGTAACCTTGGGCAAGTCACACACTCTCAACCTCAGAAGCTGGCAATGGCAAGCCCCCTCTGAAGAAACTTGCCAAGAAAACCTTGTGATGGGTTCACCTTAGGGTCACCATAAGTAAAAAATGACTTTGAGGCACACAACAGCAACTATAATCCAAACTAATAAAGACCATCTTTTAAGCATCTTGAGATGTGTCTCCTTTTAAATCCTCCATGCTATAAACAGCCAAACTCTGCCACAAAAAATATGCACCCCTTCACAGGAAAGTTCTCAGTGTAACCTCTCATTCACCAGATGTTAAGGAATGATGGCCCTTGCTCTTGGATCCACACTAAAGCATGTTTTTTGAAGGAGCTCTTCCTCTTTTGGTGTTAGGCCTATTGCTGCCTCTATTAGGTCTGACAGGTAAAGGCTTTCTCTGGTGATAAGGCACAGCTGGCTCAAGTTAACCATCAACATGGGAGATGGTATTGCTTTTTCTGGTGATGTCAGCATCTCAAACAGCAAAAGTACAAAAGCAGCAAGGCAGCAACATGGGTTGGGTGAGGTTACATGCTTGGCAGAATGGCCTGAGTGCCCTTGTGTGTCGTTTAGGAGATACATGGTGTATATGGGCAAGCAGGGTGAATTACACTATTATGCTCACTTGGGAATGAATGTTAAGCTTCTTCTGTGTTTCCTTTCTATGATGCAAGGCAACATGGATGGAATTTACAAGGTCTCTTCAACTGAGAGGGTCCAGCAGGTGGAAAAGGAACTAGCCACACAGCTGGCTGAACTGAAGACAGAAATAGAGGGAAATGGAGTTATGCAAGGAACGGCAAACTGGTAAAGATAATCATTTTTTGAATGGAAGAACCTGGCTGTAGTGTAAATGAATGAATCTTCTCCAGTGCAGGTCCCTTCTATACATATGACTGTTCTTCAAGGTTAATTGTAAGAATCTGGGTTGCAGTGTTAGATACCAATCAAGCATTGAACTTACACTGGTTTTTTGATAAAGTTTTCTCCTTCTGTGAAGTCGAAGGCTTTTACGGCTGGCATCCATAGGTTTTTGTGGGTTTTTTGGGCTGTGAGGCCGTGTTCTAGAAGAATGTATTCCTGACGTTTTGCCTGCCTCTGTGGCTGGCACCTTCATTCTCTGAAGATGCCAGCCACAGATGCAGGTGAAAAATCAGGAATACATTCTTTTCTCCATCTGTTTTGTCCATCCTGTTTTCTCCAGTTCCAATGAATATATTATATTGTATGATTGGCCTTCAGTCTTTACAGACAAAAGCTTTTACCCCATTCTGTAACATGGGCATCACATCTACATCTTAAAAATAGAAATGATCTCATTACCTTTATCCATGCTATCTAGGTCTTGCCATTTCTCCTCATTTTCTCTCCTCTTCTCATTATCCTCTCAGTTTCTCCAGCTCCTCTCTCTTTCTCTCTCCTTTCTCCAAAAGTTGTAGTGCCATTGATACAACTATATCATGTAAGGTCATGCCCAAATTATCAGCAGATCTAGATTGCCCAGAACTTGGAAATGTTAGTTTTTCTGGCTACATCTCCCAGAAATTCCTCCATGGAATTGTATTTCAAAAAAAGGAACTCTTCAAAGCTCGCATGATAGTTGATGACTGAATGTATCCTAAAACTGGTATTATATTCACAATGTGTAGTCCCATTAAGTGATGGGTTTGTCAGATCAGCAGTTTTCCATATACTCTTCTTCACGTTTCATTTGGCTGGTTTGCATTCTGGTGTTTTATTTTGACAGTGTTTAGCGAGTCAGATGATCTGGTTGCTATGAGCAAGGTGAAATAAAACAGCAGTCATCAGCATGAGCTGAGGGGGAATGTCCACATGCTCTGAGCTGAACAGTTGGTAGAGAGGCTTAGACTAGGGCTGCTGCTAGCCCAAACAATGCAAATTTCTTGAGTTTTTCAAATGGCTGACTGTGGCTGGATATATAGTACAGAATTAATGTTGTTTGACACTGTGTTAACAACCATGGCCCCATGCTATGGAATTTTGGGATTTTAGTTTTGTGAAATATTTATCCTTTGCTGTAAGAGAACTCTGGTGCCACAACAAACTCCAGATCCCTGGATTCCATAGGCTGCAGCCATGACAGTTAAATGTGTGTCAAACAGCATTAACTGTGCAGCGTGGTGGCAGCCTAATATATGCTAAATTCCAGATCAGAGGTGGAGAAACTTTGGCCATCTGATCTACCGTTCCATCTGCTCCACCAAACATTGCTAATGGAAAGGGACTGTGGGAGATGTACGGTAGTTCAAAATGTCTGGAGGACCAAATTATCTCCCCTGCCTCCGTTCTAGATGGACATTTAAAAACAAAAACAAACAAACAAACAAACAAAAAAAACCCTTTGTTGCTCCTTCCACACTGGTCTAAAACCAGTCTTGGTAATCTTTCATAGCTCTGTTCGCCTTCCAAAAGACATTGATTATTTCAGAAGAGAAAGGGAATTGGCACTGAAGAAGTGTTTACAGGTAAGTGCTGAAAAATACTAGTGTGAAAATACCCCCACAAGAAAACATCCCAGAACAGTAATGGGGGGGGGGGGGGAGAGAGAGACTGCAATGCTGCTGCCATCCTCTGCCTCACATTTTGTTGCTATCCACCCTTGAGTCGATCTCGACCCATGGCAACCCTATGGATGAGACATCTCCAAGACTCCCTGTCCTCCACTGCTCTGCCTAGTTCCTGCAAACTCATACCATGACCTAATAGAGTCCATCCGACATGCCACTTTCCTTTTTTTCTACTTCCCTCCACCTTTCCTAGCATTATTGTTTATTCCAATGAGTTGTGCCTTCTCACGATGTGCCAAAGTACGGCAGCCTTAGTCTAGTCATCTTGGCTTCCAGAAAGATTTTGCTTCACATTTACCTGAGAGTAAGTCTTGTTGAACTCAGCTAGGCTTTTTTTAAAGTAAAAATGTCAGGATATGCATGAACTTGGTTCTTTTAAACAAATTGTCTATATTCTCTATTGATTTCTCCCAAAACTGCACTCCAAGATGGCTTCCACCATAATTAAAAAAACACAAAAAACAAATCACAGTAAAATTGTATTACTATATATACTAATGTATAAGTCTAAAATTTTTAGTCAAAAAATTGACCCAAAAAACTTGAGTAGTCTTTTCCAGAGGTGAGTGTAAGTACTGTACTTTAACTCTTTAATATAAAAAAGGAAACATCCCCTGGTGAAAGGCAAGAGTGTAATCTGTCCTAAAGGGCACTGATGCTTTCTACTCGCTCATCTATCCAACCTTTAGTATGAGCACAAAGAGTTATGCCTGCTGGAATTCTGTAAATTCTTTGGCATTGTTTTCCCTTTGCTTCATCCTTTACATTTACATCCTTTTTATTTGTTGTTGTTGTTGTTAACTGCCTTTGCATCGTTCTTGACCCATGGCGACCCTATGGATGAGACATCGCCAGGCCCCCCTGTCCTCTACTGCTCTGCCCAGCTCCTGCAAACTCATGTCCGTGGTCTCTTTAATAAAGTCCATCCATCTAGCATGTGGCTTTCATCTCTTTCTACTTCCCTCCACCTTTCCTAACATTATTGTCTTTTCCAATGATTCATACCTTCTCGTGATGTGTCCAAAGTACAACAGTCTAAGTCTTGTCATCTTGGCTTCTAGGGATATCTCTGGCTTGTTCTGTTCTAGGGCCCATTTGTTTGTCCCATGCCCCTAAATTTTACCCTTGACTTATATCAAAATCATATCAAAATCCATAGTTTTGTCCCCACAACCTGCCCTCAACTTATACATGAGGTCGATGCATAGTTGAGTGTATACAGTAAAATATTGCTAAAGAACTATAACAAACCCATGGGGTTCCATGTATAAGTGTGATATGTCCCAAACAGCTGATAAAATTTGAATATGTTCTGTGGTGCATCTGGTCCAGTATTATAAGGCTGCAGTTTTTACATAATTTTTGGCTGTGTAAACATTTGTGTTTATAGTCACATTAGCAGAACCTTAAGTATAAGGGTTTTTCTCCTTTATGAGCAAAGAATTTGTAAAACAAGATAAAGGTCAGTTGAGTAACTGTTGGGTACAGTGGTGAAACCATTATCCTACTAACTCAACTCTGGGTGAAATGTGACCCTCCGGATGTTGTTGGATTGTAGCTAGCACCAGTCCTGGTGGGAGTTGCAGTCTATCAGTATCTGGGTGGGGGGCACACTTTGCCCACTTCTACACTAATGGAAAGGAGCTTCACCAGTGGGAGAACGCTCCAGCCCCAGATCCCCTTGCTATGCCTATAGCAAAATTATGTTGAGATCAGTGGTGTCACTAGGATTGGTGCTACTCCAGTGCGGTCATGGTGTCACCCGCACATGGACTAAAGGTGGATTGCAATCAAAACAAATACAGTGGGACCCCTCATGGATACGAAATCTGTATATGTTCAAGTCCTATTAAATACAATAAAATACAATAAACTAGTGTCACTTATATAAAATGGTTTGCTTTTCATAATTTATATATGCATATTTGGAATATTTTCAATCTGTGGATGCTTGAATTTGTGGGCAAAGAATCCGTGGATATGGAAAGCCGACTGTCCATTGTAATGAAGACACATGGTTAATAAAATGGCATGAAATGTGAGCATTTCCCTTCAGAAATGTCTCTTGAAATGCCTCCAAAAAAAGCAATGGTGCAACCCCTCAAACCATGAGATGACCCCCATAGATATACCCCCTCCCAGCACTATATACCAATGTAGGAGCAGGGCTGAAATGGGGTGTTCATGGCCATGTTTGAATGCCCTTGGAGCCAGAGACTCCAAAGCCCCTCATTCCCTTAGGCCTGCTGAGCATCCCATCCTGGAGGTGAAAGAGGTAACTTTAATTGGCGCAAGCGAGAGGAAAAACAGAAAGAAAACAAATTAGCACGGGGATAAAAATATTGCTGTCAGGCACACGCATGCTAGTTCTGTCTGCAGTGAACAACCCCAGGCCCAAGAAGAGCTTTTTCTTCTGCCATTATATCCCTGCCATCTTAGGGTCACTGTGCCCATCCTCCTTGATATAAAGGTCTCAAAGTAGAGAGCATTAAAAGCAGTAGGCCCCTTGTCCAATCTATATTAATCTGGCAAAAGGGAGGGGGTGGTTAGGCAAAGAAAACATTGGTAAGATTTTAATGCCTTCCCTTTTCTTTCTGGGGTCTTTGTATTACCCCTGACCACAAATTAGTCCAGACTGTGAAAGAGATGAAATGTTCGGGATATCACAGTGACAGTAAATTTGAAGTCTCAGTAAATTTAAATTGGAAAATGAATTTGACAGGACTCAGCTGCTACATCAATGAGATCCTGAATGCAAGACCTGGAGAGATGGTAAAATCCAGAGTGCCCTAATTTTGCTTTGATGTCCATAATTTACAGGTTGCAGAGGCAAAGCTGCTTGTAATTCAGGCCGATGTCCTGCAGAGGGAGTTAGAGAGCTGTCTAAAAAGAGAATATACACCAGAAAGCTTACCTTTATTACTGCACCAGGTAATATTTGTCTTTTTGAGATCTGAAGACCCATTTAGTATTTTAGCAAGCATTTTCTACTGTTCTGGTTTCCAGAGCTTTAAATGAGGCTTCCTGCTCACAGCCAGCTCTTTGTGTTTGTGTTGGAGTCTTTTGGATTAGATATTGGGAACAATTGTGAAAAGAATATCTTGTCCAAATGTAGCAGAGTTTGTGAGCCTCGGTGCTTGCTTTCCTTAAGTGTTCAACTGGTTGCTTTGCAAATTGTCGAGGATAAATAACTTATATTTCCCTGCCAGAAGCTGATCACTAGGTTTTTTTCCCCTTAGTGGCCAGTCTATGTCATCTAATGACAGTGTTTTACAATCAGTTGTACGTGCCAGGAAAAAAACCAGGTGCAATTTGTGTGAGGGAAAAGTGCAGGGAGGGAAGGAGGAGTGTGTATCAGATAAAGAGGGAAAAAGAAAAAGAGGAAAGTAGTAGGGAGAAAGTGTGTGTGCGTATGTTAGTGCACACACATGTGCAAGTGTTAGAAAATCTTGGTTATTTTGTTTGGATTTGGCATGGAAAAAAAAGCCTAACGGGTTCCAAAAGAGTTATTTCACCTTCTGACTACTGTGCTTTAAGAATCTGATACAGGATTAGCTATTAAGTTTTCTGGGGTAGGATTCTGTTTACTTCCGTTATGCTCTGTGCACATGATGGTACATACACCATAAATTACCAATGCGTTGCTCTTGCAGTTGTTCTCATCCAAAGGAAATGAAATCCTGTCATGCTGCTTCTAGGCTTCTCGCTACTGGAAGAATGGCGAGGACAGTTTTGCTGTGCTGCTGTTCCTTACCTTATAGAAAATCTGGTTGCGTGTGCAGTGATCACTTCCTTGCAGGAGTAACACAACAGGAGTTACAGATTGGGAGGCGTATAGCCCCCAAGTTCCAAAGAACTGCTTAGTTTCATGTAAGAGATTTAGGTTGAATGTTAGACCAGTGGGATTCTTAGCTTTGAATTTCTCCTTCAAACAGCTGATCATTGTCCTGACATAATCTAATTTCTTTGAAATTTCAGTAGCAGTTTATCATGAGGGCTGCAGTGCTGTTCTAGAAAAAAAAAGTTTAAATCTTTTTAGGCTTAAAGAGCTAGCTAGATTCATAGTTCCTGGCAAAAATCTCTTTTTAAAAAAGTAAAGTGGGGGAAAAAACCACATTTAAATACCAATATGAAAAGATAACCGCAGATAGCTTTTCCACTTACATATGTGATATTATTTGATATTCTGGAAGCAATGTTGCTGTTCTAATCTCCATAATTTATTGCTTTTGGTGAAGTTTTTTACAGACAGAATTACAGAGTTGGTCCAAAGCAAATATTTACACATGCTCAGATGGAAAAGATTTTGTCAGCACAGCAGTGTTATTGAACAACTCTATCCATTCTACCAGGTATGAAAGTCTCAGAGCTGCACAGTTCAAGTGTATGTGTTTTTCTTCAAGGTAAATAATGGGAGTTCAGCTATGACAATGATCTGGTTTTCTTTAAATGCAGGGGCAAAACATGTAAAAAAACAAGTATAGGTTTTCTTTTAATAAAATTGCACTTATAATGCCAATTGATAGCATGATGTGCTTCATAAGTAATAATGATGGTGCAGGCTTGAAAGCTGGTGCTTTTCTCCTTTCTTGGAAAAAATTGCTTTTATTTTTCATGAAGAGCCAGAATTTTTTCTTGATGTGCCACTTTTTTTATATGCAGGGATTTTTTGGTACAGGAATATTAAAAGATTATGTCACACTATACACTGCCCCCTCTCCACTGGTAGTTTGAACTGCTGAAGTCAACGTTAGTCCTGCCGTATGCTCCTGCTCCATGTGTAAAGCATTTCTAACACCAAAGGTTTAGAGAATCATCAGGAGCAGGCACTGGAACATCAATAAAAGTTGGAGATTTATATGACATGTGTTGCTGGAAGCCAAATATTTTGTAATGCTTGGCCATCTATGCTACAAAAAGTATGACATCTCCAAATATATATATCTTTTTAAATGGAAGCCCTCTCAAATTGACTTTTTAAGTAAAACAAACTCAGATTTTATTTGTATGATTTAATTGTCCCCATAAATGTCAATTCCTGCTCCTCAGATTTTCTCATTTGGAGAAGAAGGGTATACTATAAACTGTAGTGTTCTTGCTTATGAATCCATCTTTCTGGGGAGACAATGCCTCTTCTCTCTCGCTCTTACTCTCTCCCTAGAAACAAGTGGCTCATATTATGCAGGAGTACAATGATGCTGTTCAAAGGGCTGTGAGGCTCTCGAGTGCCCGGGAGAACTTCCTGACCGGAAAGGAAAATCCAACCAATTTAGTGACCCAAGAAGACCTGACTATTTACACACAATGGCTAATATGCCACCTGCATTCACTGAAGCCTATTCACAACTACATCCGGGTAAGATGATTGCTACAGATGGTGAAACAGAGGATGGAAACTCTAAGCTTCACTTCACGCATCTTTTAACATTTGTAAGTTGAAGTCATGGCCACAAAGGAAATGGGAGTATTGTATGCTACCTTGCATCCATCAGCAAGATGTGGGGGTCCTTTTCTTAAGTTTGTCACTCTCTCTCTCAGGTGCAAATTTCAGATGTTCAGTGGGTCCCTGGCAAGGTACGTCTTGACTATAGCAGACAGGAGTGGAAGTTGGTGGCTCCAATGTCAACAGGGTGCTAGATAACTTCTGGGTGGTTAGGCTGAACCTTAAATAAGCTGTCCAGGGTGCTGAACAATGCCCCAACTAGGGTCAGCACCTTGGAGAGCTCTTGAAAAAGAATTGGGGGCAAAAAGCAAAAAACAAACCCTGAGCAAATTTACCAGTGCACTGACATCACAGGCAAAAACACAACCGAGTATTCTTTGCCTAAGAAGACCCTGGGAAATTCAAGGGGTCATAAAATGACATGTAACTTAAAGGTGTGCGTGCATGCGTGCACACACACACACACATATAGAGATACATATACATACCTTCATGAAATGGAAAAGGCAGGAGATGAGTGAATCTAGATTCCTGACCAAAGTGCTGTGTGGAAAATCCCTGTTTTCATAGAGAGCCAGTGACATCAGATGACACAGACAAGGCCCTGATTGCCCACGTTCAACATCACCTGGCCCACAAAAGGGTGCTGGGCCAGAATACATTTATATTTTATTTATTTCAAAGATTTATATCCCGCCTTTCTCCCATAATGGGAGAATCTCCATTCCTGCCTCCTTCCCACTCATGTTGTCCGGGGTTGAGTTACAAATAATTTAGCAAGAGTGATTTTTACCAGCTGGATCAGGAGGAATGCATCAGATAATGAGCCCACTGCTCCAGATATACCTCTGTATCAACTCACACTTACATTTGACATTATCACATCCTTCTGTAGAAAACAGTAGCCTGTTATCTTATTTACTTGCTTCATGAATAGCAAGTAGAGCCAGTGTGGTATAATGGTTTGAGTGTTAGATTATGACTCTGAAGACCAGAGTTCAATTTCCAGCTTGGCCATGAAACCCACTGCATGACCTTGGTCAAGTCACATGCTCTTGGCCTCGGGAGATGGCAATGGTAAACCTCTTCTGAACAAATCTTGCCAAGAAAACTCCATGATAAGTTCATGTTAGAGTCACCACACACACACACACAGAGGAAATATTCTGTAGAAGTAGCAAAGTCTGATGGATACCAGAGCTTCTCTCATAAATGTCATGACTTGGGAGCATACAGCATATGGATCTTCCTGACCTGTATTTTTGAGAGAATGTCTGAAATCCAAATCTATTCCCATTAGCAGTATATATACTACAGTTCCCATGGTTCTTTTTTTTGGGGGGGAGTCATGTGTTAGGCTTGTTCAGTTTTCTTTAGTTGCACTTGGTGTTTGGTCCTTGATCCTGTTTGTGCTTTGCATACAAGGAATGCATCTGACATATCTATATTCATATCTTGTAGGTACTCCAGTACCTGCCCATCTCTCACAGGACAGAAGTGACTGTTGACAGACAGCCATCCTGGAATGATGGGGATGCAGTCAAAACTCTCAGCAAAACAGAATTCCTATCTTCCAATATTCAGCTCTTTGTCTGGCCTAGCATGTCTGTGCCAGATGGTAAGAAATAATTTCATTCACATCCCTTTGTCAGCTTGGTGGTCTCCAGATGCACTGGAGTACAACCCACATCATCCTCAGTGGTTGTGCTAGTAAAAAATGGTAAGAGTGACAGTGAAGGCCAGGGGTAGGCAACCTTTCCCCTTTAAGGGCCGAGGGACTTCAACTCCCAGAAGCCTCAGCCATGTTGGCCAATAGTCCCATGTTGGCCAATAGCTCCTGGGATTCTCGGAGCTGAAGTCCCTCGGCCCTTAAAGGGGAAAGGTTGCCTACCCCTGGTGAAGGCCATCTGCAGGGCACCCCACTGGAGAAGGGCCATAGGGCCTCTCTGTACCATGTAATCATTTTCAACACAATAGATATGAGGTTGTTGTGTATGGTCTCTGTCTTCTCCTAGTTCCCATTTTTACTGTAAGCAGAGCTTGGAAAAATTACAGTTTTGGACTACCACTTTCAGAATTATTTAGCCAACAGACTCATTGCCCATGCTATTCTGGGTAGCATTATCTAAAAAGTAACTTTTTAGAAATCTCTATTGTAGGAAACTGCAGTATTGATTCTGGGGAAAATGCCATTTTGTCCCATTTATCCCATCTCCTCCCTTTGTGTAATTGGTGGGTGCTGTGTGGATTGTGGTGCAATATCAGCCAGTTTGAGAGTGTGTAGGCACTTTCACTATACCTTGGACAGCAACTAAGGTCATTTCAGGATAGTAGCTTGGGGGAATATGTAGACTACTCAGTCTGCATCTGGCTATTAATTCTGAAGGGAAAATGGGCTTTTATGGAGACAGAAAGCTAATCAAAATGATTTGCTGCTTTGCTGTTTACTTTCAATAACAAGTTATCCAGAACCATTTGTTTTACAGATATTAAATAAAAGTTCCAGCTTTATGTGTGCTATAGATCTAAGCTGGATTGATTAAACAGAAAAAAAATTGATTAAGTAAAACATCAAAAGCAAAGATAGGGCAAAGTGTAGAAAAGGAGCACAGATGGCCCATTACTGCCAAGCAATAACATAATAAATTAGATTACATATAACTCTACAAACCCTCATGAGCCTTATTGAACTTCATCAAGTTGTTGCATAATGATTAAAATTCTTGGTGTGTCAATAAACTAGTGTGCAGGGGACATCTGTGTCTGGTAATGGGCTTTGAAGTGTAACTTGAAAAAGTCTCTCAGCTGAAGTTTCTATGAAAAAAAAGATTCAGCATACCATTGGGCAGAAGGAGGGTGAGAAGATAATGACACATTGATGGAGACCAGAGTTTGGTTTTCCTTTTCCTGCCCTGATCACCTGCAACCCCAAGGTAGCCTCCTACCCACAGGGGATATAGAGGATGCTGTCCCATTAACCACTTGGAGAAGTTATTCTTTGGACAGCTCATCAGAGCAACCAGATGTCCTAACTGCAAAGGAGGACAAGGCACCGCAAAGTGTATGACATTCCAGAAAAATGGAGGCCATTACAAAAGAAAAGCTAAAAACACTCATAGAAATATAAATTCATTTCATATGGTGTATTTACAGCTATATTACATATTCTGTATTTTATTATGTACTCAACTGTATTTTTCTAATGAACTTATCTTCATTAAAATGCCTTGTTGGTTTGCAATATACTCTGAGCAAAGTGAATGCTTAAAATTGTACTTTACAAGCAACAAACTTTTGCCTGAAGCTACATTTAAATCATTCTTTTCATTTGTCCATTGTGCCAAAATGAAGGGAAAAAAACCTTTCAGCATTTCCATTGTGTCCTCAAGCAGCCCATTGTCTAACACTTTTGCTGTCCTTTTCCCTTCTGAGAAACAAATGCAACCCAAACTCTGGGGTAAAGTCTTGTCTGCTGCTGCTCCTAGGAAAAAATAAGTTTAGAAGAATCCATCCTATTCCCCTATTTGCAGCAAGGACAGGCTGCCAAATAGGCCCATTTCTCAAATGGGAACAGCAACATGGTGCTACTCAATGTGCTGTTTCATCATGCTCAGAACGAAAGACATTTTGGAATTCATCCTGAACAGAATGTTGCAATTTAAGGCATGTCCTGGAAAAGAACATCTGGTCACCCTGCTGCTCATAGCCTGTCCAAAAAGAAACTCTCCCAAGTTTGGGAAAGTGGACTCTATCTTGTCCTTTGGTAGCAAAAAAGCCTTACGATGGGTCTAGGTCTCTTTTGCCTTTTTGATATGTGTTTCTCTTTTAAAATCTAGAGGTCTATTCATCTAGATGAATACCTTGAAAATAGCGTCTTGGAACATAAAAGGCTTAAATGGTTGTACCAAGAGGGGCAAGGTATTTCACTATATAAGAAAACAGAACTTTGAAGTAGTTTGTTTATAAGATACTAGAATAAGGAAAGAGGATGTAAGATTTCTAGAGTGTCCCAAATTGGGAAAGGTGTTTATCGTGGTGGCGAGAAATAAAAAGAAAGGTGTGGCCTTATATATTAACTCAAAATATGAGACATTGGAAGTGTTAAATGATAATCAAGGACATTGTGTTGGTGTGCAAATTATGTTAAATGGTGAAAAAAACTCTTCTGTTGGGAATTTACGGTCCATTGGAAAAAAAGGGAAAATTTTATAAACTTTTATTAAATAAAATGGAAAGTTTATCATTTGATGTATGTGTGATAATGGGAGACTGGAATGGAGTGGCTGCTCTACAACTTGATAGATTTTCAGAGAAAAAGATAGGATGTAACCAAGGCAAACTACCCAAAGAATTTTTTGAACAAATAGAATGTTTGTGTATAAGAGATGTATGGAGAGAAAAAAAGGGTGACAAAAGAGACTATACATTTTTCTTGGATAGGCATCAATCATGGGCTATGTTGGACATGATATTAGCTTCATCCCATTTAATCCCCAAAGTTATGAATATTGAAATAAAACCAAGACTACTTTCAGATCATAATTTGGTTGTTACATCACTTACCTCAAGGCGTACAGAATTTAGCTGGTGATTAAAGGAGGAATTATTGACTAATAATAGGATATGCAAAGAAGCAATAATTTGTATAGAAAATTACTTTAAAGAAAATATGAACAAAGGGATCAGTATAAATATGGTCTGGGAAGCAGCAAAAGTTATGGTTAGAGGTTTTTTTTTTAAAAGCCACCTAATTAAGAAGCTGAGAATGCAGAAATTAAAAGAACTACAAGGAAACTTAGTAGAAAAGGAAAAGAAATTAAAACAGTCCCCAAATAAGAAAGAATTGATAGTAGAAATTAAATTATTACAATAGCAGATTTCCCTGTATTTAATGGAAGATATGCAAAAGAAAATTAATTATATGAGACAAAAGATTTTTGAGGGGGCCAATAAACGGGGAAAATGGTTGGCCTATCAGATGAGAAAAGAAAAGATAAAAAAAACAAATAGTGTGCCTGAAAGAGAAAGAGCAAAAGTACATGGACCAGGATAAGATGAAAGAAATAGTTTTTGAATTTTATTACCAGTTATATAGGAGAGATGAGCTGCAAGAAGATGATATAAATAAATATCTAGACAAAAGTGTACTGGAACCATTCAGTGAAGATCAGAGAGAACAATTAAACAGAAAAATCACATCACAAGAGGTAATAGAAGCAATTAAGAAAGCCAAAATAGGGAAAACTCCAGGACCGTATGGTTTTCCGTCAGAATATTACAAAAAATTTGTGCAGCAATTAGCACAGCCATTATGCAAGGTAATGAATGGAATGTTGGAGAATAAGCTTCCTCCTACATGGGGTCAAGCTAATATTGCCCTGATACCAAAAGAGGGCAAGGATAGTCAAAATATAAAAAAAATAGACTAATCTCATTATTAAACTGTGATTACAAGATCTTTGCAACAATATTGGCAGAAAGGCTGAAAAAAAATATTAACAGATTGGATTAATAAAGACCAAAATGGATTTTTGCCTTCGAGAAGGATAAAAGACAATTTAAGATTCGTTTTAGATGTAATTGAACTGCATGAGTGAAAGACTGATAATAAGTTGGCTGTGTTCTTTATCAATTTTGAGAAAGCTTTCAACAAGGTAAATTGGTGATTCCTATTTTGATTCTTAGAAAAGAAAGGCAGGTACTAACTTTATCAAATGGATTGAAGCAATTTACTTTAGACAAGAGGCATGGGTGCTAGTCAATGGAGAAAAAAACCAAGAAAATAGACATTCAAAATGGGATGAGGCAAGGATGCCCCCTGTCTCCCTTTTTATTTTTATAGCCCTGGTGGCGCAGTGGTTAAATGCCTGTACTGCAGCCACTCGCTCATAGACCACAAGGTTGCGAGTTCAGTACCAACCAGGGCTCAGGCTAGACTCAGGCCTGCATCCTTCTGAGGTCGCTAAAATGAGTACCCAGCTTGTTGGGGGGCAATGAGCTTACAGTTGTAAACCGCTTAGACATCCCATAGTGCGATATGAAGCGGTATATAAATGAAGCTGCTTTGCTTTGCTATTTTTAATAGTTATGGAAGTGCTTACCAACAACATAAGGGAAGATGAAGGAATAAAGGGAATCAAGTGCAAAGGTTTTGAGTTTAAGCTGAAAGCCTATGCCGACGATATATTAGTCACCTTGTCAGATCTAGAAGATAGCTTAAAACAATTGCTAAATGTACTAGAAGAATCCAGTTGAGTCTCAGGGCTAAAGATAAACAAAGGGCCTTTACAGACTGCCAGAAATAGTGCAACTTGAGGCCACTTTAATTGTCCTTGCTCAGTGCTAAGGAATCATGGGAACTGTAGTTTATTGTGGCACCAGAGCTCTCTGATAGAGAAGGCTCAGTGTCTCAGAAAAAAATACAATTCCCATGATTCCCTAGCACTGAGCCAGGACAGTTAAAGTGGCATCAAGTTGCACTATTTCTGGCAGTCTGTAAAGGTCCAAAGACAAGACAGTGGTATTAACAAAAAATCTATCTAACAAGGAAAATCAAAGCATATCAGAGGTTTCGGGCTACCAAATCTGTACACAAAACTACAAATCCCAGGATTCCATAACATTGAGCCATGGCAATTAAAGCAGTTTCAAATGGCATTATTTCTGTAACGCAGATGCAGGCTAAGATTTTGTGATCTTTAGCAAAAGCTTTATTCACATTTTCTTGTTCACAGTTAGTGGACTTCCCAGCCCACTGCAATTCCCTGGAGAGAAACAAACTGTGAACTAGCAGTTGTGTCCTACGTCACCAGTGTAAAGGGGGCAATGCATGGCAATTGCTTCAGGTTTACTGAGCGCAGGACAGTCTGTGCATCATAAACAAGTCTGTCCTCCAGCAGACTCAGGAGGAATGGTTTGCAGTGGGGTGGGAAATGCCTTCCGGCACTTGAGGCAATTGTCTTACTCTTCCTAATGGTAGGGCCATCCCTGAATAGGCATTCAATGCCCAAGGCACCCATAAATGTTTTGAAAAACATGTTTCAGTAGCTGCTGCCTCCTGAAGCTCCACCATGTGTAATCATTATTGTGCTGTTCAAATGATTCTGCCTTCTTCCAGGGGCCTTATCCAAGGATGCCACCTTTGCACTTCCACAACACAGTACAGAAATTGAAGAACTGAAGCCTCAACTCAGACTTTTGCTTTCTCAGTTTGGTATCAACTACGATGTAGAAAACCTCAGGCATTCTGCTAATGAGATGGAACTTTTTTCCATGGTAATTTAAATAATGATTTAATATTGTATATGCTGATGTGATGCCATAGTGTTTGTAAAGAGTGTTCAGTAGTAACTGTAAGCCATTGCACTTTGCAAAAGGCCAGATTCCCATCTACCTTTTTTTCTTTGCTGGCATACTGCTTTTAAAAACCACAGTATGGAAACACTGGCAATACCTAAGCTAGCTAATCTTTGCCGGCATTTCATGTAATTTGGGCATCTTTCTAACAGAATGAATCTTGGCATCACCTTTCAATATAATGGGTTTCCTGGCTAGAAAGGATTCCAATTTTCTTCATTCTTCTAATACATAGATCAAGCTTTTCTGAAGGCAATAAGCAGAGTGACTGAGGCACAAGATAGGTAATTCCATCAAATGTGCCATTGCATGGTGTTGAATTTCCTTGATAAATTCCTTATGAGGTATGATAGCACCTTATCTCTTAGATTTATTCTCCTATTCCTCTAAGGCGAAATACCTAGTGTTGTTTCCCTTTTTTATTCTGACAATAATCTGGTAAGGTGGGCAAGGCTAAGGACCTTATCACACGGGGGTCTAAAGCAGTCCCATCCCTGTGGCGTCCCCGTCCCATCGCGCTTCCCTTACCCGTGCGATCAAACGACGTCGCAGGGAAACCCTGCCCATCCCCGTCGCACCCCGGTCGCATCCCCGTCCCATCGTGCTTCCTTACCCCGTTCGATCACACAACGTCACAGGGAAACCCCGCCCATCCCTGTCGCATCCCTGTCGCATCCCCGTATCATCCCGCGACTTTTGGCTTCCTGGTCGAAATGGGAATTACATTTCCCGCGACCTGAAGGAAGCACAATGGGACGGGGATACGACTGCTTGGACCCCGTGTGATAAGGTCCTAAGAGATAATAATGCACCTAAGTCACTCATAGAGCTCCTTGGCTAAAGGCGTGCAGGCAGGCTAATGCAGCTCCTAAGATTTCCTCAGTTGCCCATCCCTAGTCTAAAGAAAAAAGAAGTTTGGACAGACTCTGAGACTCCATCAGTGAGTTCTTTGGCTGAGAGGAGTTGAAACACACAGTGTCCACCGAGAGGATTAGATAAGATAAAGAACAGGGCAGAAGGAGAGAGGAAATTGGACAGCTGAAGGAAATAAGATCATATAAGCTACATCCACATTGCAGAAATAATCCAGTTTGACACCACTTAACTGCCCTGACTCAGAGCTATGGAATTCTGCAATTTGTAGTTTGTTGTAGCACCAGAGGTCTCTGACAGAGAAGGCTAAATGTCTTACAAAACTATAGTTCCCAGAATGCCATAGCATTGAGCCACAGTAGTTAAACTGTTGTCAACCTAGATTATTTCTGCAGTGTGGATGCAGTCAAAGTAACTTAACTACTTTGAAAGGAAGAATCAAGACTGACTGAATGCATTTTGCAAAGTAAAACTATTCTGCCACTGTACAGGAATGTTATGGGAAAAACTGAAGAAGAAAGTTTTCTATACTTCACTATGTAGTAATGAAAAGCTCAGTTTTGGAGATAACTTCAAAATCTGAGCCCTTTGGTGGAGGAAGGGAATCATGTAGAACATGCAGTCATCCAGATTTTGTTGGACTACAGTTCCCACCAACCTTCACCACTTACTTTGCTGGCTAGGTTTTCTGGGACTTGCAGTCCAACAATAACAGGAAGACCACATGTAGAGAGATCTTGTACCTTTGAGACTAAATGAAAGAAAGAAATTGGCAGCATGAGCTTTCCTAGACTTAAGTCTACTTCCTCAGATGCATGTTCTCCTTCCTTGCTCTAGTGTACCATATATTATATCAGAGGAGAGGCCCTCAAAAGAGGTGCTTCCCAAAGATGGCTGTTCTCTACCATTCCCAAGCAATGATATTTTTGTTCCAGGCTGCCTTAGCAAGAGCAGTAACGAATATCTTCAGAGGAAGATGCCTTTACATAAGAAACAAACTTGCTTCATGTGTTAACTAACTGAGGGTCTTATCTTCTATGTGTTGTTTTGATCTACTGTCATGGAAAATCCATGGCTCAAAGACAAAGTCCAAACCACCAATTACTTCAGAATCAATAAAGATGAACAATTTCCCTTCTACATACCTCATGTTCTATTTTTTTAAAATAGTTTCAGAATAATGGTAAGGAAAATCTGAAGAATTTTGCTCTAAATTCAACTACTAGCTCTAATTAGTGTAAACTCAGTGGATCTATAGATGAGTTGTAAGGAAACACCCATTGATTTAATGCAAGGATGGACAAAATGGGGCCACCCAGATGTTATTGAACAGTAATTGCAAGACATGTTGGGAACTGTAATCTAACAACATCTGGAGAACCACACAATTCCCGCTCCTAATTTAATGGAACTAGAAACTGGATTTAGGCTTCAGGTACAATTAACATTGTCAATGCTAAGTACAAATAGATTAAGTGAAAATAGCTTTTTCTGGGTTCGTGGTAATGATGCTGCATGGAAGAAAGTGATCTTGTTCTAGAACTCTTATAACAAAGTTACATAGATTAACACTTGCAGTGACCAATGGAAGTTGTATGCTGATTTCTAGAACCTGATGAGCATTTTTTTCCCTTGTGGCACTTAGGTTTTGCAAAAGTTTAGAAGTATTTTCAGTAAACAACAAACAATGAGAACATTTCCTGTTTATGATGTTGGCAATCCTGGATCAGAAAACTGGGGTGTGGTGGACTCAAAAATGGCTTTGAAAAAGAAAGCCAACTGGATTCCTTTTATAAAGGTAAAAACAACTCAATCGGATGTATTGATAAATTTATCTGTTCACACTACAGGAAACTGTTGTTGGGCCTCCCACTTCCCTAATTCTCAACCATTCTCTTCGTTGTAAGTGGAAGTCAGCATGTTGGCCTTGCTCCTGAGAGCTTCGTTATCAATTGTTTGTATGCTGTTCAGCGCAGGATCATGGCCAAATACACATCAGATATATGATTGACACTTTCAGCTCTGAAAGAGCTGATCTGATATTTAGACAGAGCAGAACCTGGAAAATCTACTTTTGAGAAGAATGGATATAATTACATCTTGAAGCTGTCCCAAACAGAGTAGTGATAGGATGATGTTCCAGGGTCCCAGAGCATTGGCCTACCACAGGAGGCATCAGTAAGGATGTGCAAGGTGTGTGGGTTGCACCAGGTGATCAAACATCTGCCTTTGGGCAAAAACAGGCTGTGGCTTTTGCTTGTGTCCCTTTAAAATGGTGGAGCTCAATGGGAGAGATGGTACGAGTGGGGCGAGGCTCAGTGGGAGGAGAAAGGAGAGACCTTGGGTTTTTATTATCTTTAAATTTTCTTTAAAAACGTCATATCTTACCACATTTTCACTTTAATCACATGGAGCTATGTAATGCAAATGCATTTGGGCTGTGCATATGATATTGTAATTTAAAAGTATAATTTTATTTTTGCTAGTTGTTTTAGTCATAACTGTGGCCATTACATTCAGTGATATATGGGAATTATGACAGATGAGTAACATTAGTATAGAACACATTACTAAGGATTCTGTATGGTGTGCTATGGAAGGAGGTCAATGGGGGGCATTCTTGCACTGGGTAATGCCAACCCTAGTGACATCACTGCCTACCATTGCTCAGTTAAGGAATATCTTTGGCATGTCACTATAGGTATTTATTTGCCCTACAAGGGGTCTTTAGGAAAAGCTCTGAACAAAAATGTAGAACAAAACCAAACCAGGAAGTGGTCAGGACTTCATGGAACTTCCTTTGCCCATTCTCACTCTCATCAGCTTGTTGCATTCCTGAAATTCTCCTGTATTAAAATTTTCCTTGATTTTTATAAACACTATTTAATTGGATCCAGACTAAAACTCAGTGTTCACATCTGTTTTTGAAAAATGGTTGTTTTTGTTGTTGTTTTGATGTTAAACAATGCCACTTGTTTAAAAGATGAATAGCATGCATTTCACTTTTTTATGGCCAGAAAAATGAAGGTTTGGGGAACGGGGGGGGGGGGGCACTTATAAATAAATCTTTTGATGCAACAGATGTGGCCTCAGAGCCAAAGTTTGCCCACCCTTCGAATAGAGTGTGATTAATGCACAAATAATTAAATCTCACTAAGAGCTAGTGTGGTGTAGCTGTTTGACTCTAGGATACCAGGATTCAAATCTCCATTCAGCCATGAAAACTCACTGGGAAGACCTTGGACAAGTTACCCTCAGAGAAAGCAATGGCAAACCCTCTCTGAACAAATCGAGACAAGAAAATAAGTCAGAAATGACTTGAAGGCATACAAAAATAACAAGACAATGCCAATCAGCTGTGGAGTAGGAAGATGGGGAGATGCTCCCACCAAGCCATTTCACAAGTATACCTGTGTTTGAAATTTACAGGTTGCTAGGATTTCCCCCCGCCCTTACCTCCCTGCATAGCTCCTTTTCAGACACATAAGAATTACTGTGTATGCTCATGTATAAGCCTAGAAATTTTAGTCAAAAATTTGACCCCAAAAAGCAGAGTAGACATCCATGAGTCAATGTAGGAATTATACTTTCACTTCAATAAAAAAGGGACCGTCCCCTGGTGAAAGGTGAGAGTGTTATCTGTCCTGGAAGCACTGAACCCCCTTTATTTTCTCATCCATTCAGCCTTTAGTTTGAGCACAAATAGTTATGCCTACTGGAATTTTGTAAGTTATTTGGCATTGTTTTCCTGTGCTTAAGCCTTTAGATCCTTTGTTACATGCCTCTAAGTTTTACCCTCGATTTATCCATGGGTGATAGCAAAATTCGTAATTTTGGCCCCAAAACCTGCCCTCGACTTATACATGAGGTTGACTTATAATCGAGTATATATAGTAATCTGCCATCAGAAAACTGATAATCTTCATCAAGGATGGGTAGTTTGTTGCCATTCAAATGTTATTGATCCACAATTCCCACTATCTTGCATCATTGGCTATGTTGGCTGGAGTGGACTGGCGTTGAGTCTCCACCTGGAGGCTACCTAAGGACAACCCATCATTGGTTGTCACAGACCAATCTTGCTAGATTAGGGGAAGGCATGTATTTTCCATGGCCGCCTTGTGTATTTCAGTTCCATGAGCATAAGGCCCTTGTCCCTAGCTATTGAAGTAGTTAGTACAATTTGGCATCCAGAACAGATTTTTGTGGGTCTAATGGCTGTTACAACTCTTTTACTCAGTGGGGTTATCCAGGACAATGACACTAGCTTGGTTAATATTGTGTTAGGTTTAGGGTCACATCTGCATGTGCAAGTCTCCTTTACATATCTGTCCTGTGTTCTTTTCTGCAGATTAAAGCTAAACAAGACCCATGGCAACAAAAACAATTAATGAAATTGAAACAGTGGAAAAAGTTAGACGAAATGTTGCTGGTTCAGTCAAAGTTTTTACAGGTAAACAGAAGTATTGATTAGCTGTGCTTACCTGCCTTCCTTTCTATAGGGAATTTTTAAACTATATCTTTGAGTTTTTGTCACATCTTTATTAAAGTTTGTCTCATATCTGCTATGCTGGGCAGAATTTGCCCATAAATATTACCTATTTAACTTTCAGTGGTTCAAAACAATTTAGAGTGTTCTAGCCTATCTAAGATAATTGACTGAGGAAGCATTGTACAGTCATTTACTCCAAAAACTTTGTTCATTCAGGAGGACTTAATGGAACTCCCTTTCTATGTTCTCTCTCTCTCTCTCTCTCACCATCTTTTGTTGTTCTTGTTGCTGCTGCATGCCATCAAGTCATTTCTGATGTAGGGTGACCTGAAGGCAATCCTATCATGAGTTTTTCTTAGTAAGATTTGTTTGAGAGTTTGTGTTTGCCTCCCTCTGAGGCTGAGAGAGTGTGACATGCCCAAGGTCGCTCAGTGGGTTTCCATGGCTGAAGGGGATTTAAACCCTGGTTTATGTGAGCCAGTGTGTAGTGGCTTGAGCATTGGACTACAACTCTGGAGGCCAGGGTTCGAATCCCAGTTTGGCCATGGAAACTCACTGGGTGATCTTGGGCAAGCAGCACACTCTCAGCCTCAGAGGATGGCAATAGCAAACCTCTGAAGAAACCTGCCAAGAAAACCCCATGATAGGTTTGCCTTAGGGTCACCATAAGTCAGAAAAACTTAAAGGCACACAACAAACAACAACTCCAGAGTTATAGTCTAACTCTAACCACTATACCATACTGGTTCTCATCACCTTTTAGCATTCTTAAAATTTCAAGTTTTCCTTGATTTTAAAGTTTATTTTCATAAACACTAATGAATAAGATCCAGACCACATTAATGAGACTTAGGTTACATGGAAATCAATAGATTAAAATAGTTAAAAATTAGCCTAAGTCCCACTGATATCAGTGCAATCTAATTGTGGCTAACTTAGCCTGGCTCCAACTTGATTGTCTTTGGTCCTATTGTCGATATACAATGTGAACACTTCCCTATTTATCTGCATTTGGGTTTTTTGTTCAGTAACCTGCTTTATAGATATTCTAGTGCTGGAGCTACTTTCCACAGGTTGTTCCCCACTGTATTATCCCTGTTCTTCTTGCATGCTATCTTCCAATGTGGATGTTGAGGTTGGGCAATCTGTGACCCTCATCCTAATTTTAAAAGTCCTCCGAAAGTATTCTTTCAAACCTCTTATATTAACCTCTCCTTCCCTGACAGCCTACTGGGTAGGGAGAAAAGGAAAAAATGGTTGCTGTGTGTGTATGCATGTGTGTATGGAAAGAAGAGGTCCTGCCTACTTGTGGCTCTGGCCACAATCATCACAGGTTTCAGTCCTATGTACCAGGAATAATGCTGCCTCAACAGATTAACCCCAGAAAATGACAGAAAAACAAGAGAGTGGGAACTTTACCCGGTCTTAAGGAAATGCACAAAAGTGACAAGCTTTGTGCTTCTCAAACTAGGGGGTTGGTGGGGTTGGGAAGATGAGATCCTAAATAAAATACAGTTCTTTCAGTTTTCACGTCTATGGTTGCGTCTACATTTCAGAATAAATGCAGTTGACACTGCTTTAACTGCCATGGATTAGTGCTGTGAAATTCTGGGGTTTGTAGTTTTGTTGGGATATTTAACCTCTGTCAGAGAGCTCTCATGACACAACAAACCACAAATTCCAGCTTTCCAGAGGATGGGCCCATGAAAGTTAAAGTGGTGTCAAGCTGCATTCATTTTGCAATGTGGAAAGAGCCTAAGGCTCTTTCACTTTCGACCATATTTTCTGCTGCAATGAGAGGATAAACCTATGTAAAGAATGCAGTGATCCCTGATATGAGCTCTCCTTCCTGCATACACATAGCCTATGGTAGCTGAATTGTGTCTTTTCTTTTGGCAAACTACAATATATTGTTGTCACCAATTAGATTTCCAATTTGGACCGGGTGATGGAGACTCTCCAGGAGCAAGCAGCAGCAGTACTGGAGCCAAAGCCTGTTACATCAGTTTTTATGACTTCTTTTAATTTGCAACAATATGACCAAATCTGGGAAAAGGTTTATCATAATCCAGAATTCCACCAGGTAACAGGAAGAGGAGTACAGTATAATATGAAATTTGTCTAGTTCTCTGTAGGGTTTCTGCCTACCTTTTGGGGAATGAACCTTCTGAACTGTGAATGAAGGCTCTGCAATGCAGGATTAAGTTCTGACATTGTGCTGCAGCTGAGCTTTTGTTTGGTGATCTGTATAAAACCACTGTCTTCTCTTATCTTGCCGTTATTTACATTTCGTTCCACAGTTGTCTGAAGTGATGAAAGGCATTCACTAATTTGAATTCATGCCTTTTATTATCTCTGAGGGTTGCAAAACAATGCATGGCACAGCAGTAGGTTTATTACTCAGTGACTATCAGGGTCAGAGTCAGGCAATCAGAGTCTCAAAAAGTTACTCTTTGGGACCATAACTCATGTATCCCCCAGTCCTCGTAGCCAAAGGCCTTGCTGGCTGGGGTTTGTAATAGCTTACCCAACCTCTGCATATAATTTGTGGTGATGCATGTAAGGCTCACATCTAACTGGTCATTATTTTAAGATATATCCACCCCCTTGGCATATTGGTTCTTTGCTGGTTTTTGACAGTATAAGAGATCCTCAGTCCTTTTAAAAGGTAATCCCAATGCATGAACATCAAGAAGAGTGTGTTAGTACTTTGGGTTAAATTAACTAAAAATCACAAAGCAGTGAGCTAGTTTTTTAGTCTCATAGGAGTTCTTAGCAGGTATGATGCTGAAAAAAGTGTAAGGGAAGCAAACCCCCACCATGGTTATTGGAAGTAGGCATATTTGAAACCCAAACTATGATATTTTACCGTCTTGAAATGGTGATTCAGCAAGACTTCTGCAGCCTAATTAGATCACCTGCATCATTGGGGGATGCCACTGTCAACAGAAACTAAATTAGATGGTATGACCCAATGAAACATGGATTCTGTTAAAGACAGTTTAGCAGATTACTAGGGATGCAGTGGCTCAAGTGGTTAAGACACTGACTCTGTTGATTGCAAGATTGGCAGATTGGCAGTTCAAGGCCTGAATGCTGCATGATGAGGTGAGCTCCCATCATTAGTCCCATCTCCTGCCAACCTAGCAGTTCAAAAGCATGCAAATACAAGTAGATAAATAGGTACCACTTTGGTGGGAAGGTAAACAGCGTTGTGTGCAATGATGCTGACCACATGACCACAGAGTAGTCTCTGACAACGCTAACTCTTTGGCTTAGTAACAGAGATGAGCACCGCCCTCTACAGTTGGACATGGCTTGACAACCCTGTCGACGGGAAATACCTTTACCTTTACCTTTGAATTTAGCAGACAGATGTATATTTGATTGGAGGAAATGATAGAACCTGAAAGAGCTATTTGGGATGGGTGGATGCCATGATACGTGTGATAGCAAACAAAGCAGCAGGAAGCCTAGAGGTGTCAGATGTGTGGGAGTTTTCAATAACCTTTGGTTTAGTACATATAATCCATTGGCACTATGATGCTGTAGTTCAAATCTACATAGGAAGAGGAGAAGAAATGGGTCATTAAACCCCAGGTTGAGCCTATACAGCCAAGCACAACAGCCTATCAGCCATGTATTCTTGTTGCTGAGATGCTTGGAGTACATTTACATTTTCCAGCTGGATCAGTGGGTTATGAGCTTGTTTTAGTGATTTATTTGCAATCAACCAAGCATTAATGTCTTGATACCTGGACTTTGTTCAAACCATGGTAAATGTACATTTTGTTTTAATGTTCAGTTGGTGTCACTGTTGCCTTACTAGTTAACCAGTGCATGTAATTAAAAGAGGATTAAATTGCCATCAAACAACAACTTGTGACATCATATCTAGGCTCTTATTTAAAAACAGCACTTAAATGAGGACAATTAGCCCTCCAATTGCTCTGGACCACAACTCCTATAATCCCTTATCATTGGCTGGGGCTTCTGGGAGCTGAACTCCAAAGCATACAGAGAGCAAATGCTCCTCATGTGTGGATCTGGATTAAATCAATGTGCATAAGCAGTGGTATGCATGAGTAACCATTAGGTTACAGTGGGAATGACAAATGAAAAACTATACCAAACTGCCTGCGCTAATTCACAGCATTAATTAATTTTATAAATTCTCCAGGAGAAACAGACCAAATAGGACATGTGGGAGGGTGAATGCACTAAAGAATAATGAAATGGAGAAGTTGTTTTTAAAACTAAGATATTGACAGCTCCTTTCTTCATCAGTTCTAAGGAGAGAGCAAAGACAAAGGTTAATTGAGAACAGAGTCAGAGCTAAGAAAAAGCTCCAATTCCCTGCCCCCCAAATTAAATTCCAGGCTCTGGTTCTAGTGACCCAACATCATTTGGTTACAGTCACTCTGGCAGGTCTCATATTCTGCATATTGTGCAGACAAATAATGGGGGCTTTCTTGGTGGCTGCTCCCAGGCTGTGGAACTCCCTCTCAAGAGAGGCTAAGGGAACATTCAGATTTAGCGCAGCTGTGTGAATAATCTCACTTCACACTTTTTGAAAAAAATGTTGCTCACATTTATCAGCACGGTGAATAAAGATGGATTCAATGATGTGGATGTATTCAAAATATGTTCAAGGCATGCAGAGTTTTTATCTCGGATCTATTCACATTGGTTATTCACACAGCTGACAATGTGAATCTTTTAGGGAAACTCAGAAAAAAAGCACCTGAGATCAATTATGACTGGTTAAGTGGGTTGTTTTTTTTTGGCAGCCCCTCCCTAAACTTAATTGGATGCATTCAAAATCCCTTTGAACAACAAAGATTGAACCCAGATTCTACCAGGATTATTTTCACCATCTGAATAACCCCTCGAGTGTCTCCCTCCTTGCTGTTCTTCTGTTAGTGAAATCTTTGGGTTTTGAGAATTGACTGCAATGGCTTTTAATAATGTGTTTTTTTGCTGATATTTATCTTTTGTCATTTAATGGATTTTGTTTTAAAGTGTTTTAATTCTATGGATTGTTTGATTGCATTTTAATTGCATTTTAACAACAACTTTTTATATGTTTTACCTATGTTTTTGCAAATGGTTTTAATTATATTTGCTAGGGCTGATGGGAATTTCAGCCACATCTGAGTGACCATAGGTTCCTCAGCCCGGAAGTCTAATCTGCACTGCAGAAATAATGCAGTTTGACATTATTTTAACTGCTGTGACTCAATGCAATGAAATTTGGGGATTTGTAGTTTTGTGAGATACTTGGCTTCAGAGAGTGCTGGTGCCCCACAAAACTACAAATCCCAGGACCCCAGTGTCAAAGCATGGCAAATTGCATTATTTCTGCAGGGCAGATTAAGTTAGTTTATAATTTTACATTTATATAACAGTGAAACATAAAAAAACATAATACGTAGTCCTTAATTATGGGCAGGAACAACAAACAAATGGTGATGATGATAATCCTGTCATGGCAAATGTTGAGAGAGGGCTGGAAAACAGCTACTTGAAGGAGGGGTCTACTTTTTCAAGAAAGAAGAAAAACACAAGGTGAAATTAATATTGCTGATTCTCTCTTTGTTATGCTTGTCTCTTATACTTAAATGTATAATGTGTATTCATAAAAAATTGACAAAATGTTTGCGTACAGTGTGCCACTTGTCAAACAGAGCAGAAACCCAGGTCCCTCACTGGCACATTTTGCTTACCAATATAGGTATGTGTGTTTAGGATAAAGAGCAAAGTTGACCATAGATGATCAGTGTGTAAAGACTAATCAGAGGGACTTTTACTTGTGGGTCTGAACATGGGACCCTTTCACATTATACAACTATAGGACTGTGCTTCCATTTGAACTGCTATGGTTGATCCAGTGGAATCCTGGGGTTTGTAGTTTGGTCAGAAGCACTGGAGGAGCTCTCTGGAGAGGAAATCTAAATACCCCTCTTGTAAACTGCATCCCAATATCCCAAGTTTCCATAGGATGCACCATTGCAGTTAAAGTGGAACTATAGTGCTGTAATTGTATAGTGTGAAAGCCCCTTTGTTCCATTCCATTGCTGCCTCCTGTGTGATGTTTGGTGCTGTGCTCCCTAGCCAATGATCTATGCTTCCATGTAATCTTTTCTCACATGTGTGCTCACCTCCTCCTCGAACAGTGCCTGCAGTAGTTCTTCCTGTTGCCATAGCTTTAAGTCCCAACTACTGAGCTTATCACACTGGTTATTTAACCGGCTTACCTCTCTCGGCTTAAATTTTAAATTGGCCAGCATCCGGACCCTATCGCAGGGATTTTGCCTCTGAATCTGCCACCCGCATTCATCCCTGCTCCATCCTTGCTCCCAGGGGCGTTCAGCATGCCTCTTTTCAAAACCAGGAATTTTCCAGCTTAAGAAAATGGCTGCCAGAGCACTCCTGGGAGCGGGGATGGACCTGGGTGGCAGATTTGGTGGCAAAATCCCTGTGATAGGGTTTGGATGCCACCTGATTTAAAATTTAAGCTGGGAGAGGTAAGCCCGTTTAATAACCAATGCGATAAGCTCCTACATATCACAGAACAGATGTTTCCATCACTTTTATTCACTTGATGCTACAAAGTGGACTTTTCCTTTCCATCTAAGTATTTCATCTTACTTTTTGTTTCCTCCCTATCTAACTTCAGGGTGTCAGCCTTCCTCTTCCCCTGCTCTCCTTTTTAGAGAGCCGCCAATATTTTGGAAAATTTGATAACTGTGGCTTAAAGCATAACATACCCAGCCACCAGCACAAAAGAACTTCATTTCTGCTCCGCCCCCTGCAGCGTTCCATGCATTTAACAATCAACTCTAGAGGATTTTCCAGGGAAGAACTGGGTTTTAAAATGTGTGGTTTAACCCTCCCAAATTGAGATTGTGGTGGACTCAGGGGTGGGGTGGATGGGGGAAGGTGGGATCAGGTTGGTGGGTGGTGTCATGCTGGGAATGAAGTGTGAACATGATTCCAGTATCTCAGCCAAAGCTAGAGATACCAGGATGAAATCAGGAAGCTGAACTGGAGTACTCATGATGAATATATTTATTTACGGGTGATAAAGAGATACTATATACAGTAGAAGGAACTGAACGAATAGACAGCGTTCCTCTCAGTACTCACAGTGGCTCTCAGCAACATTCACTAACTCACAACTCACTCTACAATAACCCACACAACAATAACCCATAAATGGTTTACATTAGACGCAGCCATATATACCCTAGGCTGCTGCAACTCTCCAGTCCATGGCATAATGTATTGCCTCATAGTGCTGACTGAGTCTTACATATCATAGGTGTAATATATAATACACATTTTGGTGTCTGACCACCTCAAGGACATTTATCGACATGTCCTGGCCTTGTCACACACACCACACACACACATTATGACTGTGCTGTTCACTAGATCTTAATTTTATATTGTCAAAGGCTGACAAGTGGTCACATAAGTAACCTAGGTCACCTAATTGTTCCTGCCACAGAAGGGTAACTCCTTTGTTTGTATCAGTGTCCAAAAAAGGTGGTGGTGTGTTTCTTTCTTTTTTGCTTTGATGTTTGTATGAACACATTCAGAGGTTGACATTTCGCCTCTGCCTTCTCTACTTGCTTCATTTTACAGAAGCACAGGTGAGAAATCCAAACAAAAGGAAAACATATATTAAGCAAATATCCAAAATATATGGATGCATTGCAGGAATTAAAAAAAGCCCAACCTCCACAGCTGCTGTGACTCATATGTGAGCAGACATAAACTGATACAGCAAATATGTGCAGACAGTAGAAATACGCCTGTTCATCAATGTGGCTATGTAATGATGTCCCATGTGGTTTTCCAAACTGATTTCAGTTTGGATTAAAACAAATGTGTGTGGCAGTAAGAGGATCACACTGGGTCAGGGATACTATACAGTGGAGTTGGGATTCAGCTCTCCTGTAGATTAAGCCAATATTTCCTCCTCCTCTCTAAAATTAATGAGAGTGCAGAGGTTTTTTTGTATGTGATCTCAATAGGGAGTTCACTTTTTAAAAACAAATATAAAGAGATTATTTAGTTTAGATGTGTCTTATAAGCTTATCACACGGCACTTAAAGAATGGGAATGGAAAGGAATGGAATGGGCCAAAAATGCATGTTACTGCCAGGAACGGCTGGGGGATGGGTTTGGGATTCCTGGCGGCATCGGTGGCATTCTCCTGTCCAGTAACATGCGTTTTTGTCCCATTCCGTTCCGTTCCATTTCTTTCCATTCCCATTCTTGTAAGTGCCATGCGATAAGCTTATTAGAAATCTCTTTGAAGAGCAGTGATTAATTAAATTTCTTCTTCTTGGAAAAATATATATATAGTCACACAACCACTTTGCAGCTGCTGGGGCTAGATGAGGACATGGATTCCAGCGACAAAGACCTTGTCCCAAGAAAAGGAGCTTACTTATCGCTCCTTTATTTGCGTCACTTGAGAATCCGGGAACTCCAGGTAAAAAAAGAAGAAAGAAAGAAAGTCTTGAAAACCATTTGCATGAATTTATTTTTCAAGGCTATAAAGGCCTTGTTTTTTGTTGTTGTTATGCATGTATGTATTGATTGATTTTGTTTTATTTATCCAATTTATACCAGATAATTTGCTTGGGAATCCTCAACTACTTCAGATCCATAGAAAGAACTCTCACAATCAGTACCTCAGGCCTTACCTTGAATGCTGGCCAATTGGTTTCCACAGCTGAAGATTCCTGTTGGGTAAATGCAGCCAAAGGTGGCACAGGTGCCTTTGGTGGGCTTGGGTCACATGCATATGTGCATTATACACCAGCCGACTATAAGGTGAGCCATTTTGTCACAGAATATCTGCTTAGGTGTACACATAAATAAAAAGTTGTAATGCAGATTCAGATGCAGC
Organism: Phrynosoma blainvillii; assembly: GCA_026167975.1. NCBI lineage: Eukaryota > Metazoa > Chordata > Lepidosauria > Squamata > Phrynosomatidae > Phrynosoma > Phrynosoma blainvillii. The sequence continues at coordinate 127,204,144 of JANUYF010000001.1, read as the reverse complement.
AGATTAAATCCTGTCATTTTAAAGGACAAGTCTATATTAATATCTTTAGGGGAATTCCCAGCCTTCTTTCAAAGGGAAATGGGCGCAGCTGTATTTAACCACGCTGACAAAATGTGGCTGAAAATTCAAGTCTGTTTGTCTTTCTGGAAGAGCATCTGGCTGCTCCCTATCCAACTCAAAGCTGCCCTTTCTTAACTGCTAGCCATGCAAGTTTGAATGTGGAAAGTGCAGCACATACAAGCAGACACAAACTTCCCTCTGAGATGGCAAAGCGCCGTCTTCAGAGCAAGAAAGGGGAGGGGCAACCACACGCTGGACACCCCAACCCCTTCCCCAAAACGTCCTTGGAGCAGCCAGCCCTCCACACGGCCGGCGCTCCGAGGATGATCTCCCGCTGCAGCGTCCGCACACGCTGCAGCGGAAGAGTCGCCGAAGGTGCGCCGGCAGCCTTTTGCGGCGCACCTTCAGCGATTTGTGGAAGGAGTGCTATTTTAGCGCTCCTTCAAGGGGCGGCGAAGCTGCGCCGCAGGGCCGAGGTGTGCGGATACCTCGGCCCCGTGGCGCAGCTTCCTGGGGTGGCCCCATGCCACCCGTCTGCTTCCCCCCTGAGTCACTGCTAAATTCCCCAAGTCCTCCCTGGCCCCCCCCCCCCCATATTTCTGGAAAACATACAGTGTACATCCTTGATTCGTTTACTCAAGTGCAGGAGCTTGGATGGAGGTGAGGATTATCGCAAGCTAAATCACAGCCGAATCGCCAGCCGCCATCAGCCCGGGTCCCAGCCAGACTCAGCTGGCATTTTTTAGAAACCAGAAAGCATCCTATTTTCTAAAAAGCTCCAGCTGAGCCCGGCTTGGACTCGGGCTGATGATAGCCAGTGATTCGGCAGCTATTTAGCTTGCAATAATCCCCGTCTCCATGCCACCTCCCAGCTGCAGCCCGGGAGGCTTGAGTCATTTTAAAATAACATGCGATAAAGTCGTTGGTCTGCTTCATCAGATGCATGGAGGGAACTATTGCCTGGGAAGGACCTTTATAATCCAACTCTTTGAGTAGCTGTAGAAATGCAAAACCTGTATATAGTTTTAATTAAGGTTTTTGAGGGATAAAGCAGGAGGAGAAATAAAGCAGGAGGAGCCCTGGTGGCACAGTGGTTAAATGCCTGTACTGCAGCCACTCACTCATAGACCACAAGGTTGCAAGTTCAATACTAGCCAGAGCTCAGGCTAGACTCAGGCCTGCATCCTTCCAAGGTCACTAAAATGAGTACCCAACTGTTGGGGGGCAATGAACTTACAGTTGTAAACCGTTTAGACATCCCATAGCGCAATATGAAGCGGTATATAAATGAAGCTGCTTTGCTTTTGCTTTGTTTAAGGCCAGGGTGCCATAGTCTCAAAGGTGCTATAAGATTCTCTTGCATACTAATATTCCAGACTAACATGGCTATATCTCTGAATGCACTGAAAAAGTTTCCTTTACCAGAACAGGAACTGTACTCATGGGCGGGATCCTTCTGCAGATGCAGTTCTCACTCTGTAAATGGAACATCTTTCTGCCTACATAGAGAGGTTAGGTCATGCAAGGTTTTCCTATACGTTTGTGTATAAGTGTAATGTGTCTAAAATGTAAAAATAATTCAGACAGAAATGCCTGAATTCATGTAGAATAATATGCAAGAAGTACTTCCACTGTTTGACATTAACATTCTCCAGATTTTGTGCTTCCAGATTTGGTTATCATAGACATGTTGGCAATGTGAAACTAATATCTGGTCAACAGAAATTTGGGTTCACTCTCTTTTGACTTTCCAGTCTACAAACTCACATCCCCCTCTCAAGTTCAGACTCCTCAAAAGTCTCACAAACTCTATCAGCAAAGCTAATTTGATTTGTTTCTTGTCAATTACAACCTCTTCTCCCAAATTTCTAGAGTCTCATTTGTCAACAAGGGCATAGAGTGACCATTAGTTTCTACATCACAGAACATACACTGTCCCTATTCCCAAAATTGCATTACAAGTGGATGTGAAAAATGCAAAAAGTCATTGTATTACTGACTAATAACTTTGTAACTAGCTTTTTCATTTTTTAAAAATGTTGTGTAGGTTCACAGTGTACAGTTTATGGAGTTTGCAGAGGTAGAAAATCATGATGACTTTTACACGGTAGAAGACATGTACATTCACACACAGGACCAGAGGGGGGCTTTTGTGATATATGATGTAGCCCTCCAAGACCTGAAAGAGCTAGAAAGACAGCTCTTGCTTGTGGCAACCCAGTACATCGAAAGAGAGAAAGGTAAGGTGGAAGCACAATTACCAACTTTGCAATATCATCAATGCAACAGTGTAGAAAATGGCACTGTCCAAATGTGACCACAGAAAAACGGATAGTAAAAAAGAATTACAGAATCAGGGATGAATGTTCACAAAATGATAATCTGGACATACTCTAGGAACTGGTCAGTATGCCTCAGTGAGTGACCAAGTTGCACTATTCTCCATCTCCAGTTAATAACCTTGAATAAGCTCATTCATCAAGTGCAGTAGCCTTTTAACACTACACAATTACAGCACTATGATTCTGCTTTAACTGTCAGAATTCCACCCAATGGCATCCTGAGATTTTTAGTTTGATGAGGTCCTAGAGCTCTCCAGCTGAGATTTCTATTTACCGCTCCCTAAACTGCAGATCCCAGGATGCCCTAGAATGGAACCATGGCAATTAAAGGGGAATCACAATGCTATAACTGTGTAGTGTGAAAGGCCCCCTGACTGGTTTCTTATGACTGTGGAATATTTTCACACAACCAACATCAACAAGCATCATTAGTATCACAGTGCTCGTGTCTTATTAAATGGTACTATGTGTTTTAAAAAATGACCTTTTTGGACCTGAAGGTATGTTGAGGAATTTGAAAAGTTGCCATGGGGAACTCTACAAAATATCTGCCACAGGAGCATGTCTCATCAAGAAATGACTTGGGTGTGTGGGTATGGATAGTCATAAAGCCTGAGGAAATGAATTCGTATTCTGCTCCAGAGCTGCCCCAGAAACACTATGTGAGTGCCACATGCACCAGCGCAAGAGTGAGGCAAATCCATCTTGCTGTTCAGATGATTGGTCAGGCCAACCACACATTGGCACTGATGCCCTGTCCTCCTCGGTTCCATTGCTGCCACTGTTGCCTCACTGGCCACAAAAGGAGCTCCCTGATAAATGAGCCTTGATGGGAAAGGTGCTTCTGGTGAGGTCAGAATGGGGCACTCAGCCATTTGATCAACTAGGAGAGGGTAGCATGACCCCCTCATTGATCACATGGCTGTGCACCCCATTCTGATGCCAGGCAAGTGACATGTTGACAGAGGGCTTTGTTGGAGGGGATGCTTGTCTGAGAAGGCGGCAGCAATGGAGTACTTGGAGCATCGAGGAGGAAGGCTTGGCCTGGCTTGGCTGGGGCGTGGGTGTCAGGAAGCACTGGCGCTTTAAGGATGGTGACACTTGCCTCTGGCCCAATCCCTGCTGTCCACATTCAGGAAACTCCAGATTTCCTTGAGAAAATGTAGAATAACCTGGGAAATCTGGAGTAGCCTGCAAAGTTTTTTTTAAAGCAAATTAAGAGCAGTTTTGCTGCAAATCAGGTCATACATTGTGTAAACAAATTGTAGTGGATATGGGGTTAGTTCCAAGTTTTTGGCCAGTGTAGACAAGCCCTAAGAGTACCAATAGGATTCAGGTAGGGAGGACTGCCAGGCAAAATATAGAACAGGGCTCCTGTGCTTTTAACAGTTGTATACAAGAGGGAATTTAAGCAGGTGTTACTTATCATACAAAGGACATCTGCTAAAATGCAGTTGCCTACATAACCATTAAAGGCACAGGGCCTCTGTACAAATACTTCTGGGTTTAGCATGGGGCCCTGGAGCATTCTGGGGAAAGGAAAGAAAGGTGGCAGGACAGCTGATGTCCAGCACTTTACTTTCCTAGTTAAAATATAAGAAGATGAGGTGGCCTCAGAAGGTACTAAGGGGGGTGTTGTAATGTTTAGATATGCCATGCCAGAGATTCCCGCTATTGATTTCCTGAGAGCTTCCACAGTACACAACTGACTTTGGTGAAACATCTGAAGAAATCTTTATGGGTAGGTAGACTGCTAGTTACTGCTGGGTTATGTGAAGAAGAGCAACCTTCTGCCAAATTAAAACACAGGGTTGGGGAAAAGAAAGCACAGCCAGAGTTTAAGCTGGGGATTCTCAACAGCTAGTTTTGTGGCCTCTTAGCTTGAAAGTTTGTTTAGAGCAATATCTGTTGCACTCTCTTTTCTCTTTCCAAGGTCATAAAGCCTACAGCGATTCCAATAATAGCAACTACTTAGGTTGGGCACACACGTCAGTGGATCGATCTGCAGTACTGCTTGACCTTTGGACTTGTGAAACAGGTTTCTTGGAAAATAAATGGCAGGTGTATATAAATATATGCAAGCCAAATGTATTTTTTTTTAAAAAATCCAGAATTTGCAAGTAATTTAGTGGGTGTATTTGTATGTAGTGGTTTAAACGTTGGATTATGACTCTGGAGGCCAGAGCTTGAATCTCATCTTGACCCTGTAAACCCGTTGAGTGACCTTGCATTAGGCACACTTTCTTAGTCTCAGAGGATGGCAATGCCACCCACCCCCCGAAGAAACTTGTCAAACCTCCTCTGAGGAAACACCATGATAGGTTTGCTTAGGGTTTCCTTAGGGTCACCATAATTTGGAAATGACTTGAATGCACAAAACAACAACATTTGTATGGTATACTGTACATATAATCCTCACGTGGAAAACACTGTTGTTAGCATTTCAGGGTTAAATTTAGTTTGCTGTTGTTGTTAACTGCCCTTGAGTCGATTTCGACCCATGGCGACCCTGTTGATAAGACATCTCCAAGACCCCCTGTCCTCCATTGCTCTGCCCAACCCCTGAAAACCATACTTATGACGTCTTCAATAGAATCCATCCATCTCATATGCAGCCTTCCTCTCTTTCTACTTCCCTCTACCTTTCCTAGCATTATTGTTTTTTCCAATGATTCATGATTTCTCATGATGTGTCCGAAGTATAACAACCTGAGTTTTGTTACCTTGGCTTCTAGAGAGATTTCTGGCTTGATCTGATCCAGGACCCATTTGTTTGTCTTTTTGTCTTCCATGGAATCCTTAGCACTCTTCTCCAGCACCACATTTCGAATGAGTTGATTTTCCTCCTATCCTCTTTCTTAACTGTCCAGCTCTCACATCCGCACATGGTAATAGGGAATACAATAGTTTGTACGATTCTAACTTTTGTGCTCATTTGTATTTGTATATCCTTGCATTTTAGGATCTTCTCTATTTCTTTCATAGCTGCCCTTCCCATTCTTAATCTTCTGATTTCCTGGCTGCAGTCTCCATTTCATATTTTTTTTTTTGGATCCCAGGTATGAGAGTTCTTTTACTATTTCTTAAGGAAATACATTGACTAAGGGCCTTTGCAGACTGCCAGAAATAGTGCAAATTGAGTCCACTTTAACTGCCCTGACTCAGTGCTAGGGAATCATGGGAGCTGCAGTTTATTGTGACACCAGAGCTCTCTGACAGAGAAGGCTCAATGTCTCAGAAAAAAAATACAATTCCCATGATTTCTAGCATTGAGCCAGGGCAGTTAAAGTGGACTCAATTTGCACTATTTCTAGCAGTCTGCAAAGACCCTAAGATGGGAATGTAGCTAGTACTGTATAAGGTTACATGCCCACCCTGCGCTGGGAGGACGTCCTTATGCCATGCACCGTGTGTAACGGCACGTGGAGTCAGGACGTCTTCAGGGAAGGGTTGGGGTGGCTAACGTGTGGCTGCCTCTCCCCTTCCCTGCCTCCAACATGACGCAAAGGGCCCGTCTGCAGAGGCCCATAGTTTCTAGAGTTGTAGTCCAATGCTCAACCCACCACACTATGGTGGCTCTCCATACTTTGAAAATTAGCTGGGAGCCAGAAAATGCCAGGGAAAGATCTGAGCCCAGGTGCAAACTCACTAAATATTTCTTTCATACTGAAATGACTTAATGGTTGGTATACAAAATTAATATAAAACAAATGTTTAAAAAACACCAGAAAGAAACAAAGCCTTTCCTTAAATGTGTTTTCAGCTCCTAGATTGTTACTTTGAAGCGTACCAGCATGCTTTAGCTATGGAAGAAAGATTTGCTTTGGCCCAAGTAGTAACAGATGTCATGTACAGACGGCCTCGTTTTGATTTTGACCTGGAATATTTTGTGAACATTTATAAGGATGAGTGTACTTGCCTAAGGCTTGAGACACAGCTGGTGAGGGGTATATTGAACCAACAGGTGAGCAAACTTAAGAGCTTGTGCATGGTACAGCTAATGCTCATTTGAACCAAAGTTGTTCCAGGGCAGAGCTTGGAAAAATTGTTTTGGTGTACTACAGCTCCCAAGGTGTTTGTCAACATACCCGGAGGCTATTTGGTGGTTTACTTTCTGGGAGCTGTACTCAGTTTTTCAAATTCTATGATGTGGTCAGCTTTGTAACTAGTTTTCCAAGGAACTGTTCAACTATACATGAAATTACAATTGTAATTTGAATACATGATGGTTCAAGGTGCATGCTGGAACTTATATGTAAACCTTTAAATATTGATATATGTAACCTTTGTTAAAATATATGTATCATTCTTGATGGTTGTTCCAGCATATCTGCCTGCAACACTTACAACACCCTTGAAATGTTATTTAATGTCATGTGCTAGAAAGTTTCCAGCAGTTGTTTTTCTGTAATTTCACAAGAAAATTTTGCTTATTTGATTTTCAGATAGATAACCAGCGTGACTATAATCATAAGATTTGGCATGATGGTCCCAAAGGTGGCATCCATGAATTTGGTTTTCCTCCATATATTGTTCCAAAGCAATTAATTGCTGTTAATAACAGCCTGTAAGTAATATTTGTTTTTCTGCCAGTTTAAGGCCTACTTTTACTGTCCATGTTCTATAAAAATGCAATGCAAACAAGTCCTACTACTATTCTCTTAAAGCAACTCTAGTTTATATAAGCTCATTAAACCTAGATGACTGAATAGTTTGCAACTCAGTGATCACCAGCAGCATAGCTATTTCTCATGCTTAAGTTGAAAAATTAAACAACTAATTGCTTTCCTAGCACACACACACAGTAGAGAGAGAGGGAATAGACCCTCTGGATCTATTGGCACTGGATCCATGAATTCCACCAACTGCAGATTGATCATTAAATGGGTGGTGACATGAACGTGGACACACTGAAGCACCTGTGTTCACGGCGCTGCCATTTAATAATATGGGACTTGAACACGTGCGTTTTTTCATATCTGCCCTGGATCCTGGAACCAACCCCCCACAGATATGATGAGCCTTCTGGATATGTATATATAAAATTATTTGTGTTTTGCACACACCTCTGGGTTTGCAATGCTTCTCTGGGCCTTTGCAGACTGCCAGAAATAGTGCACATTAAATTGAGGCACTGCCCTGGCTCAGTGCTAGGGAGTCATGGGAATTGTATTTTTTTCTGGGACATTGAGCCTTCTCTGTCAGAGAGCTCTGGTGCCACAATAAACTACAGTTCCCATGATTCCCTAGCACTGAGCCAGGGCAGTGCCTCAATTTAATGTGCACTATTTCTGGGAGTCTGCAAAGACCCTATGTCTAGTGACCCTTCCATCATATGGAAGTTTGAGAGTTTTAAAAAACTCCAATGAATTTTCCTAACTTTGATTACTCAGAGTCATCATGGTCATTTTGCTGTATTTGAGGTGAACGACATCTATAAGTTTTATTTTCTTCTTTGGGTTTCTTTGTCCTTTATCATTATCTTGGCTGAGAAGACTCTGGGGGGTTGCAGACTGCCAGAAATAGTGCACATTGAGTCCACTTTTAGGGTTAGGGAATCATGGGGACTGTAGTTTATTGTGGCACCAGAGCTCTCTGACAGAGAAGGCTCAATGTCTCAGAAAAAACAACAACAATTCCCATGATTCCCTAGCACTAACCCTAACCCTAAAAGTAGACTCAATTTGCACTATTTCTGGCAGTCTGCAACCCCTGTCTCTTGACTTTCTTTTAAAACAAGTACCCTGGTTCTTCATTTCATCATCCTTGGCTTTCAGAATTCTTTTTATCTTTTCCTTTCTTTAAATTAAAGTACAGCTTTGAAGAATATTTATTTGTTGGAGTTCCACCCATCCCTTGGCCTGGTATCTTTAATTTCGAAAGCTCTGGGTCATGTCCTTCAAGAGTTTCAGCAAATCTGTAGGCCAAAGACCGCCAAAGAAGCAATTAAATTGGACAAACAAGTTCTTCAGCTTGCTCTGGATACATGGATGACCCTGGAAAGTCCAGGATCTTTTTATGGCTCTCAAACACAGAAGGAAGTATGTTTGTATTTCTCTTCATAACTGTGTTGAATTCATGTTATACTATATATCTTTAGTCAAGTATGCAAAGGGATCTTGTAGCACCTTTGAGAGAAAGAAAGGAGTTGGTAGCGTAAGCTTTCATAGACTTAAGCCTACTTTCTCAGATGTCAAGGTGGACCTTACCATTTGCTGTAGTGAGATTTTGGGTGTCAATAGAAAGGCACCAGATGTTAGTTAGTTACTTTGTTATTGCTGTATTTGTTTTTCCTTCCAGAGACATGAAAATGTGATTGCAAGATTTTTCTGCTTCAGATGCTAGAATTTCTTGCTTAGCTTTTGGTATGATGCAGTTTGACCTGGGTGGCAAAGGGACTCCATTGGCTGCTTTGTCTTAGTAAAATGTCTTTGGCCAACTCTGCCCTTTCTTGGGAGTAAGAGTCACTGGGCTCAAGACACTGCTGTTGGTGCTTCCAAATATTCATAACCCCTGTTTTCTACTCTACACTAGGAACACAAGTTATACACAACTGCATCCCCCCAGATGTTGCTGGACCAATTACTATGCTGCCTAAGGCCATGTTTACATTAGCCTTTTTGCACCATCATTATGCTACTGGAATTGTGATGTTTCCTTTTACACATTGGTTTTAGTCCCATGATTATAGTGACCATTCCTGCTTTAGCTCTCCTGAAGGTGGGGGTAGCTTGAGAATATAGTTGAGTAAATTCCTCAAACATTTCAACATCCCTTGACCTAATTAGGCTATTTGCTAGGGAGGCTGTTGTAATTTTCCCCCATCTCATTTTTCCTGCTTTTTTGTTTTGTTTTGCTTTGTTTTCCTCTGTTGCAACTCTTCTATCCCTTCCCTCCCTTCCTCATTCTCTTTTTGCATTGTTGCACATTGGTCATATTCCATATTGCAATTGGAGCCAGTATAGTGTAGTGGTTTGAGTGATGAACTAGGCACTGGGAAACCAGGGTTTGAATTCCCACTCAGCCATGGAAACCCACTGGGTGACCTTGGGTTAGTCACGCTCTCTCAGCATCAGAGGAAACCAAAGCCAAACCCTCTGAACAAATTCTGCCAAGAAAACCCCATGATAGATTCACCTTAGGGTTGCCATAAGTCAGAAATGACTTGAAGACACACAGTAAGAAATTGTTGTAATTGCAGTTCCCTAGCAAAGAAAAGGAATATATAAAAAGAAGAACAATGTGAAGAAGATCAAGGAACTAAATGGGATAGGAGCTAAGGGCCTCTGCAGTCCGGCCCAAAGGGCCAACCTAGAGCCAGAGTTGGGGCAGGGCAGCCGCATGCCGGCTGGCCCGACCCCACGACGATGCTGTCGTGACGCTGCATACCATTATGCATGGAAATGGCGCTGAAGAGCTGTGTGCTGGCTCTTAGGGTGGCCTTTTGCCGGCCCTGAAAGGATCGGCATTTTGCTGTTCTTTTTGGGCTGGCAAAAGGGAGGATTGGGGCAGCAGCATGGGGTTGCCACGGCCCCAATCTGCCGCTTCCTGGGGCAGCTCTGTGCTGCCCATCTGCAGTGCCCCTAAATTTCACCAACAACCTCACTGGAAAAACTGTTTCTAAATGGGCTTTCTCGCTGCTGTACTGCTATTACAGTGAACTGTAACAGATAAAGGGGGGAAATGTATTGGTAATAGGAAGTATTGGGGAAATTGAGGTCACCCCCCCAACTTCTTTCATGGTGATCCCTGGTGTCCCTTACACCTTCCCTACTGCAACTAAAGTGAGAATGGAGGGTGGCACTGGGACTTACTTTCGATCACTACATCCATTACATGTCCAGAGCATATTCACATGGGGTTGCCTGATTTCTAAACTGGAATACTTGTGAAAGTGGTCTTTCACACAAGGGGGCGGGGGGAGAAAGAAAAGAAACAGAATAATAGACTTTTCTTTGCTGACAGATGAATTATAGCTACATGCAAAACACCCTCCTCCTTGCTACTACTATTCCACCATAAAAGCCTTGTTCAAAAAAGACCTGGGACTGATGGCAGGTGCTGTCCAATATCACCTGGAAGTCTACAAGTTTACTTCATGTGCTCATTATAGTCATGCTATTCACACTAAAGTATCTGTTCCTACAGATCTGTCAATGCTATCCATGTTTCGTGGTTGGTACTATGGAATAAACACAAATATTTAAGGATTTTTTGTTAGTAAACTGGACAATTGTGATTTTTTGCACTCTTGAGAAGGGCTGGTTTTGAAATAAAAATGTTTATTAAATATTATTTATAGTTACACAAACATTATGTAAAGGAGTGTGAGCAGATGAGCCTGCTTGCTCTTGTGGATCATTTGATTCTCTGTTTATGTCCCATTTGCTAACTTAAGTTTGGTTGTCAGGAACATAACATAGCCTTTTCTGTTGCTGCACCTAGTTTATTTAATGCCCCAAACATGAATTCATCTCTACCCCATATCATTCCACTCAAAGCTAGACAGAAACCCATCAGCCTAGCAGGCATTTGGCGTTATGGATATTGATAGTCATCTATCCAATTAATTGCCACTCTTTGTTCTTTTATTTCCTATTTTTTCCATTCTGTTGCTCCTGTTTGTTTTTAACTTTTAAAAAATGTTATTTGTTTTATCAAGTCCCCCCCCCCCCGAAAAATGAAATACAACTGTGATTTATTTTAATAAGTGGAACAAAGGGGGGGGGGGAATCACCAAACAATATTCCTTTATAAGAGGCACTACTGTGAGTTACCTAGAAATGTTCACAGCCCTAACATTTTTGGCTAAAATTTTTATTAAATTTGAATTATGAAAACATATAGGATGATGAGAAAAACAGGGCTTGTATTGTGTTGTTTATTGTTGTGTACCTTCAAGTCATGGCGACCTTAAGGCAAACTTAACTATGAGGTTTTCTTGGCAAGATTTGTTCAGACAAGGTTTGTATTATACAATAATAAAATATACACTGCCTTTCACTCAGACATTCCCAAGCTAAGTTACAATAGTGTAACCAATAACATAGCAGACCTAAAATCAATAACACAATTGAAATGACATTCTTTTTATTTATACTTTATAAGTAACATGTTTCCTTGATAGTTATTCACAGAGGTTCTGATTGAAGATCCATCTCTTGTAAAAGAGATTGCTGCGTCAGCACTGAAGTCAGTAATAATGGAAGAACAGAATAAAGGGAACAAAGAAAAACAAATTTTAATCCTGAACATCTTCTCAAGGCTTCTTGAACTTCTAGTCCTTCGCTATCGATTAATAGAGGCAGCATTAGAAAGTGCACAGATGGGCAGGTTAGTACTGGGGAAGAAGTTTGTTTTATTGAGCCCTTTATGATGGTGTGGAGAACCTATGGCCCTTTTGTTTTTATGGATTTCATCAACTATCAGTCCCAGCTAACATGGCTAGTGGGCAGTGCCAGAAATGATAAAACCACTTGCAAGTCCAGCGATTCCCCACTGTTGCTCTGTGAAAAGACAGATGGTAGGACTTGCCGTAAATCACCATTTTAATCTTTTTTGAGACTCAGCTGAAAGCTTCTTTGCAACAATAGAACTCTTGTATACATGTGAATCTATCATTTCTTCAGTCCTTCTAAGCCACTACTGATCAATATGCCTTCTTTAGCTATTACATCCTTGGTAGAGAGATTTGTTCCCTTTCACATTCATTCAGCCACCATATAACTTTAAACCCCATCATCTATATATCATGGGCGGAGAAAACCATCGCTCTCCCAATGCACTTAGACTCTAGGTTGCAATGAGATTTGTTATCCAGCAATGACTGGAGGGCTACAAACAACAGCAACAAACAGATTTTAAGCATGTCAAACAAACCAAGAGCTGCAGTGTTTTCTGACACTAATGGTGGCTAGATAACTGGTGCAAACATATAGACCCAAATGCTATTTTTAGTCTGGATGAGAGTAGACTTATTGGATCAGTGGAATTTACTTGTGTATTGGTTCATCATTCAACAATTGATTGAATAGGGATGCTCTAGTTGGGACTTGCAAGCTGCCTTGAAGCCTAGGCTGAGAGGAAGGCAGGATATGAATTAAATACGTCCATACAAACATAATCACATGAGTTTAAAACTCATAAGAAGGGATGATGACATATATATCTCCAAAAGAATACATGTTCTTTCCCCTTTTAGACTGTATAAGGAATTTGCAGGAGAAATGGGTTTTGATGAGTTCCATCTGTACTTAAGGCCTGTGTATTTTGAATTTGCAACTCTCAAAGAAAAAGGAGACCAGCCTGCATCAGTATTTATTACTTCTCTACTAGATCATCAGGACAGTAGTGTTGACAGGTAAGGCAGAGCATTGTGAGTAGTTAGATAATTGTTGTATGTGGACTAGCACTTGGTTTAACACATCATGGTCCAGATCAAATTATAGTATACAGTTTTGTATAGAACTGGGATGGACAAAAGGCAGTTTGTGGGCCACACACCCCTCTGGGTCATTTTAGGCCCAGGAAATAACTTTTTTAAATACAAGAGAGTGAATTCTCATCATTTCCTGTTGCTAAACAAGGCTTTTCCTGAGCCTATAATAGCTCAGGCTGCCCCAAAAGCATGATGAAAATTGCCTCACCCCTGCCCCGCCCCCGCGGATGATTGAGGGCATGTGGGAGCAAACATTTAAAAAAAAATTGCAGGCAGTTGCAATATGGTGTGTGTAACCATCCAAGGTCTCCTGGAAAGCTGATGCAGCCCCCTTGTTTTCCATGGTTGCCCACCCCGGTATAGAACAAACTAGTCTTAGTTAAATACGTCCTAATTTTTGGATTTCAGACGTTAATGTAAATAAAGTGAGACTGAAAGCTATATTTTCATGTTTTCAAAAGTAATAATAATAAAATAAATGCTATAGTTTCATAACAGGAAGAAATTAAGGGGAAGTGCATAAAAGGTGTGCAGTTAAGTTTTCTCTGCCAAATTAATCTATCTTTGTATTTTCTACTCGGCAATATATATTAATGCTTAAACTGGAATATTCATTCCAGTTTAGTTGATGCATTACTGAGAATGGATCTGCCAATTGTGCCCTTGTGAGTAATCTTGAAAGGGCAAGGTATAGATGCTCTATATGCAGATGAACACAGGAGAAACCAGATATGCACCATTGCTGCTGCCACCTTACTAAGGCAATCTTCCAGACCTTCATTGCTGGAGCATACCCACAGAGCCTGGGTCTACACCACCACCATGCTATATGTTTTCTCACCATTATTAGGTCAGGTCATCATGACTCAGAACTTTCCATCTGTCCTTGACAGATTGCTTGGCTGTCTTCCTCCTCTTGACTGCTTGTCCCAGGAACAGAAATAAAACCTGTTTGCCAGGATCTGTGGTTTTCACACTCCAGGCAAGGAAATGGCAAAAAGGTTTTGTTAGATGTGACACAGAAACAGTTGTTGGGAAATGCAAGCAAAAGGAGATCCAAACCATGCTATGCAATATGAATAGCACATCAGTACTATGATCTCTGGTGCCTGGTATGGGTTCACTCACTCACCTGTCTTTCTATGATGTGCCTGCACTGCTTGATGGATTTCACAGATCAGTGCAGATATTCAGTATTTCACAGATGAAAATGAGACATGTGTGGCTAAGCAACATCAAGAGTATAGTCAAGTGACAAAAGTTAACAGTGACAAAGAACGTACAAAATAGGAGAGCTTGCAGTAGTTTCATTTCCCCGGAGCCTACTGGGAAGGGCAAGATCCAGCTCCTTCCTCTCCTCCCCTCTGCTGAGTTGAGCGCAAACTACGTTTGTACTTTCAACTTAGTTTGCAGCAACTGAAGTAAGCTGAAGACAGATGGGGGGAAGGCTGCATTTACACTGCTGAATTAGTGCAGTTTGACACCTCTTTAATTGCCATGGTTCAGTGCTATGGAATTCTCAGATTTGCAGTTTTATGAGATATTTATCCTACTCTGTCAGGGATTCCTGGTGCCACAACAAACTACAAATCTCGTAGGATGGAGCCATGACAATTAAAGCGATGTCAAACTGCATTAATTCTGTAGTGTGGCAGCAGCTCGTGTGAGAGGAAGAGAGAGAAACTTAAAAGTAGTTGAAAAAGCAGAACAGAGGATTAATCAAGACTATTCCTGCCAAATCAGTATACAGTCAGTCCTCCATATCCACAGATTCAACCATCCATGGTTTGAAAACATTAAGATAGATAGATAGATAGATTCCAAAACAAAGCAAACCTTGATTTGGCCTTTTTATATATGGGACAACATTTTACTATGCCATTGTATTTAAAGAGATTTGAGCGTCCATGGATTTTGGTATCCACATGGTAGATACCAGGTGCTTACTGTAGCTGGAGGGAATGAATGTTGCATTGTTGTACCAATAAGTGGTCATCCTACCCACTTTTTCACTTTTCAGTGGTAGTCCCTTGTGCATATATTCAATGGGCTTGTCTAGGACGTACACATAGCTGAGCACTCACACTTTGTGGACTCAGTTTACAAAGTTAGGACTATAGCCGATTTTGATTTCTTTAATTCAGGGGTGGGCAAAGTATGAGGATTTTCCACACCTAGGAACAACGGTGGGGAGCATCATTCCACAAAATGGAAAAAATATTAATAATAATCAAACCCAGAAATATATAGAAGTTCAGTTCTGCTTTTGTAACTCCCCTTTGAGAGCAAAAGTCAAGGTGTGATATAATTCTGCATCTTGTTTTAAAGAACACCACCAGACTTGGCACTAACTTGGCTTCTTCTCATGATTCAACTTCCATCTTCCCCCTCCAGGGTGACCTGGCTAAGGATCATGGTAATAGTTCTACAAACCATTGGTTGAGAAGACTGATTTTGTACAATGTATGGCTTTTTATTGGTACACTTTAGAAATCCATAGTAGCATTCAGAAACAGGCATTTTAATTTGCTACATGTACCAGTCATATCAAACCACCCTTCTTTGAAAAAGATATGCCACATCTCTCCTTCTAAAATTACTGCTTACATGTGCAGGATTGGTCAGCATTTGGGTATACTTCTAATGATGGCTCTCCATCTGTGATATGGTTGGATATGTGTTTTGTATTAAAAAAAGAAAGAAAGTTGTAATTTTTATAGTAAGAAAATGTAAAGATAATCAGAAAGGAAGCAAAAAAAAGTTTTTAATTTAACTGCTAGGTAAGATAATTTTGTGGTTTTTTTAATTTTAATAACTAAGAAATACTTCTCTCTTACAGATATATTCCATCCAGTTTAATGCTAGACATCCAGGATATTGACAATCAAATCGGCAAATTTAGTTTTTGCTCAAGAGAAAGCATTCTTCAGGTGCCATTCTTTTCCATTCAGCTTAAACTGAAACACTAAAATAATTCTATTTTAACACACATCTCACCTTGAGTTTGTTTTTTGTTGATCTAATTGTGCATGGGAACGAGCAGTATTTCTGTTTTTGTAGAAAAACTGCAACATGACAACTGCATGGTAGCAGTTAGATGTGTCCTGTACAAAGCTTTTGGGAAATGCAAGCAAGAGAAGACACAGACCATGTTATGCAGAGTTTATAGCATTTCAGTCCTATGACTTCTGATGCCCAGCATGGGTTTGTTCACATGTTGCTATTATAATAAATAATAATAATAAAATTTATTTATATCCCGCTTATTGTCAACAATCCAAGCAGCTTACAGTAAAAAAGCCCCACAACATTTTATCCAAACCAACCCTAGCTCTCTAAAACAGCATTAAATAACATATAATTAAAATTACAATAGACATAAAATAAAACATAACAATATAAACTTAACCTATTTGGGCAGGTACGGTACCCTAAACTGCCTCTACTGCATTTCCCATCCATCAACATGATGGGGCCACGATGGGGATGCAGGAGTCAGAAGGACCTAAAATCCTGGCCAGGATTTTATGTCCTGGATTATGGATTATGTCCTTCACTGCCTGATGGCTTCCACTGATCGGTGCAGATGCTGCATTGTTGTACCAGTAAATGGCCTCCCTAGCCATTTACTCACTCACTCACTATCTAGTGGTAATCCATTGCCCATACATTCTGTGGGCTTGTCTAGGACATACACATAGCTCTACGCCTACTCTTTGTTCAGAAAATTAGAACTGTAGCTTGACCAACCATGGGGTGCATCAGTTGCAAATATTCAAATTCTTGTCATATGTGGTAAAACTTATTATTGTTTTGTATTGCATGCAATTATTCCAGATTCCATGTGGAACAGGATCATGTGTCTGAAATCATGTAAAAAAGATTCCATCCTTTGTCAGTTGTGTAGCTGATATATGCATGACAAGAATTGTGTGACTTCCCATTATTGTTGTGTAATTGCTTGTCTTTTAATGTTTATCCTTCAGATGTTATTGAATCCTTATGGAGTGGGAAATTTGCAGATTGCTCTTGCCTGCCAAGTCACTCATAAAAACACACTCCTTGTGGCTATTCAACAGGCTGCATTTTGTCCCATGATGCAACCAACACGAACTGTGGACATGAAGGTTAGAAGTCATGGTTCCCATCTCCCTAAGGGCCAAACAGCACTAAATATGTAATTATTTATATATAAATTTGGTTTAGAACAAAACAAAACAAAGACAGTTCCATGGGCTGCTGTCAAAAATAGAGAGGCTGAGTATGGTTATAATCCTTTCCTTTTCATTCACAATTGGACCCTTCATAGGGATGATGGGAAGTGCAGTCCAATTTTGGAGTAGCACAAGTTGTATAGTCCTGCTCTAAATACTCATCTTTTTTTTTTTTTTTTGCTGTGTGCCTTCATGTTGTTTCCAACTTATGGCGACCCTAAGGTAAACCTACTTCTGATTAATATCTATGAGGGTCAGAAAAACTTGGAGGAACCATTTCAGCTTTGGCTGGGATGTTACTTTGTATGCACAGAGCGGGAAGTAATTACATAAATAAAACACTGCATGTTTTATATCATGGATGAGCATGCAACGAGGTTGGGGTGTGTGCCATTTTTCAAATGGCTGGAGGTCCTTCTAGAGTATGTTTTTGAACAAAACTATTTCATTGAAAAAAAATCTTTTTGAAAAAGGTCATAGTGTAGGGGTAGCCACTGGTTTCGTGGGTGCTCTCTGTGCCCAAGGTTCATATGATTCCTACATTTACTTTACTGCAAAAACAATATAAAGCAACCCATATCTCTCCACTGTTTGTACTGCAACAACAGATAGTCCATGGAATTTAATTTGAATCTGGAGGTTTCCTTCACCCGTTTCATTTAAAAATCTAAATTGAGCTGTGCTGAATCAGATGAAAAGACAATGCAGATGAACTTTCGGTTTCCACAGTGCATGGGCAGATACTTATAAGAAGCCCATAAGCAGGACATGAGCATAATAGCAACCTCCCACTGCATCCATGGCAGCTGGTATGCAAATACATGCTGCCTTCAATACTGGAGGTAACATATAGCCATCAAGATGTGCAGCTATCAGTAGTCTCATTGTCCATAGGAAGCAGGTTATGCCATTATTTAATTAATTTATTATATTTTCATCTGAGGAGATCAGGGTAGTATAGTTTTTATTGTCAGGGATGATGGGAGTTGTAGCTCTTCACCTCTGGCTCTAACTCACCATCTTGTTATGCAGCAGAGCTGACCAGCTTTGATCAGTGGTTGATGCTTCTTTCCCAAGCAGCAGAGTTTCAGAGAATAGGCTGAAGACCCTGACAAACTCTCCAAGCCTTCTCTCTCTTCTTCCTGAGATGTCTCCAAACCTCTCCAGGATTCTTCTGGCTCTTGTATCTTCCCTCAAGACACCAGACAACTCAGTAGTCTTATATAAAAGATCTACTTTATTCTACTATATATAAATACTATATGCCCTACAAATCACAATCTCTACTCCACACTACACCACAATATGCATTGGCAAACATTGCACTTATAGCCATTGTTAGTCACCACCCACTAGTCAGTTTCCATCCAGTGGGTGTGTACATTCATTTTGATTGGTTTACATAGATCATCCCATACTTAAGACCAACCCAAGTATTTCATCATTTTACCTTGACTACTTAATGAATCTCAGGTGTTTGCAATCTACAACAGGTGTTTTCAATATACACTCTATAACTTTGTCCTTGGCTCTCAAGGCTTCCAAATTACATTATCCTTTTCACCTGTGTAGCTTCATGATTGTTGCTGCTTAGTCACTGTGACTATCACATACATGTTTTATTTCTATTACTGTATGTCCCATGTTGCATTTTCCTTAACATTTATGCCCTTCGGTTATCATCACAACAACTCCGTAAGGTCAGTTATGTACTGTAATTTTTCTCTGCAGGGACATCAGGTAAATTATCTACACTAGTGGTGCAGTGGTTAAATGCCAGTACTGCAACCACAATATTGTAAGATTGATCCCAGAGGGCTCCAAGGTTGCCTCACCCAGCTTGTTGGGGGCAATTGGCTTACAGACTGTAAACCACCTAGAGAGTCCCAAATTCACTATTAAATGGTATAGAAATGTAAATGCTGTTGCTATTGCTACCTGACTATGCTTGTGGAGTTTCCTGGGTCTGGTGCCACTGCCCCCACTCCAATTGTGCCGTGCCATTTCTGTCACCCCCCCCACTGCCACCTTCAACCTTGGGGCCAGTTTCCAGCCCAAATGGCTTCTTTCCTCATCCCTCCGCTGGTGCGCCCATTACTCTGTGAGGCAAATGAGACGCCCAACATGTGATAAGGTTGCCTCATCTAGCAGCTGAGAACCATCAGTCGTGGCGCTGCTGAGGAAGGGGGGAATATTTTAATGTGACAGTAGGGTGACTGGGGTTGGGGCAGTGGTGGTGGGAGTACAAACTGCAGGGAAAACTCCATAGTTTAAAAACTGCATGATAAAGGAGTATACCCCTAAACTGGGATGGATAGGGCCACACGTCATGTGGCCTTAACACCCCAGATTAGGGGGCAGGGTGGGTTTTAACATGATTTTAAGCAGTGTAGACAAGGCTAAGCCAGGATTTTTCCAGTTCAAATGTATTCACAACACTGAAATCTTAACAGAAGTATTATTAATTGCCAGTGGTGATTTGTAGTCAACTACTTATTTACTTTTACATTCCTAAACTGCGTATGCCAGTTCATTTATTTCAAATTTTTGCATGCAAAACACAGTGTTCCCAATGTAAAAGAGAATAAATTATAGAGAACATTAAATACATTTTGTTTCGCATCCTTATATGCCTTATAACAATTTAGGTGGGGATGTAATAAAATGCCTCCTGAATAATGTTAACACTTGATTGAACCATTAATTAAATTAGCTATTATATTTTTTATTCAAAGTCATTAGAGAGGAATGAGAAAATATTCATATTTCAATCAGTGTCATTATTTTCCCCCCAGACAAAAATATATTCTCTGTTGAATGTCAGTCAGTTTATGCAATATTTGCATTTCCTTTATTTAGTAACAATTGCCCATTATGAATAAAAATTGTCTTCTGGATATATTTTGTTTCCTTATTTTTGATGCAGTTATAAGTGTCCTTTCCTTCTGTGAAAAAAAAGCCAACTGCAAAAATAGAAAATTGTCATGTTGTGGTGTACTTAGACAAAAATAATATCAGTCTCTGGCATTCTTGGGCAGCTGCCAGATCCCTGGCGCAATTAGGAAAAAGAAAAAAAAAATCCAGCCCAAGCCTAGTGTTTAAAGTAGCCCCAGGCCTTGCTATGATTTCAATTTTTCACAATGTGCTTGACATTGTGTTGCTCTGGAGTACAACAAGAAATGAAAATGGCGGCTAGTTAGTACTTGGATGGGAGACCACCAACAAATATCAGGAGTGGCAGGCTCTATTTCAGAGGAAGGAACTGGCATACCACTTTGCCTGAGAAAACTGTATGAAATTAATTAAATTTATCATAAGTTGACAGGCAGCCTGAAGGCACATGGTATAGTGATTTGGGCATTGGATTGCAACTCTGGAGACCATAAAAATTGTTATGATTCACATTGACATACATTCATATGATGCTGAGTGTGTTAATCTGAAGTTTAAATATTACAGAGATGTGAATTTATCACATGAACAATTGACGTTAAAGTGATCTTTATCTGCTTTAAAATGTCATGGTCAAATATCAGCCAGACAGCTATTTCAACGTGGCTTGCATAATTACTCTAGATCAGGGGTAGGCAACCTTTCCCCTTTAAGGGCCAAGGGACTTCAGCTCCCAGAAGCCTCAGCCATGTCGGCCAATAGTCCCATGTTGGCCAATAGTTCCTGGGATTCTGGGAGCTGAAGTCCCTCGGCCCTTAAAGGGGAAAGGTTGCCTACCCCTGCTCTAGATAGATACACAATGTACCTCTGTCTGTTACAATAATAAGTAGGGTTCATTATCTGTTTTAGATAATAAATATGTGTTAAAGGAAAATGTATGCCTCTGTTTCAGGAAGGGGCTCTAAGTCTGAGAAGTCAGAGCAGCTCAGCAAGTGGAAGCAGTTCTACAGTTGGGAATGAAGTAGAGGATCAACCCATTGCTACTGCACCACTGAGTTCATATTTCACTGGGCGTTTTCTAGCTGGACACTGTAATTTAAGGAGGTAATTGTTAAAACTTGGTGCTTTTACTCTATTGGCAATATGTTCTAGCTGCAGGAACCACATTCCTGAATAAAGATCCTGGTCTCAAGAGTTAGCCCATCTTTTCTCCTATTCTCTGCCACAATCTCGTTATTTGCTTGTCCTGTCATTGCGAGTTATTTTAAGTATGTTTTAATTTGTTTATTGTTTAATATTATTTTAAGGGGTGGCTGTATTTTATGGTATTTTTAATGTTGTAAGCTGTCCCGGTTGCATCTGCAAAGGGGCGGGATAAAATTTATTTATTTATTTATTATTAATGCCATCCAGAGTTGGACTGCACTAATGCTTATTTGATTGCCTCCATGTCCCAAACCCATAGTAGCCAATCTACTAATAATGCAACCTATTTGTTTGGAAGTAATTTGGACTAGCTGTTGTACTGTTGCATTCATGGTTCTTAGTTTATTCCTATCTCCTTTTTGTTTTGTTTCTCTTCTTTCCTGCTTGTAGCATTTTATCTGTCATCCATGGTGTCTTCACTTTCCTTTTGTCTGTTGGAAGTGTCGTTATGCATTCTTTTATTATGTCCCTGGCTTCAGACTAAAGCTCTTCTGGTTCATGATCTATTATACTTAGTAATGCAAATCTGTTCCTTATATTGTCAATGAATTCTGTGGAAATGTTGTTTAAATCTTATTTTGGTATGATGACTGGTTTTGTTCTCTTCTTGAGTTTTACTTTTATTTTTGAAATGAGTAGTTCATGATCTGTGCCACAATCAGCACCTGGTCTAGTCTTGGCCACCAGTATGGAGCTTTGCCATCTTTTACTTCCAATTATGTAATCTATTTGGTTTTTGTGTTGACTATCTGGTGATGTCCATGTGTATAACCTTTTCTCTGGTCGTATGAAAAATATGTTTGCTATGAATAGGTTGTTGGCTTCACAAAAATCTATCAGACGCTCACCTGCTTCATTCCTTTTGCCTAGTCCAAATCTGCCTACTGTTTTTGATTCTTTTTCCAACCTTTGCGTTCCAGTCTCCAATGATCAGCTTGACATCCTGTGTTGGTGTGTTGTCAATTTCTTCCTGTACTCCTTCATAAAATCTATCAATTTCTTATTGTTATGCCTCTGTGATTGGTGCATATACTTGAATTATGGTGATATTCATAGGTTTCCCATGGAGCCTTATTGAGATGATTCGGTCTGATTTTGCATTGTATCCTCTGACTGCTTGTGCAACATCTTTTCTTAGTATGAAAGCCACCCCATTTCTTCTTGTCTTTTCATTCCCTGAGTAGAACACTATGTGGTTGTCTGATTCAAAGTGGCCCATTCCTGTCCATTTTAACTCACTCACCCCCAGTACTGCTATGTTCATGTGTTGCATTTCCATTTTCACTATGTCTAGCTTCCCTTGGCTCATGCTTCTCACATTCCATGTCCCTATTTTATGTATGATGCTGCTTCTGAACATAACAGTATAATGGCTAGTGTGCAAAGATAAGGAAAATTATTGCAACGACAAATGTAGAGAACTAGAAGACAACAACAAAAAGGGAAGAATGAGAAACCTATTCCACAAGATTCAAGAAATCAAGGGAAAGTTCAAACCAAGGACTGGGACACTCTACGACAATAAAAATAACATAATACAAGACGAGGAAGGAACAAAAAGTACATCCAGTGGCTTTTGGCAGATGACAAACAGAAACCTTATGAAGTTAAGAGAGATGGTGTAAATAACAAGAAAAATTTATCAAATAGAAATCATTGTACTTTTCAAAGAAAAAAGTGGAACTATTAGATGTTTAAGGAGCTTTTTTTTTAGTGAAGGCTGGCAAATATGGCCCTCCAGCTGTACACCTAGCATCAGCATAGCCAGTGTTGAGGGATTATGAAAGCTGCAGACCCAAAACATCTGAAGGGCCACAGTTGACCTCCCCAGCTGTTGTGAGGTGCAAAGTCTTGCTTGTCTACATAAGTGTATTTCTACACATGAAATTTTTTGGTTACCAGAATAGGACAACCTATCTTTGGGACCGCCTCCTTCCATATAATCCACCCCGTGCACTCCGGTCCTCTGGGAGGAATTTGCTTCAGCCTATAAAAACTAAGCTGTCTGCGACCTCCTAGAGGGCCTTTTTTGCAGCCGGTCCCAGATTATGGGATTATAAAATCTGTCATATTACCAGTTTAAATAGCTTTAAAAAAGCTGTGAAGACGGATCTCTTCCAGCAGGCCTTTCCTGATTAGATTTCCAAGCCTTAAGAGTTAGTTTATTCCTCTTATTCTTTGCCACATTTATGCTGCCGGTCCACTCTGCCATTGTGATTTATTTTATCTGTTTATTGTTTTATTGTCGTTGCTGTCTTAACTTCATTGTTTAATACTATTTTAAGGGGTGGGTGGGTTTTGGGATTGTATATTTTGGTGTTTTATTGCTGTAAGCTGCCCCTATTGCATTTGCAGAGGGGTGGGATATAAATTATTATTATTATTATTATTATTATTATTATTATTATTCTAAGCATGATTGCCGAGAATTTAAAGCTATTGAAATGGCATTACTTTCTAAACTAGTGTTCAGTAGCACCATCAGAGACCCCATTCACATACAGCTCATGGAAGCTCATGGACTTTTGTATGTTGAGAATTTTTAGCTATGTTTGTTTTAACTGTTGTAAGCTGCCTTGAGTCCTGAACTGGGAAAAAGGCAGGATATGATAGAATGATGATGGTGATGATGCCATTGCCCCTATGATGCATTTCCATCATAATGCTGCAGTGTGTAGGTGAATTCAGTGGGTTGTAACAGTCATACTGAGATGTCTTCATCTTATCGTGACCTTTCCTTCTGACTGAGTAAGGAATGGAGGATAAATGGGTCTTATGTCTATGTCTTGCCCCTACTCCTATGTGGTTCAGGGTGTGCCCATAGTGTTACTCCATTCACACTCATACTGTGGTGATGAGGGATGTCATGATGGGAAAGTCATTTTTGTATTGTTTGGAAGTTCCCATTTGCTAAGTCCCACATACATGTTTTCACTAAACATAGATTTTGAGATGAGAAGTGTCACAGCTTCTTAGCTTTCATCATGGAAGAACTCTACTGTACTAAATATTTAGAAAACATAGTTGTGGAATAAATATTTGGTATTTAGCTTGCCAATTAATGGAATAGTGCTAGTATTTCTATCTCAAGGACAGTCATTCATTCTCCAGGCACCCAGAAGCTTTTGTTTCCATCCAGCTGGAGAAACAAGGTCCACGAGACATGATGCTGAACGCATTCATTCAAAAGAAGCAAACCTTGGGAAGTAGAATTCAAAATATTGTAAGTTCATCAGGAATATATTTTTAGCAGTTATATTGATGTTATTTTAAGAATGACTTCAGTTGAATAATCTGGCTTCAGTCTTCTGAACTTTTAAAATCAAGGCTGGGAATTGTGTGATCCTCCATGTTGTTGGGCTGCAGCTCCCAGCATCCCTAGCCAGCATAGCCAATGGTGAGGAATACTAGAAGTGGCAGATCAGTGACATCCGAAGAGCTGTACAAAACTCTTTTTGTGATATATAGAAGGTTCACAAGACATCTTTTTTTAAAAAAAGAATTGTACTATTTTTAATTCTATAATTAAAATTACATTTTAATTAAAATGTTAATCCTATAATTAAAATTACATTTTAATTAAAATTTTAATCCTGTAATTAAAATTTTAATCCTGTAATTAAAATTTATTCTGTAATTAAAGTTTTAATTCTATAATTAAAATTCTGATTAAAATTTTAATTCTGTAATTAAAATTCTAATTACAATTTTAATTCTGTAATTAAAATGCAGTGGCTCAAGTGGTTAAGATGCTGACTCTGTCGATTGCAAGATCAGCAGGTTGGCAGTTCAAGACCCAAGCGCCTCATGATGGGATGAGCTCCTGTCACTAGTCCAAATTCGAAAGCAGTTCGAAAGCATGCAAATGCCAGTAGATAAATAGGTACCACTTCGATGGGAAGGTAAACAGCATTCTGTGCAATCATGCTGGCCACATGATCACAAACACTGGCTCTGACAACGCTGGCTCTTCAGCTTAGTAACGGAGATGAACGCTGCTCCCTATGGTCAGACAAGACTTGACAACCTTGTCCAGGGGTAGGCAACCTTTCCCCTTTAAGGGCTGAGGGACTTCAGCTCCCAGAAGCCTCAGCCATGTTGGCCAATAGTCCCATGTTGGCCAATAGCTCCTGAGATTCTGGGAGCTGAAGTCCCTCGGCCCTTAAAGGGGAAAGGTTGCCTACCCCTGACCTTGTCAATGGGGAATACCTTTACCTTTAATCATACATATGGAGAATGAAAGTGTGTGTGTGTGTGTGTTTTAAATTAACAGTAGAGCTGTAATGAAGTCTGTGCGAAAGAGTTTAAGAAAAATTGTTTTGATTTATAATTTAATTGGAACAAAAAGGAAAATGGGTGCAACTGTAGGCTCATCCAGATAAGTCTGAAGAGGGGTGACTGCCACCTGTGATATAGTTCCTTAGATACTGCCAGTTGTTGTCATTTCTACATTCACTTGTTCCATTTTGGGGCAGGGGGAGCTTTTTGTAGTAATTTCTTGAATCTGAGGCTCTTCTAAAGTTTTTTTTTTTTAAATCAAGATGTAGTTTGATTTGAAGGGCAAATTTTCACCTCTCTGATTTTGTTTAAACATTTTTTTAGAGTTATAGTGGTGGTACAGTAATACAGCCACAATGTTGTGAGTTCGATCCTGCAGGGCTCCAGGTTAATTCAGCCTTCCATCCTTTCATAGAGTAAAATGAGTACCCAACTTGTTGGGTGCAATTGGCTAACACCTTGTAAACCACTTAGAGAGTGCTTAGTCCACTATGAAGCAGAATAGAAATATAAAGCGCTATTACTATTGCTATTATACCACCATGGTGGAAAGTCCCATTTCACTGATGCAGTATAACTCTATTTTTAAAAACGGGGGGGAAGGAAGAAGCAAGCAAGCAGTGAAGGATCCTTTTTTTGTTCTGATATATCTTGGACTAAATAAGAAACCCACTTTATGGTAGGAACAAAATGCTGCAGCTGGTGCTAGGAACTGCTGAAAAGTAGTCCAGAATAATAGTAAGATGAGAATCCTATGTGCATGTGTGCACACACATACACACACACAAACATGAGTGTGCACACACAGGGCAAGGCACGTGAAAAGAGTGTGGGAAAAGAGATCTTTAAATGAAAGCTTTACTCTAAGCAAGCAATTTAGCATGAGCAAAAGGGCATCTTTTACATAAGTGGTTCCCTAACTCTGGTCCCCCAAATGCTTTGGATTTCATCTTTCAGAAGCCACCCTGGCCAACAGTTGGGAATTCTGGAAGATGAAGTCCTAAACACCTGGAGGACTAATGTTTGGGAATCACTGTTTTACTTGAAGGCACTTTCCTTCAGGCATTACTTAGAAGTTACAAAGTTATAAACAGTCTAGGGAGCTTATTGTGCAACTTTTTAAATCGGCGTACCTCTTCTGATTTAAATTTTAATTCAGGCAGCATCCTGATATTATTGCTAGAATTTTGCCGCTGAATCTGCCACCTGGGTCCATCTCGGGTCCATTCCCGTCCCCAGGGGTGCTCAGGTGGCCATTTTCTTAAGCTGGAAAACTTCCGATTTTGAAAAGAGGCGCACTGAGCGCCCCGAGAGCAGGGATTGACCCGGGATGGACCCGGACGGCAGATTTGGCAGCAAAATTGCTGCAATAATATCAAGATGCTGCCCAAATTAAAATTTAAATCAGAAGAGGTAAGCCGATTTAAAAAGCTGCACAATAAGCTCCTAGGTCGTATTCAGTCAAGGTTAGAACTAAGTTGACTCGAAGGCAGTTAACAACAAACATTTTGGACTATATCCAGTGTTAGTTGCACCCCTGTCCAAATTTTGGACTATATCCAACTAGAGCACACTCATTAAAATTAATGAAATTTGTTAGCTGCAACCCCTGTAAGTCCCATTGATTTGAATCTACTGTTATTGGAACTAACATTTGGATTTTGTTCTTTGTATTCACAGTTGTCTTTGCACACTTCACTCCTCCCCCCCCAAAAAACTGTTTACTGATACTTGAGCAATTTTAATATATTTCTGTGTTTATGGTTGTTTTGCGATGTTTATGGAATGAAATAACCTAAGCAGAAAACAGCAACAAATCCTAAAACGTTACAGGTCAGATTCAGAGAAGTACACGAGGTATTATGTTGAAGTCTATCACACGGGGAAAATTGGAAGTTTAGACAGGTAAGAACCTGTGATTATCCAGCATATTAGGCGCAAATGCGTGAATGGTTTTCACATGACATTGTGCGCAAACTGCTTAGAATCCAACAAGAAAGTGACAAGAACCAGCAAATAGGCATTTTCAGGGAAATATCATGAATTCATTTCCTTTTCATTCACGCATTCGTTTTTTTGCACAGTTGATGTAGTGCATTGCATTCTGCATGGGATAACAGCGCTTTGCGTGTGAAAACCATTTGCACAATTGTGAGTTAATAACAGGGTCTTGCCAAATTAAAACTTCCACTTTTTCCCCATGTGATAAACTCTGTTGATGTGATGGACCATTCTTGCCTAATGTTTCTTCTTCAATAGCCCTCCCAAAACTCTGCCTTGAAAATGAAAGAGCCCCCTGGAAGGGACTGGATGAACCAGAGGTTTGCAGGGGAGGCACAATAGATTCCCCCCCCCCCCCCCCCAGTTTTCATTATAGTGTATCTGTCTGATTTTTATATTTCATTTGATGCACATTTATATAATTTTTTCAAGTATTATGTAAAGAACAAAATATAAAATTTATTGTAGGATGAAGCTGAAAAAATCAAAAGAGAAGTTATTATTGAATACTGCTATAAGTAAGTACATGCAATATATATCTATATATTCACAAGTTCCTTCACAGGTTCCTTCATAAGTTCAACCTAGACAATGAAGAAATAGAAATAGTAAAAGAATCCCCATACTTGGGATCAAACATTGATAGAAATGGGGAAATCAGAAGAAAACTAAGAATGGGGAGGATGGCTATGAAAGAACCAGAAAAGATTCTAAAATGCAAAGATATATAACCCAGAACAAAAGTTAGAATCATACAATTCATTGTATTTCCTATTACCATGTATGGCTGTGAGAACTGGACAGTTAAGAAAGATGATAGGAAAAAAATTGATGCTTTTGAGATGTGGTGCTGGAGAAGAGTGCTGAGGATCCCATGGACAGCCAAAAGGACTAACAAATGGGTTCTAGAGCAGATCAAGCCGGAAACCTCCCTGGAAGCCAAGATGACCAAACTGAGACTGTCATACTTTGGACACATCATGAGAAGGGAGGACTCTTTGGAAAAAAGTAATGCTGGGAAGATGGAGGGAAGTAGGAAGAGACAAAGGCCACATGCTAGATGGAAGGACTCTATTAAGAAGGTCACGGGTATTAAGGAGTTGCAGGAATTAAGCAGAGCAGTGGTGGACAGAGGATCCTGGAGATATCTCATCCATAGGGTCTCCATGAGTCAAGATAGACTCGAGGGCAGTTAACAACAAATGGAGAAACATCCCCACCCTGCTTACCCAGAGGATCAGGCTTCAAAGCAACTAAGCTATCAAGGAGTCAAAGAAAGTAAACCATTAAGCTTTTTTAAATCCTGCAAAAAACACAAGTTTAAACATCTAACATACTAAAGTATTGTAGCAGAGCAATGGTGTGGGGGGAGAGCAACCTTCAATTGAACCCAATATAAGATCTGGTTAATTGAACCCAAGATGCCATCTGAAAAGCAAAGGTGGTATCTGCATTGTTGCATATACAATTGGCCTTCCATATCCATGGATTGCTTAGCCATGGGTTTCAAGCATCCACAGTTTGAATATATATATATATATATATATATATATATATATATATATTACTATGCCATTGTATTTAACGGGACTTGAGCATCCACAAATTTTGGTATCCACGGGGGTGGGTGGGGGAGGAGGTCCTGGAATCAAACTTCAATGAATACCAAGGGCTTGCTCTACATTAAGAAATCTACTGAGAATAAAATGATATTTTACAGAATAAACTGCCACAGTAGCTATCTGGGAAGCTTTTATTTCCGAGTGGTATGTGCATGCGCGATAAAGACTGTAAGAGCATGTTACAGAGAGAATGGAGAAAGGGGGAAGGGGAAAAGGGCAGAGAGAGCAGAACCGAACTTGGAAACCCTGAATCTCTTAGATAGTGCAAAGATGTTTTCACCTTTTGGATCTAATAGCAATGATCTTGTAGCACAGCAGATATTGAAGACATAGAGTCTGAATTGGCCAAATGTCCAAGTCAGTTTTACATCAGGGATGGGTAATGTTTGCTCTTCTAAAGTTTTGGGCTTTATCTACTATAATTTCTTATCATTGGCATGTTATGTAAGACTGATGGGAGTTGCAATCCAGTGCACATGTGGCAGGGCAAAAATACCCCCACCCTTGTAGTATAGTATTAGCAGTGTCATGGCTGTGGGTCAGAATGTACTATTTCAGCAGCACTGCTGTCCCTCAGATGTTCAAAAGTCCAATGTGACAGTCTAAGTGAGTACAAGTCCAGAGGTCTGCGGTAGGACTGGCTTACAAATTCAAGTCTCTGTTATAAAACAACCTGTTTCATTGTCTGAATATAAAAATGACAACAGCTGTACATATATGAAATGGAACAAAGCTTTCAAATAAGTGTGACTGTTATTCATAACTAATGTTGAAAAGACAGAAATAATTTTCAGTTGTAAAACTTACCAACATGATGAGACTGGAAAATTGTGAGATGATAGTTTGCTAATATATCAGGCATTATCACTTTGCATTTCAGCAAAAGCAATTATAAAATAGGCAAGGCACTTCTTTTATAAAATGCTTGCTGTATAGTATTTTGCTAATTATACATTTTGGAATAATTTAGGATGAACCATCGCATATCGCAGTATTCTCTTCGGAGTCAGATCACTGCATATTACAACAGCATAAGAGCTATGCTGAATGATTTCCCTAGTGTGAGAGCCAAATACTTCATTATAGGATTGCCACAAGAGAAGAAAGGGGAGAGAGAATCAAAAGGAAAGCTTGGAGATGATCCCAGGTTTGTAACCAGTTTATTTCTGATTCCACATTGTATTGTTTTGTAGATTGGAAAGAAGAGGTTTGCCAACAGTTGGTTTATTCTGGTGTTTATATTCTTTTATTACTATCAATAGATATATTATAATTATATTATAGTTAATTATATTATATAATTATATCTTTATTCTATTTTTTCTACTTTTTTCTCTAAAGAGCTACAGCATTCTACATAGTTCTCTTTCATTTTCCTGCCATTTTGTCTTTGCAACACTGAGAAGGGGTGATATTGCTGAATGGGGCATGGCTCCCCTCTCCTGTTCCAAGTCTCTAACTCAGGGGTTATGTAGGAAATTGCTGCTTGTGTTTTTGGTAGTGGGTCAAGTGAGGAACTACTGTATAGGTGAATTCTCTATTCTCAAGGTGAGCTGAGCACTTAGTTATTGTTAACTGCCCCCAAGTCAACCTCGACTCATGGTGACTTTGTGGATGAGACATCTCCAAGATTCCCTGTTCTCAGCTGCTCTCTCTACCCAGGCTTTGCAGGCTCAGGCCCATGGCCTTTCCAATTGAGTCTAACCCTTTGATGTGGTTTTCCTCTCTTTCTACATCCCTTTACCTCTTCCAACATCATTATCTTTCATAATGACATGCCTTCACATGATGTGGCCAAAGTATGACAGTCTCAATTTTGTCATCCTGGCTTCCAGGGAGAATTCAGGCCTGATTTGTTCTAGAACCCATTTGTTTATCTTCTTCGCTGTCCATAGTATCCTCAGTACTTTCCCCCAGCACCATATTTCAAATGAGTTGATTTTTTTTCTATCTGCTTTCTTCACTATCCAGCTGTCACATCTATATATGGTGATGGGGAATACAATGGTTGAACTATCCTCACTTTAGTGTTCAGAGTTATATTTTGCACTTGGAGATCTTTTCCAGTTCTTTCGCAGCTGCCCTTCCCAGTCCTAGTCTCCTTCTGATTTCTTGACTACAGTCTCCATTCTAGTCAATATTTAATCCAAGATATGAGAACTCATGACTATTTCAATTTTCTTGTTATCTAGGAGGAATTCTTGTAGATCTTCCATGGTCATTATTTTTGTTTTCTTAGGGCCTTTGCAGACTGCCAGAAATAGTGCAAATTGAGTCTACTTTAACTGCCCTGACTCAGTGCGAGGGAATCATGGGAACTGTAGTTAATTGTGTCATGAGAGCTCTCTGACAGAGAAGGCTGAATGTCTCAGAAAAAAATACAATTCCCATGATTCCCTAGCACAGCCAGGGCAGTTAAAGTGGACTCAATTTGCACTATTTCTAGCAGTCTGCAAAGGCCCATAATGTTTAGCATTAAGTCTTCCTTGGCATTTTCCCTCCTTTCTTCAGTAATTGCTCTAGATGCTTGTTGGTTTCTGCTAGTAATAGAGGGTCATCTACATATCTTAGTTTGTTAAGATACATATCTCAGGTTGTTCCCCAATCTTTACTTCTCCTGCCTCTGAGTCTAAGCCTACGGTGTATACGATATTTTCTGCATACAGGTTGAATAAATATGATGATAGTGTGCAGCCTTTTCTAGCCCCTTTGCCAATTGAGATCCATTCTATTTCTCCATATTCTGTTCTAACAGCAGCCTCTTGTCCTAAGTACAGGTTATGCATCAGGATGATCAGCTGTTGTGGCACTCCCATTCCTTTAAGAGCAATCCATAGCTTTTCATGATCTGTGCTGTCAAAGGCTTTGCTGTAGTCAATAAAGCACATGCTGATTTTCTTCTGGAATTTCCTAATGTGCTCCATTATCCATCATATGCTTGCAATATCCCTAAGCACTTTGTTGTTGTTGTTAGCTGCCTTCAAGTTGGTTCTGACTTATAGCGACCTTGTGGGTAGATGTCTCCAAGAATCCCTATGTTCCACTGCCTTGCCCAGATCCTGCAAGCCCTTGCGCCAAACCCCCCTGATTGAGTCTATCCATCTGGTTTGTGGTCTTCCTCTCTTTCTTCTACCTTTCCCAGCATTATTGTTTTTTTCCAGTGATCCATGCCTTCTCATTATGTGGCCAAAATACAATAGTCTCAATTTGATCCTCTTTGTTTTCAAGGAGAGCCCTGCTCTGATCTGTTCAAGAACCCATTTGTTTGTCTTCTTGGCTGTCCATGGTATCCTAAGTACTCTTCTCCAGCACCACATTTCAAATGAGTTGATTTTCTTTCTGTCTGCTTCCTTCACTGTCCAGTTCTCACATCCGTACATGTTGATGGGGAATACAATGGCATGGACAATTCTGACTTTAGTGCTCAGTTGTATGTCTTTGCTCTTCAGTATCTTTTCCAGTTCTTTCATTATAGTTACCCTTCCCATTCCTAGTCACTTAGAAGTCGTAAAAAACCAAACATATCTCTAAAAGAGTGCTTATGGTTTATTTTGGGTTTTTAAAATTACAATGATATCTATTCTTCTATGGAAAGCGTAGAGCGGGTTATTGTGCCTTCAGTGGTCTCTCATCTAAGCAGTGATCATTTCTATACTTCTTCAGCTTCTACTGTGGAGCAGATCTGCCCAGAACTTTACTATTACTATTCTTTTGTTGTAGGCCAGTTTAGGCTCATCTGTGTAACAAGATGGTACACAAATTATTGTGACAGGAATAAAAATAATTGATATACTGTTAGATATATGTACTGCAGACAGAAAATGAGAAATAGCCATGTACAAGCATTGTGCAACATTGCCAGTCATGTGGCCATTAGGTGTTACAAAACTGTGTGGTATGGTTGCCCATGTAATTCAGCTTCCTCCTATGACCTCATTCAGATCATTCCAGCCACGGCCCCGCTGTTTGCTGTCCTCTGATGGACAATCCTTCTTGAACCTGTGGTTCATCCCTCACCCATCAGAAGTCTTAGTTCTCTTCAGAATGCTACCAGAGAAGGTCAGTATGCTTAAAGCAATGATAAACAAAGTGTGCCCTCCAGATGTTGCTGGTCTGCAACAAGTCCTATCAGTCCTAGTTAGCATAATTAGTGTTGAGGAATTCTGGGATTGCAGTCCAACAACATCTTTTTTTACAAATTATTTTATTGGGTTATGTCATCCAGGAAGAAGAGAAGAGAGCAAATCATAATCTTAATAATACTATACATTAATGATAAACCAAGTTATTGAATTTTAGAGATTTAACTAACTACTATACATTTATCAAAATCTATCTCCATTGGGGGTAAAAGATTTATTTTGAGCAATATCACTTAACTTCTGTTAATATAGGTGATATTTTCTATTCTTTTGTTCCTGCAGAATCTTTATAACCTAGTTCCAGTGATTATGTACTTTTCTCCATTTCCTTTCATATTGGTGGGTTGATTTCCCTGCAGTATATGGATAGTCTATCCATGGTCACAAGTTCATTTAATTTGGCTTCCCAGTCCTGTAGGGTTGGTATTTTCCCTGATTTCCAATGTCTTGCATATACCATTCGTGCTGCTGTTATCACATACGGTATAACACTTTTTTCATCCTGACTTAACTTGGTCTCCATCACATCTGTTATGTTTAATAGGAACAACTCTGGCTTTAAGGGGATATTTTTCTGTACTATTTTACACATAGTCAGGTAAATTTTCCCCCAGAATTTTTTAACCTTTCTGCAATGCCACCACTTATGGTACATAATGCCCAGTTCTTCCTTGCATTTCCAACATTTGTCATCATTTTGTTTATTCATTCTTGCTAACCTAGTAGGGGTCATATACCATCTGTGGAAGATTTTATGAATGTTTTCCTTAAAAGCATTGCATTTAGTAAATTTGATGTTATTTTTCCAAGCGTTCTTCCAACTTTGTAGGGGTGTAGAATTGCCTATGTTCTGCATCCATTTTATCATGGTATTTTTCACTGTTTCGTCTCCTAATTCTATTTCTAATAACAATTTATATGTCTTTCTTATCCAATGGTGGTCACCTTCCTTTAAGATTTTGTCAAAAGTTTTCAATTCCTTTTCTATTCCATACTTTTCCATATCCTTTTTAAAGTCTGTTTTTATCTGTAAATATTTTAACCAATTGATTTCCAAACCCTCTTGCTGTAATTCCTCTCTTGTTTTTATTCTAAGCCAAACATTGGATTTTATTAACAGATTATCATAAGTGATCCAGGTTTCTTTCATGGAAACTATTTTTCTATGATATACCTCCTGTGAAGATGCCCAAATTGGTATTTTGGTGTAGAAGTGTTTTTTATATTTCTTCCATATCCAATACAGTGCTTTCCTTATACTATGTGTGTTGAAATCTTTGTCTGAGGTGACCCTCTCGTAATATAGATACGATCCTCTTTTCATTTGCATTCCTTCTATTGCTAGTAGTTTTGCATTTTTCAGTGATATCCATTCCTTTACTCATAGTAGAGCACAGGCATTATAGTTTAGTTCCAAATTAGGAAGACTCAGACCACCTTTCTCTTTCCGATCTTGCATCACCGAGACTTTGATTCTGGATTTCCTCCCTTGCCATATGAACTTAGCAATGTCTTGCTTCCAAGTTTTAAAGGGTTGTTTCTTTGTCAAAATAGGTATTGTTTGGAATAGATATAGCATTTTTGGAAGTACACTCATCTGCACCATTGCTATCCTGCCTATTAGGGAAAGTTGCTGTTTATCCCATGTCTCAAGATCTTTTTAAATATTATTCCATGTAACTACATAATTGTTTTTATATAAATCTGAATTCTTTTTGGTAATTATTATTCCTAGATATTTTACTTTGTTAATTATTTGATATCCTGTTTTCTTTTTTAATTTATCTCGTTTGGATAGGTTTTTAGTTAGTATCCAGCTCTTGAATTTATTTATTTTGAAGCCTGCTAAAGTAATAAACTGTTCTAATATTTCTCCCAATTAAATTATACTCTTTATTGGATTTTCTAAAAATATTATGATATCATTCGCGAATGCTCGGAGTCTATAACTGTATTTATTTATTTCCGGAGACTGCATCATCTTATCATTCCTTATTCTTGTATTTAAAATTTCCATTATCATAATAAATAGTAAGGGAGAGAGTGGACATCCTTGTCGTGTACCTTTCATTATTCTAAAGCTTTCTGTTCTTTCACCATTAACTATGATCTGTGTTTTCTGGGAAGTGTAAATTTGCTGGATCCAGTTTATAAATCTCCCTTTTATTCCAGTCTCTTCAAATATTATGTCTAGAAATTCCCAGTCAACATTATCGAAAGCCTTCTCTAAATCAAGAAAGACCATCCCTAGTTTACTTGTTTTCTGTAGCTCATAATACTCCAAAACATTCAGTGCAGTCCAACAACGTCTGATGGGCTATACTTTGCTAACTCTGGTTCATAGTCTTGAAGAAAATTCTTGTTGCTCAAGTGAAAGGCTCACAGTGAAATGTGCTCAGTGTTATATGACTGCAACATTATAATTCATAAAATAGATGAATCTAAATATAGGCCAAAACATTTTGGTACCTGTGATGGAAAAATTAAGTGATGCCTCTCATGATGGATGATAAATGTTGAAGAGTGTCCATTTGTCAATCTTTGATGGTGATGGTAGCAAATCAGACAGTTTTGAAGAATCCTTGATTAATTTAGTAAGTACTCTGTTTTTTGGCCAAAGTTAATATCCAATGTGATTTACAGTTAGAATCCATATGAAAGTACACTGGGTTGAATCTAAAAGTCACATGAGGAGAAGGCCACTTGCATAGGGAACCTTGCTACCCCTTTTCATGCTCCCCCCAAAAAATTTCATAGGACTAGGGAACCCTTCTGAACAGCATGAGCTATAGCACACCAGGGTATAGTGGGAGAGGAGACCCACCATGAATCAGGCTGATGCACTTTAGTTTGTTCAGTTGTGGGTAGTTTCTGCTCCTGTAAAATAGCCTCTTGTGTAACTCATTAGAATTAGGGGAATATTGGTATTGGGGGCAATCTATCAAACCACTCTTGGTGTTTTATGCTTGCTTGTTTTTAAAGATTTTCTCTTTGTCTTTTTTTAAAACCTCTTTGCCATAGACAGAGTACAAAGCCCTGAAGCAAACCCTCCAGATTGTGGCAGCTTTTCACGACATTATTGCATACATTTTCAGCTTTGTTCAGCTAGGAAGTCCACCAGACTGTTTTGATTACTTGTGCCCTTCTGACCATCTCAGCGCAGATTGGGGAGGAACTGAATGGATTGGTTAGTAGCACCTTCATTACTTTTGAAACTGATTCTATTGCCAGATTTTAGATGAAATATCAAAACCAATAATTTTGAGAAAGGAGGGGGAAAAACAAATAAATAAATAAATATTTGTTATATGTTTTAAGTCAACCAAGAAATACAAAACAGATATACCTTAGTTAGATGTGTTTCTAAGCATTATTGTGTTAACAGAAAAATGGTACTAAAGGCAGAAATAATGAGATAATATGGATAGGTTCCCACACCACGAAAAAAGAATAGTTCAATATGTTTTAGCAAACATTTTATTCAAAATTAACAGTGTGCATATGTGAAATGAAGGAACCAAACAGGGAAATCTTGCATAAGGAACCATTTATTTTTTAACCTTCTAGAGACCCCAGAAAACTTCTTCCTAAGTGCATCCAGGGATTATTATTTTTCTTTCACCTGCCTCCACTTTTCTTATGATTTCCATTTCAGCCTATAAATATCTCGTTGTTGTTGTTTTTAACATGTCAGGGGCAGCTAGTGAGGTGGATTAATCTGCTTTACCCCTTTCTTTTTTCCTTTACTGTTCACACATAGTTGGGAATTCTGGAGCCAGCTGTTATTATTCTTGTCTGTAATGCAAGTAGACAGAGATATAGTATGATCAGTTGGAGTAGATACCACTATTTCCCAGCTCAAGCTTTATTGCATTGTTTACTATGAGAAGGATATAAGAGTACCTTGTAAAAAGGAGCTTTGATCTCAGATGTGTTGTTAACTGAGGTCTGCCAGTAAATTCAAATTTTAAAGTGCAAGTAGTTTTAGAAACATTTCCTCAAATTGTTTCAATTGATAATCCAATCCAAAGGTGCTGGTGGTGTCTCATATTGTTTCATATGGTCTGTTGAGATAGCAAACAAGAAAAACCCTATACATCTTTGCTCAGGCAAACTCAACAACAGAGTTTCAGGATTGCAACCTTTGAAATCTGAATATAGAGATTAATACTGTATATCTTGTCAAGAAAACCCTGTGTGTGACCTTAGAGTTGCAATAAATCGGAAATGTCTTGAAGGCACACAACAACAACCTTATATGCTTATTAAGGCCAAAAATCTTTTTCTTGAGTTTATGCCAAGGGTGACAAAATACATGTACACCATGCAGAAATTATATTTATTACCATCTATTGGACAGTTGGCATAGCTTGGGAACCTTTTGCTGTCCAGGTTTTTTGACTTACAGTTCCCACCAGTCGCTCACAACATTGCCAATGAAAAATGGCTGTGGGAAATCTAGTCTAGGATATCTGGAGGACCAACAGTTTCTTATCTCTGCACTACAGGCTAGATGCATAATATTCCTAATAAGGCAAACCAATTCTACCCTACTTGCCATTTGAACGCTTTCAAACCATTTCACTGAATTGTATTGGAGAACAGTACTTGAGAGACAATTTAGAGCAGGGATGGAATGCCAGTCTGTTTAATTGATTGCTCTTCTTGGGATTCCAGGAAATGAGCTCCAAGAACTACAGAGAAAGATAGACTACCTCCATAATCCCACAGATCCAAAAACAGTTGCTCAGATGCTGAGCATGCACAGAGAACTTCTGTTTCTGCAGTTTGATGCAGCTGTTAGGCATTCTATGCGGTAAGAAGTCACAGTGCTCAGTAAGTCAGATCCTCACTAACCAACAGATGTCTTGTATGCCAGCTGAGGCACAGTATCATTCAGGAATAAGGTTGCTGATACAGTTTAAGGGAAATGTGAAAAAAGGGAACATTTTACTTCTCTTGAATATTGACTCGTCTCGCAAAATATAGGATGTAAGGTATATAAAGAAAGAATGATTTAATTGGTCAGCTAAGAAGGGTGAATATAATGGGTCAATTGCATTGATAACAAGAGCTGGGAAATATATGTAAAAGATATAGAGATGTGTTAAGTTATGGTTATATTGAATAGGTACTTACTGTCAACGAACTAGGGAAGGAGTAGTTAGAATATATTATTTAGAATAGGACCTGATGTAACTGTATGGTAATCAATTTGCATATTTGAATTTATTAATAATTAAAAAAAAGAAAAAAAAGAAAAAGGGAGAACCTCACATGTTTTCTTTAAGGCTGATATGAAATACTAAGGGTGGTTTCCCCAATTTGTTTATTATTAATCAAAATCAGTGATGAGAATCTGCATATCCAAGTGGAGGAAAGGGAATTTTGGAGCGGTGTAACCCTCTTTCCTTGGTTTATTTTTTTTTAAATTATAAGTGCTCTCCATTTCTCCTAACTAGGGGAAATATTATCATTATATTTTCCCACAGTTAAATAGTCTCTTCCTCCATTTAAACTTTAAAATACTTTTATTTTTAAAAATAAAATAGCTTGGGGACCACTACACATGATTGTGTATTTAGCTTCAGTTTAAGATTTCAAAAACTACAATAGCAGGATGTTGCATGTGCTAAAATCTGGAGTTTTAACAATACTGGAAACAACTAAGTTTTAAAAAACAGAATGCATGATTAGCAAGTTTCAGTATTTTGTACTGAAACTACTATGAAACCTCTGATGAAGAAAGATGCACATATGTTCCATAAATACATCTTAGCCTTTGTTCCTTTTGAACAGTAATCAAACCAGAGGGCTCTTAAGGAAGTACTATATATAATTAAGATATTTAAATACATTACATATTTAAAATTAAAGTGTATGGCAAAAATAACATTGTGTCTCCCAAGTTTGTTGGTGGTGGATAGGATTGGTAGTAATATATAAAGGGCTGTCCCTATTAATTTTGAGTCTCCTAGCTATTCCCCTTAGTTCAGTGCAAGAGCTATGTTTGTCACAGAGTTTCTCCTCTAAACTACATACCCTCCAATATTTCACATATGAAAAGTGGGATATGTGCAGCCGAGCAATTGCAGAATGTGGTCAAGATGGCAAGAGAATACACAAACTAGAAAGGCTGCAGCAGTTTGCTTTTACCTGCGAAGGGAACGGTTCTGCCCCTTTCTATCCATTCTGCTAAGTTTATTGAGTGCAAACTACTTTTTGTACTTTGAACTCAGTTTGAGCAACTGAAGTAAGCCAGGAAAAACAAGAAGTAAAGTGGGAGGAGGAGAGAAAAACTGGACATTTTAAATGCAAATGAAAAAGTAAGATGATAGAAGTTTAATCAGACCTGTCCCGGTCAAATTTGAACCTTTGGAGAGTATGAAACTACTCTGTTGCTCTCAGGGACAGTGGAGGCAGCAATCCATTTGCTAGTACAGAAATTCAACTGTCAGTCCAGTTACCTTCTATATGTGGGAGTGAGGCGGGGAAGAGATTTTGGCCTTTGCCTCCAGAAGCAAGCTGTCCTCTTGGGCACGAATAGCCAGATGCAATATAGTTTCCCATTCTTATCTCTTTCAGATTAATTAATGAGGACTTTTAAAATAGTGCATGCAGAAAAAGCCCACACATCTCTTCTGTGCTGAGACAGTCAGTTCCAAATGCATGTGGGAAAGGAACTGAGTAAAACTGAAATAGTGAGAGAAGATCAAAAAATAGTGTTGTGAAGTTTGTTAAGAGGAGGAAACCATGACAAACTGATTTAACGCTAGTAGATGTTGGGTACTACAGATGTTACACCCCCTACTTCATCAAGATACTTTGTTGATACAGGACAAGATTAGAAATCATGCGATCTTCATGATCTCCACTGACACTCCCCCCAAATGTTAGCTAAAAAAATGTCATTTTCAGTTGAAAATTTAATGAATAAAAATCCCTTTGCAGGAGCATTACATGGTTTTTTTAGGGTCTCCCTGCCCAGAAAGAGCAAACAAACAAACAAACAAAGAAATCCCAAACAACCCAAAACAACAGCCATGATGAAACCCAGTAGCACTCTGGAGCTCCAGAGAAACTGAAAATCAGCCAGAGTTGTCCACACTTCTGAGCATGCCTACCCATGATACAAAAGGATGTGTATTTAAATATCACAGGAGATTGGGGTTTCTAGCAAAACACTTTTATCACCAAGAAAGATTCTCAGTCAGACAGAGTGAGTAAAATAATGTTCAACTCCCTTCAAAAATAATTTCTCATCAAAGCGCAAATCCTTTGTCATTTGCAGGCAAAAGTTATCATACGTAAAAGATTTAATGGTGATGTTTGAAAGGCTTAGCAAATAAAATATAATTGTATGTTATTAAATGTGATTTATTTATCTTTCTAACAACTTTACAGAGAAGCATTTTTATCCTCTGGCAACGTTTGTGCCTATCAGAGTATTACGGACAACATTTACCATGGGCTGCCTCCTCTAAGTAATGCCATTGTTGGAAATCTCCTTGCTTCCCAACTCCCACTGCCAAAGCCATTAGATCAACACAGCCGCAGAGTGAGTATAATAAATTTTAAAACATATCTTTCCCCAACAGATAGAAAATTCTTCCCATAATAGTGGCCATACAGATGCAGAATTCAGTTACCTTGAGCCTTAATTCTCTTGCATCATAGATTTATCAGGAGATGGGTAAGGGCCCAAATGATTTGGCTGCTTTATTTCTGGCAGCCAGTGAGGGGCTCTATGTGGAAAGCAGATATAGCTGTTCTTACTCTGTCAACATAAGCTGTGATCTTGACTGTCACTGCAAACCACAAAATGGTGGCTGGCAGGGGGATACAAAATTGTATTTTCTGCATATAGTTGGTGATCACTTGCCACTACATGTTAGGAGTTGCTGTGAGTAGGAGACAGTATTGACTACTAGAAGGACTCATGTTCACTGGCTTTTAGACAATGCAGTCTCTAAAGGCTTGTTTATCTTTGCTGAGCAATGCCACTTCACACTGTGGGGTGTCATATTTATGTGTGTCTTTTCATATTATATTGCATATTTTGCATATTGTTAAGTTACATTCTGCATATTGAAAATGGACTCCTCAGGAGGGAGGTGTTTCTAGCCTAAGCAGTTTAAAATTTTCTATATCCATAGATCTTTTGTTCATGGAGAAATATTTTTAAAATGCAATCAGCAATCCATTGCATCCTGAAGTGATCCTGTCCATGGGATTTTGCTGAATGCAAACCTGGTCTACAGCAGAGGTAGACAAAATTAAGCCCACAGGGCACATGTGGTCACTGGACACCACTTCTATATCATCTGGTGCCCCCAATAGTCATTTTGTTTTAAATGTGCAATTTTGGCCTGAAAACTACACAGAACATCCTCAAATATATAAAACACCTCCAGCCCCACACAGACATATCCCAGCACCCCAACTATCTATTTGTATCAGAGATCTTCTCAGAATGTCAATAGGAAGGACTTTTGGGAAGGACTCCAGCAAAAGTAAAGGCATTTGGAAGGGTGTACTATCAGGGGATATGCGACATGGGGTGGGTGGAGTGAGAATACAGTTCCCAGCCCTCATGCCATCCTCTGATCTAGAGGAACAGATACAATAAAATTAGCAGTATTAAAAAGCTGAGTAGCTATTACTCTTCCAGGGCTTCTCAACCCCTTGAAAAACAATCCTTACTTTCCCCTGTAATGTATATGTATATGATAATCCTTGCCAATGTTTGCATTTTTAGGGCCATTTTGGTGGCTAAGGCACAGAAATACATTGCCCTCTCCATCCACCCCAGTCAAGATGCATAATCTCCAAAGCCAACCAAGTTACCTCAGTATAGAGAAAAGCAAAAAAACACCTGTTCCTATTGCTGCCAGTCAGATTACAGTAATGATAAATGAATCAATTGACAATTTGCTTATCCTTTGAATGACAACTGGTGAAAAAATAGTTAGGCCAGCGTGAGAGCTGAGCATACATTTTGGTTAGTGAAACTTCCTTCAAAGATATTAACACACACACACACACACACACACACACACACACACACATATATATACACATATTGGAGAAATCATTGTTGTTAACTGCACTCACCTGTTCTTTATTTTAGGCACAGATGTTGTTTCCCTGGAGAACCTTCCTAGCAAACACTGGCCCATTTCCTGTCACCATTGACAATCTAAATCCCATAAATTACAGCATGCAGGTATGGTGATTTTACTTCCAATGTTTATTTTTATAGATTTGGGTACATGTTTTAAGTTATTTAGGTTGCTCCTGTGTTTTCCTGCAACACACTTGCAATAGCAATAGCAATAGTATTTACATTTCTATACTGCTTCATCGTAAACTAAGCACTCTCTAAGTGGTTTACAATCTGTAAGCCAATTGCCCCCAACAAGCTAGGTACTCATTTTACCAACCTACAAAAGAATGGAAGGGTAAGTCAACCTTGGGGACCTCTGGGATCAAACTCACAATGTTGTGGCTGCAGTACTGGTGTCAGCAAAAATCCTTTTTCCTGTATTAGAATCATAGAATCATAGAGTTGGAAGAGACTACAAGGGCCATCCAGTCCAACCCCTGTCATGCAGAAAATCACAATCAATGCACCCCTGACAGATGGCCATCCAGCCTTTGTTTAAAGCCCTCCAAAGAAGGAGACTCCATCACTCTCTGTCCCACTGTCAATCAGCTCTTACTGTCAAGAAGTTCCTCCTAATGTTGAGGTGGAATCTCTTTTCCTGTAGCTTGCGTCCTTTTTTCTGGGTCCTATTCTCTGGAGCATCAAAAAACAAGCTTGCTCTATCCTCAATGTGACACCCCTTTAAATACTTAAACAGGGTTATCATATCACCTCTTAACCATCTCTTCTCCAGGCTAAACATACCCACTTCCCTAAGTCTTTCCTCATAAGGCATGGTTTCCAGACCTTTCACTATTTTGGTCACCCTCCTCTGGACATGCTCTAATTGGTCAACATCCTTTTTGAATTGTGGTGCCCAGAACTGAACAGTATTCCAGGTGGGGCCTGACCAAAGCAGAATCCAGTGGCACTATTACTTCCCTTGACCTAGACACTATACTTCTGTTGATGCAGCCTAAAATTACATTGGCCTTTTTAGCTGCTGCATCTCACTGTTGATTCATGTTCAACTTGTGGTCTACTAGGACTCCTAGATCCCTTTCACACATAGTCGCGTTAAGCCAGGTGTCCCCCATCTTATATCTGTGCATTTCATTTTTCCTCTCTAAGTGCGGTACCTTACATTTCATTTTGTTAGTTTTGGCCCCGCTTTCTAATCTTTTAAGGTCTTCTTGAATTTGAATCATCCTCTTAAATAAATATTTTATTGGTTTCAATAATTTCTATCAAAGCTTGGAAACGATTAGGTACAGGTAATGTACCATAGAGGTACAGGTAATGTACCAGTGTGGTGTAGCGGTTTGAGCGTTGGACTGTGGACATTATCACACCAGCCCCTTTCTCACTGCAGTCATGGAAATAAAATAAAATGT
The DNA here is from genome assembly GCA_026167975.1 of Phrynosoma blainvillii. Classification (NCBI taxonomy): domain Eukaryota; kingdom Metazoa; phylum Chordata; class Lepidosauria; order Squamata; family Phrynosomatidae; genus Phrynosoma; species Phrynosoma blainvillii. The sequence continues at coordinate 127,160,410 of JANUYF010000001.1, read as the reverse complement.
GAACATACTGCTTGTAGAGCAGCCATCTTTGTACCTCTTTTATTTGCGTGACTGGGCTTCTGCCCCCATTGTGCTCTCATCCTGCCCTCTCCCTTAACCTCACTCCCCTTCCTTATACTCTACCCAGCATACCTCTAGGGTTTTCCACCCAACTTTTTTGTGCAAGTCCAGAGCTCTGCAGCTGCAATTTAAGCTTTTAAAAGTTTTTTAAAACTTCGACTGAGGTTGCAGAGCTGCAGAGCTCTGGAATTGTACAAAAATTGAAAAATAAATAAATAAAAAGACTAGCAAGAGGGAGAATGGAAAGAGGGGGAGGAGGGGACACTGACACTACATTACTGGCAATCATGAAAGTGCCTCGGGAATGACTTTTTGCACCTTGGACATTGCAGGATTGCCAGGTCATTCATGGGTTTCCCCCATGAATGAAAAGGGACAGCTGGGGGACAGGGCAGCTACAGGTGGGAGGTGGCATCATGCAATTGGTATTGCCAAAGCCACTTCCCTCCCAGGGAAATTGCAATTTAAAAGCCTTGTGTGATAATCTCCTATAACTCTAGAGATGAGGATTAAAATCTCCACTTGGTCATGGAAACTCACTGGGTGAACCTGGGCAAAATAACATGCTCTGAGCCTCAGGGGAAGTCAATGGCAAACCAAATCTTACCAAGAAAAGCCCATGATAGAACATAAGGGTTATCATAAGTCGGAAATGACTTGAAGGCAAAAAATAATGCAACTATCTTCAGTGAGTTACCTTTGGAAAGGGAGTGAGAGTGTAAGAAATGTTTTAAAAGTAATATGACAAGTATGTTAAAGGTTACTGATTGAGGGAGTAGGAGTGTCTATCTGCTTTTAAATGTCTTTTATAGACATGTTTAGATTATGCATTCTAACAGGAATTTATTATTATTATTATGCTCTTCTTTTAAAGAAGCAGTTTAATGAACAATGCAAGTCACTTGTTAAATACTGTAGCACAGGGACCGGCAACCTACGGCCCCCGTGCCGATTCCGGCCCAGGTCGCCGGACTTACCGGCCCAGGCAGACTCCTGCTGCCGCCGCTGCTGCTGCCACCACTGCGCGTTTTGCCGTCCTCCCGCGCATGCGCAAACGCGTTGCAGCTGCCCTTTTGGAGAACAAAATGGTGGGCATGACATGCGCCACGGCGGCGGCGCCCGCAGCGGCAGTGGTGGCGGGCACGGGGGCGCGCGTGGTGGTGGAGGGTGCGTGCACCGCCATCCCCCCCCTCGGCCCAGCGGAGACCTGGACTTCGGGGGACCGGCCCAGGTCTCCAAAAGGTTGCCTACCCCTGCTGTAGCACATAAGAACAATCAGTTTATTTCTAAACACTATAATGTGTAAAGGCGGTGAACTTTACTTGTAAAAAGTGACTTTTTAAAGCCATTTGAGCTCTGCTTCCTATGGGCACTCCAAACAGTTTTCAAAGTTTTCTGTTTCCTCTAGTTATGTCTTTGTGGACTGAATGATGAAGATCGAAAAACAGTTCATGGGGAGCTGGTTGGGATGCAATTCATAATAGAAGATGTACTCTGGAGTAATTATGAAACTCTGAGTGATGTGAGAATCCAGCAAACTTCTTTCAAAAAGGTAAAATTGATAGATACAGCTGAGTACAGTTTAACTAATGTGTTTTACTTTCCTAATTCTTTTTCTTTTTACTCCTGTATTGTTAACCCAAGAGAGACAAACCACAGATTCGACCGAATCACTTGTTGTCTCTCTTGGTGGAATGTACCATATTGGAAGACTGTGGGTAGATCACATAATTCAGCAGGGGGCAATTGTGGAGAAAACAGGGGCTGTTTTCTATATCTGCACCCCCCTGAAGGCCGTATTAGCATGCCCCATGTGAACAGAAGTGACACCACACAATCCTGTTTTCATTTTGGGGTGGGTTTTGGCAGTGGCATCCCTGCACCTGGTGGGTGGCACTTCCGTGGGTGGCACTTGCTCCCTCCCTCATGCCACTCTGTCCTTTTCCTAATTAGGAAAAAGACAGAATGGGGCACAGGAGAAGCATGCAGGGGGAGGTCTGGACTGGGTGTCACCCTTCTTCTGGGGTGACACCTGGTGTGGGTTGCACCACCGCACCCCCCTAGTGATGCCGCTGGGTTTTGGTCATTTTGGTGATATTTTTGATTGGGGCATGTGTGGGCTTGGACAGTTTGGGGGCAAAACTGCTGCATTTTACAGTGGGTTGACCCATGGGGGGTTGAAATTGCACCCCATGTTTTAAATTAGGAGGAATCGGGGCTTTGGAGGGCTTCAGAGGCCACACTTTGTGGGCACCAAAGGTCACATTCAACCCACCCCTTACATCTCCCTATACAAGGCAGCACAAATTTTAAGACCTGCAGAGCATAGTTTTCTCTTGGTCCCACCACCTTTACTGGCATATTTGTTGCGGACACAGGACAGAGCCTTCTCTGTGACTGTTCTCAAGTAGTGGAACTCCCTTCTATGGGTAGTTTAACCAGCCTGCTCCCTGCTCTCTTTTTGCTGCTGGCCGGCAAAGATCTTTTTATTCTGTCAGACCTTTGAGATTTTCCTCTAGAAACATCAGAAAGAAACTCTTCTAGAACATGGCCACACAGCCCGGAAAACCCACAAAAAACTATGGATGCCAGCCATGAAAGCCTACAACTTCACTTTGAGATGCAGTAGGCAAAGGCAAACCCCTTCTGAACCAATCCTGCTGAGTAAAACACATGATAGTTCACTTTAGAGTCACCATAAGTCAAAGACTAGGATTCAAGTTTATACTTGGATGTAAACTTCATGGATATGACCTTAGGATAGTCACAGTCTCTTAGCCTAACCTACTTCACAAGGTTCTTTTGATGGTAAACATGGAGGATGAAGTATAATAATAATAATAAATAATAAAAATAAAATTTATTTTTATCCTGCCCCTCTGCAATGCAAAAAATTATTTTTATCCCGCCCCTCTGCAACGTATCCTGCCATTAACTCCTTGTAGGAAAGGTTTGGATATAAATGTAATGAAGAAATAAATAAACACAAATTCTGTTGCAATTTCCAAGTCTGTCGTTTGCAGTGCTTTAACACTGTTTCAGAAAATCTCTGTGATCTTGCATTTTACAATAATACTTTCAGTCAGATCCAGCAACAATAGCTGAAGGAAGCAGAAAGGCTTCAGAAGCTCCAGTGGAGCTGCGTGATTCAGCAGCTGCATGTGCCTCCCAGAAATCCTATCTGATTCTATGGAAGCAGCTGGAAATGTTGAAAGCGGAATGGGGAAGACTTAAAATGAAAGTCGAGGATATTAATACAGTCGCTCTATATAAGCAGTTTTCTGAACTATATGAGTAAGTTACATTCTGGTATGAAAATCATACAGATCTGGAGTTGCAGTAAATGTGAGACCATAAAAAGTGCAAATGAGAATGAATAAACATAACTTTCTTCTGTGCTTTTTAGCTTTCAAAATCTCTCCTAAAAATGGAAGGGACGGTGAAAAAAAATTCCTTTGTTTTTACTTGGGATTTCTTCATTACAACATAAGAAACAGATACCAGCCACAAAATGCTGAACTGATAAAACAGAGAAAGCAGGAGCACAATCCCTATGTTGTTGTTGTGTGCCTTCAAGTTGTTTTTGACTTATGGCAACTCTAAGGTGACCTTATCATGGGGTTTTCTGATGCTGAAAGTGTGTGACTTGCCCAAGCTCACCTAATAGGTTTCCATGGCAGAGTGAGGATTCAAACCCTGGTCTGCAGAGTCATAGTCCATCACTCAAACCACTATTCTGCACTGGCTTCTTACAACCTAACATAGTGATTATATAGCGTGATGCATAAAAAAGCATTAACAGAGAGTGTCTTGCCTGAGTTCAGTCAGGGAATCTGTAAACCCTGAGAGATTTGAAGCCAGGCCTCTCTAGCATACATTAAGTGGATCATACTAGCTAGCTGATTGATATAATATTCAACTTTCCACTACATCCCAGAAAGAAGGAAGGAAGGAAGGAAGGAAGGAAGGAAAGAAAGAAAGAAAGAAAGAAAGAAAGAAAGAAAGAAAGAAAGAACCTGGCAAATGGTTGGGCAATGGTTCAAATGGGGGAGGGGGTCACTCCCAAATGGCACCATGAGCAAGTGTTTTCTTCCTAACAATGGATGTGTGTGTGTCTTGTGCACCTTCAAGTTGCCTATTATGGTCACTGCATGAATTTCAGAGGGTTTTCTTAGGCAAGGAATACTCAGAGATGGTTTTGCCAGTTCCTTCCTCTGGACTATAGCCTGGTATTCCTTGACAGTTTCTCATCAAAGTACTAACTAGGGCTGACCCTGCTTAGCTTCCAAGAACAGACAGGATCTGATGCCTTTAGAGAATTTAGAGCTCCTTAATATACACATTGAGACCCAGCATGGTAGAGCGATTTGGGTTTTGGACTAGGACTTTGGAGATCAGGGTTCAAATCCCCACTCAGTCATGGAAAGTAAATTTGGGTGAGTCATACGCTCTTAGCCTCAGAGGAAGGCAATAGTTATCCCCCTCTAAACAAATCTTACCAAGAAAACACTATGCTAGGTTCACCTTAGGGCACACACCAATACCAACAATATACACTTTCCTGGGTGCCCTTTTTGAACAGCAAACAGATCTCAGAATTCTTTAAAAGAAAAAGAAAAATGAGGATTACAGTGTGCAGGTGTATTATGCTTCACTTATAGGTTTGCAAGGCTAAATATGATTAATTCATAACAGAACTGGACCTGGGCTAATTCCTCCCATGCCCCTACCTTGACATGGTAGTTTTTTGTATGGGGTGAGGTGGGATATTTTCATATGGAGAAGCATTCAGTGTTGCAAGCTTCCTGGTGCAGTCTTAATTGAGCAAACCGAAGCTCCTCCTCTGATGCGTGTCAAAAGTTAGTCTGGAATACACTTTGGCATATATGCAGTTTAATGCTAACAGAATGAAAACCTGCACTAGCACAACTAGCACACCCATTTTTGTGAGTGATTGTGATATTTTTGACCGGAGTACACTTTGTTATATAACCAGTTTAATACCAACAGAGTGAAATTCACACTAGCACAACTGTACTAGATTACAGTTTTGCACAAGTAATTGTGCTGAGCAGTTGTGCAAGTGGTTGTTCAAGAATCTGAATGACTGGTTGCACATCCTCTAGCACAATTGGGTATACAAGAGTTTGCATAGTGAGAACTGTGTTGGATACCATCCTAGTACTATATCTTAAAGTGCAAAGCCACTATCCAGTGCCAAAACAAGATATAAAATTGTGTTTGTCTTTAAAAAAAAACTTGGATGTTTTGTTTACTGAATTTTGACTGTTTTCCAATCAGTGAAATGGATCTCACCATGAATGACTCCCTTATATGCAATAGCACTCTTTTCAGCACAGGAATGCTTAATAGAAATGTATAATATTGGTGTTCTAGAAGAGATCAGTGCAGTATAAATGGAAAATGCTTAACAGAAATTATATGTGAATATGAGTAATTCCATTGCTTCTGCATCTTACTAGTGCTGAAATTCTGTACCCAGCTATGAGATCCCTAGCTAGACACAGAGGCATAGAGGATGAATTTGAAGGATTTGGAGCCACATCCCAGTCTATTCTTCCTCCCAAAGAAGCCTCAGAAGTTGAGATAAAAACATATCAGGTAAAGTGGGCCTTAAAAGCAGAGCAAAAGATATTAAGATATTATCTTGGTTTGTTAAAACCTTTAAAATATAGTATCTAACAGTAGAAAAAAACATCTTTTCTCAGATTTATTCTATTTGAATTTGACATATGGATGTCTCAAATTATAATGAGAATCTTCTTACTATTACAATCGGCCCTCCAAATCTGCGGATTCTGCATCCATAGATTCAACCATCCACAGCTTGAAAATATTCAACAAAAACAAAATTCCAAAAGGCAAAACTTAATTTTGCCATTTTTTATATAAGAGACAGAATTTTAATACATCATTGTACTTAATGGGACTTGGGCATCCATGGATACTGGTATCCCTGGAAGTTGCTGGAACCAAACCCCAGCAGATACCAAGGGCCCACTGTATTTCAAATATTTATTTTGCCTTTCTTCCAAGAAGCTCAAGACTTTGTATGTGTTTTTTTCTTCTTCTTTTTATCTTAATCACAACATCGTGAGTCAGTTAAAACTAAGAGAGTGACTGGAGCAAGGTCACTGAGCAAGCTTCATGGCTGAGTGGAGGTCTGAACCTGGGTTTCTTCCACTCTTATCAGACACACTAACCAATACATAATAATAAGACAACTGATAATCAAAATGCACTCTTCTCTTAGGGCACATGCAAACTCACGGGTGACTGTGAAATAATTACTTGAGTACAAATTTAGTATATATGATATATGATTTTTAAAAAATCCCTTAAACTTAACATACACTAAATGTTGATTATCAGATGGCCAATTATTAATGTACTGATTTTTAGGTCTTTATATGGAAATTAAAATCAAATTACTATTGCTAGGAATTAATCTCCGCTTTAGCAGTGGATTCTTTCACTGGAAAGGAGTTGGACTAGACCCTTGAGGTTTTTTCCAGCTTTCCAGGTTCTATCATTATAGACTGCCATCACAAGTTTTTTGCATTGGTTACTGAGTTAGGTTGTCTGAGAGCCCCCTTTGGTGCTATTGTACATTCTAACTCTGTGGTACTCATATCTTTTACCCTTGGGACCTCTTTTAACATCTACACGCGAACATTGTGTGTCCATCACTTGACGTAGTCTATAAATAAAAGTATTTTGGTTTTTAAGTGGGCATATTTTCATTTGCACATTTATGTATAGTCATATTTTAACATTTTATAAGGAGATAACATTGATGAAATTAGAACAGTTTTATTTAAGTAAATTCAACATTTAACTCAATGCATGCATAAATTTGACACACAGAAAAATTTTAAGAGGAGGAGGAGGGGGGATCAGGGCCTCCAAGTTTTGTGCCCCCCTTGAACAATTCTCACACTCCACTGGGGCCCCCACCCCATTCTTTGAGTATGGTACTACCATTCTAATTTATTTAAATATAGCCATAAATTTGGGAAATTTAATTTCTACATCCTTCTAAAACATTCTCTGTGTGTGTTTTGGTCTTAAAGGTTATTTTGTGCAATTTCCCCCCTCTTGTGAGTTCTGCACAACTGATTTTTTAAAATGGCAAATACAAAAAGGCAGAGTGTTATTTATTCCACAATTGCCCACCCCACCTTAAAGTGGGAATTTTAGAGATAGCCATTGACCCAGCTAGCTGAGTGTTGTAGTCCAAAAAGGTAACTTTTCCAAGCTTTGTTTTCTACTATAGAAGAATAAATAAGTAATGCCTGTTTTTATATGAAATCAAAACTTTAAAATAACATATTTATTGTTCCTTGGTGAACTGTTACAAGATTTTAATTCATTTATCCAACTGCTTGAGTAGAATGTTTCAGACATAAAATGCATTTTCCTATTTATTTTGACTCTTAGTTTGAATTTTGTAATAAGTAAAAAAAAAAATACACTGGAAATTCTACAATAGTTTAGTTGCCAAATCAGAAGATAGAGACATAGTTAAAATAAATATGTTATTTTCTGCTTTTGAATCCTAGGTGCAAAAACTCCTGGAAAGTCTAGAAATACATATGATTCATGATGTACAAAAGAAAGTTAACAAAGAGGTAACGCTGGTTATATCCGAAAAAGCGAGAGAAGACAGAAGCCTCCCTACTGGTAATAACTTGAATGCATTTAACATGCTGATCATCATCTTTGTACTTCTGAGGTTTGTTTAGAAGTGAAGGAAAGAGGACTGGAGGAATAGCAGGAGCAATACACCTTAGGCACTGGAAGTCCCTTTCACACTACAGTCACCCCTCCGTTTTCATGGGCTTGAAGTCCACGTCCCTTGCCCATTCATGGCCGGCAAACGGAGGGGGACAAAATGGGGTGCCCGCTTGTGGCACGTGCCAGTGGGCACCTGCAGGCACACACCACCATTCAAGCCTATGGGGCTTGAATATTTGTGATTTTCTGTTTTCAAGGGGGGGCGGAACGGATCTCCCCCGAAAACAGAGGGGTGACTGTACACAATTATAGCACTGTGATCCCACCTTTACCACATACATGGCATCTTCCTACGGGATGTTGGGATATGCTGCTGAGAAGGAGAGACATTTGGAGTTCTCAGACAGAGAGCACTAGTGCTTCATCAAGCTACTTCTGGATGCCATTGGATTTGAATTAGAAAGCTAATTTAAAGTGTGTACATCATGAATCATGGTACCATGGGCCCTTGGTATCTGCTAGGGCTTGGTTCCAGGGGTCCCCATGGATACTAAAGTCCATGGATGCTCAAGTCCCATTATATACAGTGCTGTAGTAAAATGGTGTCCCTTGTACAAATTTGCAAAATCAAGGTTTACTTTGTGTATATATTTAACGAAGTGCAACAAGTGGTATCTATGGTTCAGATGCAAAGAAGAGATATGGGGAACTTTGGAAGAAACATATACAGTGGAGAATCCAACCCTCACCGCCGCCCCCTCTGTGGAGTTTGTAGAGAGAGAATGAACAACCTCCAAATTTAAAAGCAACCCCTTTAATTTTTGGTCTTGTGGTGTGGGAATCTGTTCTGCATGTTGCTACACAGTACAGTATTAACTGGGTTGTGTGGATCAAGGGCGAGGGGCAATCGTGTACCTCACATGCTGATCAGAATATACCGTACAATATTTCTTCAACCTCTGGAAATACAAACTAGATATTACTTTCATTGTCTGGCATCCTGTTAGTGACATACACGAATGTAAGTTCAATGTACGTGTGTTTTTTGGGGTGTTGCAGAGGCTGATACTCTATTCCTACTTCCACAATGACCAAATCCCTCCATTCATCATTTAGCCACTGCAGACCTCCTTCCTGGCCAGATGCAAATTGATTCCATCATCTGCTGAAATCTCAGTGGATCATGTCATTGGTCTGCAGTACAGGACTTTGGCCGTTGTGTGGTTAGCAGCCCCAGGTGGTTTTTCTTTAAATTTAATACTTGGTGCATGAGGCATAGAGAGGAATAATTGGGACCACAGTGGATGGGAAAGGGAGATTTCACCTATTTCTTCCCAGCCACAATTCTCATGAAGGTTGCCACTATGCAATTATTATTATTACTGGAAGCTTTTCCCCTTACCATGTCTAACTGCTGCATGAGGAGGGTGTGGATTTCTCTTGGGTTTATTGCTGGGAACAATTAATTTTATATGTTTTTCCTGTGTCCCCCTGCCCCCCAGAACTCTGGAAACATCATGGCATGCAAGAAGTCTTCTCTGTCACAAGGCCAGAAATAGTTGAGTCATTTATACAAAGACTAATGGAGAATCACCAAGAAACAGAAACAGAGGTACATGCACTGTCAGTTCTGATGGATAGACAGCCTCTAGGATATGGGGGAATAAGACCTAGGAGCTGAAAAATGTTCAGAGCATATAAACTCAGGGTTGTTGAGCTATGGAGGAAGCACTGGAAGCAATCAGGTTTGCCTATGTGCACTTAGAAAACTGGCATTTTAATTTTCTGGGTCACTTTTTTCTCCCCAGATTGCCTTTCAGAAAGACCACTTACAAAATTGCCTCACTGCTCTAGGATGTGATGTCATGGCCAGAGAACGCAGCAACTTTGAAACCTATTCCATGTTTTATGAAAATATACTTCATCGACAACATCAGCTCCTCTATCAAAAAGAACAAGTATTTCTCATGCTGTTGATTATTATTGGGGGAAAGGGGCAGTGTGTTGCATTGGTTTTCTTTGTATTGGAAACTGTTGACATGTTGTTGCTGTATCAAGTGAGCCAAGTGATGTCTGGTAGTGATTTTTAAGGGAGAACCTAGTTGAAACACATTGATTCTTTTTCAGGAAATTGATGCAATAAAAGTCAAGGGAGGAGATGCTGAGCTGGGTCTCAGTCAGGTAAGTGGAAGCACTATTATTTCTATTTTTATTATTTTTATTCAGCTAGCCGTAGATATATAGAGCCAACATGGTGTAGTGGTTTGAGCATTGGACTACAACTATAGAGACCAGGGTTTAAATCCCCACTCAACCATGGAAACCCACTTGGTGACCTTGGGCAAGTCACATACTCTCAGCCTCAGAGGAAGGCAATGGCATTTCCCCTCTGAACAAACCTTGCCAATCAAATCCTATTATAGGGTTGCCATAAGTTAGAAATGACTTGAAGTCACACAACAACAACATCCCCAGATTTATTTCTTCGAAATTGGCATCTTAACCTGTCAGTCATTACTTTTTGAAAAACTGAATTACAAACAGATTTATTAATAATTGCTTGCATGTTCTCTCCTCCTAACAGGTAGCAGAAATGAGTCATGAGATGGTTATGGAGATAACAGCTCTGAGAGCCAAAACTGCTGATCTACAAGAGGAAGGTCATAGCCTCAGAGAGAAGATAAAGAAAGAAGTCCAGGAGGATTATGAAGCATTAGTGCAAAGCATGTTTATGACGTGTGTGCAGCTCAAGGTAGTTGTATAAGACACATCTGCATGCAAAATATAGGTTCCAGCTTCAAGGATGGAACAAGATCATCCTTGGAACTGATGTGGACCCCAAAGGTCCCTGACATCTCCCAAATACCCTTCCTCTGACAAAAAATTGTAATGTGTCTCTCTTGGAAGCTAAAAGTGGTGATTCACCTCTAACTAGGTTACAGCTCTCCAGTGGACTGTTTAACATTTTTAAAAGAACTATTTAAAAACATGGCACTGTCGTATACTTAATTATGTAATCACCTTAGTTACATAACTAAGTACAGTTGGCCCTCCACATTTGCAGTTTTGACTTTTGCGGATTTGGTTATTTGCAGTTTTGATTAATATGTTTTCTGTAGGAATCTCGAGGTCCACCAATGCAACTCTGCCCGAAGTTGACCATAGAGTTGACCACAGAGTTGTGCTGGAGAACCTAGAAGTTTCTAGAGAAAATACTTCTCTAGGCATTTGTTGGTCCTCCAGCATGATAATCTATAACAAGCTTCTGGCAGATGTTGACCATAGAGTTGCATTGGAGGACCTGGAGATTCCTAGAGAGATATTCTCTTAGGCACAAAAAATAGTATTTTTTAATTTGTGGTTTTTCCACATTTGTGGGAGTCCTTCACCCCTAACCCCAGTGAATGGGCCACTGTAGTGTATCCTGGCCTGAACCCTCACTGTGATGGAGGGGGTATGTTTCCCTGTTGATTGGGAAGTAAATGACTAACACTTCCATCCCCTCCTATGGATGACTTGTAGTGTAACATTCATAAGTAGGGTTCCTATCACAATTCCCCTCTCACCGGAAATTGCTGATGGGACAGAGCTGGGGGCTGGGAACTCCAATCTGATGCATCCCAATGAACAAGAGAACAGACCCTGGTCACTTACAGTGGATAGTGCCCAGTAAGTTATGACTGGGAGATTTTCATGGTCCCTATGTAGCCCCTAGACAGCCAGCATGGCATAGTGGTTTGAGCATTAGACTGCAACTCTAAAGACCAGGATTTGACTCCCAGCTCAGCCATTAAACCTACTGGGTGACCTTGGGCATGTCACATGCTCTCAGCTTCAGGGGAAGGCAATGACAAACTTCCTCTGAACAACTCTTGCTGTGATAGGTTCACCTTAGGGTCACCATAAGTCAGATGTCTTCAAAAACAACAACAACAAATGTAGCTCCTAAACTGTTTCTGGATTTCTGCATAGTCTTCTATGTCTTTTATATAATGTTTCTATAAATTTCATTTAACTGAAATATATGTGAAATTGACACACCACCACAGCAAAATAATTATTCCAAGAGATCTGTGTCAATTTCAGCATTTCATTTAGGCTTCCATTTATAAAGAAAGAGGTTATGAACAAATTATATAAATTACATCTGTGTAACAATTTATAATTTCAGGAGTTAGGCGGTTTTATGTTGGTTGTTAAATCTGGAAATGCGTATAGAATTACATGCCTTTTAAATATTAATGTTCCCGGAAACAATGCCTGCAAATTTTGGCTCTTGGTTTTGGCTTCAGGGGAAAGTAGATGAATATCGCTTAAACCTGAGTCAATGCATGTTTGAAATCATCAGTGAGGTGAGAAGAGAAGGAATAAACAAGATGATTGCCTTGAAGAAAAAATTTGGCTCTACTAAAGATAACAATGCACTCAAACAACATTTGGCCCAGGTAAATTGATGTGTCAAAAGTTGTTTTAACTTGTTATTTTTTTTTAAAGGAATATATAGACAAATTTAAAGCTCCAGTGCCAAGGGAAGTTGGAACTGTACATACCCAAAGCTATGATCTTGCTGATTTGGGACACTTTATATTTATATTTAAAAGACCTGGATTCTAATAATAATTAATGCAAGAAAGTTCCCAGAAATGAACATTTACAGCTCCACCTTAAAGTCCTGACTATTTTTGGAGTTTGGGGGATACTTCAGTTTTAGCCTCAAGAATCACATAGCCCTCCAGAAGTTGTTGAACTGCAGCTCCCAGCATTCCTCCTCATGTGCAGTGCTGGCTTCTGGGACTGGCAGTTCAACAACACCTGAAGTGCTTTGTTGATTTCCACCTGACATTGTTGAGGCCATTCTCCAGGCCTTTGAGTGTTACACTTCCAGTGTTGTAATGTTTGAAAGGTACTATAAGTGTTTGCTTTTAAGTGATTTTATATTTTAGAGTGTTAGCTGGTGTTAGCACAGTGGCTAAGGGAGTAAAATACAAATCAGGAAGTCTTTGGTTCCAACTTTGCCTCTGCAATTAACTCACTAGGGACTTTATCACATGGGGAAAATCTCGTACAGAAACGGGATTTAAAAGGTGCGGAAAACCCGCAAAAGCGGGTAGATTTTCACATACATCGATGTTAAAGTGTGGATAACCCTAACAGAAAGTAGTCAAAAGCTACTTTTTACAACCCTTTTTTCGAAAGTAAAAAGACTACTTTTGACTACTTTCTGTTTGGGTTAACCACACTTTAACATCGACGTTGTGTGAAAATCTACTCACTTTTGCAGGTGTTTTTCTATTTAAATCCCATTTCTGTACAGTATTTTCCCTGTGTGATAAAGTCCTGGGTGATCTTTAGGCACACCCTATCCTCTTAACCACAGTCCTCCAGTATCTCATATGGGGAATAAGAGTAGATTTATCTTACAGGAGCATAAGGATTACAGCTGGATAATACATGCAAAACCCTTTGAACACTTGAAAATGCTATATAAATGTAAAGTACCTTTATTAAGAGAGCCAGCATGGTATAGTGGTTTGAATGTTGGACTATGACTCTATTTAAAACCCTGTTTCTGCGCGGGATTTCCCCTGTGTGATAAAGTCCAGAGAGTGAACAAAGGGTAAATAAGTAGATCTATGACTTAGCTCAGTCTGCCTTCTCTTTCCTTGAAAAACATATTTAAAATGTAGGTGTTTGTGCATTGCTGTTTTACAACTGAATATTTAAATGAAATAATACTCTTTGTGTTTAAAGTTGTAACTCATCCCAGTTATAGTACGTATATATCCAATGAAAGAGTTGGATAGTGGTTCTTGCTCATTGGAACATTCATATTCATTCTTATAGTGCAATACTCTGAAGCTCTACTCAGTACAAAGGTCCAAAACACACTGCAGAAATAATCCGGTTTGAGACTGCTTTAACTTTTTTTTTTTCATTCTGGGAACTGTAGTTTTGTGAGACATTTAGCCTTCTCTGTCAGAGAGCTCTGGTGCCACAATAAACTATAATTCCCATACTTCCCTAGAACTGAGCCAGGACAGTTAAACCGGTCTCAAACTGGATTATTTCTGCAGTGTGTTTTGGACCTAAGTCTTACTGAGCGGTGCTTACTCCCAGTCTCCTGTAAGTGTGGACAGGATTGCAGCCTGGAGTGCTTTGCTTACATGGGATTGTATTTTCCTAAGAGAGGGCTAAATAATAATCATTGACTTTATAGAAAAGCAAATGTTCTAAAAAGATAAAATGTAGCACAGATGGGGGGGGGGGGAACTAACCCAGAACTGAAGAAACAGAACCTGACCATGTGTGTTGTGTGTGTCATTGTCGTCACAGCTGTAATGCAAACATAGCATTTTCAAAACTAATCTCTGGAGAATGATAAGCCAAAGCTCCGCTGGTTTGGATGACTCTGAACAACCGCAGAGAGAATATGCTAACTGCAGATAAAGGAAGTGCAGTGTGGTTGATGTGCATTTAACAGCAAGGGTCTTGAAATTCTTCTAAGTCAGGGGTAGGCAACCTTTCCCCTTTAAGGGCCGAGGGACTTCAGCTCCCAGAAGCCTCAGCCATGTTGGCCAATAGTCCCATGTTGGCCAATAGCTCCTGGGATTCTGGGAGCTGAAGTCCCTCGGCCCTTAAAGGGGAAAGGTTGCCTACCCCTGTTCTAAGTGTTCACAGCTCTTTCCTCACAAGTACAGAAGGTGATACCAGTTCTTAAAACTGCACAGTCAAAATAAAGAAAGAAATAAAAAATGAGTCTGTCAGATTTTTTCCTTAACAGAAATGATGTGCTCTCATTAGCAGGAGCAGTTACAGGACTTACGGAATGAAAATGGCCAGTTGCAAGAGTTGGCATTGAAACTGAAGGCCATGAATTATTGGAAAGAAACAATGCAGAAAGCACACCTGTCAGCCAGAGTCAGAGAAGCAGAGAAGGTGAGATCTCCTGCAAACCTCTTGTCAAAATGTTGGAACAAAGGGCCCCTTTACACTGTGCAATCATACCACTATGATTCTGTTTTAACTACTATGGCAACATACTATGGGATTTTGAGATGTACAGTCTTGTTATTCTTGTTGTCATGGTGCCTTCAAGGCATTTCCAAGTCATGAGTGACCCTGTCATGGAGTTTTCTTAGTAAGATTTGTTCAGAGGGGGTTTGCCATTGCCTTCCTTTGAGGCTGAGAGAGTGTGACTTGCCCATGGTCATCCTGTGGGTTTTCATGGCTGAGTGGAAATTTGAACCCAGTTCTTCCTGACTCCTAGTCCAACATTCAACATTGGCTCTCATTTGCAGTTTAGGGAGAGGCATTAAAAATTGCTTGCTAGAGAGTTCTAGTACTTCTCCAAACTAAAAACCACAAGATTCCACAGAACGCAGTTAAACTGGAATCATCGTGCTATAACTGTGTAGTGTGCAAGAGCCCTAAGTCATTCTAAATCATGAAATTAAAGATTATTGTTTGTAAATTACAAGGGCAAGTGCACTTAAATGGTACAGTGAGCCCTTGGTATCGGCTGGGGCTTGGTTCCAGGATCCCCTATGGATACCAAAACCCATGGATGCTCAAGTCCCATTAAAGACAATGGCATAGTAAAATGCTCTCCCTTATATAAAATGGCAAAATCAAGGTTTGCTTTTTGGAACTTATCTTTTTGGAACATTTTCAAGCTGTGGATGCTTGGATCCATGGATAAAAAAATATGTGGATATGGAGGGCTGACTGTATCAGTAATTCCAATGAGTGAGTGCATACTTCAAACTACAAAATGGATTTATTTAATTCTTAACTGATTGCAAGTGTCAACCTTATATAAAATCATAAGACCTGTTCATACCAGAGTTTGAAAAGTGGAACGCATGCAGGGAACAAAGCAATGCGCTCATGTGTAATGGAGCGGCGCACGCAGGACAGAGTGGCATGCACAGGGGCAGAGCGCACATGCATGTGGCGAAGGAGTATGGGGGGCTGACTGGGTTTCACCTAGTTCTGCCTGCACCCTCTGCACCCCACCCCAGTAGATCTGGCTTTTAAAAAACACTATTCTTTGATGGGTGAAGTGGAGACAGTGGACGTTATCACACTGGCCCTAAAGCAGAAAGAATCCTGCATCATTCCTGCACCCTTCCGGTTCTTTTTTCCGTGTGTTCACACGATGTCGCACATAGCCCCGCCCTTCCCTGCATCATCCCTGCATCCTTCCAGCATCATTTCAGTTCTTTTGAATTCTGGGCATCTTGAGGAATTACAATTCCGCGACCGGAAGGATGCCGGAATGATGCAGCTTTCGCCATATGTATGAACCCGTATCGTGGAATGAGGCCGGGGCCGGCCTCGCTGCTCTATGGGCGTGGTCGCCGAAGCGACCACTTCGGAGGCCAAGCCCAGGCCGGAGTTAAAGGGACAGCGCGTCCCTTTAACCCCGGCCTCGCTCTTCTATGGGCCTGGTCGCCGAAGCGGCGACCGAACCCATAGAGCAAAGAGGCCTGGGCAAAAGGGACGCGCTGTCCCTTTAACTCAGGCCTCGCTCTTCTATGGGCTTGGTCGCCAAAGGGGCGACCGAGCCCATAGAAAAGCAAAGAGGCCTGGGCAAAAGGGACGCACTGTCCCTTTAACCCAGGCCTCGCTCTTCTATGGGCTTGGTTGCCAAAGGGGCGACCGAGCCCATAGAAAAGCAAAGAGGCCTGGGCAAAAGGGACGCACTGTCCCTTTAACCCAGGCCTCGCTCTTCTATGGGCTTGGTTGCCAAAGGGGCGACCGAGCCCATAGAAAAGCAAAGAGGCCTGGGCAAAAGGGACGCACTGTCCCTTTAACCCAGGCCTCGCTCTTCTATGGGCTTGGTCGCCAAAGGGGCGACCGAGCCCATAGAAAAGCAAAGAGGCCTGGGCAAAAGGGACGCACTGTCCCTTTAACCCAGGCCTCGCTCTTCTATGGGCTTGGTCGCCAAAGGGGCGACCGAGCCCATAGAAAAGCAAAGAGGCCTGGGCAAAAGGGACAGCACGTCCCTTTAGCCCAGGCCTCTTTGCTCTATGGGCTCGGTCGCTGCTTTGGCGACCAGGCCCATAGAAGAGCGAGGCTGGGGTTAAAGGGACGGCGCGCGCGTCCCTTTAACTCCGGCCTCGCTCTCCTATGGGCTTGGCCTCCAAAGCGGTCGCTTCGGAGGCCAAGCCCATAGAAGAGCGAGGCCAGGGTTAAAGGGACGCGCTGTCCCTTTAACTCCGGCCTGGGCTTGGCCTCCGAAGCGGTCGCTTCGGAGCCCAAGCCCATAGAAGACCGAGGGTTGTGGAAGGGATCTTTCCACTTGTGTGTGAACAGGAGATACGGGTCCCCGGAGCGGAACCATTGCGGCATCGTCAATTCCGCAATGATTCCAGTTGCATCTGATAACGATTTCCGTCTTGCCGGGTCCATTCCGGTATGGTTCTGGATTGATTCCATTCCACTTTCTTGCCGCTTTCTTGCTGCTTTGAGACCCCAGTGTGATAACGTCCACAGACCCTTAGCTACATAGATCCTAATTTATCATATCACAAAGCTTGTTATAGCTAACAGCAGTCACATGAAGCAAAATTAGGAGCCTGACTGTTGTAGTTGGCAGGTGACCAGTTCACTCTCTGTAGCACAAAGACATATTGCCACAAAAAATGGCTGTGAAAAATAAGCCTTGCACTAGATAAACAGGGCAGGAAATATGGCTAAATCTAATATAGAAACATATGATTATCTTACAGTTGCCATCAGAAAGAATTTCATTTTTCAAACAAATGTTGTAATATTCCAGCAATGGCAAGGCTTAAATCCAGTTGGCTTTGGATAGGCCTAACCCAAATAGAGTACGTTCATTAAATGAATGTGGATTTTGAAGTAAAGTATGTAAGTTACATTTATGGAAGTGGCTCTACTCTAGTTGCGATTAATGTTGGATTTAGGCCCAAGAAAGTTTGAGAAAGAGAGAAATGGGTCCCTTTTTCTCCACAATAAAGGGTACAAACCTCACAAGACATTTGTTCATAAGTAACCCAGGGCAATTTTTGCAAATGGCTTTTATTTTCTACTCCACACTTTACTAAATGCTTTGCATGTACAGGAGGCTATTAAAAATAAAAAAGAGTACTTGAAATTGAAGATGATGACAGAAAAAGAGGCAATTTTATTTCATCAGCAACTGCGGGCTGCAAGGAAAGCTTTGGCACAGTCTCAAACAGAGAATAAAAAGCTGAAACAACAGCTGGACAAACAGGTATAGATCACCTGGCTCTGCTGCCCCACCATTTGTATAACAAATGAAATCACTTTCTTCTCTTTGTTATGTTGGATGCAGTGCACTTTTCTCAGCTTTTAAAAACTATTTTCTTGTATATCAGAGGGCCCAATTCTGCATGACTCAGCATAGCATCATGTTCTGCTGAGCAAGTAAATGTACTACCACCTGAATAGACGTCTGAAGGCCCCTCCTAACAATTTCAACCTTCAGCAATTCTGTGTTAGGTCTGGGTGCAGGGACACTTTGGTTGCTGCAAAAGGGAGAAGAGAATACAAATCTCCCCACTGAACAAAGTGGATCTATGCAGATGAAAGGTTAATTTACGCATACCACTAATCAGATGCTAGCCAGAATGTTTTTATTCTTGCCATATGCCATTTCTTCTCATTGCACAGTCATATCATCCCTCTGTTTGCAAAGTTCAGGAGCCTGTACCAGTCTTTATGTAGCCAAACTATCTGAATCGATCATCTTGTAAACAAAATGGCAGCATCCATAAACAGTGGTTTGGTAGCAGCTGGCATGAGAGAACCTCTAGGTTTTCAGAAAAGAGGGGAGCTTGAGCAGTGTGAGGGTTGGACATGGTCACAACACTGGACACTGGAATAGCTGGAAAGGAAAAGAAAAGGAAACTGCCAGGATCAGTGCTGTAATGAAAAATAAAAGTGATTTATTGCCACAGCTATGAGAATCTCATAGTATATATATATATATATATGCCCCAGGAGGCTTGAGCACAGGTAGTCCAGGAGCAAAGAGAAAGAAGTTGCTGAAATAGCAGAAAACTCCCACTGAAGATGGAACTGGAGATGTGAATTTTTTTAGGGAACTAGATCTCTGCTCTTTCATAGGGAAAGCTGCCTGAGATGGTGACAAGGAGCTCATTCCAATTGGGAGCTTGAGCCAGTCACAACAGCTGCCATCTACAGAGCTCCAAAATAAATAACACATTGGTTCAAAAGCAATAAGACATCGGTCCAAAAACACACTGCAGAAATAAACCCAGTTTGAGGCCGCTGTAACTGCCCTGGCTCAGTGCTAGGGAATTGTAGTTTATTGTGGCACCAGAGCTCTCTGACCAAGAAAGCTAAATGTCTTGCAAAACTACAGTTCCTAGAATTGCCTAGCATTGAGCCAGGACAGTTACAGCGGTCTCAAACTGGATTATATCTGCAGTGTGTTTTGGACCAGTGTCACTGGGGAACTTGCTATTCTAAAGGTGGTGTTGGATGCATGTGCACACAGGCAAAAGACACTTACCTATAGCTAGACAGTGGTGGTGGTGGGGATAATGAGAATAACAGTTCATCAACATATGGAGAAGTGATGGGCAATGTGTGGTCCTCCAGATGTTGAAATGCTCATCATTGTTAGCAGTGCTGGCTAGGGATAATGGAAGCTGTAGTTCAACAATACTTGGAGTGGCCACAAATCACCTACTTCTCATGTAGCTGTCAGACGTTCACCAGAATGTTAACAGTATCACCATCCTTGTATGTTGTTCCTTTTTAACCATTAAGTCCATGCCCCTAATGAAAATTAATTTGAATACTACATTAAGGAATTGTTATTTGAAGTAAGAAAAAGACAGCAGATTGAACTAATCTCTATCATGCATGCTAAAGCTTGGGGAAAAGCTGATCTGGGCCATGTAACCCATGAGTGATATCATATCTAAAAAAACTTTCACTCAGTAACAGGATTAGAGTATACAAAACGCTTCTTCACAAAAACTGATCAAGGAAGAAGATGTCACAACCCCTACTTTTTATAACAGTCAGGAGCTCACAAAGGAAATACCAGGTGCATGCAAACAAATTTAAGGAACTGTTTAACTGGCTTGCATAATGAAAGCTGGACCTCAGGGACAAAAATGGAGACTTAGTAAGGTTAATACTAATCAAAAAACTAGAAATCAGATCTATATAAGCTTTACTTTTCGAGTAGGGGTCTTTCACAAAAGACAGCACACAGAATATCTGTGTGCACAGGGAGGAGAAATAAAGGAAGGAAATATAACATCCTCCCCCAAACTGATGCCCTCCAGAGCTGTGGGACTACAGTTTCCATTATCCAATGGTCAGGTACTTGTGGAATTGTGGGAGTTGTAACCTAACACAACTGAAAGGCACTCGATTGGGAAAGGCTGGTCTAAAATATTGCCCGGTCCTTGTGAATCTATCATCTTATGTTGCACATAAGATGATTTATGGCATTTTGTAGGAGGAAATGTCTGTGTGGCTATTCATACATTTAACATCTCTCTTAGCCAAGCTACACAAAGCAGTGTTTTCAGGCCAGATGATGTTCTTTGCCAATGGCTAATGCAGTTTCCACATTTTAGAAGAGGTGCATCACTGGTGTATCATTGGTGTCAGAAGTAAGCTAAGAAAGCTCTTAAGAAAGGTCCAGTAATAAAATATAAATTGTTCTTGGGTTTTAAAAAAAACTTATGCTTAAATGACATGCAGTATCCCTTTTTTATCATCGTCATCTGTGCAAAATGAATTTGTATAAAATTTATACCTCTTTAATCCTGTGTTTCTGACATTAATAGTTTGAAATGGAGGGAGGGATATGTATGGTTCTTCTGGCTCTCATTTTTAATTCCTATTTTCTAAATTCATATTATACATGTTAACACATTTTAGAGTGTTCCAAGATATTCTAAAATTATGACAATGTTTGGTTTTTTTTATTTTTTTGTTTTTTGGCACTGGGAATTTCCTTTCAAGAACAGCAGTTAAGTATGTGCATTCTAGAAAAAAGTAATGTCAGGAAATAGATCTTCTCTCCAATATTACAATATGATATGTGCAATTTTATGCACAGGGACATGTGCTACAGGAGGTAGAACATAAGATGAATCAAGAAGTTTGCAGACGGCAGCAGCTAGATCTGATTAAGACAGAAAACTTGGAGAAGATGCTGGAAAAGCTTGGAGAGAGAGAACTGAGATTGCAGTGCTTGACAGAAGAAGCAGAGAAATCCACTAAGATACAACAGCTTCAGGAGGAAAAAGTTAAGAAAGAAATCCAGCGAGTAAGCTTATAAATGCATCTTTTAAGTACCTTGTGCCAATGAAGTTACATACCTCAGAGTCTATACCATGATTTTAAATACTGGTAACAAGTTCACAAAAGTGATCCTGACTGTACAACCTAAAAATAGATAAATATTGTTTAACTGAGCAACCTCTGAGATGATTGTAGGCAGTGGTACAGCCCTCAGCCTCATAAACAGTCACTTAAAAGTGACTTAGCAAATGATGGGTGCTAAATCACATAGATCCACATCAGCACCTGATCCACTATGGGGGTGCTGAAGCTTACTAGAGCTGATGTTGCTCATCACACCATCTTGTTATTTTGGACAAAAATATTTTTTAGTTTGGGATGGCCTGCTAGGTATGTATGTGGTTTGTTGTTGCGTGCCTTCTAGTTGTTTCCTACTTAGGGCAACTGTGAAGGAAGGGCAATGTCACAACAACCCAGGAGGCTTTCAGGGGCTGAGAGTGTGTGATTCACCTAAAGTCGCCCAGTGGGTTTCCATGGCAGAGTGGGTTGTAATTCAATGTTCAAATCACTACACCACACTGGCCTTTCGTATGCACTTACAGATGTTACCCCAGGATCCAGCCCTCTTTGACACTTGATATCAAATTAATATCAAAAAGGGATGTTTTAGGCAGGTAGCCAAAACCTGCAAGCACAGGAAACCATATTAGGAAATCCAGATGGCTAGAAGCCAAGGCACTTAGTTGAGATGAGATTGCTTAAGATCGGAATCAGCATAATCCTTTCACTGTGATGATGAGAGCTGGACCTGGCAATTGCTTGCATACAACAGACAGTTTCCATCTGAGAATAAAACTCAACATTCATGCCGATTGCTCGGTCATTTTTGCATATGCCGGTCTATTCTCCTCTCCTAGGAAAGTCATTTAACTCCAGAAACATTGCCCAGGACCTATTGCTATAATTACATGTGCCTGAACAATAGCAATTTGGTCCAGTTTGCAATCAGACAGAAACTCTTGTCAGATTCAAGACCCCCCATTACTGCTGTCTGTGCCACACAGCAAGGATACTGGGTCGCATTCAACTCCCAGCTTTCTCCCAGATTGGAGCTTGGCTACTGGAACTGGTAGGCATTGCCCATTGTAATCCTTTAATTTGCTATCCACCACCACCTTTTCATATATCTTAGTTCCTGTGTGTGTGAAAGTGCTTTGTGTGTGTGTTTATTTCCCCTTTTATAAATAAACTAAACTAATTTGGAACCTGCCTCTAGAGTTCTAGTTTTCCAGAACTGGTAAAAATAGGCTTGTGTCCCAGCCAGAGTTACCCTGGCCCTCTCATTGCTAAGTTATTGAGCTAAATTAATTTCCCCATTGAATACAATTTGTTGGTGCCTTCCCAGGACCCCCTTGCAATTTAGGCAAGACAGATGCTCATTTAATGTCTGGGTTTGTTTTGCTCTTAAAAGATATAAGACTAAATCCAATTGTTAATCTCAATTAGAGTAAATCCCATTAAATCAACAAGCCTTTGGTAAATGAGCACTTACATAAATTCCA
Source organism: Phrynosoma blainvillii (assembly GCA_026167975.1). Lineage (NCBI taxonomy): Eukaryota > Metazoa > Chordata > Lepidosauria > Squamata > Phrynosomatidae > Phrynosoma > Phrynosoma blainvillii. The sequence continues at coordinate 127,137,746 of JANUYF010000001.1, read as the reverse complement.
TTGATTCAAGGGGGATTTACTCTAGCTGGGAGTAACAACTAGGCCATACCATCCTTTCTGCAATAACATGATACTTATTCCCAAGCAACAGAAGTAAACCCATTTTGAATTCTTTTAGCCATGATGGTATTATGGTTTAAGTGAGATTAAAATGTGAAATTACAAATGCTCTAAATCTAAGTATTTCTTTGTTTCTTCTTTTTAGAATCAGGGCTGGCAAACATTTTTTTCTTTTCGGTTGATGCTCTAAAAACTTTCATGAATGTGGAAGGAATTGTAAAAGATAGAAAGGTGGGGCAGAAGAGAAGATATATGCTTCCAAACTGAAAAACAAACCTGGCTGTCTAAAGAGCAGCCCATCCCCAGTAAAACATAATCCAAGTTCTAATGTTACCCCAGTGGTCATACTTAAAACATAAGGAGTTCTCATTCCCTCCCTTTTTCTATGCATTTGGTGATTTTTTTTAATGGATGGGAATCCTCTGTGGCAATTATGAATGGGGAACCTGGAATTATACCCTCTTGAAAGATGAATAGTTTAGGGGCTACATGAAAGTCATTCATTTCCCACTTGCAAGGAAACAGTCATTGCAATTGATGGGGATCTGTTCCCCTGTTGATCAGAAAGCAGGTGATCGCTGTTTCCATTGCCCTTGCATGAAAGGGGAAATTGTGACAGGGACCCTGCCTCTATCTGTGACAGTGGAGATTGCTCACAGGAGGGAATATAAACAGTAGTCAGCTGCCTCCAGAACAACAGGTGAACAGATTCCTATCGACTGCAGTGGCTGCTTCCTCTAAGTGGGGATTGGGGAAATGGGCCAGGGTTCACTGTATAGCACTATACCTACAGTGCTTATGCATACATAAATCCCATACAGGTTTCTGGCCATTAATTCTAAGATGTAAAGGCTTGAAATTATGTTGTTCATTTAAAAATTAATATATTTTCAGATAAGAAGTCAGCTGACACTGGAGCGCAGTTTCAAACTGAATGCTTTTCAACGGGTAGATGAATTGCAGTCTCAGCTTTACAACTTGGAGGCTATGGCGTCCCATAGTCATTCACCTACAGGTACGATTCTAGCTGGCTGCAGCTCTTTGTGACATGCTGTCACTTGGAGGTTTGACATGGGACTAAAAAGTCAAAACCAGCCCTAGTCTTGGGACAGGATGGACTGAGGATCAGGCATGCAACTACAATAGATTTGAAGGCTCGAGGTATAGGGAGTGTTAGAGCCTTAACATTTGGAAGACTCTTGTTGTTTCTGTTTACTACTAATAAAACTCTTCCCTTTCCCAGTTTAGATGTGCCCAGTTTAGGAATTATTTAGATGTGCACAAGAAAACAGTTATTTAATAGGTTCCCATAGAAAAATGTTGTAGGGAACTTGGAAGAGGTACTGGAACTTCATATTTCCTCATTTAAAGGGATGTAGGAGTGAGGGTGGGGAAGCTGGATAAAACATCTGTCTTGCTATAACAAATGAGAGGCCAGCGTATACCTCATGAAAGTTATAACAACCACTGTTGAACAGTTTCATTTTGCAACCATTTGCACACCTGTTGCATTAGGGTTTGATCCATAATGCTGGGCTTTCCTCAGCTGTTGCTTGAAGCATATCAGAGCCATGCCAGATGTGCTGATTATGCCCAGTAAAGTGTTAGTTATGACCTGTACAACTCTGGTATACTTTCTGTAAAGAATTGTATTGTCCCAAATGAACCTGCCCAGGTTTTGAGATCTTTGAATGAGGCCTTTCTCTGAATGCCACCACCCTGACCATCATGTTTGGTGGGAATGCAAAACAGGAGTTTTCTTGGTGGCGGTTCTCAGGCTTTGAAACACCCTTCCCAGGGGGGCTAGACTAGCTCCCACTTTCTTGTATTTCTATCAGAAGGTAAATTTATTTATTTATATATTTAAGATCCCATCTTTCTCCCAGTATAGGACCAGGGCAGTCCAGAATATAATTTTTTTAATCCTAGCAAGCTTTGGGAAACTGTTTATAAGAAAGGGGCTTTTAATAGCGAACTGTTCTATTAAAGCTTTTAAATGGCTATGTTTTAAATTGTTCTTAATTCTATAAATGGGGTGTGTGTGACTACAAAGTGATTTCAGACTGGAAAACAGAACTCCAGTGAGTTCACATTGAGCATCTGAACTGAAGCAAACAAGGATATTGACCTAATTCAGAACTGAATATTTTCTTGTGTTTTGTGGGGTTAAATAAACAGCTGGGCATTCAAGGCTAAAACAGAGGATGGGTTTAAATCCCCACTGCTGAAGCAGATATATGATCCCACAAAGCACAATGGAACAACCTATTTCACAAAAGCAAAGTGCAGAAACATACAAGTAACATATGCAGCGGGATTTCCTCCTTCCTCCCATCTCCAAAATCTCCTGTATAGGGTCCCTATTTAGGGAAGTGGTAATGGCAGCCTGCCATTATTCTGCACAATTATCTTGCAAGGGATTCACCATTATAGCTGGCTCAATACCATGCTAACAAAGAATTAAAATAATGGTCTGGCTAGTCAGTAGTGGCCTGTTAGGGGATTTTAAGCTAGGAGCCTGGCAGAAAGAAGCATATGGTTTTGCATCACAGTGCCTGTAAGTGAATTGTAAGGGACTATGTTGTGATTGTGAAAATCCACCCAATCCCCATTTACTGGGCAGCAGCTGCTGCAATTGATGGGGGTCTGTTCTCCTGTCATTGAGAAAGTAATTTCTACACAAGGGGAATTGTGACAGGGATCCTGTTTCTGCCTGTCAAATGGCAATCAACTACTTCCTGAGCAACATGGGAACAGAACCCTGTTGATCCCAGTAGCTGGTGCCCAGTAAGTGGCAATTGGGTGGGATGTCGCCTCAGAATTCAGTGCATACCATTATAACTGTGTGGTGCATATGTACAGGCCATACAGGGTTCCAGCCAACAACATTTGGTCTATGGCACAAAGTTCTGTGTTTCCACATCATGTATGATGTAACCTTTTCTTACAGAGAATAAATTTAGACTCTCTCTTAGCTCTTTTATCCACACAGTTGCTTGACCACTCTGCACACACTTTGATGTCCTGGCCGGAATGAGAGGGAAGTCTTAGATTAGAGCCTTGATTGTTCATGCTGTCAAGACACCAGGAGGAAAGAAGAGGAGCAAATGCCCATGGTAGACTCTTCTTGGTCTGCCATGGAAGAAGGGGGCTTTGAGGAAAGTGGTAGTAACTGCTGAGGGTAACTTTGTGGCTCCCTTGTTCACACTCGTTAGAAGCCAAGATTTGGGTGGAGGGGCTGCAGAAAGGATGTTGTTGGCTTTCCTGTCCTCCAAGGGAACACACCCACAAACAGCCAAAATGCTCATTACCTACCTCCCCAAAGCCACCATATAGGTAACATGTTCCCACTAGCTCCTATCCTGTACCCTTCCCAATCTGCCAGTGACAGGGGTAGGCAACCTTTCCCCTTTAAGGGCCGAGGGACTTCAGCTCCCAGAATCCCAGGAGCTATTGGCCAACATGGGACTATTGGCCAACATGGCTGAGGCTTCTGGGAGCTGAAGTCCCTCGGCCCTTAAAGGGGAAAGGTTGCCTACCCCTGTGCCAGTAGGTTCTCTTTGCAAGTGTGTGTGTGTGTGTGTGGGCTTTAAAAATATATAGCTTTTTGGAGCAAAGCAGTGGCATCTATAGGCTTTTGTTTTTGTTAACTGCCTTCCAGTCAAGCTTGATTCATGGCTACCCTGTGGATGAGACACCTCCAAGTCTCCTTACCCTCAACTGCTCTGCTCAACTCCTGCAGGTTCAGGCCCATGGCTTCCCTGATTGAGTCTATCCATCTGGTGTACAGTATTCCTCTCTTCCTACTGGCATCTGCCTTTCCTAGCATTATTGTCTTTCCTTATGAGTTATGGCTTCTCATGATGTGGCCAAAGTACAATTTAGTCATCTACCAGGGAGATTTCAGGCTTGATCTAGTCAAGGACCCATTTGTTTGTCTTTTTGGCTGTTAATGGTATCCTCAGCACTCTTCTCCACCACCATAGCTCAAATGAGTTGATTTTCTTCACTATCCAGCTCTCACATCCATACATGGTGATTGCGAATACCGTGGCAGCCAGCCTTATTTTCAAAGAATGGATCTGATTCCATGTGTATGTGTTTATATCTGTGAATCAGCAATCTCTCTCTTTCAAGTAGGGCAGAATTTCTCAGCAGGTATTAAAGAAGGTGTCTATTGGCACTGTTGCATCTCTGCATGCCTCACTGGAGTCCCCATTCCAAGGGATTGAACTCAGGATGTCCAGCATGCATAGTATGCACTCTGCCACTGAATTAGGTCTTCCCATAGCAAGTTGGGAAGAGGTAGTAGGAAAACCCCATTACTAGGGAATGTGGCTTTCCCTTGTGCAAATTTAAACATCAGCCAATGATGCCAGACGTCTTGGTCCTCCTATTTCAGCAATAGATCTTGACACTAATAATGGCACTAATGAGCTTAGTGGTAGTGCCAAGTCTGTAAACCCAGAGATGGCAGTGCTGAGCATTTCAGGTAACTGGCAGCAATCAAGCATTGGTCTTTTGTCTTCTGCTTCAGTTGACAGTTGTATTCTTCAGTTTATTGCTTCTGGTTTGTAATAAATCTATTTAGGGCAATGGTGTGAAAAACTAGGAACAATATGAGAAATTAATTTTTCAGTTGTTTAAATAAACCCAGGAGTCAAACACAGGACATAGTGTTTTACAGTTGAGCCAGAGTTTTAAATGGATTGTTTGTTAATCTGGATTTGGATGGATCCAATTTATTAAAACATGAAGATCCCGTTTACTGAATTAACCTGATCAGATTAATACTCTACCCCATTAAAATAGCCCTAAACCTTGAGCAATCATGTTACAAGAACACTTTTAAACTACCAGGGAACTTATTAAATCATAGAAAGATGCTAAATGGATATGACTTTCTTGCAAAAACAATGTTTACATCTACAGTTAATGTTCTGATGAAAAACTGACAAATGTATCTAAACCAATCCAGAAAGAAAAATGTGTGTGTGCATATGTGTCTCCAAATCACCTGTTGACTTATGGAGACCCCATGAATTGCATAGGGTTTTCCTAGGCAAGGGATATTTAGAAGTGGTTTTGCCATTTCCTTTCTCTGAAATATAGTACAGCATCTGGTATTCATTGTGGTCTCCCATCCAAACACTAACCAGAGCTGACCCTGCTTGGTTTCCAAGATCAGGTGGGATCTGATGTCTTTAGAATATTTGGATCCCACACACAAGGAAATATTCTGCCAAAATCTTGCTGACCCCTTGCTGATACAGATTATGAAATTTGCTTTCTTGTTTTCACAGAAGTGAGAAGAAAGTCTGCCAATCTTTCACGCAATGCCAGTAGCATACATCATACTTTTTCAGGTAACAAAGAAATATGCTTCCAGTAGCAGCTTTCATTCTTTAGTATTATCATAGGCCAGAATCCTGTTGGGGAGCTACCAACACATTAGCACTATAGTTGCATTGCTACGCAGTGAATTACATGCCAGTTCCCATTTACTGGGCAGCCATCGCAGTGATCCAAGGGGTGATCAGTGATCCCTTTTTGAACAGAAACTAGCCTATTGGTGTTCCCACTCCTATCCATTATGGATCTCAGGGTGAGGCAGAAGCGGGACTCTTGGTGCTGTAGATTGCTTCTGTGAGGGGGAGTCAGTCAGCTGCTTCCCAATTGACAGAAGAACAAACCCCTGACAACCGCAGGGGCTGTTCCCAAATAACGGGGGATTGCGGGACTTCCATGGTCCCTATGTATCCCCCAAAGTAGGGGCTATGTGGGAGTCATGAATACAAACAGTCACCAGTCTAGGTTACACATTTGTAACTGCCCAGCAGGGTCTCTGGCCATGCTCTCTCAGCAGGTTCAAATTCATATAACTTTCCATTTCTTTATGGCACTTTTCTTTGAGGGCCAAACTAGACAACACAGTGAATTCAGTAAATGCAATTAATGGCATGGCTTTGCTTGAAAAATTTAGATCACTTACATCCCTTTAAATGAGTAAAATTTAGATCACTTACGTTTCTAGATTAACTCAGGGCCTTTACAGACTGCCAGAAATAATGCAGTTTGAGGCCACTTTAACTGTCCTGGCTCAGTGCTAGGGAATCATGGGAACTGTAGTTTATTGTGGCACCAGAGCTCTCTGACAGAGAAGGCTCAATGCCTCAAAAAACAAACAAACTACAGTCCCCATGATTCCCTAGCACTGAGCCAGGACAGTTAAAGTGGACTCAAGTTGCATTAGTTTTGGCAGTCTGTAAAGGCCCTCAGTTGGCCAGCTTACCTGTAGGCTAAAGGTTTCCGAATTAATTCTTAAGTTATTCTCAATGTTTTAGCAATGGTTAGCTCACTTTGAAACATTTGAATTTGTTAAAATAGATGGCTTTTTCTTTGGCAGATTGAGTAAAACAGGATGGCCTAAGGCAGGGGTAGGCAACCTGTCCCCTTTAAGGGCCGAGGGACTACAGCTCCCAGAAGCCTCAGCCATGTTGGCCAATAGTCCCATGTTGGCCAATAGCTCCTGGGATTCTGGGAGATGAAGTCCCTCAGCCCTTAAAGGGGAAAGGTTGCCTACCCCTGGCCTAAGGAGAAGGAAGATTAGGATTCAGGGAAATGTATTGTGTGGTTTTGTTGCTTAGCAGCAAAACACTGCAGAACAATGTCAGGGCCCACATCTGCACTGCAGAAATAATGCAGTTTGGCACTACTTTTATTGCCATGGCTGAATGCTAGGGAATCCTGGGATTTGTAGTTTGTTGTGGCACCAAAGCTGACATAGGCAGCTAAAGATCTCACAGAACTACAAACCCCAGAATTCCATAGCACTGAACCATAGTTGTTAAAGCAGTATCAAACTGCATTATTTCTGCAGTGAAGATGCAGCCTGGAAAGCAGTTGAAGAGCTGGTTTTTCCCTTTCCCCTACCATTTTACTTTTCACCCATCTTCTTCAGTGGATCACACACTTTGAGGATTTGGTAAGGTTAAGATAAAAGATACAGATAATTAAATTCAAATTCCTTCCCATCCCTCCCTATGTCTCTTTCAGAAAATCTCAAAGGTAAGTCCCTTGAGTTAAATAAGCAAAACGTGTGCTCTATTGCTTTCTGCAGATAACATTTCTTGATATGGGGATGTGGGGATTCAGTGCAGCAATGCAGTTGTGCAGAAGAATGCTCTGCCTATGTTTCGAACCACTCAAGAGTTTTCCACCTGAATTGCTGAGTGATTTTTGTAGTCAGCCACTGAATGCAGTCAATCAGTGATCTTTATATGAAATCAATATATCATTTGCTTCCTTACTAGCCTTTAACATCACACCTTAATAACCTTCACTCAACAAGGTGTTTGAAAGGCAGGTAGACATTATACATGTTCAAGGCTGAGTGTTAAGAGAGAGAGCACTAATAAAGGGCAAAACTGAACTCAATAGTATGTATGCTGAAGTACCGTAGTATAGTTAAGACAGCCTTTCCAAAGATGAGTTTTCTAATGTGTTGGGACTCTCATCATCTCCAAGCAATATTATGGGCTTTATATACCATCTGGGGGGGGAAATCCCAGGTTGGAAGGACAAAAAGAGCACTTCTGAAGGTGCCAAAAGTAAAGGTGACAACCTCCTTGCAATTCTCTAACCTGCATCATTTGCTTTGAGAGTGTTCTCAAGAACAAATTAACTGCTCAACTAATTCAGTTATTAGTGTTGGTGATAATGAATTAATTTCTATGTAATAAATTCATTTTCAAACATAATGTTCAAAGCTCTATTTTTGTTATTTAGCTACAAGGAAGACAGAGCAGCCTTGGCTAGGGAGGGGGAGAGGAGGACACTTTCATTTCTTTTTTCTGCCATTATTCTGAGAAAATTCAGCTCTTTCAAAGCTGGTGTGCTTTTGAAAGGCAGCTTCACTTGTTGCCTTTGAATGCATTGGCAATGAAAATAGCAGCTTCAGAGAGGCAATTTTTAGGGCCATTGCAAAGAGAAGACATCACATAAACATACATGTTAACTGCATTCACATGGTTAGCATCACATCTAGTTCAGCTCTCACTCTTATATTTGAGGAACTCTGATTTGTTTACTAAGGAAACTCTGATTATTCTGATAGCAAACGAAAAATTGGTTACTTACCATGATGATTAATTCTTGGCTGGCGTGGAGGAGCAGTCCACTTCATACAGTTGGGAGTTAAAACTCCTTGCACCAACATAATAGTTTTTAAAAATCCTGCCATGTGAACTGGGACATGTTTTGCCCCACCTATAGAGTGGGTTGCTCCTCTGAGCCATCCAGAGAATGATCCTTACAGGGAGTGATCAAGGGGCACATTCAAGTGCAATGCTGACCAGCCCTCCTGGCTTCAGTCCTCCTCTCCCATGCATTGAGAATGTAACCTAAAATATACATAGCAGTCCCTAGCAGTTATGCACTGTAGAGAGAAAATATGACCTTCTTCTCAAGGAAGCCAATCTTCTAGCGAACCACTCCCTTAAATCAATCCCAACAAGTGATTTGCAAGTTTTATTTCTTCAAAGATTGTTCCCTAGCTGATATTGATATACAACCAATGCTTCTGTTAGATAAACTGAATCGAATCATCTGGTCTGACTGCAAGTTCATTCACAATTCAAGTGTAAGCCACATTTGTTGTAAGAATATTCTAGGGGGGAAATCTCCTCTAAACAAAGCAACACAATCAAAAGCTTGTATTAACAAAGAATACAATACCAGCAGTATGTAGGTGCTAGCATGTTCCAGAAGGTAGTTCTGTATGCACTGTTTACAGTTTTGATAGTTTAGTTGTGGAAATGATCTAAGCCTTGTCCTTTTATTGAATTTCTATTGCAAATGAAACTCCAGTGGAACACTAAGATGCTTCTGTATGTTTCCAGTTATTCACAATGACAGCTGCCTTTCGGCTTGGTCAGAAGTAATTCTTTGGCTAAATCTGTGAGCAATATGCACAGCAGTTGTGTTCTCTGAACTCTTCCTTCATGCTTCTTACAGGGGTACAGCAATACAACCATACCTAATATATCCAGAAATTACAACTGCGCTTGTACATTGTATGTTCATGTTGTCTGTTTCCTTTATAGAAAATTCACAAGAAATCATAATGCAGCTGGGTTATTCAAGAATTATTATTTTTTAGGATGAGAGGCTCATAGCTCTGAATGAAATCAGGTAACTGTTTCAGGAAAGGAAGACCAGGTTATTCCTTAAGAGACCCGGAACAAATTCCAACTTTGATGATCTGTGCTGCCTTTAGTTTAGCTATGAATTGTGGGATGAGATTCTACTCAATGCCAGGGGTTGTGGTTAAGAGCTGGGGAAGCAGGCAGGCAGGCAGGCAGCACTGGAATCCAGCAGTGTTTTGTGGGAGGGGCAGGCTGAAACTGTTCTCACTGCTCCATGATCTGGCTCTATAGGATTGTTCAGCCTTTTCATGAGGGCCAAAATCCAATAGTTCCCTGGTGGAATATAAAACACTGTCAGCAACCTTCAGTGCACTTCTGTTACTACAACTTCCCAATACAACGCAGTTTGGCAGCACCAAGACGCACTTCTGTGGCCTATTAATGTCAAGGGGAGGGCAGAGGGTGATCACCAGGTCAGTGTTTGGCTGCAGATGTACAATTAGGAGAATGAAACAGCCATAACCTTCCTGGATTTCTAGTGAATTTACCAGCATGTAAGGAAGTTCTAGCCGAAGATGCATGCTTTATGTTCCAGGCACTGCTTTGGGGAGCCACAGCACAAAACTGTCACCATTCATGTTAATCAGAGACATCAGGCACAATCTTTTGACTGCAGACTCTACAGACAGGAGCAAGTCAGAAAAGATTTCAAGACCCAAGACAGTAAGTAGCAAAGGATTTAAAAAAAGAAGAAGTGAATTATGCTGGATATGTTGTGAACCAAACTTTTTTGGACATGTATTTTAAAATAATAAGGGTTTATGAACCATTTTAGACATTCTGTTGGATGGGCTTTGCTATTGTCCTTCAGCACAATAATTTAAGGAAAGCACCTTCTTTTTTGCCTCACAGAAACCATAGCAGCCGGCTGTTCCAAAGAATGGAGTGAAAGGCTGGCTATTTGCAGGCAACTTCAATAATTGAATAATAATTTCATTTCTATTTCCAGGTACCTTCTAGGGGAAGGAATAGTGTCATAGATGCTCTTTTACCAGACCTCACAGAAAGTTCTACCCTACTCTATGGAGAAAAGACATCTCAAAAATAAAATGTGGTTGCTTGTGAAAGTAGTCCAGACATTTAATTTGACAGTATGATTAAATAACAAGTGAATTATATTCTGATAGTATAGTTTTAGGCAGGCCTTTGTCTTTTAAGTTACTGTGGCAGAAGGTTCTTTTAAATGAAGTATACGGTATTTTTAGCTTTTTACTATTTTAATATGTTTAATGATACTTAATGGAGCTGTTTATTTTTTTTAAAAAACACACCATTTGTACGAAATAGGTTTTTAGTGCACTGGGAGCTGCTTTGAGTGCTAGGAAAAAGGTAGGATATAAAAATAAATCTTTTGCCTGTTTACCTAGGATTAGGTCTGGCTAGATTAAATGGACTCATTTCTGAGTAGACGTGTAGGATTGCCCTGTAAAATTAGTATTTGCATATCATATTCTAGAACATATTCTTCTGTATTTTTTTCTAGCAGGCAAATGAGACAAAAAAAAAATCAGATAGGTATAGAAGTTAGGAAATGCATTTTGTATCACCCCATCCTACAAGAAAATATATTTGCTTTGCAATAATGCTCTACCAGATTATTGTACGGTCTGACAATAAACTATTGCAACCCCCTATTGGAGTTCTAGTAGTATACAAGCCACCACATGCATACTTGCTTCACCTGTCAGGATAAGGTGTCATACAAAATAGTACTTGGGGAAAAAGGCTGGCTTGAGAAGAAGCAAAAAATGGAAAATTATTTTGGATTAGTTCATGCTGTACAGAAGGGTTGGGCAACTTTAGCTAGATTGTGGGCTGAATGGGCTGCCAAAAATGACCTAGAAGGGTCTGGATGTTCACTTCTCACTTTGAAAAACAAGTGTTTTGCTCCTGAAGGCTTTGAGGAAAGGCAGTTCCCCCCTAGTTGCCCCCCCCCCGAAAAGTACCAGAAACTATACTATTGTAGTTTTTATCAGAACCACTAGGTCACTTAGGATCTGTAAATTCATGTTACTTCCTGATACTGAAATTAAGATTAAGGAATGAGAAGAAACTTTTCCACATAGAGAACCTAAAGCTTGTTGAGTTCAGAAGGTGTAGCAAGGGCTATTAATTAGTTAGATTATCTGGCCAGCCACTATGAAGTACATATGGAGGACGTGGGAGTGAACTGCAAGGGAATTGCCTTTAAAAAGGCAGTGTAACTCACATCAGGGATATAGATGGTTCTCATATCGTGGGAACATTTTGGGTGTATGGGCAACATATCGATGGAGAGTGGCTGAAGCTGGTGCACAGGGCCACAATAATACACTGACAAGTTTACCCTTCCTCACACCTAGAATATAGGAAACTCTAATCATTTGCAAAGAATTTTTCAAATGCATAGCACTTAGGAGCTCTATGAAGTCCAGAGGTGGTAGTTTTAATGCCTGTAATGAACATGTATATTTTGGACAAGATGTGCCATGTTTGCATTTAAGTGAAAACTCTGTTGGACCTTCTGAAGAGCCACTATGCAAGATATATCACCTTTGTATGTTGTCAAAAATCTCTGTTTTTTATGAAGTGGGCCAGATCAACAGATGTGAAAAGATAAGACATATTCATAAGCAATTTATTAATTTTGGTTCTGTGATTAATAATTTGCAGTTCTTCCAGTGAAGACAACACATATGCAACACAGTAATCTCTATAACATTCCATTCCAAATGCAACACACTTGCAACATGGGGATTTTAGGGACAATTCTGGTTAAGAGTGAAAAATCACAATTTACTTACTGCCTTAAAATAAGAGGTCTCATAATCAGCTATTCTCCACAGGCATATTTTTAAAAGCCTTATTATTATAAATTTCAAACAGCAGAAAATAGTGATGAAAATCTATTACTGTAGCTAATGCCAGCCTAAGGGTACTGTAAAAGTGAGAACCAAATAGCTTTCACCTACCTGTTTATAGAAGATGAGAAAAAGCAAATATTTAAGAGGGAATCCCCTCACAGTCTTAAGCCAGAGCTTGGTTGATACAGAGTTGATACAGCTTGCTCTAAAAACTCAAATCTTTATGCCATTACATGGAAACAAATGTCCTAAACACATAGATGTATGTTAACAAAGCAGAAAATGCAGATTCCTGAAGAGTAGCAGTGACACCTGAATTTCCTAAATTCCTTGGAAAATAGCAATTGCTGGCACTAAGGGACAAACTGAGTGACTTCTTCCTTCCCTATACTTCCTTGACAGGAATGAGGCCAACATCAACAAAATTTAAGGCACTTGAAAGAGGATGCATAATGCTTAGCACAGAATACATGTCGATTTAGTGGCGTTTTGAACAGCTGCTTTTGGCTCAGTAACAAAATTGGCTCAAATTTAAATTTGTGAATTGTGTAGCCCTGTTACATTTTAGAAACCTCTGCTACAATTTTACAAGACAAACTATTATCAGCCATTCAAGAATTGGTAAGAAAGGAAAACTAAATAGCTTTTAAGTCACACTAAGCATACATTTCTCAAAGGCTGAGTAAAAGCGCATATTTTAAGTGATCATAAGCATATTACTTTATGGTTCTTAGAATATATTCCAATAATTATCTTCAATTTATGAAACTACAAGAAATGGGGAAATGACTATTTTAAGGCCATTATGCCACCCACTTCAGCCATGCTGTTTGCTGAAAATTGGATGGTCAATTTACTGTTTCATACACCTGAGCTTAATGTCTTTTTAAGGAGTGAAGTTGCTTGAAAGTTCTTTCAAGTTACAGTACTATCTGCTAAATATTACAAACAAACTTCCTATACAATATTACATAAGTGAATTCTATTCAAGCTAGAAGGGCTAGAGAAACTGAAAGATAAAATGCACTTAAAATTTTCACAGGAATCCATAAACCACTATCAGCTTAATATCAAGTATTTCATTTCCTCCATGAGTTTCCCTGGAGCTCATCCAGGAATAACACTTAAACCTATTAAGCTAAATTCCTAGTATTTAAACTGCATGTGCTATACAGCTTGCAAAACAAACACTAGCAAACCTACAGACAATCAAAAGCTAAAGTAGCCCCGAGTACTCAGTCAGTTCAGCTTTATAATGATTTCAATCAATGTTTTATGAAACTGACAATGAGAAACTATAGGTTGCTAGATGGGGAGAGTATCATTCACAAAACCATGCACAATTACAGTGGCTTTGAAATATCCATAAATGACAAACTAGTGCTCTCGCATACAAAGCCTGTTGCTGTACTTGTCAAGGCAAGTAACTGAAGACTGGAGACACATGACTTTAGAAACATTATATGAAGACTGGCTACACTGTTTTCTTTCAACTTCTATTTTACTAAAATTAGTTAAAGATGACATAAGAATTATTAATGTGTCTATCAAAGGTAATTAGCTGCAAATGGAATGACATTCATTATCCCTTCAACAAATAAGATGGCATAAACACTGCAATTTGCAACATATTCGTAAGGCACTGGTCTTGCTTCTTCATGCACCAAGGAATCTATATTCTCTGATCATCATTCTTCCTATGGCTGCTTACACTTGAATTAGAAAACAATTACCCTTCTGACATCTAGTATAGAAAAATATGGGCTTCCATAATTCCTAAGAAAAATGACAGTATTCTAAAACCTGTCCCAAATTTCTAGAGCATGATAAAGCCATCATTTTCACACAAATAGTCACTGGCAATTCATATTTTTATAATTATATGAGGGACACTGCATATAAGACTAATTTAGACATTGCCATTGTACAATTACCTACTAAGTATACTGCTGGCACTGAACACATTAAGAATTAAAGTCTACATTTGGCATGTCAGGTAAAGGAAAAGGTCCCATAGTAGCAGCTGCTAAAGAAATTAAAGACAGCCAATAAGGATTCATGCAAAATATTGCAAAATCATCTTGCAGAACAAGACACGATTCATACAACCTTCTTCCAAGCATGTTGCAGATATATACTCTTTAAAAAAAAACCTTGAAAAATAATATTTTGAATTACTGTCTTCTATAAGGAATAAAGATCTTTTGGTGCAGCTAACCACAAATATTCAGCTATCAGAAGTCCAGTAAAAGCAACATATCCTAGAGAGTATGATAGTTTTGTTCTTTTGACTTGCAAAATTTATACAGAAAGAAGATAACTGCTTGTAGACCCAGCACAAGGACAATACCACCAATGAAACTGGCAGCATCAAAGGTCGATGTGTGAGAAGACGGTTTTGAAGTTGGTTTGGGAGATGCTGAACCTGTCAAATAAAAGGATTAGTTATTAGTGATGAGCTGTTAAAGTGTATATTGGCTTTTCTATATTATTCTCTTTTTTTAAAAAATGTGCTCCATGCCAATCTGAGGTAAAGGAAGCAATTGTTACCCAGATCTAATCAACCTGCTATTTCTAACTCTTTTGTTTTTTGTTGTTGTTAACGGCCCTCGAGTCAATCTCAACTCATGGTGACCCTCTGGATGAGACATCTCCAAGACCCTCTTGACCTCCACTGCTCTGCTAAATTCCTGCAACCCCTTAATACTCATGACCTCAATAATAGAGTCCATCCATCTAGCATGTGGCCTTCCTCTCTTCTTGAATAAAACCCATTTGCTCAATCCTTTCCCTTAAACTTACATTTTCTGACTTGTTTCATACATACTGCAATTCATTTTTGCGTTGCTTTCCTACTATTCATGTAACAAGAAACATTTGGACAATCTGCTTTAATGAGATGAGTGAATTTAATCTTGATGTAAAAGAAAGTTTACCTGTTGTAGATGGAATAGTTGTAGCAGGAGTTGTAATTACTGTAGTATTAGGAGATGGAGTTACTGGATGTGTTGCGTTACCTATTTAAGAAAATGCCACCAAATTTATTCAACTTGAAACTTTACTATTTAGTTAACAGTTTACCAGTATATAGTTACATCTCATAGTAAACATTCAGTGGAAGATTTATCCAGGAAATAGGGCAACCATCTGAATTTTAAGCCTGCCATCCTCTTCATCTGGATGCCAAAGGCAATTAAAATATCCCAAATATATATACAGTCATCCCTCCACATTTGCGGATTTGACTTTTGCAGATTTGATTATTCATGAATTGTATTATTATGTTCTCTCTAGGAATATCTAGGTCCCCCAGCTCAACTCTATGGTCAACTTTAACAAAAAGCAAATGTGAAGGGATCATTATATATATATATATATCATCCTCATTAGGTTTATGTAAGATGACCCCCAAATGAAGTGTGGGTTTATCCATCACCAGAAGATTCCTGTTCAGGATTCCAGTCACTGTGGATCAAGAGACTGATGGTCAGGAGGGGGAACAGGAAACCTAAGCACTTATTTTCTTATGTTTGGAGGAAGGATTTTTCCTTTCCTCAAATTTCACCAGAGGAGTAGAAGCTTAACCTTATCCTCCACTTCTCATTTCTACCACCACCACACTATAAATTGTACACGCACATAACACTAGATGGCCCCTGGAGACAAGACTTCTTGAGCTTTTTGTTTACATTTTCTCTTAGATATTGCCAGCTAATATATTACTGAAGATAGTGTGAATCTAGCATATTCTACTCTCCCAGGGTTTACACTCCCCTCAGTCCAAATGGCTTGTCAACAGTGAGCATTTTTAAAATTGCTCTTATAGAGGTAAGGGATTACATATAGGACTAGCCAAGCAAAGGGCCTGTATGTGCAGAAGGGTACAGAACCAGTCAAATCCACACAATTATACTAGCTCCTAACATCAAAAGAATAGGGACACCATGGAAATGTCTGATTTATGCAGTAACCAGCCACTATGTACACAGTGTTTTACTTGGTTAATCCTGTTATCTGCCCTCCATTAATATGAATGCTTAATGCACATTGTTCTTCATTTACATGTTTGCTCATCTAATTTACTCAAAAAGTAAGCAGCAACACTGAGTTGCAGGCAAGGACCAATGACCAGGCCTGTAACAAATAAAGCCTTTATATTCCATTATGACTTTGAAGCAAGTAAGTTTGTTACCTGTGGAAGGCACGCTAGTTGTGGTTGGTGGACTGACTGTGGTAGTATTGACATGGATATCTAAAAAAGAGAATGAATCAGAAACCACTTTCCACATTGAAACTGATTTATTATTTATCTGTTATATTTACAGCTGCCTCTTCCTGAGTGAAGTCATGGCAGAACAAATGGCTCTCCTCCCCATCCTTAATCACAATATCCCTGTAAAATGGCCAAGCTGAGAGAAAAGTGACTGGCCAAAAGTCACCTGGTGAGCTTCATAGTGGGGACTAGACCTTCCTGTCCAACAGCTTAACTACACCACAATGACTTTCAGTGGCATGCTATGCTGTGGAGATTCTTGTGAGGTTGTGATGTAAAAAATCTCATGTAATAACAATGGCGAGTAAATCCTGAGGGCTCTAAACCAGAAGTCAGCCAGGACTAAGTATCATTCAGAGTACACTGTTCTGAACAGGCTACCCTAAAGCAGACATGACTCTTCATCTGTTTATCAAATGCTGCCATATGATCATTCCATAGGGCTGTTAAAAGCAAGGAAATGTTGCTGGCCAATACTTTTAACTGTAATGAATGCTACAGCACTCCAAAAACAGTATTTTTTTTGTTAAGCCTAATAAAGTCTACACGATAGTAAGAAGCTGTCTAATAGAGATGATTCTTGCAGAGTGTTTTAAAGATTACTGCTTTATTTGTTTATGAACTATTTGACATATTATCAAACCCTTGCACCTGTAGCCAGCCTGGTGGAACAAGTGTGGGGCCCACTGTACTTTCTTTTTAATAGTTTTGGCTTCGCACTCCGAGAAGAAATACTGTGTGTAACTGCGGCAGTAGTTACCACAACATTTATTATTCCCAAGTGCCTTTGGGCTCTAACACAGTGCAGTACAGCCTAAGGAATTAAAGATGGTGATGGGGGTTGCAGGCACTACAACTGGCACTACTGCCATTATCCCCCTACTAGGCAAACGAGGAAAGATACATGGTACAATGGCAGACAGTCTGAAGTGCTCAACACAGATGTTCTAGCTGAGGGGCTGCTGCAGCTGCAATCTTCATATCAGAAACGGCTCCACAAAGAGCAGCTTGCCCTTGGATCCCTAAAACGTGGTGCTTGTCCTGGTGGCACCTTGGCTTCCCTTTTAATAAAGAAAGTACAAACTGCCCCCCTGTATCTATGGATTCATTGTCCACAGATTCAATTATCCACGGCTTGATATTTTATATATATATATATATATATATATATATATATATTATTCCATAAAGCAAACCTTGGTTTTGCCATTTTATATAAGGGACACCATTTTACTATGCCACTGTATTTAGTGGGACTTGAGTATCCATGGACTTTTGTATCCACGGTGTGTGTGTGTGTGTGTGTCCTGGAACCAAACCCTAGCAGATACCAAGCACCCACTGTATTTTAGATAAGCAGGTTCACTAGCTAGGTAACAACCTTCAGATACAGATGCTCACAGAAAAGGAAAGAGAAAAGGAGCTGTGCATGTACCAAGCCTAAGCAATACACCAGCCTTGACCATAAGGCCATAAAAATGACTGGCTTAAAAGAGGTTAGTAGCATCTATTCTGGCTCTTCAGGAAGAAGTAAAAAACTACTCTCCCACACACCACATAGAAATTTAGGCTACTATCCTCTTAGCAGGCTAGTAGGAAAGGCGAACTGATTCCCAGGTTTCAACCAAGAGATCCCTGCTTTGAACCCTTTGCCCAGCCATCCTGCTCCTTCGTCTTCTCTGGTAAAATCTGAATTTGTCACAGTTGATGGGGGAGGTGGAGTGGAGAACTATGGACTAGAAGGTTTGGCAACTGAAATTTTCCCTTTGCCTTGAGACTGTCCAAAGAGACAGGGGGGATTTCTAGTTACAGTCTGGCAATTTTGATATGCATGTAGACCAAGTACAACCTACTTCACCTTTTCCTTATTATATAAAGTAAAAGTTTCTTGGACTCATGACATGACAACTTTCTCAGTTGCTGGATTCTAAAATATATGGATTTATTTCTCAGTTACCCATTGTAAAAGGTGATGCAAATACTCACCTGTACATGTTCCATTTTCAGAAGTAATAACAATACAATGGTCAACATCTTTTGTTGAATTTCTGCAGGACATATTTCCTTGTGAAAAAGAAAGATTGTACAAGTTTAGTTTTTCAAAAGTGGAAATCTAAAATATACAGTAGCCCCTCCTAATTCGTGGACTCCTTCTGGGCTCCCTCACAAAAATGGCGATTCACACATATTCAAGTCCTATAGGAAATAATGGTGTGTGTGCCTGTGGCAGGTGTGTGCATCACCATTATATTAATAGGCACTTATCCTTCCTGCAAAGAGCAAGACCGCGGATTCCAAGTCCACGAAAAGGGAGGAACAACTGTACTGCTCTGGCTACAAGTCCCATTCAAAATCTACGTAGGCCCAAAACACACATGCCAAATAAAGCGCCTTCTGGTATCCAAACAGCGCACACCCCCAAACTATCCGGCAGTTGCTCCAAGGCCACCTAAGGCAGCTTAAAGCAAAAAGCCACTCCTGCTGGCTGCCTGTTTGGGATCACAGCATCTGGTCCTGGAACGATTGGGGCTGGAGCGACTTCTAGCTGCTTCTTTCGCCCCATCTGCTTCACTCCTAAGTTATCTAAGGAGAGTTAGACAGCTGTTAACCAGCCCTTTAAGATACTTTTCCCATTGTTTCCAGTATGAATTGATTCCTTCATCTACCAAAGTTTTATATGGAACACAGATGTTAACAAATAAATCAGAGTCATAGAGTTGGAAGAGACCACAAGGGCCATCCAGTCCAACCCTCTGCCATGCAGAAAAACACAATCAAAGCACCCTCGACAGATGGCCATCCAGCCTCTGTTTAAAGACCTCCAAAGAAGAAGACTCAACCACCCTCCAAGGAATGTGTTCCACTGTCAAACAGCCCTAATGTTTAGATGGAATCTCTTTTCCTGTATAACTGAGGATTCTGTTTGTTAAACAGTAAAATTAGCATATTAAAGATCAAATCTGAAATGATCTTTACATTATCATTGAAAATCTGAAAAGCTTTATGAGGAGACATCTGGCCTGGAATTCTATGCATACATATACTGGCTTTCTTCTTACATTCCTGAACTATGGTGCAAAGGAAAAAATCTTTGGAAAACTCAGAAAAGAGCCCTATTGCATTTACACAACCTTATGGCCCATCACAAATAAGCTAGTATTTTAAGATTACTTTTCCTACACTTTTGTAGGATGCCCAGAAGCTCAACTTTGCTCAACCAGTAGAGTTCATACTTGACTCATTCCAAAGAAAAACCGATGTCAAGGAATTGGCTGGTTAATATGCAAATTATCTCCCACATTCTTCTGCTCCTTGGTCCTCACCACCTCCTCAGGATTATCAGACCATATGCTACAGTAACAGCATAAATCACATAATCTTAAAGGAGCAAGACCTCACTCACATTTTGGTCTGAAGACCTACACCTTAGTCCCAGTACTCCAATCCTTATTTTGTTATGCATTTCCTTCTTGCCAACCATTTTAGACTCTCTCATGCCAACACACCACATATAGTTTTGCTCACATTCTGTTTTCTCCTTGTCTGCTTTCTTCAATAGCATCCCACCCTCACACTTGTTTTTCTCAGGTCTAGTTTTTCAACCCACTTTGTCACCCCCTAGTGAACCTGCTTCTTGGTCATCAGACTACCTAGAACCTTTCTTTCTCCCCAACCACTGTGTGCCTCAGGGGAAAACCACAAATTGCACGTAGATCTATGAATCTCTTCTCAAGACACCACTGCAACAACTAGGGTCAACAGAGGCCACTTCACACATACTTTGACCCTGAAAGGGTACAGTCCAAATTTATCACAACTAGTATCAACTACTACTGAGACAAATTACATTAATATTTAAATTTATTAATATTTAGATACTATAGCTCAATGTAACGAATGGTGAATTGGTTTTTAAAATTGTTTTTAAATTGTTTTTAATTAATACTTTTATTTGTTTACTGTACCAGGGGACAAAAGCATGAGTAATAAATACTTTTATTGAATAAGTAAGTCCATTACCATTACACTGATGCCATGAACAGTTTCCATGAGATGGCTCAACACTAATGCAGGAACTGCAGTTGGTATATTTTTTACAGGTATCTAAAAGGGGGGGAAAAAGAACAGGTTAAAAAATTGAACTCCTGCAAGATGACTGATAGATAAGAACTTCAAAAGGTAACACCACAATTTACAGACATCTGATTATGGCACCACTGCAATCTAGAAGTATCTTACATGTAAACCAATAATTAGAAGTTTTTCGAAACTAATAGTTTTCATTAACAGCTATGCCCAAGAGAAACCTCACAGAGGTGGAAGACCTACTCAAATTCAGATTTCCTCCTTGAGCCACTAGTTTTGCTGGCTACCTTTGAATCTGTGGATCAAGAAACCCACCTATACCTTCTAGGGTGCCATATCTGAGTATGATCAAATAGCTGTATCTCTTTTGATGGCTTCCCAGTTCATACATGAAGAATGTACACATATGTAGGAATCTTATTGTAACCTAAATAGCATATAGGAGAAGGGATATGTAACTCTATTCAGCTCATCTCCCCACAGGAGCTGTCACCCTAGGTACTTTAATCAACAGTCCTGTTCACTTCCAGTAACTGAACTGGAAGTGAAGAGTGCCTCAAGTGACAGCATGCAAGACTACAAAAAAACAGAGGCAGAACAGTTCACTAACCATCCCTGCCTATGATTTACAAGCAAATGGGATATATACATGACTAAAATGTACCTACTGCCATAATATACAGCATGGAAGAAAAAAAAGTGAGACAAATTTGATGTAACACTTTCATAATTTCTGTAAGACAGGGGAGGCAATCACACCAGTTCTGGGGGCCAAACACTCCCTACACCTCATCTTGCCAGACTACACTTCCCTTCACATCCCTCTTAACTTTAACAACAACAAAAAAGCTTGAGTGTATATACGAACCAGTAAAAATTGCCCACATGACCCTTAGAGGGAGTGGCAGGAGAACTTTTAAGGTACCTTCACCTATGATGAAGTGGCCACTGGGGGACTGAACATGGCCAGCAATTTACCCACTGCTCACATAAAGGAAACTTCACCTTATGTACAACTAAAAGTATTCTGAAACTGAAAAACTGTTGGGCCTAAATCCTAATGCTAGTCCCAACTAGAAGAGACCAATCAAATCAACTGCCAAAAGATAAATAAAAGCATATGAATATTCTGCTGATTTACTGGGCCTATTCTAGTTTGGACTAGCTACTGAAATCAGACCTTGAAGTACTGAGGAGAGAAAAAAGGTTGCCTAGTAAAGCAGCTTTGCCAATAACAAACATCATATTACAGGGAGCACTAAGATGTGAGCTAACAGCTTTTTACCAGCATCAAACTGAATGCATTAATTGACTTTCAGCCCCTTAACACTACATCTATAAGCTGAAGAGAAGCTAAAACCAAACCTCATTTCTTGCTGATAGTGAAAGCCATTCTCAACATGGGAAGGAGCCAAACGCAGCTTTCTAAATTTTCCATAAATATCTGTGGCAATACAACTGAATTATTCCACAAGAATTTTTTCAATTTAAGAATTTTTAAAATGTAAATAAGGACTTGCTGTACACTGAGCACAAATTTAGCAATGGGCTGCAAACCCCTAAAAGGTCAGATCTATTAGTAAATATATTCCAACTTAGTCATACTGAAGGCAATGTAAAGTGACAACACAGAAGGAGAAAGAGAATCTAAATTCTTTTTCTCAAAGTTTAATACCAGAATTTGAGGAAGTAGAACGAGTCTATGAAAACTTATTCTACAACTTCTCTCACACAGTTAGTCTCAAAGTTGCTACAAGATCCCTTTGCATCATGAATGTATAAGGAAGAGTGCTGGGCTGCCACCTGAGAAAGTGCTAAAGTGGAACAGAGGGATTGTAAGGAAGCTGAAGGCAGTCTCAGGTGCAAAAGACGGAAAGGGAATTTTCTTTCAAAGATGGTGATTGAAGAACCGACAAAAAGAGACAGGACCAGAAATTATATTTATCATATTAAAATATTTATATCATCTACAGCCAAAGACCTCAGGGCAATATATAACAACATCAGTTTCAGAATTTAATATTAAACATATTAAAAGATATTTTTTCAACTGAGAAACATACTAAACTATTTATCAATTTAAGTTATGTTAACAGCTAAAACCTATGTGCATGTAAAAATTAGATAAAATCGTTAGACCCTCAAAGGCTTGTTTTAACTTGGCACCAAAATGAAAATGAAACCAAAGTTGCTGCCAACTGGCCCTTTAAGGCAGGGGTAGGCAACCTAAGGCCTGGGGGGGAGAGGGAGAGAGAGAGAGAGAGAGAGAATGCGCCCCCCTAGGCCTTTGGACCGGCCCCAGGCTGGTCCTGCTGCTGCCGCCGCCGCCCCCCACCGCCACCTGCCATGATGATATTATTGTTGTTATTACTTGTTCTTGGGGTTTTCTTGGCAAAATCTCCACAGGGGTTTTGCCATGGTTTTTCTGGGGCTGAGAGAGTGTGCATGCATATATATTTTTAAGTTTTAAATATTTTTACATTTTTATTTATTTATTTATTTATGGTGCTTCAGCCCCCCCCCCCAATTTTCTGAGGGACAGCAACCCGGCCCCCGGCTCAAAAAGGTTGCCTACCCCTGCTCTAAGGGAAGGGCACTCCACCAATTTGGTATCATAGCACAGAAATCCCTTTTCCATGTCCTCATACAACAGACTGTCCCCAATGATGGGACTTGCGGAGAACACCTTCCATGGACCTCAGTCCTTAGGAAGTTATGTACAGAGGGGCAGTGCTCCTTCACACATATAGGTCTCAAGTTGTTCAGGGCTTTAGATGCTATCACAAGCACCTTGAATGTGGACTAAAAGTGCTATTGAAAACCAGTGCAATTCCTTTAAGACCACTGTTATATCACGTTCTGGTGAGCAGCCTAGCAACAGCATTTTAGCATTAACTGCAACTTTTGATTTATCTTCAAGAGCAGCCCCATATAGAACAAACTGCTGTAATTTAATGAGTATGTTATTGATACTTAAACTACTGTGACTAAATTATCTCTGTCCAAGAAAGGTCATGGCTGCCCCTGGACACTCTGAACCACTGAGTTCATCAGCAGCTTTGGTGATATAGGCAGGTGTAGGAATACTCCCAAGCTATAAACCTACTTCCTCAGGAAGAGCAAAGGCTCATCCACAGCAGGTCGCTGGACCTGAAAACCACCAATTCAGAGAGCCACTGTTTTACTGGAGTTCAGTTTCAGTTAACTGGTTTGATTCAGCCCATTACAGCATCCACCTCAATAGTTCCAGCTGACCCCAACAAAAAGGAGAAAAACAGATAAGTATCATTAGCATATAGATGGCATTCCATACTAAAACTCACAATGATTTCAATATATTATTTAATGGTATTTTAAGAGGTGGGTGAGATTGTGGGATATGTAGTGTATTAACCAGGGTGGCTTACAACATTAAAAATACAGCAGTTTGTTCTATATGGGGCTGCTCTTGAAGATAAATCAAAAGTTGCAGTTAATGCTAAAATGCTGTTGCTACGCTGCTCACCAGAACATAACAGTGGTCTTAAAGGAACTGCACTGGTTTTCAATAGCACTTTTAGTCCAAATTCAAGGTGCTTGTGATAGCATCTAAAGCCCTAAACAACTTGAGACCTACATGTGTGAAGGAGCACTGCCCCTCTGTACATACCTTCCTCCTCCTCCTCCTCCTCCTTCTTCTTATATTATTATTCAACATGGTAGATATGATGGAACCCTAGGGCACCATACAGCTTTATGTCCAGTTGGCTGGCCAGGAATTGCCTCCCTTGCTACTTTCCAGAACCTGTGAAAAACTGCCATCCAACAGAGACAAACCATTTTCTTAAATAGAAAAGACAATCTACTAAGATTCTGTGATGAATAGTGTGGAAAGCTGTTCAAAGAGCTAAGATCAACAAGGTAGCACTCCCCCAACTTTCACCTGGAGTGGGTTGTCAGGGCCACTAAGGTCCAAAACACACTGCAGAAACAATCCAGTTTGAGACCACTTTGGCTCAATGCTAGGGTATTCTGGGAACTGGAGTTTTCCTTCTCATTGGCAGTTTAAAATTGTGCCTTCAGTATCTTCTTGAGAAAATATCCATCTGTCCTGAACTCCCTTCTCTTTTAGTATTCCTGACCATGGGATCACCCCCAGTATTTCCCTAAGTTTATTGAAATCAGCTTTCCTGAAGTCTATAATGTGTGTCTGACTGTGCCTGGATTTTCCTTTCCACTGTATAAAATAAGCTCCAGGAGAACATGATCACTACCACCTAAGGATCCCACCACTTGCTCCCCACTAACCAGGTCATCCCTGTTAATTAGGATCAGATTAAAATGGCTGATCCTCTTGTTGCCTCTTTCACCTTTAGGACAATGAAATTGACTTTGAGGCAATGAGAAATTTGCTAGACCTTAAAGCAGGGGTCGGCATATCATTTTTTTTGGGGGGGGGGGCGGTTCCGCTGTCCCCCAGATCGGCAGGCCGAAGGAAAACAAAATGGCGCCAGAGGTGCACGCGCGCACTCGCATACGCAGTACTCCCAGCATTGTGCGCATGCGTGCGCACGGTGCCATTTTGTGTTCCAAAATGGCGCCCGCGCTCTACGCTGGAAGTAGTGTGCATGCGTGCGTGAGCGCCATTTTGGAACACAAAATGGCCCCCTGCGTCGCGTGTGCGCGGCAGAAGGACCAGCCATGGGCCGGTTGAAAGGCCTCAAGGGGCTGGGTTCGGCCCCCCGGCCGTAGTTTGCTGACCCCTGTCTTAAAGTTTTGGCTGAGTTTGATTTGCAGCAAATATAAGCATAGTTGAAGTCACCCATAACTACTACATCTCTCCTTTCTGAGTGTGTGGTCATCTGTTTTAGAAAGGCATCATCCAGTTCCTCAGTCTGACTTGGGGGTCTGTAGTAGACTCCCACAATAACATCCCTGATATTTCCCTCCCCTTTAATTTTTATCTAGATGCTCTCTCTCCACCTGGCTTCCAGGATTAAAGTCCTGATCTCTGCACATCCTTGACATATAATGCTATTCCTCCTCCTTTCCTGTTTGGCCTATTTCTCTTTAAAAGGTTATACTCCCTTTTAACACGTCCCTTAGATCAATCTAGTCCATGTCTGAAGGTATCTGACGCAACTCTTAAGTTTTAACAAGAGGAAATTACAAGCCATGTAGCTTGTCTGTTTTGCATAAATGGATGGAAAATAGAAGTAAAAATAAAATTATCAAGCTTTAAAAGCTATAGGTTCCACTGAAAAAGAATTATATGGTTTATGCAAAGTCTTATCTCATTGCCCCTTCAGAGTTTTTTGAAAACGTCAAACACATCAACTAAACATGTACATAACAAAGAAAGATCCTCCTTCAAGGAACTGTATTGGTACTGGTGTTTTTTGTTTTTAAATTTATAAAGGAATTAGGGTAATAAGGTAGCTTTGTTTGCTGATATCATCAATTGAAGGCACTCAAAATGAAACGGAATTGTGAAGAGCTCCAACATATTCACTCCAAATGAGGGAATGACTATTAAAAGAGAAAATGCTCTTCAAGTTAGCCAGGTGTAAAGTGATGTTCACTGAGGCAAATAAAAAAATAAAATAAACAGACAATATTATCATGTCCTTAGACAAATTTAGGTTGTTTATCTCCCAGTTTAATCATTGTTTAATAGGATTAGGAATTAACATATGCACATTTCCCACAGTATCAATATAACAACCATGTCCAGGGATTCAGGACTCACTGTATCTCCAGATCATATTGTTCATACACAGTGCTAAGCATTTCCTACCACATAATGCTGAAACTGAGCAAGGCTTAGTTAATAGTTACTTATTGGAATATCCTGGTGACACAAATCCCTCCGAACAACAGAACCAATAATAAAAAGATTATAATGTGTCGAAGCTGAGATCCTTACATGCCCAAGATAAAGTTCTGTTTGTAGTAAATAGATGTATTTATAGTAAATACAATGATTCCTTAATTCCCATTTTGCATCTTTATTACTTATGCAATCATAGTTACAAAAACAAAGAGAATTATATTAGCGTTGACAAACTTCACACCTGTGTTACTTCATTGTGAAAATTTTATTTCTCTGTATTTTCTAACGTTCCTCTCTGCCCTACCAAAGCCTCTGATACAGTTCACCTTATTTAGCTCTGATGCAATAACATGAGCTTATCTCCACTTAGACACCCCATAGCATGATATGAAGCGGTATATAAATGAAGCTGCTTTGCTTATAACTATCTGTACGGTAAAACCAGCTCAATAACTTTCAGATTCATTCAAATTACACAGCTGTATAATATGCAATACTTTTCAATACTTCCCCACTTATGTTTTTGAACCTTATTTTCTGTATAAGAAAGATGAACCGTCTGGCCTTCCAGAAGCACCAGTTGGCATGGCCCTTGGTATAGGGTTCTGGAATTCCAAAATAACTTGAGGATCAAAATTTGAGAACCACTGATCTAGAATATTCCTAATGGCAGCTTCCACAGTGAGAGAACCAGTGCTCACAAAAATCTGCAACACAAGATCAGTCTGATGGGGGGGGGGGGGGGATTACCCGAGAAATCAGCTCCCTCATCTTTACTGGCCTTCATCAGGTGAACCATTGTGAAGAGAATTTTTTTTAATGTAAATGAATTGAAAAAAATCATTTCAAAGTTCACATTAGGAAATGCATAATACTGTTTTTGGGGAGATGTACATTAGCCTACACTAATCCAGTTACTGGGCAAGCACTCTTAAAACTCTCTGTAAAATCCCATGCATATTGAGGTTTACACTATTAGCAGGTTGTAACGATAACAGGGGAAACAGAGGGGGAAAACTGAAATAATTGTCCATGTCCCAAAATTAGCAGATCAATTCAGCAGTTTCAGCTTTCTTGGTTGTTGTGCCTTCAAGTTGTTTCTGACTTATGGTGACCCTAACATGACCCTATCATGTTTGTTTGTTTTGCAAGATTTGTTCAGAGGTGGTTTGCCATTACCTTCCTCTGAGGTTGAGTGTGACTTGCTCAATGTTAGCCACTGGATTTCCATCTGAGCAGGGATTCAAACCCTGGTCTTGAGAGTCTTAGTCCAACTTTCAAACCACAATGCCACACTGGCGCTCACAACCTCTATTTCTCTCAAAATAGCTCCCACTCTGGAAAGAATCCAGCCTGAAGAATTGAGCCTAGCCCTCAATTCCTGGGATTAATTCACATCCAGCAAAGGGATCTGACATCACTACACTATCTGAAGAAAATGAAACAGCTAATGGTATAGAAAAGGGTGGAGTCTTCTGCAAATGCTTCTATACATTTCTGAAAGCAACTCATTGAAGGAGACTCTTCCCAAGAGCAAGGCGCACTGGGATCAGGAATCCTGGGTTTCCCTCTGTTTAGCTGTTGTCAGATGTCCTCCAGTCCTCCTGACTCTTAGTGACTTTGTGAATGATGTATCTCTAAGACCACCCACCCCATCCTCATTGCTCTGCTTGGGTCCTGCAGATTCAGGCCTGTGACCTCCCTCATTGAGTCTATCCATCTCGCCTGTAGTCTTTCTCTCTTTCTCCTGCCCACTACACTTCTTAGCAAGATGACAAAACTGAGGCTGTTATACTTGACCACATCGTGAGAAGGCATGGCTCATTATCTCTTCTAATGAGCCACACCTTCTCACGATGTGGTCAAGTATGACAACCTCAGTTTTGTCATCTTGCCTTCCACGGAAAATGCAGGCTCAATCTGTTCAAGGCACCATTTGCTTGACCTTTTGGCCATCCATGGTATGCTCACCACTCTCCTCCAGCGCATCTCAAATGAGTTGATATTAGTTTTCTCTGGGTTTTCTGGGCTATGTGGCTGTGTTCTGGAAGAATTTCCTCCCAACGTTTCGCCTGCATCTGTGACAGGCATCTTCAGAGGGCCACAGATGCAGACAAAACGTCAGGAATAAATTCTTCCAGAACGCAGCCACACAGCCTGGAAAACCCACAGAAAACTATGGACGCTGGCCGTGAAAGCCTTTGACTTCATAAGAGTTGATATGCTTTCCTCACAGTCTAGCTGTCACATCCATGCATCCTACACCAGCGAACTTCTTTGGTCTCCTGTTCCTGGCGTGGACCAGAGAAAGTGCTAAAGGTGGGCCCAAATTCTTCTCCCCAGAGCCAAACACATCCAGGGCGGGGGACGCCACTGCAGCCCAAAATAGGGGTCCCTGGCAAGTTTCCAGTAGAGAAACTTGGTGCCTGACCCCGAAGCCCTGGCTAGAGGAAAGGCATGGCACCTGGGCTAGAGGAAAAACGCTGCTTCTCTCAGAGCCTGCAGGGTTTGGCCCGACCTTTGGTCCGCGAAGCAGGGAGGGAAGAGGGAAGGAAGGAAGGAAGGATGGCGGCAGCTGCGGGAGGGGACCCAGGAGGGAGGCCCACCAGCTCCGCAGCCCTGGCGGGCACGTCCTCCTTTCCCCGGACACGTCCTCCACTTCAGCCTTCTGTCCAGGAGGGACTCCAAAACGCCCTCCATTTTAAGCAGGACTCAGAAGCAGGGATTTACATTTCTATTAAGTGCTTCCTGCTCTTTATTCGGTCGTGCCCTCCATTTTTCTTGAACGCCCTCCATTTTAAGCAGGCCAGAGAAGCCTAGGCTTACGTTTTCGCTTTTCTTCCGAGCACGATGCCCTACATTTCCCCCCACCACCACCACCTCCGTTTTGAGCACGCCTGTGACGCATGGCTTTGTATCTATCTAGGCGAGCGTTTCGAGCTTTCCTTTGGCCAGGTCCTCCATTTCTCTCCAACGTCCTCCTACGTGGCTTGACCGTGGCTGAGTAGCGCGTGTTTTTCGCTCTTATTTGGTCGCGCCCTCCATTTTGCTTGAGCGCCCTCCATCTGGAGCCTGACTGAGAAGACATTTCTAGGAGTGTTCTGAGCTTTTATCGTTCGCCAGGTCCTCCATTTGGCGGTGCCTCGTCCTCCTGGGCGGTTATGAGACCTCTGGCCGCTTCCACTTTCGGCGATCCGGAACCCCCTCCTCCCCGCCCGTCCCCCCAAAACCTCTGAGCTCCGGGGGCCTTCTCCTTTCAGCCTCAGGGGCACCTGTTTCGGGAGGCCAGCTTTCCCCCCGTGAGGCGACCGAGCACCTCCCCGCCCGCTCACCTTCCTCGTCGGCGTCCGTCTCCGAGGAGGAGGAGGCGGAGGAAGCGAGGACCACCAGGAGCAGCAGCGCCCAGCCCAGGGGAGCCCAACGGCAGCGCATGGCGTCAGCTTCACCTCAGGGAGGAAGAAAAGGGGACGCCTCAACCGTCGTCGCTCGGCGTCCCAACCGCCGCTAGCGTGGCGTCACGTGACGCGCGAGCGGAGGGAGTGGCGCACGGACTCAGGCAAAGATTTTGCCACTGATAACACTTTCCCCCCCTTTTCTTTCTACCTCAGCTTCCCCGTTGAAGAAGAGATGGTTCCTCCCACAAGACCCCCCCTTCCTGGTCTGCTGTGATGGAACAGTCTCCCGAAGGGAGGGGCGGAGGGGGAAGACTTTCCTCGTCACGTGACCTAACTCTTGCCTGAGCTGCCTGGAAGGCTCTGGGAGATGCGAGCAAAGGGGGCGTGGCCGCACTACGGTTGTGGGATGTCAGTCAGCGCAAAGGTGGCGTCATTCGTGACGTAGGGAGGCGGGGCAAACAGGTGTTGAACGTTGCTCTCCTCAGAGGGATCCAAGTGTCCCAGATTAGACTCAGAGTCTTGGAAGGGGTCCCTAAAGATCATCCAGTCCAACCTCCATTCTACTATGCAGGAACACAGTGTCAAAGCACCCCCAACAGCAGTAGCTTGACTCCATTGTTCCGTGTTCTAATCTCTGGAGCAGCAGAAAACAAGCTTGCTCCATCCTCCCTTCAAATACCCCTCTTAGCCATCTCTTCTCCAGGCTAAACATCCGCAGCTCCCTAAGTCACTCCTCATAGGGCATGGTTTCCAGACCCTTCATCATTTTAGTCACCCTCCTCTGGACACATATTTCACATGCAAACAGTTCCATGTTCAGTCCTTGACATTTCCACTTAATGGATTACAGTAGAAATAGGGCCAAGCAAAATCCCTGCCTAAGACCTTGTAGAGCTCTTGTCAGGCACAGTAGATAACAGTGAAAATGATTTCATCCAGTTTAGACAGTTTGGAGATGCCCCAAATGACCAATACCTTGACCTACTTAGAGTCAACTATTGCAATCGCTGAGAGCTATGCAGTACTTTAGATACCAGATGCCTACCTGCAATAAAACTAGTGAGCACAATCCATTTTTTTCTTTATTTATTTGCTTAAACTACGCCTAGGTCTTCTGGCACAAAAGAAATACAGAGAGTTATCTGTGGTCAGTCACAGATTAACCATTCCTATGGAAATGATTACTTTCAGAATCTTCAAAACTTCTTTTATTATTCTGTACTGACTTCTGTTTTACAGCTATCCTGATATATATATATATATATATATATATATATATATATATCAGGATAGCTGTAAAACAGAAGTTTTTATATTTTAAAATAAATAATATATATATATATATATATATATAAATGTAAAAAGTGTGTGGTCCTAAGTCCAAGCTGCTCAAATGCTTTTTTATACCCATAATCTTCAGAACAAGTCGCTAACAACAGAATCCATTATACAGTTAAGGAAAAGTACTAGACAGTTTAACCCCCTTGATGCCAATGTACGTAAAACATAAAACCAGCTCTTCTTTTTAACAAGACATAAATAACATAAATCAGACAGCTAGCCTTTAACAAATGTCTGTTTCTTTTCAAATGCACAGAATTCAGGGCTGATCATTATATGCCAGTACCTTCATTGCAGATCCTTTCTTAATTCTCCCTTCACCTTTATGCATAGTACTTGCGTGTGTGTATGAGGATTTACTTTCCATTGAGCATTGCAATACTACATTCTTTTGTGTGTGTTTATCTGGTTTATGGACTGTAATAGACTTGATCATCCTGGTACAACAGCTTCCCAGGTATATGGTCTATAACTCTATATAAAGAAAATATTAAAAAGCACAATGCTGGTAACTAGGGAGTAAAAAAAATAATCACTGTTTTTTCATCTTCAACAAGAAAGGCTGTCAGCCACAATATTTTTCCATCCAAAATTGAGCAAAAACACCAGCATACTTTAAAGTCAAAAGCAGAAACAAAACAACAACAACAAAACCCTGCACAAGCAAAGCCCCAAAATGTAAAAAGTTATTTGTAATGTAAAAAGTTATTTAAGAAATTCTCATAATTCTCCCCACAATAAGGAGAAAACTTTTTTTATTCTCATATGTGAAAACAAAATAAGTGATCTTAGCATGCTGCAGGAGAAAGTAGGGTCTCTCTGCCGGTGTATACTACCATTGTTGTGTGCTTTGAAATCTGACTTATGGCAACCCTAGAGTGAGCCTATCACAGGGTTTTCTTGGCAATTTTCTTTAGAGGGGGTTTGCCATTGCCATCCTCAGAGGCTGAGAGAGTGTGACTTGCTCGAGGTCACTCAGTGGGTTTCCATGGCTCAAACGGGGATTTGAACCCTGGTCTCCAGAGCCACACAGTCCAGTACTCAAACTGCTACACCACACTACTGGGTTAAAATAAACCGATCTGGGGAGCTCGTATAAAAATCTACGATCGTACTGGGAGCTGACAGAAAATATTCTGAGATTTTTTTTAAAAAGTGTAAGGATATCCAAAAGGGGGTTTGCCATTGCCATGCTCTGAGGCTGAGAGAGTGTGACTTGCCCAGAGTTACCCAGTGGGTTTCAGGGCTGGGCAGGGATTCGAACTCTTTTCTCCAGAGTCATAGACCAAAGCTAACCCCTATATGTCACTGTATGCTGCCAAAAACCACAACTCCATTCAGCAACCATCTCCAGGAACACTTAATCCATACCGGCTGATTGTCCTTATTTAGCAGGGACAGTCCTAATTAATCCTCTGTCCTCCCCATTTTTCAACTACTTTTAAAGTGTCCCAGTTTCTCTTTCCTCCCTCTTTCCCCCTTCGTCCTCAGTTTACTTCACTTGTTGCCAGCTGATTCAACGTGCAAAACTGCTTTGCATTCAGTTCACTCAGCAGCAGGGAAAGGAGAGGGCCCAGTCTTGCCCTTCCCAGCAGACTGAGGCAAAAGCAAACTGCTGCAGCCTATCCTGGCTTTTGTGTTCTTCCTCATTAACCACAGTTTGTGTCTGTGAGATATTGAAGTGTATGCTTTTCTGTGAATTTAACTAGGCTATGATTAACCCTTATTTTTTTTTAAAAAAAAAATACAAAGTGGCACCAAAACAAAATGACACACACTTTTGTCTGTTACCACACTGGATACTAGAAGATATAATTTGAGGGGGGGGGGAACCAAACTCTTCTAGGTTTCAACATTTAACCTTTTTGTTACAAGAGCAGTATGAGAGAGAGGCACCTAAATTATTAAAGTGAGAAATTGGATAAGGTGAATTAAACTGAAAAACTAATAAGAATCGCCTAAATAAATCTCACTTTATGCATGTGTATGTGCTGGCATGAGGAAGAGTGAGAGGAATCTTTTGTGCCACTGCAGACTGACAAAACTATGCCTAATAGAATTAGATCTATACAAGTAACATTGGTAGAACAAAATGCTTTCACAATAGCAGATCAGAGTTTAACTATAGAAGACTGAACTCTGATTTATTGCGGCTGGCTTCGTTGTACTTACATCCTAACCACAGCCATACTTCAGCACCATTTCTAGAAATGGCTATATTTTACCCGCAAAGTTTTGATTTTCAGTGTCTCAGAGAAAATGGTAATACAGTCAGCCCTTCATAGCCATGGATTCTACCATCCACAGCTTGATAAATATATATATTTTAAAAAAATTCCCAAAAGCAAACCTTGACTTGCCATTTTATATAAGGGAAACTATTTTACTACACTATTGCATATAATGGGACTTGGATTTTTGTATCCACAGAGGATCTTGGAAAAACCTGTCCACTATGGTCCAACACACACTGCAGAAATAGTCCAGTTTTAGACTGCTTTAACTACTCTGACTCAATGCTACGGAATTCTGGGAAGTGTAGTTTTGTGAAACATTTGGCCTTCTCTATCAGAGAGCTCTGGTGCTACAATAAACTACAATTCTCAGGGTTCCCTAACAGTGAGCAAGGGCAGTTCCAGCAGTCTCAAACTGGATTATTTCTGCAGTATTTTTTGGACCTATGTCATTTTCCAATTAATTTTAATTGTACTGTGCTTTTAAACTGTAAACCACTTTACGTTCCATTTTTTTTTGGGGGGGGGGGGAAGTGGGATATAAATATTATCCTCATCATCATCCACCAAACCCCAGCAGATACCAAGGACCCACTGTACCATTGCAAACATGAATGAGAACTTGTACTTAATTTCAGCTAGATTTCTTCTCTTCCTCAACCCCTTTCCTTTCCCACAGTTTATCCTA
Source organism: Phrynosoma blainvillii (assembly GCA_026167975.1). Taxonomy (NCBI): domain Eukaryota; kingdom Metazoa; phylum Chordata; class Lepidosauria; order Squamata; family Phrynosomatidae; genus Phrynosoma; species Phrynosoma blainvillii. The sequence continues at coordinate 127,103,808 of JANUYF010000001.1, read as the reverse complement.
ACACATGCTTCATTTAAGGATGATTAAGTAACTCAAATACTTCTGTTTCCAAAATAGACATGCCTCTACCTTTGGCAAAGGCTATTATCCCAATCTTCTTCATTTTTATTTTAAAAAATTCTTTGCAGCGGGGAAAAAGGTAGGCAAACTTAGGCAAGCCAGGGAGGGAGAATATGTATCAGAAGGCATATTGAGCAAGAGATCAAAACAACCATAGAGGAAAGCTTAACACAAAATGAGCTACATGAGTGATTAGGGGGGAAATCCAATGTTGTATAAGGAGATTTCTGCACACACAAGGAGCTTTTCTCCTATTTTTCTACTCACTGCAATCCCTTGTGCCTTCATGAACTCCAAAGAATCCCCTCAAATCTGTAGAGTATATTTTGAGAGCAGATGGGAAGGACTGCAAGGGATGTAGGAATTGCTCCATTTACATTTGGCTGATGAGGTCGGTCCATCAGTAGCATTAGCTGACTGATTCCCCTACAAATTTGTGAAGCAGTTTGAGATTAATTAATTACATATTATCTGTTTAGATGAGCTAGAGGTTCTCTCAGACTTTTAAAGAAGGTAGTAAATGTTGAGTTTCATCATGAAGAAGAGAGTTCAACTCTAAATTAACATTCTGTTGTGATTATCATATAATTGTTTATTAATTATATGATTATATGTCAATTAATACATACAAAAGTTCAGGTTTTATATATATATTTTCCATATAGTTTAATAATTTGGGTTCTGTCTTTCAAAAGCATGTGATCTTGCAAATTAATATTTCAAAGGGAAACAATTTTGAATCTTTTATGGATTTTATTGGGAAGGAAATGAATCATTAAATGCACCCAGGAAGCAAATAATTTGTTCAGTTGTCTTTTTTAGTATAATACACGAAGTACTATTTTTGACATCTGGAGCTGATGCATCCAGGTTGCCCTGTATACCTGTGCTTAGAAAATCATCTTTACTCTTTCTCTTTTTAAAATTACAAAGGTATTTACATGTCAAGGCAGCAAATGGTGTGGAATCTGCTGCACAACCAGCAATGCCAGGAATGCATTGGTATCTATTGGGGTTTGATTCCAGCCCCCCCCCCTTCCAGGATACCAAAATCCATGGATGCTCAAGTCCCCTTAAATACAATGGATAATAAAATTATACCTCTTATATAAAATAGCAAAATCGAAGTTTGCTTTCTGGAATATATATATATATATATATATATATATTATTTTCAAGCCATAGATGCTTGAATCTGTGGATATGGAGGGCTTACTGTATGTCCTAAACTGCCAGTATATGTGCAAGTGTTTGCTCAAGTGTCTTTCTTTAGAGGTAGGGCAGAAACAAAGGCCAAGGAAAACTCCCAGGTGCACATCTGAGTCAGTCTGCAAACTTTCCATTGATAAACAAGAGCATAAGGAAGCAACACAGCAAATTTTGAGGAACTAAGAAGTTAGATTTTACATAACCCTATTTAACACAGACAATTAGTCCATACTTTGTTTTGGAATCCAAGGTAGATCTGAGTCTTATTGGCTTTCACTGGCTTAAAGTTAGCACACAGAAAACTATTAAAGACAATGGCTATGGTTTGCTAAGAATACAAAATAAATCCAGCTCCTGGTTAATTTTTCACATACCATTCATTTCAGTAGGAGAATAAAATAGTTATGCTCTGCCTCAGTGAAACAATAGATGTTTGGATCACCACAAATAGTACCGGTACCTCATTGTTTATCAAAAGTTTGGGCAAAATGAATATGGACTCCAAGTTCCAAAATACAGTGGTACCTTGACATATGAGTTTAATTCGTTCCGTAACCTTGCTCGTATGTCAAATTGCTCGTATCTCAAAGCATCTCAATTTTCCCCATTGAAATTAATTGAAATGTAGTGTGCGGTGTAGTGTGCGATTCCTCGTATCTCAAATCTTGCTCTTATCTCAAAACAAAATATCGCTCACTCGGCGGCTCGTATCTCAAAACACTCGTATATCAGGGCACTCGTATGTCGAGGTACCACTGTATATTATTTGACTATCTACTGTTATCAAAAGGCTAAGTGAAATAAGTAAAATATGACTGGTAAAAGCACCATGATTCCACTTTAACTTCTATTGCATGGAATCCTCGTGGTTTGTAGTTTTGTGAGGCACTAGACTCTCTGGTTGAGTACTTCTCTCTAAACTGCAAATCCCAGGATTCTATAGGAGGAAATCATGGCAGTTAAAGTGCAAAAGGCATACCCTCTAGTGAGAGGGAAAAAGCATCAAATTCCCTTGGAAAATAGTTAGTTTTTGGGCTCAGATAAATGACCACAAGGACCCCTTTTCTATGCTAAGGGATGGGTTACCGGGAAGCTTCTGGCTAGTTTGGAGAAAGAACCAGTGAGTGAGGCTAGGTGACCTATGACCTAATGTAAGTTATAAAACTGAATGAAAACTATACATTAAACATATGTTAAGAAATTAGAAATTCACTTAGCTTATAAAAGCTTGCATTTAAGTTTTGCTTTTAGCCAGGTTGCAAGAACAGCTTATACATTCCTAAACTGTAAGAGTCTGCAAATGTATCACTACACAAGGTCATGAAGCTAGCCTGTGTAAAGTAAGTCTTTGTATGTTAACTTTCGTTTCTCTTCAAGGTTCTGCAACTGTCTGCTTCTTCTATAATCAAGAGAAGTCTTTGTTCTTATTCTCCATGAGCAAGGGGGGGGGGCTTCAGAAAGGAGACTTCTGCGCATGTCTATTATGTGATTGAAATTTTGTATAAAGGGTTGAGCGAACAAAGAAGGGTGGGCAGTTCTGTTTTTTTTTTACCTTTTGGAGGTAAGCTGCCCCTCAGCTGAAATAAACTGAGTTTTGTTTTGAAAGCCAAAGTCTGAACTTTCAGTTATTTCTCTACCTCACACCTTAAACCCATATATATATATAGGGGATTATATGATAATTCCCTAACATATTTTGGGGGCTCGTGGCCGGGATGGGATATGAGTGATGAGGTTGGAATTTAACTGGAAGCAAGATGTTTGGTCTCCTTGATGATCCACGATTGCAGGAATCGACAGAACTGACATGCAACGAGATGGGCCCATAAATAAAAACCGTTGGTGTTATTTTTGCCGGTTCCAGCGACTGTTGAAAGTCACTGTCAGACGCAGTTGGCCAAAGCAACCTCAGAGGGGATCCGGACGTCCGGCAGGAATAAGGCAAGTATGGTGAATTAAAGAAACAAAGGGAGGGGGGTGGTAGAACGTCTTGTGTGAATGGTGAATGTATGGCTGTCCGGTTCCCTGGTCTTACCCTTGAGTTTCGGGCGAGAAGGGCGACAGCGAGTGAATCCACAGGTCAACCTCCTTTTCCATAGGTTGGCTTGATCCCTGTCTACCCTTTGTTTGTCTGGACAGGAAATTGTGGGAGGAAATACAGCTGTTAAAGACGGACTAGTGAGGGTGCCCCAAGAACTAGATCCGCAATAGGTTCAGGACAATCCAAGGGTTTGACCCTTTTAGATTGTATGGTATACATATCTCTGCAGGAGGTAGTGGGAAATAATCCAGTTGTTAAAGACGGAATAGTGAGGGTGCCCCAAGAACTATATCCGCAATAGGTACAGGACAATCCAAGGGTTTGACCCCTTTAGATTGTATGGCAGGAGATAGTGGAAAATAATTCAACTATCTAAAGACAGACTAGTGAGGGTGCCCCAAGAACTAGATCTGCAATGGGTTCAGGACAGTCTAAGGATTTGACTCCTTTAGATTGTATGTTACACAATTGGAAGGAATATAAGACATATATATCTGCAGGTAGTAAGAAAGCAGGAAAATTAAGGACCTTTTTGTGAAATTAAGTGGCCAGGAATAAGGTGGCCAGCTATAGGTTCTTAGACAGAACATGAAGAGGAACAGGGGAGCCCTGGCAAAGGGACAAGTGGACAGGCTTTGCCAGATCCTCCAAAAGAACAGTATAAAGATAAACTGAGGTCAGGATCACAAAAGGATGAGGGAACCTCAGTAGGAATTTATCCACTCCGTTTGGTGGATCAAGTGGTCCCAGATGTCCAAGGGGAATATAAAATTGAAGGAATATATCAGCCTGTTCCCTTCACCAGTAATGACTTGCTAATTTGGAAAGCATCTAGACCCCCATGGATGGAAGACCCGACAGGAATGGCTAATTTAGTAGAAGGCATAATGGGAACACACAATCCCAATTGGGTGGATTGTCAGCAACTTTTGAACATTCTGCTGACAGCAGAAGAGAAAACCTTGGTGTTAACTAATGCTAGAGAAGCTGCCAAGGAATATGAGAAGGTTGGAGGAAATAAAGCAGGATTAATACCATATCAGGAAGAAGTTTGTCCCTAAACTAAACCTCCCTGGGATCCTAACACATCAGCTGGACAGGATGCATTAAAATATTATCAGGAATTGTTGATAAAAGGCATGAAAAAGGACCCCCAAAACAAGTCAATTTAAAGAAAATCCATGATTTGACCCAAGATAAAAATCAAACACCAGGATCATTTATGGATGAGGCTGGGGAGGAAGCCTCAGGCACACAATCCCTTAAGAACGCTTTCATCAGTCAGTGTGCCCCAGATATCAGAAGGAAGATACAAAAAGGAACCAGGCATAGGACACATGTCCTTAGGAAGATTGTTGGAAATAGCTGCCAAAGCTTATGCAGCCAGAGAAGATGAAGAAGGGAAGTTCAAGAGGTGCACCCAAATACTGGCTACCGCCATGGGTGTAGGACCTGAGAGAGGAAGAGAAAGAAGAAGAGAAGGAAGAGGTAGAGGAAGGTGAGGCAGAGGAAGTTTAACAAAGGATCAGTGTGCCAGATGCAAGCAAACTGGCCACTGGAAGAATGAGTGTCCTGATGGACCAGGACAAGGAGAAGGCAGAGGACGAGGAAATAGAAGAGGAAACAGGGAAAAAGAAGAGGTCAAAGACTAAGTTGAAAAGGTCTGAGAGGAGAAGGTCCGAGAGGAAAAAGAAGTAGGAAGAAAAGGAGGAGGTTGTGGCTGGATGCCTACAGCTGCAACAGAGGTGTTGAGAAAAGATGGAGAAGGAGTAATGGCAATAGAGACTTACAATAATAATAATAACAACAATAATAATAATATTCACTACCTTTGATAGAGCCCACCCTTCCTCATAAGGGAGGATGAAGCAAGGAGGAGTGAATAACAAAAATAAATAAATAAAGCAGAGCTGGCTTCAACTGCTGTTATCAGAGAAAAAGAATTTGCAAGCCAGAAGGAGAAGGAGGGGCAACAGTGCCCAGAGAAAAAGAAAGGAGAGCTTTGGAACTCATGAAAGCATCTTGGTGGACAACCCTAATGTAAAGATATCAACATGTACCACCCTAAATCCAGCAACTTTGTTACCAGTAGAAGAGGGAACTTTGATGCAACATGACTGTTTGCAAGTGATGGATGAGGTATATTCAAGCAGACCAGATTTGAAAGATCAGCCCCTCACCAAACCTGAGATTACTTTGTTCACAGATGGGAGTAGCATTGTACACAATGGGCAGAGAAAAGCAGGATATGCAGTGGTAAATGATCAGGATGAAATCATAGAAGCCCAATCACTCCCCCCAGGAACTTCAGCACAGAAGGCTGAACTGATTGCCTTAACACAAGCACTGAAGATAGCAAAAGGGAAAAAGGCAAACATATACACAGACTCAAAATATGCCTTTTTGACTATCCAAGCTCATGGAGCAATATATAAAGAAAGAGGCCTTTTAACATCAGCAGGATCAACAGTAAAACATGCTAAGGAGATTACAGCCCTACTTGAAGCTGTATGGGAACCCAAACAATTGTCAGTGATGCATTGTAAGGGACATCAACATGGGAATGATCCAGTTGTGAGAGGAAATAGGAAGGCTGATGAGGCTGCTAGGCAAGCAGCCCTGGACTCTGAGGAACAGACTGTTTGTCCATTACAATTAACAGATTACATCCCATCGACAGTGAAGTACACGAAAGAGGAAGAGCAATGGGCAATAGAGGAAGGAGCAGAAAAGAGAAGAGGAGTTTTAGTGTTTCCAGACAAAAGGATATACATACCTTCAGTTTTGGGATGGCATTTAGTACAGGAGTTACACAGACAAACACATTTAGGAAAAACTGCAATGTCAGACATGCTGAAAAGACAAATTTACATGAAAGGTTTAGAAGCAATTACCAGGAAGGTAGCCTTGAGATGTGAAACTTGTGCAAAGAACAATCCAAGAGTAGGACCCCTACAACCCCCAGGAATACAATTAATGGGCCATTCCCCATGGGAATCCATTGTTGTAGACTTCACAGACATGCCCAAATGTGGTAGATATGCCCACATGCTAGTGTCAGTATGTACTTTTTCAGGATGGATGGATGTATGGCCAGTTACTAATGAAAAAGCAGAACAAGTGATAAAACCCTTGATGAGAAGTATGGTATCTCTAGACTCATGGGATTGGCATTGAAACATCCTTTGTACAAACTTTGTCAAAAACTTTGAAAATTATTTGAAAAGTACATTGTGTATATCATCCCCAAACTTCTGGAAAGGTTGGAAGAATGAATAGAACCTTAAAGGGCACTATATCTAAGATGTGTTATTAAACTGGATTAGACTGGACTGTGATATTGTCAATGGCATTGTTAAAAATCAGATGCACCCCTACAAAATTGTTGGGCTTGTCACCTTATGAATTAATATATGAGAGACTACCTTTGGGTTTTGAACACATGCTTGGGAACCCAACACAAATGGGGAGGGTAGATTTGATAAAAACTATTCAATTGTTGGGATCCACTGTTAGTGAGTTACATAAATATGTGGGTATGATACAGTCCTTTGCCCTTGTTACTGCTGTACATGATTTCTCCCCAGGTGATACTGTGTGGCTGAAAGACTGGAGCCCCTATGAGATCTTTTTGACCATGCCCACTGTCGTCAAGCTAGCAAGACTAAAACCTTAGATCCATTACACCAGAGTCGAGAGAGACTATACCAAGTGACCCATGATGACTCTGATCTTCTAAAGACAAAGATTTCCAAGAAGCAAGCTGCAAGAGGAAAGGAGGGCAGCATCTCAACGTGAGCCCCCTCCTTGAGGTCAGGTGGCCAAGCACCCGCCTCGAAGTCTAGGAGCCTGGTCACCAGAGGACCATGGCAAAAGACCAGAAGGGACACTCCTCAGAAATGAGGAAGTTAAATAAGAACACAAACCATAAATAGAGATTGTTGTGAGATAGAAATCCCTGATAAACCATTTGCCCCACCACCACCTATTTGTCCTCCTAGTAGTCACATGACTAAGTTAACATGTACTCATTTGGTTATCATATTTTTGATAGGAGTGATTGTTATGATGTTTATATTTCCTGAAGGGTGTAATAGTAAATGGGAACATAATTCGTTTCAACAACTGACAGAAAATATTGCAAAAGAGGTAAATGTTATAGATTGTTGGGTATATAAGCCTGATCCATCCTCTAATTCACAAGGATGGCCAGTCATTTCTATAGAGATTTTAAGCATGACAGGATGGAATCAGAGTGTTGTACACCCTTGTTTTGAAAAAGATCACCCAAACAGGAATGTTAAGACCTTGGTGTCTAAAATGATCCAGCAAATGGTTAGAAGAAAACAAATCTAGACAAGTTGAGACAGATGTATGGCAATTGCATTCCATAATAGAAGTTGTTAGACAAACCTATACAACAGATGTAGGAGGATGGTGAGATTTGTGACATCATTTTTTATCCAAATGATGGTGGGTAAGATCAATATTCAGAATTGGCATGTTAATAATAATAAGGATGTTGATATGTTTAATTATGCCTTGTATACACTTCATGCTTTAACAAAACCATGAAACAAATGACTGGTAGAAAAACAAATCAAAAGATAATGGTTCTCCAGAAATATGACACTTTTTGAGAATGAAGATGAAAAATAAAAGGTTCAGAAGGTTTTATAACTTACAAAGAAAAAGGGAGGAATGAGAGGGAAAAAGCATCAAATTCCCTTGGAAAATAGTTAGTTTTTGGGCTCAGATAAATGACCACAAGGACCCCTTTTCTATGCTAAGGGATGGGTTACCGGGAAGCTTCTGGCTAGTTTGGAGAAAGAACCAGTGAGTGAGGCTAGGTGACCTATGACCTAATGTAAGTTATAAAACTGAATGAAAACTATACATTAAACATATGTTAAGAAATTAGAAATTCACTTAGCTTATAAAAGCTTGCATTTAAGTTTTGCTTTTAGCCAGGTTGCAAGAACAGCTTATACATTCCTAAACTGTAAGAGTCTGCAAATGTATCACTACACAAGGTCATGAAGCTAGCCTGTGTAAAGTAAGTCTTTGTATGTTAACTTTCGTTTCTCTTCAAGGTTCTGCAACTGTCTGCTTCTTCTATAATCAAGAGAAGTCTTTGTTCTTATTCTCCATGAGCAAGGGGGGGGGGGCTTCAGAAAGGAGACTTCTGCGCATGTCTATTATGTGATTGAAATTTTGTATAAAGGGTTGAGCGAACAAAGAAGGGTGGGCAGTTCTGTTTTTTTTTTACCTTTTGGAGGTAAGCTGCCCCTCAGCTGAAATAAACTGAGTTTTGTTTTGAAAGCCAAAGTCTGAACTTTCAGTTATTTCTCTACCTCACACCTTAAACCCATATATATATATAGGGGATTATATGATAATTCCCTAACACTAGCATTTCACAGATAGAAACTGAAACACATGTGGCCAAGTAACATCAGAGTGTGGTCATGAAGGCAAAGATTATTAATGACCAAATAATTAATATTTCAAAGGGGAACAATTTTGAATCTTTTATGCATTTTCTTGATAAGGAAACTAATTATTAAATGTACCAGGATACAAATAATTTGTGCTGTGATTTTTTTTTTTTTTGTATAACACATATATAATTATATATATTATGTAATTAATACATTTAGGGCTCATTCCCACTATAATTTACATCAATTTTCCGATTGCTTTAAATGTTCCTTGTCCTCATTTGAAACAGTTTCAGATGCGACTGCGATCATTCGGACAAATGAAAAAAGATTGCGCTTTTCAGACACTAGTTTTTTGACTGTCCTTTTGAAAAGAAGTGATTAGCAAGCATGTTCAGCAAGTGGGGATGATGGACCTGAATCACATCAAACTGAAGGGGGGTGGGATTCCTGCAGCAGAGGATTGGCACAGGGGTGTATCCCATCCCTTACCAGTTTTGGGGGAAATCCGCCATATTCCCCCCCTCTTCTTTTCTATGACCCATCCTACATTCCTGCCTTTGGCCCAGGAGGAATTCCATAACACACTCTATTCTGGAGACCAGGGTTTGAATCCCCACTGAGCCATGGAAACCCACTGGAAGGACTTTTGCCGGGAGAGGGCTGCTGAGGCTGGCCAGTGACTGATCCCCCTTCTTTTTCCGGATGCCTCCTCCCCTGGGCCTCCAGTCTCTCAGCCTCAGAGGACGGCAGTGGCAAAGCCTCCTCTGAAGAAACTGGCCAATAAAACTCCCTGGGCTTCCTCTCTGCTGGGGATGTTGGCCATTGCCCCTCCGCCTGATCCTGGAGCCTCCAACTGCCTGCTCCCCGGGAGGTTTGGGAGCCCAGAGCTCCGGAGCCCTGGGAAGCAGTGCAGGGTGGCACCAATGACACATACATGCACATCATATGATTGACATATATAAAAAAAGACTAGCATATGTGAACAACAAGTGTGTCAAAAAAGACATGAATGCAAGGGATTTTGGAAATAATTTGTTCCATAGTGGGAGCTAGGTGTCGGCCTCAATCGAATCTGTGATCTGGTGTCAATGCGATTCACAAACTGGTTTAAATATAAGTGGGAATGAGCCCTTAGTCTTAATTATATAATGTATTTATTAATACACTTATTATAATATAATACATGTACTCTGTAATAATGAGCAAATAAGAACACACAAGATAGGAGAGGCTGGAACAGTTTGCTTTTGCCTGAGTCTAGTAGGAAGGTCAAGAATCTACCTCTTCCTGTTCAATCTCTATACAAATTGGTTGCCACTAACATTTGTATTTGAACTGAGTTTGCAGCAACTGAAGTAATTAAAGGACAAAGACTGAAAGTGGGAGGAGGAGTAAAAAACAGATGTTCTAAAAGCAGCTGAAAAAGTGGAATTACAGAAGATTAACTGGTACTTTTGCTACTGAACTGAGGCAGTTGGAGTGTATGGAAGGAGCCCATATTTCTACCTTTTTAAATAGCTAATTAGCTTGCATTTTAATACAGTCATTTCTCTGTATCAACAGATTCTTTATCCACAGATTCAAGCATCCATGGCTTTAAAATTTAAAGTATAAATTCAAAATAGCAAACCTTGATTTTGCCATTTTATATATGGGACAACATTTTACAATGCCATTGTATTTAATGGGATTTGAGCATCCACGGATTTTGGTATCCACGGGGGGTCCTGGAACCAAACCCCAGCAGATAACAAGGGCCCACTGTATATATATTTTTGGACTGTTTCTCAATATGTCTCTTACTAGATGTCAGATTTACAATCAAGAGACATGAAAAAATCACTAAGGAGATTACTAAATGCAGCTTTTAAACCATGATTAGATTCAGAAAAAAGTGGCTTTGATGATACTTATCACATTCTGCTGCCTCCAGCCCATAGCTTCTGTTTCCCCCAAGCACAAATAGGGTGACCCTTTTCATTGACAGGGAAAACCCGTCAATGAGTTCTTAACGGCACAAATCCCTAGGTGCAAAATGTCACATCTGGGCAGTTGCATTATTGCCAGTCACATGACACTAGTGTCCCATCCTCTCCTCCTTACTATTCCCAAGCAGCCCGATTCCCCCCCCCCCACATTTCTTCTCTCTCTCTTTTTTTTATTTTAAAAAAACAAATCAAATTGCAGTAGCAGATTTCTGGGCTTGCATGAAACAGTGAAAATAAAAATGAAACTCCTGAAAGGTATGCCATAAGGCAGAGAAGCAGGGTTAAGGGGGTACCAGGAAGCAAGCGTGATGGTGGCAGTCATGCAATTGAGAAGACATGTGGAGATGTGGTTCTACAAACAGAAATGATTCAGTTTATACTGACAAGCACAACTGCGGTGAGGACAGGGCTCATGTATTAAAGTCCTAAAGTGAAGATAGGATGGGCCAACTTTCTCCCTTCACAGCAAGCTGCATCACACCATTTTGGGCCCAAAAACCATGTCCTGGTTTCTCTGGGAATTTGGTCAGGAGGTTCTGCATTGGAGGAGTTGTTTCGCTGCGGTCTCGGGGTGTTTGGAGACAAACTTGTGTGCTTGAAGGCTTTCAGGAACAGAGATTTTGTGGTGAAAACATCTGATTTTTCTTAACACGTGGGGATTCAGGAGTCTGGGGTGCTGGGCAAAGACTGGGAAGTGTGTGTGTGTGTGTGTGTGTGTGTGGAGCCTGCATGAAACTACAGACCATTCCATCCTCTAAATTGGATTTTGCCTGATAGGAAATTGCAGGCAATGGGTTGGACTTGATGTCCGTAGTGCTATCTGAAGCTCTTCTGTTTGATTCTGACTCAAATGGAGATGTTCCAAGGCTTCTTTTCAAACCCACAGCCTGTAGAAGTTAACTCTAGTGTTTCACAGTATTGATATTTTCCAACACTTAGTTCTGGCTGAATTGAAAGAAGCAAATTCTGCACCTGCTCTGGTGATTTAATGAGATGAATAAAAGCCTATTTTCACTCTTTTGAAACTGTTGTCAGTAAAACGGTTACTTTTGTGGCTGTAGGAGAGTACAAAGTTTATATTATGTACCAGCTCTGCAACTGGCAGCTGAATCTTTTGTGCTGCAGCTGAGCGGTGTTCCTGACTTCCTCCGTACTGCTGCTGCACTATTTGTTTCCAATGTCTGCATTGCTTTGATGTTAAAGTTCATATGAGACATATGAGCCTGCACATTGCATCTTGCGCTCTTGTTGAGTAAGGCTTTTGCCAGTGTGCAAGATAGGCACCTTCTGGCACTGGAGTTGGAAAAAAATTATACTCAAATGTTGCATGAGTATGACTCTTCTTCTCTAGAGAGAAGACTTGTTGGACTCAGGAGTATATTTTTGGACACAGGCATTTTAAAGAAACAGATAGGGTGAACCAAACATTATTGCACTGAAACTGAACACCATGTGGATGCTTTGTCTGCATTGCATTTTTGCAGCAATTAACTTGGAACTGCGTTTGGAATCTGTGATGGCCAGTTTGTTTTGCCAAGTACATTATGGTCACATCATGACCACGGTGGAATAATATCAGTAATTATTTTTGGCTGCAGGGATGCAGTGGCTCAAGTGGTTAAGACACTGACTCTGTTGATTGCAAGATCAGCAGGTTGGCATTTCGAGGCCTGGGTGCTGCATGATGGGGTGAGCTCCCGTCACTAGTCCCAGCTTCTGCCAACCTAGCAGATGAAAGCATGCAAATGCAAGTAGATAAATAGGTACCACTTCGGTAGGAAGGTAAACAGTGTTCTATGCAATGATGCTGGCCACATGATCACAGAGTAGTCTCTGACAATGCTGGCTCTTTGGCTTAGTAATGGAGATGAACACTGCTCGCTATGGTTGGACACGACTTGACAACCTTGTGAATGTGGAATACTTTTACCTTTACCTTTTACATTCTTGTTCATCACCATTTATGACTGTGAAGCCTGTGCATCATGAATTTCAACTGTCCCTTACTCTTGCAATCAACAGAGTCAGCATATTAACCACTTGAGCCACTGTATCCCTTAACAAGAATGAGTTCTACCAAAATACCAAGTAAAAGTATTGATTTCAGTTAATTTAGCCACACATTTCTTGGTGAAATTAACATATTGTCCACATTCTCCATGCATAAGCTGCTTTATGATGAATTTAAGGAAAGCCCCCCCCCCTTTTTTTTTGGCATGCATCAACAATCCAGAATCTATTTTAATCCTATCACAAAATGTTTGACAGCCATGATTACAATTCAGAGTATCATATCCATATTCCTTTTATCATATCCACAACCAGAATATGGGATTTTGATGCCTTATTCAGTCTATGTAAGGGCTAACTTTTCCAGACCTCAAAGAAGAGATGCCTTTTATGATATAGGATACCTGGCAACTCTACTAACATAGTTCATCATAATTTTTATAAGTGATGAAATCATTTTTGAAAGCTAATGATTCCTGTTTTATGTCAACTCCATATTATGATTCACCTGTTGTCATATATAGCCTTCTGAATATCTAAACCAGCGACCGGCAACCTACAGCCCGGGGGCCGGTTTAGGCCCCGGGCTCCGGACTTACTGGCCCCGGCCGGAGGTTGCCGCCGCGCGCTGCCGCAGCGCGTCGGGTGCGCTCGCGGCGATCGCCATTTTGAAAGTCAAAATGGCGGTCGCGACACATTAGCTCATGCGCGGTACTCTTGCGCATGCGCAAATGTGTTGCGTCTGCCATTTTGACTCCCAAAATGGCGGCCGCGACATGCGCCGTGGCGGCTGGAGCCGCGCGCGCTACGGCGGTGACCACAGTAGCGATCGCGGCGGCTGTGTGTCCGGGGGGGGGTTCGTGCGCGCGGCGGCAAGCGCGCGCGCCGCTATTTTCTCCCCCCTTGGCCCAGCCGCGACCTGGCCGACGGCAGACCGGCCCAGGTAAGAAAAAGGTTGCCTGTTGCTGATCTAAACCATAGGAATAATTCAAAGACACACACACACACACACTCAGACTAGCTCAACACACTTGGCAAAACATTATTTCTTTATTTTTCCATCATTGTTGCATTGTTATCATTACCATCAGCACTCTCCCCCTCCTCTGAGGCTATTTATAAAATGTTTAACTTTCTCTAGTATATACAGAAAAAATCCTATAATAAATACCCAGCTTGTAAGCTTACAAATTAATAGCAACTAATTTTTAAGATTCAGGAGATTCCCAAGCATTCAAGAACTGAGAAGTTGATGTTCAAAAGAAAAAGGACCTGAATTTTCCTAAATATGAACAATTTTTTAAAAGTATCTAGCTGATCTTTCTGGATAAAGGTCACTGTTGACTAAAATACACTAGATTAAATACATAGTGTGCAGGAATGGTTCACTTTTTTCTTGCTTCCAAGTAATATGGACAGGAACTATGACAGAACCTCTTTCCTGGCAGTTTCTTTTTGTAAATCTATCCCTTTGGGGCACAATGTAGTGTTGTTGTTTTTAGCTCTTATATAGAGGAGAAGGATACAGGATAAAAACAGCTAGAAGGAGAGAAAATTTAAGCCTTTCCTGCTCAAGTATGATGGTCCCGGTCTAGACTGCAGAAGGAAGGAAGGAAGAAGGAAGGAAGGAAGGTTCCTTAGATATTATATCAGGGATGATGGACAGCTTCAAATGGTCCACGAGTGAAATGTCCAAGGCCAGAACCACCTGAGGGCCACACCAAGCCCAGAGATTTGTGGGGTGGGGGGAAATGGAAGTGAACAGAAGACTACATCTGGCTGGGAGCAGTGGAACTATGCCCTGCTTTAGATCACAGCTCCTGGTGTGGGGGAGTCAGCCCCTGGACCATTTTCATGGGGAAAATTCTGGTATGTGAGAAGGGGATCAGGTGCAAAAACAGCCTTAGGAGGTTGCAATTTACCCACTCCATGGTACATATTCAACATCCCATATTCTCTAGATGGTTTTTGCCCTGAAAAAGTGAAAAGACCACCAAACATTTAAAATGTTCTTTTCTAAAAATGGAAATGATCCTTTTTATTAGCCAAACATTTTTCAACAACCAAGTCTATGATCAGGAAACAATGCACAGTACAATACCACACTAAAATAAAACTAACATCCAGAGTCATGGCTGGAAAACTCCACAGTTAATAATTTTACATTCTACAACTGGCCTCTCATTCAACGTTTCTATGGCTTCCAGTTCCCGGAGAACGTCTGAGCCCTCAATCACCTGTCTGAGGAAAGGGAAAAAACAGAAGTTACATCAGGTATTTCCCCCTCAATTCCACTCACTGCTACAGCATGGTCTAAGGGCACATGATGCTGGGGCATGTACTTTGTTGCATCTAAGCAGGTTTGGATGGGAGATCACTAAGGAAGCCACTGAATATTGCTTGGAGTTTAAAGGTGGAAGAAAGGTAGGATAACATTGTACCCAAATAAATAAAATTATACTGTACAAACTTAGAAGTTGCATTTTGTCATTAAAGTAATGCTGCCTCCCTGTCCCTCATTTTGCAGCTGCAACATTTGTACATGAGATTTGTCATAGAACTCATAGACATACCCAAAAGCCACATATTTTTCATTCAAATAAGGTGCTGCCTGAAGTGTAATGTAGAACTGGGATCCATTGCTGTGACGTCCTTTGTTGACCATTCCCAGTACACCTCTCCTGTCATGGGGAACCGCAAAGCTTTCATCTAAAAAAACCCAAAACACATAGTTCATAACAATGTGTACAGAATGACTTTAATTTTCTTCTTTTGAGTAATTTACATTTTTTATGACTCAGCCATGGAAACCCATTGGGCGACTTGGGGAAGTCATTCTCTCTTGGCCTCAAGGAAGGCAAACCACCTTCTGAACAAATCTTCCTAGGAAAATCCCATTTATAGGCTTAACATCTCCATAAGTCAGAAATGACTTGAAGGCAAATTTTGCATCTGTTTCTCACTCCCGCCCTACTGTGTGTTACAGTATCATTAATACAATGAGAAATAGTACTGATAATTTTTGATTTCAGATAGTAAATGTTAGGGATTCCTAAATAGAATCCCTTTGTCTGGTGCCATTTAGTGTCAAACTATCTTTATTTAATGATGCTGAGTTTCTCCATACCCAACAGTGCTAGCCAGTAGTAAGGCAAGGGAAAATGAAATAGTATGAGCCTAAATACCTAAATATGGTCTGATCTTGGAAGTTAAGCAGAGTCAGCCCTGGTCAGTGCTTGGGTGGGAGACGGCCAACTAATACCAGGTGCTGTAGACTATATTTCAGAGAAAGAGAATGGCAAAGCCACCTCTGAGGATTCCTTGCTTTAAAAACCCTATGAAATCCATGGGATCGCTGTAAGTCAACTGGTGACTTGGAGACACACACACACACACACAAATAAAACTATGCAGATACATAATTAAGACTGGAAAAATAAGTATGAAAAGAATATATGAACTATCCAACAAACAAAACAGGTGTTCGGGCCAAAGTAGACTTCAGCTAGTTTATTGACTTTATTTCAAATGTACGTTTTGCCTAGATGGAGACTGTTAGTTGTCTGGGAGGAAAGGTTGCATAACCTCCCATCACAGTAAAAGTGCTCTAAAGTTATTTGTCATTGGCCAAACAGGCTAATACCTATTTTTGGACCATAATGTGTGTGTGTGTGTGGGGGGGGGGTTACATAAAATATAATGGTGATAATGGGGGATAAGTTGGGCAGAGGTAGGTAACTTTTGGAGCTGCATTGAGACTTCCCAAGTCAAAGCTAAGGAGAATTTGTGTTTCTGTGTGTCTATGACTGTGATGTCAATGACATAAATTCCTGGAAGGGCTACAGAGAAGGAGGAAAATAAGGGTAGGTGGATCCCATCTGATCTTAGACACTAGGTGCTTGGACTATCAAGTGCTGTAGGCTGTATTTCAGAAGGAATTGGCAAAACCACCTCAGGCGATTCCTTGCCTACGAAAACTGTGTAAAATTCACAGGGTCTCCATATGTTGACAGGTGACTTGAAGGTATACACATGCACACGTGTGATAACTTACAAGGCAAATATTGCTACAGTTTTTATTCTGAACATATTTGCCTAGGATTTTGTGAAGGGAGAAGCAGGACAAGCCTGGTTGGAGCCATCCAGTCACATAGATTGGGCAAGGGGGCTGCAGGGGAGAAAGGATACAAAAACTGAGGCTTGTCTCTGACAGAAGGCAGATAGGGGAAGGATGGCACAGAGGTAGGGAAAAGCTGTAATAGAGATAGGTCAGTCTGCCAGGGAGGCTTGGGAGCTGTGAATCATTAAATGGATCAGGGGTTAAGGATTGATTTGATTGTGTATTAATTAATTTCTACTTTTTTATTCTTTTTTACAACTGCCTGGCTGTTCCTGTTAGGTTTTGAGAGTCTGGCCATGCTCACCACATTGAACCCACTGAACACTGGTCCATACAGGGATCATCACCTTGAGGCCAAGTATCAGATCCAGGGAGGGATCTTAAGGGGAGAGGGGGAAAGGTGAGTGACAGGAGCCCAAGGGATTGGAACTGCCAATC
Organism: Phrynosoma blainvillii; assembly: GCA_026167975.1. NCBI lineage: Eukaryota > Metazoa > Chordata > Lepidosauria > Squamata > Phrynosomatidae > Phrynosoma > Phrynosoma blainvillii. Next base: position 127,086,498 of record JANUYF010000001.1, on the reverse strand, counting down.
TGGAGAGGGGATCCATCATATATTTAATTTCAGTAAGAAACTCACGGACAGGTTTACTTAGAACTGCAACTTAACCTTTTCCATTTCTCATTTCTAGTTCTAGTTCAAATTTTCCTGCCGTAAGCTGAGCAAAACTAGATACGCCTTGTGAAGAAGCCCAGAATTACAGAGGACTTTCTCTACATGAGGCTTTAATTTCCCATTGAGTCTCTTTCACAAACAAAAGCAGTTCCCCTTTTGTGGGGAAAGTGAAAGTGATACAAGGGAAATGTAATGCAAATCAGCATTTGGGCTGGTATGTAGCTTTCATATGTGCACTACAATTCTGACTTCTGAGCTTCCAGCAAGTAACTGCAATGCAGATGAATTTGTGCTGTTTCATTTAATTTCATTTCTATTACTAGAATACACTTCATGGCTACATCCATGAGGCTTCACTACCACATTTCAAGAGGATGAACCTACCTTCAAAGATAGGTCCATATATTGACTCGCCTCCATTTCCTCTTCCTTCATGAATGTCTAAATTTAAAACAACAAACAAATAAATAAATAAATATATTGCTAACATCTTTTTTATTGGAAAGAGTCTGGTATGAAGCTCTATTAAATATAATTTAACAACATTAAGTAACAATAGAGGCAAAGGGCCGTTTTCTTCTGTATCCTGGTGGTTTATACAGGTTTGTTTTGAGTAGCCAGTGGCTATTTTCTTAGGTCTGGCTCCACTTGACATAGGACCTCCATATAATAATGTCTATATAAATTTTCTCATTATTTCCCCCTCTGATCCTATGATTTATTACCTTTTGCTTAAAATATTCTTGCCAACTGTCCTTCTCTCTGCCTCTAGTGAGAAATTATAATGCACTCATCCAAATCCCTTCTGCACAGCAGCTCCATTCTCTTCAATGTAAGGAAGATCTGTGTGCATATAGGGGGATGTATCAAATCATGTAGTTGATGAATGTAGAAGTCCACTCTGGTAAGGGAGGCTCCATTCATGGTGGCAGCATACCACTACCTTGGTCTATTTTCAAGATTTTTGAGAGGTATAAGTCAAGACCTGCTTTAGCTTAATGTATAGATACTACTATTGCATAAATATTAGTATAGTTTTAGACTCTAGTTTTGTTTTGTTTTACTTTGATGATTTATATGAAGAACACAATAATGTATGCTGAATAGGACACCAAAACACAATATATTGGACTTTGGTGAGCTGCTATTTATGCAAGTTCCATTGATTCAGTGGGTCTAGTATAGTTGGGATGAAAAATTACATTTAGATCATAAATTGCAACACTCCTTTATTGTAGGTATAATTTTTCACACTCACCTCCTCCTTGAATCCAGCCATTCCTGACAATACGGTGAAAGACAGAATCCTGGTAAGTGAGAACTTTCCCAGATTCAGTGTTCATTTTTTCCCCTGTACACAAATATTTGAAATTCATACATGTCTTGGGACAGATATCAGAATACAGCTGCACAACAGAGAGAGAAAGCACATGATAAGTTTCCACAAGGTTATTCTGAAGGAATGGCCCCATTATATCTGTGGGGAGAAAAGCACTGCATGAAGGACTTTATCACACGAGGCAATAAACCACAATAACAGCTGGTTAATAGTGTCTTTTGGTGGGACTTATTACACAATGTCACCTCTTTTCTGTTGTTATCTTGGTGAGCGATGGTTTGTCAGGGGTTTCTTTTCATTCCCACAAAGCCTCAGTGGATGGCTGTCTTTCCTGCTTCTGTGGTGCTAGTATTTGCAGTGCAATAAATCAGTTCTGCTGTTATGTCAATTTTGAGTAGTCTGTGGTGGCTTTAGGCACTGCTTGCCCTTTGCCTGCCAGTCATCAGAGACAAAGGAGTTCTTGACTTGAACAGACTAGATTTATTGCTGGAAGATTAATAACTTTAATTGCTAGTGATATGTCTGGCGTGAATCAAGAAGTCTTCCTTCCCTCCCTCCCAGAAAAAAAGGCCTTTTTAGGTAACATTCCTTTTAATTTCTATTTCTTTGGGGGATGTGTGTGTCTGTGTGTGTGTGTGTGTGTGTGCGTGCCAAATTAGGCACACATTGGGCAGTACTGGGTGGGCGATGCTAAATGCTGCATGTGCTAAGGTATTAGTGTGAACAAAGGCTGTAATGCCAGAGAGATTATGGAAGTGTGATAAAGAAGAGAGTAGTCCCATGTCTTCCTAGACTGAGTCTATCTACCTGTAATGCAGTCTTTCTCTTTTCCTACTGCCCTCTATCTTACCAAGCATAGGATCCAAGCGGTCCCTCATATGGATAATTTTATGTGTAATGTCCTTATGTCCTTAAGCATTTTAAAATTCAATTTAAAACACATAAACATTTGCTTTTCTTGAATGGTGAGCATCAAATGCCAAGGTTTGATAGTTCTAGTTCAACTTACCTCAAACAGTAGTTTTCCAACAGTCATCTCCTGAATAGCTATCTCCAGATACACAAATATATGCTGCCAAGATAACAAGCCCAGAGGTCAAAGCAGAATACACCAAATCATTAAATAAAGACTTCTCCCTTCTGATCATTAGTCATGCTTCAGAAGGTTAAAGATTGAGTTATAGTTAGAAAGTAACCAACTACTGTATATACTCATGTATAAGTCTAGAAATGTTAGTCCAAAAATTGATTCAAAAACCTGGGTCAACTTATCCATGAGTCAATACATAAGTACATAAGTACATGAATATAAGCATACAGGGGTCCCTCCACATTTGCTGGGATTAGGGGTGAAGGACCACCGTGAAAGTGGAAAAAACCACAAATAAAAAACCACTATTATTTTTACCTAAGGAACACCTCTCTAGGCATCCCCAGGTCCTCCAGTGCAACTCTATGGTCATTATTTGCCAGAAATTGATCATAGAACCATGTTGGAGGACCTACAAATGCCTAGAGAAGTGTTTTTTTTCTAGGAACTTCTAGGTTCTCCAGCACAACTCTATGGTCAACTTCTGGTAGAGGTGTGCTGGAAGACCTAGACTAGAGATTCCTAGAGAGGACATATTAATCAAAACCGCAAATAATCAAATCTGCAAAAGTCAAAGCTGCAAATGTGGAGGGCCAACTATACACATATGTAAGTACTGTACTTTAACTCATATTTAAAAAAGGGACCATCCCCTGGTAAATAGCAAGAATGTAATGTGTCTTGGAAGCACTGACCCCCCCCCCGCCTTTAGAGTAAGCACAAACAGTCAGTAGTGTCACTAGGGGGTGCAGGGGGTGTGGGACGCACCCTGTTACACCCTAATGGGGGGGTGACACCATTGCTCCTCAAACATCTGCATTTGGGCAGAAATGGGCTGTGGCGTTCACCTGTTTCCATTTATAATGTTGAAGAGATGGTGTGAGTGGGGTGAGGCTTAGTGGGAAGAAAAAGGAGAGGCCTCAGATTTTAAATTTAAATTTTTTTTAAAAATTAAATTAAATTAAAATTAATTTTTTAAAAAGTTAAAAACATCACGTTACCAAAATTTCATTTCAACCACATGAAACTATGTATATGTAAAGGCATTCTGTGCATATGATATTGTAATTTATAGATATAATTTTAATTTTGCTAGTTGTTTTATGTCACAACTATTACTATGGAATTCAGTGACATGCAGGAATTACGATTAATGAGTAACATGTGTACAAAAAACATGACTAAAGATTCTGTATGGTGTGATGCGTGTGACACCATGAGTTATCACAACAGGTGACACCAACCCTAGAGACACCACTGTAAACAGTTATCCCTCAGGAATTTTGTATGCTCTACTATGGCATTGTTTTCCTTTGCTTTATCCTTTAGATTCATTGTTACTGTTGGAATTATGGTTTGGTTATTTGTGGTTAAATCAGTTTAGCAGCAGCAGCAGCAGCAAGTATATACTCCACAGGTATTTGGTAAAAACAACTACATCAGAGCTTCTGGTAAATAAACAGGATATACTGGTGTCTAAAAAGAAACTTAGGGCCGATGTAGACCGGCCAAAAGGGGGGGATTTGGGGCGAGGCAGCCACACGCCGGCCGCCCCAACTCCACCCTGACTCCGCCCTGATGCCGCACACCCATCCACATGGCGTGTGGTGTCAGGGTGCCCTCTTGGCACAGCGTCCAGACATGCTGCACCAAAAGGGCGCAAAAGAGCTGCAGTGGCAGCTCAAAGGGCAGCCTTTTGCAGCCCCCAAAAAGAGCGGCATTTTGCTGCTCTTTTGGGGGCAGCAAAAAGGAGAATTGGGGCCACAGTGATTGTTTGCCGCAGCCCCAATCCGCCGCTCCCAGGGGTGGCCAAGAGCTGCCCCAAATGGGCTGTCTGCATCGGCCCTTACTTTATTATTTCATCTAGGTTCTACAAAAATAACTAATCAGTAGAGAAAACAATACTTTGGTACAGAGGTCCCTATATAGCTGACCTCCATGTGAGCAAGTAAGAAGAAACACATCTTTAGGAGGAGAGCATGGTTTCTGCACCCATACTTGCAAGAAGGCAGGCAGAGCTCACTCTGGAGAGAACAAAGAATCATAAAACTTTATTACCCTCAGAAAGAATCCCCCAGGAAGAGGAGGGGTATGGGAAGTCACCTCTTCACAACAACAAGGAGAAGTGTCTTCGAAGCCTTTCAAGGGTGGGAAAGAGTTATTCGCGTTTCCCCCCATAGTCACAGGGGTCTTGATCCCCTAACCCCGACAAATGTGGAGGGACAAACGTATATTAACTGTCTGCTATTGCAAGCAAGACAAACTGTGCATGATGTCTGGTGTAGGCATCCTATGATGACACAATGAACTATGGTTTGGAGAACATGTGCTGTGGGCTTGCAATTTTCACTCTTCTTTTTACCCATGCCAGTGCCTGCTTCTGATTTCTTCTTGCCATAGTTTGATGGGGTGCCCAAATCAGCCAAACTGATTAGAAGTGGGATTGTAAATGGTTAGTGCTTATCAAAATTTGACTGATTTTGATAGCACAGCAAACAATGGTTACAGCAGTCTGGAAATGGAGAAAGACTGGTGGCGTATATATGTCTGCAAGTTTGGATTAGACAACAAATGCTTAACTGCTTCTGTAAGAGGACATACATATGTGCAAGACAGTAACTGGATTCAGGATCAAGTGTGTCAAGACTGGCCATAAACAGAATGTCTGTCTGTTTTCTACACTAGGAATTGTTCCTATTGTCTGCGCCTGATCCTGGATAGTACTGCACTTTTGTGTCTTTGGATTCAGATATCTGTATCATTCCCAATCCTCTAAAGCAGGAATGGGCAAAAATGCAGCCCACTGGCCAACTGTAGCCACATAGGTCATTTTTGCAGCCCCAGCTGAAAAAGAATTTTACATCTGAAAAAGCAATTCAGTAAAGAAAGTTATTCTCCATTCCTGGAAACCTCTAGCGGTGTCAGTTTTGCAATAAAAGGGGTGAGCTCCCCTATGTTCCTCCAAAGCAAAATCACAATTGGACCTCTTCTCATTTTTATTCATAGATATGGCAACAGTTAGACTCTAAACATGACATATTTCAAAGCAGACAATACAATGGCCATTTTTCTGTCAAAAATGTATTTGTTTCCCTTTGAAAACCAAGAACCTACCTTCTTGTTTCTCATGTATTTAGTGAGGAAATCCTGTGTAATTGCTTCATAAAGTGCTGTTGGTTTAAAGTCTTTATAATCCCAAACATCATAAGCCCATTTGAGTAACATTTTCTCATCTCCAAGGAGCTGACCATTAATGAAACACATCACATTGGATGCATACTCCCATGTTTCTCCTCTCAGCTCCTGTAATCAGAAGGCAAAATGCTAAGTCAATGCACTTTTAAATGTAAAGTAACAAATTCAACATGCAGATTTTACAGGGATGAGAACCATAATAACACAGAGAAAGAGACATCTGAAAATGTAAGGTGCATTTCTACAGAGAAGGGCAGACTTGCCTTTATTCCTGAGCGCTTCAAGATCGAGACCCTACACTGAGGTTTTGTAGGAGTAACGCATTAGTTCTGCTATACAAATGTCAGCATTATGCAATTATACCAACACACCGGATAGCTAGCCAAATGTCCATGTTGATTCACATGCAACATCATTTTCACAACCTTTGAATAAATATAGCTGGTCCAGATTGGACAACAAGTGTACAACTGCTTCTGTAAGAGAACATACATATGTACAAGACAGTACCTGGATTCAGGATCAAGTGTGTCTTTAGACTGGCCATAAACAGAGTGTCTGTCTGATTTCTACTCTAGGAATTGTTCCTATTGTCTGCATCTGATCCTGGATAGTACGGTACTACATTTTTGTATTTTTGGATTCAGATATCTGTATCATATTATCCATGTACCTCCAGCAATGTATCTTGCAACAGCTGCACCATTTGGGCAAATGTAAGAAGGAAAATGGAACACTTCAGGTTTAACTCATGAACCAAGATGTTAGTGCCCTAGTCTGCAAGTAAATGCTTGTTGTCTTAAGGATAAGACTGAGGTTTATCAATGAGGAAAGGGACATTTCTCTGTGCCTTATTAGACTGTAAGGACCACTGAACTCACTTTCAAGCAAATGTGCATAGGTTAGATTTAAACTATGTAAATGTTTGGTAGTAACAGACAGCATGCTTGTTTTAGCTATATTTTTAAATATATTTTAAAAGTGTGTATGTGTTGGAAACGCATAAAGAGCAAAGGCACCCCTAAATAACCTAAAGGCATCAGATCCTGTCTGATTTTGGAAGCTAAGCAGGGTCAGCCCTGGTTAATATGTGATAGGAGACTCACAATTAATACCAAGCTCTATTTCAGAGGAAGGAACTGGAAAAACCACCTCGCCTAAGAAAGCCCAATAAAATTCATGCAGTCACCAGAAGTCAACAGCTGACTTGAAGGCACATGAACATACAAAGAACAAAGAAAGAAAAAAAGACAAGTAGAGTTAGTGAGATGGATTCATGATGTCAAAATGTGCAATGGCACTGACAGTTCTCGCTTGCTTTGTGGTATCTATGTATAACTTTCAGGCATAAGTTTATCAGGGGGCTTCAAAGTATAACCTGAATATTAAAGCAAGCAATCAAATTATTATACGGTATAGAAATTAATTAGATAATATCTATTGAGTTATTTAAACTACTGCTTGTTTGCTCAAGCACTTATCTGTACTCAGTATAATGCAGATGAAGTCTCATTTTCTGCTTTTATGAACAGAATCTGGACAAGGAATTTCCAGAAAGATGTTTCTGTCCAAACTAAGCATGCAAATATGTCTGCCATCATACAAAAAACCCCTCAAAATCTCACTAATTCAGATCAGTTTATCTTGCTTTAGAAGTAGGCAAGTAAAGCACACCTTCTTTTTCTCCTGTAGATATTCATCCCATGCAAATTGCAGCAGAGGGAGTATCTTAGGTTCTGCTACCTTGGCTGGAAAATTTCTCCTCAGAGCCTAGATATTAAAGATAAAATGGAAGTATTAAAATATCAACTGACATTTTATAATGTTGCTCTCAAACCACATATGACTGAGATTTTGCAAAAGTATGATACATCTTCCCTCTTGTAGGACTCACCTTCCTCCTGCCTGCTGTGGCCAGTGGAGCATGGGGAACTACAGAGAATCATGGATTCACACTAATCTTAGAGTTGGAAGGAACCACAAGGGCCATTTTGTCCAACCTCTGTCATGCAGGAATGCACAACTAAAGCACCCCTGAAAGATGCCCATCTAACCTCTGTTTAAAGACCTCCAATGACAGTGAGCCTACCATCCTCTCAAGCAGTCTATTCCACTGTCAAACAGCCCTCACAGTAGAAAAGTTATTTCTAACATTTAGGTGGAATCTCTTCTCTTTTAATTTGAATCCATTTGTTTGTGCTCTAGTCTCTGCAGTAGCAGAAAAACAAGCTGGAATATGCACATCACTAAATATCAAAGAACTTTCTAATGCCACTTTCTCATTTTGGGTAGAGGTCTAATGTAATGACCTCTACCCAAAATGAGACTACTGTAGGACATTTCCAAAGCATGTGAATATGAGAAGCATTTGCGGTATTATATCTCCAGCAATTAGCTGGTCTGGATTTATTTAGAACATGTTATGGTGACTAATCCATTCAAAACAACAGTTTCAGCTATATAAGACATCATTGAAGATCTATAGCCATATTTGTTCTAGAGCGTTATCACACCAGCCTTTTTTGTGCTGCAATAACAGTAAAAAAAAATAAAACGACAACCTACCGCTGTTATTGCAGCCATTATCGCACTTTGTCTTTCGTGCAACTGGAGGCAACTACCCCCATCATGCTTACGTCCTGTCCCATCCCTTAACATCTCCTTCCCTCCTGCCCCAACATGCCTTTCTCTATTTTTTAATTTTTTCCCCCAGCTTTTGTCATGCAGTTTCAGAGCTCTACAGCTCCAATTTAACATTTATTTTTTTTTAAAAAAAACTTGAGGCTGTGGAGCTCCAAACCTGTGCAAAAACCTTAATTTTTTTTAAAAAAAATATTAAGTGGAAAAGGGCAAAGAGGGGGACAGTGACACTATGTGACTGCCAATCATGCAAATGCCCTGGGATGGCTTTTCGCACCTGGGGCATTGCACAATTGGCAGATTATTCATGGGTTTCCCCTGTAAATGAGAAGGGATGGCTGGAGGTATGGGAGGGAAGTGGTGTTGTGCGATCACTGTTGCCAGTGCCACAGTTTAAAAGCCACACGTGATAAAACCCATAGATGCTAAAAGAACAGATCATTGATTGGTCAAAATTGGACATTACAGTTCCCTATTCCATTCTTGCTGAAAAACTCATGTATATTTTTTCGTGGATACTAGAAATTTGTATATATACATTGTTGACTGAGATGCCCAGTCGGCCTCAATATTTCCAGTAGTAGGTTTTTTTTAGAAGCACTAAAAGCTGCAGAGCCAAATTTAGACTGTAACAAATACTGCAATTGTAAATATTGTCATTTTGTAAACACTGCAACACAAACTGTGAATGCTACAGTACTATCACAGATCCCGCTAATCTTCAGTGACACAGATACTGGGAGATGTAGCTACAATGCTATAGCTATGTTCATGCATATGTCTCCCAGTGCAAGGTTCCAGCCAATATATAATACAAACATTAAAAAAAAAGAAACTATTTAAGTGATATTCCAATTAAAACAGTGAAAACAGTTAAAACACATTCAAAGTATAGTAAAGATAAAAATATAGTTAGTAAAATATAGTAAAGATAAAAATATAGGGGTAGGCAACCTTTCCCCTTTAAGGGCCGAGGGACTTCAGCTCCCAGAATCCCAGGAGCTATTGGCCAACATGGGACTATTGACCAACATGGCTGAGGCTTCTGGGAGCTGAAGTCCCTCGGCCCTTAAAGGGGAAAGGTTGCCTACCCCTGCAGTTAGCCCTCCGTATCCACAGACTCTTTATCCATAGATTTAATCATCCACAGTTTGAAAATATTTTAAAAAACAGAAACTTCAAAAAGCGAACTTTGATTTTGCCATTTTATATAAGAGACACCAATTCATTATGCCATTGTATTTAATAGGATTTGAGCACCATGAATTTTGGCATCCACAGAGGATCCTGGAACCAATTCTCAGCGGATACCATAGGCCCACTGTACAACACATTCAATTAAAAGATCTTTCTGCCATCACTCATTAAGAGCTGAAGGCTAGTTAAAATAATTTGTTAAAAATGTATTTGTTTGCTGACAAAAGAGATCAGAGAGGGGACAGCTTAGCTTTCCATGGAAGAGAACACCACAACCTGTAACTGGAGGAGTAGTACTCAGCCTGTGGCCTTCCAGATATTTTTGGACAGCACAGCCAATGGTGAGGGATGATGGGAGTCATAATCCACTCCCTGAAGGGCACAAGTTTCCCACTTCTGCACTACAGGATCATAGTTAAAAACAGTTGGCCCTCCACAGATTTTTATTTTTTTTTATCCATGGTTCAACTATCTACAGCTTGAAAATATTCCAAAAAATATAAATTCCAAAAAGCAAAGCTTGATTTTGCCATGTTATATCAGGCACATCATTTTACTATGCCATTGTATTTAATGGGACTTGAACATCCATGGATTCTGGTATCCATAGGGGGGTCTTGGAACCAAACCCCAGGAGATACCAAGTACATTTTACAATACATACATACATGCATACATACATACATACATATATATATATATACAGAAAGGTAGGATGGAGATGGTAAATACCAAATTTTTACTAAACTCTTAAAAAAATGTATCCCAAGCCTCAGTGCTATGCAGCCAGGATCTGTTTTCTATTCCGTCATAGTAGTAAGATATTTGTGAGACGAGAAGCACGCAGTCCATATCAATGGCACACAGTTGCAGAGAAGAGAAGGAAGATGATCGCAACAGTGGCTTTGTTCGGCTGCTGTCGTAGTTGCTAGAAGAGAAGCCTGCAAGAAGTTACCTCTGCAGCATGTGCTGCCATGTGAAAGGAAGGTTCGGTGAGAAGCCCCACAACTGCCACCTCTTGCAGCCCCACAGGCGCCGTGGCATTTTTAGCCCACATTGTGTTTCAGTCTTTTCACTTTGTCTTGCTGCTCCTACACAGACAGTCCTTCTTCTGGGTCCTTTGGGAAAGGAATATAAACAATCCCACTCACCATGGCAACTCCAGTTGGATGCCAGCATTCTTTGCAATTGGTTCATGGTTTCTTTTGCATTGATACAACAAAAGCAACCAGTATGTGTGTGCAAGTGCTTGTTAACACAGGGAGATGGTATATAACTATATAGTATTCAGCTCTTCTGCCTGAATTAAAAAAACAAAACCCTCACAGTAGTGGTGATAGGTAGTGACTTTAGAAGAACCAGGCTGTGATACTGATTAATTTATTTTATTTATTTATCAAATTATTAGCCGCCTTTTCAACCCCTACTCCACCCCAAATCACATGGAATCAAATCGTATAGACAATGTAATGACCTACTAAATAACCTGAAATAGGAGGGTTTTTTTTTTTAAAGAAACAAGAGTACAGAATTACCTTTAAAGTCATTTAGATACCAGGTAGAACAAAAAAGAACATTAAAATAACCTGCTTAAAGCTATGTAAGCCAATGTATGGAAATGAGCATTCTAAAAATCTCATACATTCAAATATTGCAGGGAAAAACAATCTTTTAAGAAAAGCATATGGGAATTTATGAAAAACTAGATTATACGCCAGTGGCACTGTTGTATTTAAATGCTAATCCCAGCTCTAATCTAAGCACCATTGAGGGAAATGACACATAACTTCCCACATCTTATGTGTGGAATCAGAAAGTAAAGCTGATATAGATAAAATGGGCAAAATGTCTTATTTGCAGTTTTTAATAAACTGTGTTGTTCTTGTAACTTTCTTTCAGTTTCTTCTGCAGTAACTAAATTTGTTTATTTATTAGTTTATTTTACAAGTATGTTTGGAAAGCACAGCTCTTCTGGTTTTAGCCCCTAGAAGACTTCTTATTCACTAGGTTTATACATTGACTTTAAGGCATGAATGGGAAACTTCTAGCCCTCCAGATGTTCATAAACTGCTGCTCCCATCATGCCTCACTGTTGGCCAGACTGGCCAGGTCTAATAAAAATTCTGCAACTTCTGGAGAGCTACACTGTCTCCAGCCCTGCTTTAATGTGAGATACTATGCAGTATCGTTGTACAGCAAATACTTCTATCATATATGGAGTGAGAAACGCCAGATGTCCAAGCTGGGTTCAGGAAAGGTAGAAGTCCTAGGGATCACATTCAAATATATGCTAGATAATGGAGTGCACCAAAGAATTCCAAAAGAAAATCATTATGTGATTTACAGATTATAGCAAAACCTTTGATTATACAGATCTTGAAAAGCTACGGACTGTTCTTTAAAAAATGGATGTGCCACAACATTTGATTGTCCTGATGCGTAATCTATATTACTTCAACCAAAAGGCTACTGCTAGTACATAATATGGAGGAAGAGTGGCTTCCAACTGGCAAGGGAGTCAGGTAAAGCTGCATTCTGTCACCATATCTCTTCAGTTTGTATGCTGAGAGCATCAAAGCAAGATTAGACTTAGATGAAAGAGGTATGAAAACTGGAAGAAGGAACACCAACAGTCTAAGGCAGGGGTTGGCATACCTTTTTTTTGGGGGGGGGCGGTTCTGCTGTCCCCCAGATCATCGGCAGGCTGAAGGGAAAAAAATGGCGACGGAGGTGTGTGTGCGCGTGCACGCTTGTGCACGAATGTGCACTACTCCCAGCGTCGTGCACATGCGTGCGTGACACATGACGCCATTTTGCGTTCCAAAATGGCGCGCGCACACGCAAGCACATGATGCCAGGAGTAGTGCACATGTGTGCGCGAGTGCGGGCACCATTTTGGAACACAAAATGGCACCCCGCGTCACACGTGTGTAGTGGCAGCGGCGGCAGGACCAGCCATGGGCCGGTTGAAAGGCCTCAAGGGGCCGGGTTTGGCCCCTGGGCCGTAGTTTGCCAACGCCTAGTCTAAGGTATGCAGATGACGCCATACTATTAGCAGAAAAAAGCAAAAACCTGGAACAATTACAAAGGAAGTCAAGGAGGAAAGTCCTAATGCAGGTTTAATGCTGATTTAAGAATTAATGCTGACCACAGATTATTTACATAACTTTAATTATAGATCGTTAAGAAATTGAAATAGTTATAGAATTAGCATACCTTGGAGCAGTCATTAATCAAAATGGAGATTACAGCCAAGAAATCAGAAGACTAGGACTTGAAAGGGCAGCTATTAATGAATTAGATAAGATCTTGAAGTGCAAAGATATTCCACTGAATACTAAAGTTAGGATTGTCTGTGTCACTGTATTCCCTGCCACTATGTATGGATGTGAGAGCTGGACAGTGAAGAAACCTGATAGGATGAAAACCAACTCATTTGAAATGCGGTGCTGGAGAAGAGCATACCATGAACTGCTAAAAAGTAAATTTAATGGGTTCTAGATCCAATCAAGCCTGACATTTTGGCTTCTAGGGAACTAAACTGAAGCTGTTGGTCATGAGAAGGCATGGCTCATTAGAAAGGACAATAATGCTTGGCAAAGTGAAGGTAAAGAGGAAGCCTGCATTGCAGATGGATAGACTCAATCAAGGAAACCTTGACCCTGAGTCTGCAAGTCCTGAGCAGGGCTACTGAGGACAGGGTGTCTTGGAAACATCTTATTCATAGTGTTGTCATTAAGTCATGCCAACTTTATGGCAATTAACACACACACACACATACACTGGAGAAAGAAAGTAGGTTGAAAACTATCATATTTCCAGTTTTTCTCTCTGAATACTATATAGCAAAAAAATAATAGAAGTGCAGCTACAGTGGCCCTTAGATTCATGGCAGCTCAGGCAACAATATGCAACTGATGCATGGAAAACGAATCTATTCACCATTATGTTTGGAACAGCTTTAAGTGTAATTATGACACACACCAGTATTGTTATATGTTATGATTTGATATTTACATGATGTTTAATATACCAGCATCTCTTAAGAGTTTTACTAATATTCCTAAAAGCTTAGCTAAAATACATTAGTATATTATAAAAAAAAGTTTTTAATCAATTTAAAAAATCAGAGAAATAGTATGAACAGATTTTTACAAATAATTCAGATTCACCACATTTTCTGCCTTCTAAATTATACATGGGAGGGTGTTCCATAGGCTGAGGTGCCATTACTGAGAAGGCTTCTTTCTGTGCTGTTATAAGGTGACACTCCACTGATCATGGCGAGCCAAGAATGCATCTTCTGGAAATCTTAAGAGGTCAGCTGAATGTAGGTGCGGGAAAGGCAGTTTGCTAGGCATCCTGATCCCAATTTATTTAGGGTGGTTATTTCATACACATGCAGGTGGTTATTTCATACACACAGACATACATACATGTATCTGAATGTCACATTTCCATCTTTGCTGCTGCTGGCAGTATATACTTCTGCTCTATCTATTCTTTCTTCCAGTTTGGTTTCTCCTCCTCTACCTTTTCATTTGCATTTGTCTTAGACCAGTGGTCCCCAAACTTTTTTGGACCAACTCCTCCTTTTCCCACTTGGGCAACAACCTTAATGCCCCCTTCCATTGCCAATCTGTTGATATTAGGTCTACTGTTCTACTGCAAATTTAAAACAACCAATAATGGTCGCTGCTCCCTTTGCATCTGGTCACCTTGAGAGCAGCAACTGAGCAGCTGGCTGAGCAGTGACCAAGAAGCCTTTCACCCCCTTCAGTTTTGTGGCAAAGGCCAGAAGCATCTTGGTCACTGCTCAGCAAGCTGCTCGGTTGCTGCTCTCAAGGTGACCAGGTGCAAAAAGAGAAACTTCTCCCTGGCGAGGAAGGACTCTCAACCCTTCTTTGTAGGAGTGGAGAGGGGAGCAGCCAGTGTGTGTATAGTGGGTTTACAGAGGCCACATACTCAGGACTGGAGACTGACATGGACAGGGAAAAGAAGGTATTTTAACTACAGGAGCTGCTCCAAGGTGAATTACTTTCCAAGAATCAACACGTTATTCCTCCCCCTCTATCCCGAGACATGTTGTCCTTACATACAAACATTGCTTCTTCTACCTCTCACCATGTCTTATGAAAGACAGCAGAAGCAAGTCCTGGCAAAGTGGACATAGTTTAAGCAGGATTTCAAATTTGAAAGCTCCTTTTTGACACTGCTTTCTCCCCGCCCCCCCCCCCCGCCCCCGGCCACTGCTATGTGCTCCAATTCCTTGTTCTGGTAAGTCAGTTTGTCCCAAAATGGTGGCTCTCCATCCTTTTCCCAACTGCTGACAACTTACTAGTAAAAGATGTGGTGAAGGGAATGAGCTCACACAGGCAGATGAAGAGCGGGAGACACCACTACATGAAGTGAGGCTTCATGGTGGTTTTAGGGGATCCTGAAAAGAAGTTTCATGTAGCCCTCATCCCTACCATGGCCCTAAAGGCTAGTGATTTCCTTTATTGTTCTTGTGCACCAATACTTGAACTGAAGCCCGCCCCCCCCGCCCCCCGGATAGTTCCACCGCCTCATGGGTACTGCCCACTTTGGGAATCACTGCCCTAGACAACTGATAAACAATTGGGACACATGTACTCTCAACTAGCACCAGACAGCATAATTAACAACTTTTGAAGGGCCACATATTTCCCATCACTGGCGGAGACCTTCCTTTTACAGGCTCAGAACTCTCTTGCTGGTGAAAATCAACTTGAACCAACTCTACTTCCTCACCAGTGTCCTGAAGAATCCTCAAATCTCCAGAGATTTTTTTTTTTTTTTTGGGTGTGTGTGCGTCAGAAACTCTTCTCTCAATAGATGGTTTACACCAGCAGTGGTTCATGAGCCATAAGCTGCTGATTTCCAGAAAGAAACAAACAGTTGTAGCCGATGTGCACCAGAATACCCTGGCACATTAGAAAAATTTGCAGTCCTGTACATCAGATAGCTTTTGAAGCAATGGCTTAAGCTAGACCTAATCCATCCTTTTTCAAGCATTAGAAACATGGGGAAACAAGCGAAAAAAATACTTCTACATTTGGATATGCAAATTGTTTTCTGAAATAATATTCTTTTAATTTTAATCATATGTAAAGAACATAGGAGTACAAAGAACTGATAAGGAAGGCCGACTCACTGACAGGACATAGGATCTCTACTACTGAGTTTCTGACTAGTTAGCTGAATTTGAAGCATTCAGATAAATTGCATGGGAAAAACCTAGACTGATTAAGTTCATTCACTGTTTTTATTTAAAAAACAACTCAATCTCCAGATATACAGAAGCGTTACATTTTAAACCCACGGCAGAGGAAATTAAATATTTTCTCCTTATGTGGTGATTTGATTTTTGCAAAAATCAGTTAGCCACAGCAGAATTAGACATTTCTATGAACTAAGTTTCCAGGCTTTGTTTTTCTGTCTAGATTTTTCTTCCATTACTACTTTTTAGTAGCATTCTTCACACACACACCCGAACATTTAATTTTCAGTGTATTTTTATCATTATCAAATAAATGGCTTTTACGAAACCATTTGAGATCCTTGCCCTCTTAAATCTTTATTTTGAAAGATTCTTTATCAGAAACTCAGCTAAGTTTAACCTATAATAAGAACAGTATCATATTGCAAACTATGATAGCAAATAAATAACAGTTACCTTGTGGTTAAAGCATTTTGCACGTATTTCTAGCAACTAAGCATTCAAGGATAATTAAGCTGATTTGCACATGTGATGAATGTTTATTCATAAGTTGTAGGTACAACATGGCAGAGTGGTTTGAGTATTGGACTACGACTCTGGAGACCAGGGCTCGATTTTCAGCTCAGCCACGCAACCCATTGGGTGACCTTGGGCAAATTACATGTCCTCAGTCTCATGGGAAGGCAATGGCAAACCTCTTCTGAACAAATCTTGCCAAGAAACCCCATGATAGGTTCACCTCAGGGTTGTCATAAGTTGGAAACAAGTTGAAGGCACACAACAACAACCACCTGTAAAAGCTAAGGCACAAGATGTTTATATGATTTGGCTGTAACTGCACCTATGACAGAGTCAATAAATGAATCAAAGGTTGTTATTAGTTTTATTCTAATAACCATATTTGTATTAAGTGCACTAATTTGGTGTGCACGTAAGGGGCAAGACTGTACAGATCTTCAGTTGCTTTAGGAGCTCCAATGCATGTACATGCACAGACTCCCATCCATGTACTTCACAAGTAAAAAAAGTGTGCAAAGGGATATGTTCAATACACATCTTCCACTGAAATGAATGGGAAAGTATGCTTCTATAGTAACTCCAGATATATAGCATTCCAGAGTGTCTGGATAAGAGCAAGGAACAATTAGGACAAAAACAGCCAGGATATCCAAATAATGCAGGTGAAAACACTTTTAGTTTCCAGTCAGCAGTCATGTGAGACAAGTGCAGGCATGTAACTTAATAGTAGCTCAAACCACAGCTGAGATATTAAGAGCAGACTGGACACTCCATGTTCTTTTTCTTTTCTTTTTCTTTGTACACATCTCAGCCTAACATCCAATCATTATACATGGTTAACATAAGACTGTTGAGGTAACCTGTTTTATCTCCACCATGTTTCACTGGGAGAGACTGAATCGGATCTACTTTCAGCTTCAAAAAAATAGCAGCTGAAGTTAGGTGAGAGAGGTAAAAGAAGAGACCAAGTGTGCATCAAAAGGAAATATCTGTGTATGGATGTCCAGCAGGACTGCATTACTTCAAGTATCTTCCAGGGAGTGCCCCAATTCAGGCATAATGATCTTGGTCCACTAAAGCCTGGCTCATTGGATTGGAAATGAACTTTGTGTCTTCACATTTCTTTCTCACTTAAAATTCTGGTTTGCAAGCTAGAAGTTTTGTGAGTGCTTGGATCAGTTTCCATGTTAGAACATAATGGGAAGCTATAGTTTAAGAAACCCTGCCACACAAGAGAAATAGGGAAGGACAGAAAGAAATCTTTACGATGCTAGTTTGTGAATTGCTAAAGTGTGCTCACAATTGTTATGGATGATGAAGAAGAAAAAAACACCAGAATATTTAGCTACAATGAAGCCATGTCAGTTTTAACAAAAATGCAAACATAGATAACGAAGAGACAGTTTGTACAAAAGACCTCAGCTCCCTCTGGATAAATATATTTTTAAGCAGCATACTATAAATACGTATCTAAGAAGCATGTACTTTAAAAAGTCTGTCTCTCAATATGGAGATCGCCAGAAGTCTGTTCTACAGTAAGAGACTGTTGAGCCGATTCAGAGACATGTACAGTTTGAGTCTGTCCTTTGGGAATCTGAGGAGGTAGGACTGTGTCTTGGCTGATACGATACTGATGGCTAACTTCTTGAGTCACTTGCAGGTGCTGGGTTGGATGTGATGTCCCAGTAGCTATCTGCAGCACTTCAGCTTGACTCTGATTGGCATGGAGGTGTTCCAAGGCTTCTTTTGAGAGTGTAATGACATGCATTTGCTCTGTCTGGGCAGGTTCCATTTGGCTGCTCACAATATTGATGTTCTCAATTTGGTCTGATGGTTCTGGTTGGGCTGAAAGCAGCAAGCTCTGCAGCTGCTGTGGTGGCTGAGCAAGAACAGTAAGATTGCCTGCATGGTCTGCCATCACATTTTGGGAACCATCAGTAGTGACAACACTGATACCTTGATTATGGCTGGGCACAAAATTTATATTGTGCACTGAATCAGTAACCAGCAACTGGATCTCTTGTGCTCCAGAGGTGGAGAGTTGATATTGCTGCAGCTGAACAATGTTCCTTATTTCCTCTGTAGCAGAGGAGGTGGTGCTGGTCACAGTAGTAGTAGTAGGAGCACTACTTGCTTCCTGTAACTGTTTTTCTTTGATGTGAATCTTTAAATGAGATTTCAGATTGTCCAAGCGTGCAAACTGCACACTGCACTCAGAGCAAGAGAAAGGCTTTTTACCTGTGTGCAAGATACAGTGTCTCCTCTTAGCACTGGAATCAGAAAAGGATTTTCCACAAATGCTGCATGAATATGGCTTTTCTCCTCTGGAAGAGAAGACATTTTGGATTAATTAGATATGCCAATACTGTTTAGGACACAGAATGTTTACAAGAAAGATATATGGTGTAAGTCAAGTTATGAGCCAAAGTTATGTGAGCCCCAAAATGCTAATTTTGCCAAGTTAATCATAGAGTAGTACTCTGTCATATCTAAATGCCAGCATATATGTATATGCTGCCTACTGTGCCTTGATTTGATTTTTTATCTTCTTTACAGAGCAGGAATAGATAAGAAAGCCTACCAGGCACTCTAGTTACCATCCAAATAAACTACAAATCCAATGTGCCCTTTCCCTGTTCAAAAGTAAGAGCAGGAATCACTGCCCATATGTTGCCTTCCATGGCCATTTCTACAGCCCGACCATCTTAGTTCCCCCATTTGAAAGAGAGAGAAACAAAAAGAGAGAGAAACAGGGGCCAGGAAATTGTCCCCCACATAGTTTGCATACCTGGTTCTAGGTTGTCTACCTTCACTGTAACAGTTAAATGCGACACATTTTCTGACAAGAGAGAAGTTAAGTGCTAAAGGCATCGCATGTTTTCAGTTTATGCCCAATCTGTAGGAGTCTGTAAAAGTGTGCAACCTTGGGAGTTGGGATACTATGAGAAACTGAGAAAGTTATACAAGTTGAGTCTCCCTTATCCAACATGACTGAGATCAGAAGTGTTTTGGATATTGGAGATTTTCAGATTTTTGAATATTTGCATATACATATTGAGATATCTTAGAAATTGGACCCATGGCTAAACATGAAATACATTTGTTTCATATACAGCTTATACACATAGCCTGAAGGTAATTTTATACACAAAGTTTGTAAAAAAAGTTTGTGTACTTTGAAGGATCAGAATACAAAGATGTCATTATCTTAGCCACCCATGTGGACAATTTTGGATTTTGGAATATTTCAGATTTTGGAATTCTGGATAAGGCAGCCTCAACGTAAACTACAAAATGTTAGCAAATCAATATGATGAAGAGGCAGTAAATTGCCAGGTTGATCAAACCAGACAAGATGAGTAGGTCTATGCTATCCTAAGCAGCCACTGAAACAACACACTGACATTATTCTTTTTGTAACTCAGATGAGTTTCATACAATTGACCATGCCCTCACTGAGCTGGGAAGACAGACTGAAAGGGAGTTGTTACAGCACTTCAGCAAGAAGAGGAATGTTAGCCCTTCATTCTGCTGACATAATCCCATCCCCCTCAATCTTTAACTTCCCAACCACTGACCACTGGGCTTTAAAAATATAGTCAAATTTCTTTCTATTTAAAATAAAAATTCACATTTTCTGCTTCAAAAAAATTTCTGAGTTCCTTTAAACAAAAATACAACAATTAAACTGCTAAACCCTTTCTATGAGAATATTCCCCCAATCTTGAGTAAAGCCAGGTGTTACTCAAAAAGGTTCCATTACTGCGCCTTGATTTCCAGAAAACATACAAACTTTTCTCTATGCATTTTTTCACAGAGACAGAAAAGTGATGTATTACTTGAATGATTCTTCTTCACAAAGAATCATCCTTCTGGTTCTATAGTCATCAATATGTTGCCACTGGTGAAAATAGTTTGTGAGGAAGTCAGTTGCACCATTTTTGGTGACTTTGCTGTAATTTGTACCTGTGCACAGAAGAATTATACTTACCTGTGGATTCTGATATGAGTCTGAAGAGAGCTTTTTGCTGTGAAGGATTTGCCACAGATTTCACAAGTAAATGGCTTTTCACCTAGAAAAATCTGTTGGTTAGTATAACTGCATTATAGCTGTGCTAACAGTAGAATATTATTAAATAATATCACAATAAAATAAGTGTAGACCTGGTTAGTCATTTGCAAATAAACTAGGAGCAGTTTCACTCTTAATTTTGTTCTGCTAACAAATCATTGCTTAGGATGGCATCTCAAAAGGTACAGCAACATCCTTCCAAAAATATCATCTCTGTCTGTAGAACTCATAAGATGATTATAAGAAGATCAACACTGGCATCACATCTAGGACTGATTTGAAAACCTGTCAGAAGTTACAGATTACCAGAAAAGAACAGACCCTTCGCTTTTAAGGAATGTTTATCAATTCTTTTATTTACTCAGGCAGTAGGTCTCAACCTCTTGTCCTGCAGATATTTTGGATTTCAGCTCCCAGAGGTTTCAGCCACCACGGATCAGGGATAATGGGAGCATGTCTAAATCACCTGAAGAACTAAGGATTAAGAACTGATGTATAGAAGACACACACACATATATACAATATATATATATTATATTATATATATATATACACACACACACATACATAGATGGAAGACAGATAACAAGTATCTTATTCTTCTTCTACCTCCAAGCTCATCTGATGTTAACTTCATAGCATGGAAGCTGCCACATCACATTCACCTCTTTCCCTGCTCTTGTAATGTTGGAAGATCTGGGATTCAGAGGTCAACACAAATATAAGAGTGAGATTACCTGTATGTGTTCTTAAATGCTTCTTCAACTGAGCTGCATCCATGAATTTGCGATTACACAGGTTACATTCTGGCAATGAATGGCCTAGGTACAAAAAGAAAAATGGGACTTTTTTTAACTACATGCTTTTCTTTTGATTAAAATTTTAATCATGCTCTTGAGTCCAAAAGAGGCTGTCTAGCCAGATCACACTAATAAAAACAAACACATGCATTTAAAACATAAGTAGCCAAATCAAAACAAGCTAAAGCATTTATAAAAATAGGAGAGAATTTTCTTTCCTAGCATGGAACCACATTCATTGTGCTCTTTCAGTTCTGGAGGAAAGTTCATGAATACAGTTATTACCGTATTTTTCGGCATATAAGACGCTCCGGCATATAAGACGCACCCAATTTTAAAGGAGGAAAATCTAGAAAAAAAAGATTCTTAACCAAATACTGTAGTAAAATATTTTATATCAACTTTATAAAGTTAACAGCAGTTTAAGAACAATTTTAAGTTGTAAATGTAAGTTTAAGCCAGCAGCAGGGCCAGGTATTGCACAAATTCCCTGCCCAACTTTCTTGCAAGTCTCCTGTCGCCTTATGGTGACTCCATGAATTTCTTAGGGATTTCTTAGGCAAGGAAGACTCGAGAAGTGGTTTTGCCAGTTCCTTCCTCTGAAATACAGCCTGCAGCACCTGGGATTCTTTGGCGGTCTCTCATCCAAGGACTATCCAGGGCTGACCCTGCTTAGCTTCCAAGATCAGATGGACTGGTACCTTTGGAGTTTTTAGGCCATTGTCTTATGGAGTAATTTATGGCTTATTTTGACCCTACCATGAGGGTTTTCTTGGCAGATTTCTTCAAGGGGGGGGGTTTGCCATTTCCATCCTCTGAGGCTGAGAGAGTGTGATTTGGCCAGAGTAATCCAGTGCCTTGGAGTAATTTCTGGCTCATTTTGACACTACCATGAGGGTTTTCTTGGCAGATTTCTTCAGAGGAGGGAGTTTGCCATTTCCACCCTCTGAGGCTGAGACAGTGCAACTTGGCCAGGGTACTAATCCAGTGCCTTGGAGTAATTTCTGGCTCATTTTGATCCTACCATGAGGGTTTTCCTGGCAGATTTCTTCAGAGGAGGGAGTTTGCCATTTCCACCCTCTGAGGCTGAGACAGTGTAACTTGGCCAGGGTACTAATCCAGTGCCTTGGAGTAATTTCTGGCTCATTTTGATCCTACCATGAGGGTTTTCCTGGCAGATTTCTTCAGAGGAGGGAGTTTGCCATTTCCACCCTCTGAGGCTGAGACAGTGTAACTTGGCCAGGGTAATAATCCAGTACCTTGGAGTAATTTCTGGCTCATTTTGATCCTACCATGAGGGTTTTCCTGGCAGATTTCTTCACAGGAGTGAGTTTGCCATTTCCACCCTCTGAGGCTGAGACAGTGTAACTTGGCCAGGGTACTAATCCAGTGCCATGGAGTAATTTCTGGCTCATTTTGATCCTACCATGAGCGTTTTCCTGGCAGATTTCTTCAGAGGAGGGAGTTTGCCATTTCCACCCTCTGAGGCTGAGACAGTGTAACTTGGCCAGGGTACTAATCCAGTGCCATGGAGTAATTTCTGGCTCATTTTGATCCTACCATGAGCGTTTTCCTGGCAGATTTCTTCAGAGGAGGGAGTTTGCCATTTCCACCCTCTGAGGCTGAGACAGTGTAACTTGGCCAGGGTACTAATCCAGTGCCTTGGAGTAATTTCTGGATCATTTTGATCCTACCATGAGGTTTTCCTGGCAGATTTCTTCAGAGGAGGGAGTTTGCAATTTCCACCCTCTGAGGCTGAGACAGTGTAACTTGGCCAGGGTACTAATCCAGTGCCTTGGAGTAATTTCTGGATCATTTGGATCCTACCATGAGCGTTTTCCTGGCACATTTCTTCAGAGGAGGGAGTTTGCCATTTCCACCCTCTGAGGCTGAGACAGTGTAACTTGGCCAGGGTAATAATCCAGTGCCTTGGAGTAATTTCTGGATCATTTGGATCCTACCATGAGGTTTTCCTGGCAGATTTCTTCAGAGGAGGGAGTTTGCCATTTCCACCCTCTGAGGCTGAGACAGTGTAACTTGGCCAGGGTAATAATCCAGTGCCTTGGAGTAATTTCTGGATCATTTGGATCCTACCATGAGGGTTTTCCTGGCAGATTTCTTCAGAGGAGGGAGTTTGCCATTTCCACCCTCTGAGGCTGAGACAGTGTAACTTGGCCAGGGTAATAATCCAGTGCCTTGGAGTAATTTCTGGATCATTTGGATCCTACCATGAGGGTTTTCCTGGCAGATTTCTTCAGAGGAGGGAGTTTGCCATTTCCACCCTCTGAGGCTGAGACAGTGTAACTTGGCCAGGGTACTAATCCAGTGCCTTGGAGTAATTTCTGGATCATTTGGATCCTACCATGAGGGTTTTCCTGGCAGATTTCTTCAGAGGAGGGAGTTTGCCATTTCCACCCTCTGAGGCTGAGACAGTGTAACTTGGCCAGGGTAATAATCCAGTGCCTTGGAGTAATTTCTGGATCATTTGGATCCTACCATGAGGTTTTCCTGGCAGATTTCTTCAGAGGAGGGAGTTTGCCATTTCCACCCTCTGAGGCTGAGACAGTGTAACTTGGCCAGGGTACTAATCCAGTGCCTTGGAGTAATTTCTGGATCATTTGGATCCTACCATGAGGGTTTTCCTGGAAGATTTCTTCAGAGGAGGGAGTTTGCCATTTCCACCCTCTGAGGCTGAGACAGTGTAACTTGGCCAGGGTACTAATCCAGTGCCTTGGAGTAATTTCTGGATCATTTGGATCCTACCATGAGGGTTTTCCTGGCAGATTTCTTCAGAGGAGGGAGTTTGCCATTTCCACCCTCTGAGGCTGAGACAGTGTAACTTGGCCAGGGTACTAATCCAGTGCCTTGGAGTAATTTCTGGATCATTTGGATCCTACCATGAGGGTTTTCCTGGCAGATTTCTTCAGAGGAGGGAGTTTGCCATTTCCACCCTCTGAGGCTGAGACAGTGTAACTTGGCCAGGGTAATAATCCAGTGCCTTGGAGTAATTTCTGGATCATTTGGATCCTACCATGAGGTTTTCCTGGCAGATTTCTTCAGAGGAGGGAGTTTGCCATTTCCACCCTCTGAGGCTGAGACAGTGTAACTTGGCCAGGGTACTAATCCAGTGCCTTGGAGTAATTTCTGGATCATTTGGATCCTACCATGAAGTTTTCCTGGCAGATTTCTTCAGAGGAGGGAGTTTGCCATTTCCACCCTCTGAGGCTGAGACAGTGTAACTTGGCCAGGGTAATAATCCAGTGCCTTGGAGTAATTTCTGGATCATTTGGATCCTACCATGAGGTTTTCCTGGAAGATTTCTTCAGAGGAGGGAGTTTGCCATTTTCACCCTCTGAGGCTGAGACAGTGTAACTTGGCCAGGGTACTAATCCAGTGCCTTGGAGTAATTTCTGGATCATTTGGATCCTACCATGAGGGTTTTCCTGGCAGATTTCTTCAGAGGAGGGAGTTTGCCATTTCCACCCTCTGAGGCTGAGACAGTGTAACTTGGCCAGGGTACTAATCCAGTGCCTTGGAGTAATTTCTGGATCATTTGGATCCTACCATGAGGTTTTCCTGGCAGATTTCTTCAGAGGAGGGAGTTTGCCATTTCCACCCTCTGAGGCTGAGACAGTGTAACTTGGCCAGGGTACTAATCCAGTGCCTTGGAGTAATTTCTGGCTCATTTGGATCCTACCATGAGGGTTTTCCTGGCAGATTTCTTCAGAGGAGGGAGTTTGCCATTTCCACCCTCTGAGGCTGAGACAGTGTAACTTGGCCAGGGTAATAATCCAGTGCCTTGGAGTAATTTCTGGATCATTTGGATCCTACCATGAGGTTTTCCTGGCAGATTTCTTCAGAGGAGGGAGTTTGCCATTTCCACCCTCTGAGGCTGAGACAGTGTAACTTGGCCAGGGTACTAATCCAGTGCCTTGGAGTAATTTCTGGATCATTTGGATCCTACCATGAAGTTTTCCTGGCAGATTTCTTCAGAGGAGGGAGTTTGCCATTTCCACCCTCTGAGGCTGAGACAGTGTAACTTGGCCAGGGTAATAATCCAGTGCCTTGGAGTAATTTCTGGATCATTTGGATCCTACCATGAGGTTTTCCTGGCAGATTTCTTCAGAGGAGGGAGTTTGCCATTTCCACCCTCTGAGGCTGAGACAGTGTAACTTGGCCAGGGTACTAATCCAGTGCCTTGGAGTAATTTCTGGCTCATTTTGATCCTACCATGAGGGTTTTCCTGGCAGATTTCTTCAAGGGGGGGACTCTTTCCACCCCCGTCCTGGGTGCTCCAATGGACTCTTCCTGGGATGGGAGGATGTCCTCTGACCCCAGGAAGAGTCCATTGAAGCACCCAGGATGGGGGTGGAAAGAGGAGGAGCACATTCAACTAGCCAGGAAAAGAGGACTCTTTCCACCCCCGTCCTGGCTGCTCCAATGGGCTCTTCCTGGGATGGGAGGAGCCCACTGGAGCACCGAGGCTGAGGTTGAAATGAGGCCTACTTTTAGCCTAGGCCTCGGCAGTTTGCCCTCAGCTTTTATATTCGGTTCATTAGGCGCAGCAACTTCCCCACCCTCGTTTTGGGGAAGAAAAAGTGCGTCTTATATGCCGAAAAATACGGTACTTTCTTTCTGGTCTTCAAAGAGATTTGGTTTACACATCTTTCCAACACAAACTCAGCATTGCAGAAATAATCAAGTTTGACACCATTCTAACTGTCATGGCTCAATGCTTATAGAATTCTGGAAATTGTAGTTTACTGTGGCACTAAAGCTCTTTGACAGAGAAGACTAAATGTCTCACAAAACTCAGAAATCTATAGCACTGAGTCATGGTAGTTGAAGTGGCATCAAACTGGATTATTTCTGCAGTATGGATGCAGCCTTAGTTCTATTAAGGGCTACTGACAAAAGGTATTCAGTAAGACAGCAAAACACTATGATCCCAAGCACACCTAGATAGGGTTAATAGGATAAAGCTTGTTCTTTCTATATTTTCTCTGAAACCCAGGTCCACAGGTAACAGACATATTGACATTGCAATGCTAAAGACGTGAGAAAAGCTTTACATGTTATTTAAAAACGTAAAAACAAGAACCAACCCAAGTTTTGCTATTCGTTTTCTGCCCCAATTGTATATGTGGGATGTTCAAAGATGAACATGTACATCGATCCTGAAGAAAGAGCATGGGGACTCAAAATGGGAATAGCATTCACATTGCTCACAAGACAAATGCCCATAGTCCATGGGTTTTTTGCAGTATATTTTAGTTATGCTCCCTCTCTGTACTTCCACATTAAGTGTAAAGCCACCCTGAGATGTATCCCCAACTGTAGGTTGGCCTAACTGACTTGAACAGTTAGTCCTCTGCATCCATGGATTTTTTATTCATGGATTCAAGCATCACAAATTGAAAATATTAAAAAGTATATATACATTCCAAAAAGCAAACCTTCATTTTGCTGTTTTATATAAGGGACGCCATTTTACTATGCCATTGTATTTAATGAGACTTGAGCATCTATGGATTTTGTTATCCATGGGAGGCCTTGAGCCAAACCCCAGCAGATACGAAGGGCCCACTGTAGTTTAAAAGTAACTATCCAACAGACAAGACGCGGTCCTACATAATAGAGAACTAATTGAGAGACAGTGTGGCATAGTGGACTATGACTTTTGAGACCAGGATTCAATTCCCAATTTGGCCATAAAACCCACTGGCTGACCTTGAGCAAGTCACATGCTTTCAGCCTTGGGGGGAAGGCAATGGCAAACCTCCTCTGAATGAATCTTGCCAAGAAAACCCCATGACAGAGTTGCCTTAAGAGTCATCGTAAGTTGGAAATGTCTTGGAAGGAACACAATAACAATGTATAAATATTTTCTGGTATCATGATACACTGTTCATACATCTCTGCTGTTAAGTAATTCTAATTCCAAATATTTCTGAAGCATTCAAGAAGTATCTTGTAATATTCAAAAAGTACTCAAATACTTTTTCTAGACAGCACAGTGAACAATAAGCAAATGATTGTAATGATTCCATCATAATTAGGATTTTATCAAAACCTCAACATGTTCCAAGAAAATTCACTGTGCCTCTTAAATCTGTTATACCTGTATGAATTCTGTAATGACTTTTAAGTTGCCTTTTCTGGCTGAAGTATTTTCCACACTGATCACAGGTAAAATCCTTCTGACCTGAAAGAAAAACGACACAGAACATTTCAGAAGATACAAATATGGCTGTGTGCCTTAAATGATGCCTAGGTAGGTTGTAATGAAAAATATAATAAAGGTTAGGTAAAGCTAAATTTTGCTTAAGGAAATGCAGGACTGGAATCCTGAGCAATCTTAATTAAAATTATTCCATGATCTTTACTATTTAATGTGCACTGTATTTCAGTACTTATTCCAATAAGAAAGGGTGAGTAGCATTTTACCCTTAAATGGTTAATTCACATGAAATTTACTCTACAAAATATGGTGACCAGCATGATTCTAAGCTGTTTTTTTAAAAAAAGGATTCAGCAGTGTCAGGAAAAATAAGTTCTACGAAAGGCTGTTACTGATAACACAGGGGGGTTGCAGACTGCCAGAAATAGTGCAAATTGAGTCCACTTTTAGGGTTAGGGTTAGTGCTAGGGAATCATGGGAATTGTTTTTTTTTCTGAGACATTGAACCTTCTCTGTCAGAGAGCTCTGGTGCCATAATAAAATACAGTTCCCATGATTCCCTAACCCTAACCCTAACCCTAACCCTAACCCTAAAGGTGGACTCAATTTGCACTATTTCTGGCAGTCTGCAACCCCCCACAGTGTAGATGCAGGCTACTTCTGAATACCAGATGCTAAGAGCATAATACAGTGATTATTTGAGAGCCTGTGTTGGATTAGGACTCTCGAAGAGCAGGGTTCAAATCCTCTTAGCCATAGAAACCCACTAAGTGGCCTTGGACAAGACATTCTCTCAGGCTCAGAGGAAGGGCAATAGCAAACCCACTCCTAACAAATTTTTGCCAAGAAAAACCTGTGATAGATTTGACTTAGGGTCACCATAAGCCAGAAATGTCTTGAAAGTACACAGCAATAGTGATCTAATAATTGTGAGGCCTGTAGTCCTACAGTAGCAGGATGAGGCACACTCCCTGTTCAGACAATAAGCTGTTGGTGGAGTTGACATTGCTTGTGAGGGGCCAGAGACATAAGGAACCCTGCTACTAGAAAGACTGTTCATCTTAAACAGGTCTTGGCTAGATCTAGGCAGTTCTTATTCAATTATGTTCATTCTCTTGCCGTAGCTAAATTGTTTCTCGCTTTACCTGTATGCAGGCTCATGTGTTCCAGGAGTGAGTGCTTCGTTGTTAAAGCTTTATTGCAAACAGTACAGGTGTATGGCCGTTCTCCAGTATGCATCCGCTCATGAACTTGGAGAGAGTGTTTCTGGGAAAAGCCTTTACCACATTCACTACACTTGAATGGCCGCTCCCCTAAAAACAAGGTACCAGGTCTGTGAATGGCAAATAGTTAAGACATTTCAAGTTGGCAGACAGAAGCTTCAAACCACATGTAATTTAATACAGGAAAACCAAATTAACTTAAAACTGCAGGAAAAATAGGAAAAACCAAGACAACAAAAATGGTGAGTACAAAAAATAATGACCTGCATAAAACCAGCTGTCTAAATCGATGGTCAAGGACTTTCTGGTTTACAGTACAGGACTATACAAACTCTCAGGAGTGATGTGATACCATGAATTCCTAACAACAGTAATTCCTTCTTGATGATCTTATCAATCCAGTAGCAATACCTAAAGAAATACACCAGTTAATTACACTCGCTCCTCGCTGTTAACGGACATGTTTGCGTCCCTCGGTCTTTCGTGGACGGCAAGCGCCAAGGGACAAAATAGTGCACACAGGCATGGCACACAGCCATTATATCCTATGGGACTTCAATATCTGCGGTATTTCTGATTCTTGGGGAGTGGGTGGGTCCAGAATGGAATCCCCCATGAATTGGGGGGGGGGGGGAGAGAATGAGTGTACATATTAATCTTGAGGAAGTGGAAGTATTAGGTTTTTCCTCCATATGATTACACAATGAAAGTTATCTCTCACAAGCTAGTTAAAATATTTCAGCTAAACAGTGCAACAGAAAATTGGTTTGATTCTGACATTAAATTGCATCTTTGGTACTCACCTGTATGACTTCTTCGATGAATAGCTAAAAAATGGTTATATTGAAATAGTTTTCCACAGTCTTTGCACTCAACCTTTGATCCAGTATGTTTTCTTTTCCCATCAGACCTCTTTTTCAGCCCAATGTCCTCTTTATCACCATTAAGTTTGAAATCTCTTAGTTTGATAGATCGCCTTATTCTACGTTTGCTGTAACAACTCTGGCTGGGCTGTGTACTCTGGCATTGAGGATCATAGTTCTCATCTTTTTCAGTGGAGACGCTCACCACAGTATCTGAACTACAAGCACGCTCAGCTTCTCTCACTTCTCCACTCAAAGGAATCAGTTCATTGGA
The DNA here is from genome assembly GCA_026167975.1 of Phrynosoma blainvillii. Lineage (NCBI taxonomy): Eukaryota > Metazoa > Chordata > Lepidosauria > Squamata > Phrynosomatidae > Phrynosoma > Phrynosoma blainvillii. The sequence continues at coordinate 127,056,783 of JANUYF010000001.1, read as the reverse complement.
CTTTCCATCTTCCACCATAGCATCCTTCTTCAAAAATTTTTGCTTATTCTGAACTGAATTATTCTCTCTTAATTGCACATCTTCAGTAGAAGATGCCTCCAGCTTTTCCTCCTGGGTATTCTTCACTTTTCTTGGTCTTCCCCGTTTTCGCTTTGGTGGGTCTTCAATCTTCTCGTTGTTTGCTAAGAAAGGTACCGTACTTTCACCATTAGGAATGGCAGATAACGTGTTACTTGAACTACAATTTTTCTGCTGATCAGTGTATGCTCTCACTAAATCATTCACTTTGAGAAGATGAGCTGTGGCTAAGATTTGCTCTGTACTTTTTTCACTAGCTTGAAGAGAGCCTGTGTAGATAAACTCCAAGAGTGCTCCAAAAGCATCTGCAACCATTCCTTCCAGCATATAGATTGATTGGCCAATCTCTGCCTCATCACCAAACATCATTGAGAAATACTCACTGCTGGCAGCAAGCAAAGCTTTGTGTGCTCTGAACTGGACATTTTCTACAATTAAAGTGATATCACACAGAAAATCTTTTCTCCTCTGTTCTTCAAAGTTAGCCAAAATAGTATCTCTGTGAACCTTTGAGTGGATGACTATGAACTTCTCAGTGGCATCAGGTACCGTTTCATTCATTGTTGCTGGAAACAGGGGGAAAAAAGAAATTAATCACATGTTGGATGGGATTCAAAAAGCTCCAGAGTGGATAGAAAGTACATGGATTACTTAAATAGTGCTCCAGAGCAGTCCAAACTTTGGTCCTCTAGATGTTTTGGATTTCAGCTCCTAGAATTCCCGACTGTTCACTAATCTGCCTGGGGCTTCGGGGAGTTCAAGTCCAAAACACCCAGAGGACCAAAGTTTGGAACCACTGCTCTAGAGGATCCTGCTAACAACCTCCCCAGCCCTTTAATGAAAAGTGTCTTTTCATGGCAGAGATAAAACAAATCTAACTGGCCAGATTTCTCTGTGTGAGATGCGAAATTGAGTTTTGTGTGACATCAATATGAAGACAATGGTCCAAAACACACTGCAGAAATAATCCAGTATGAGACCACTTTAATTGCCCTGGCTCAGCGCTAGAGAATCCTGGGCATTGTAGTTTACTGTGGCACCAGAGCTCTCTGACAGAGAAGGTTGAATGTCTCACAAAACTACAGTTCCAGGATTCCCTATCATTGAGCCAGGGCAGTTACAGCAGTCTCAAACTGGATTATTTCTACAGTGTTTTGGACTATTGTTTTCCATCCAGCAAGGAACCAGCTATGGAACGCCCTTAAAGACATGGGAGTGCCAATACATCTGATAGTTCTGATGAGGAATCTGTACTCAGGACAAGAGGCTACTGTAAGAACAGAACACAGAGAAACAGAACGGTTCCCAATTGGCAAAGGGATCAGACAAGGCTGTATCCATTCACTCTATCTGTTCAACTTGTATGCAGAATGTATAGTAAGGAAAGCAGGCTTGGACATAGAAAGAGAAGTGAAAATAGGAGGAAGGAATATCAACAATCTGAGATATGCTGATGACACCATAATACTAGCAGAAAACCTCACAGACCTGGAACACCTACTAAGGAAGATCAAAGAAGAAAGTGCAAAGGCAGGCTTACTGTTGAACATGAAAATAAAAATAATGACCACAGAGAACTTACATAAATTCAAATTAGACAACAAAAAAAGATAAATAGTAAATGTTTTTATATCTGGGATCGAACATTGATCAGAATGGGGACTGGAGCCAGGAAATCAGAAGAAGACTAAGAATGGGGAGGGTGGCTATGAAAGAACTAGAAGATCCTAAAATGCAAAGACATACAACTCAGCACAAAAGTCAGAATCATACAAGCCATCGTATTCCCTATTGTATGGATGTGAGAGCTGGACAGTCAAGAAAGAAGATAGGAGGAAAACCAATGCATTTGAGATAATGTGGTGCTGGAGAAGAGTGCTGAGGATCCCATGGACAGCCAAAAGGACAAACAAGTGGGTCCTAGAGCAGATGAAGCTGGAAACCTCCCCGGAAGCCAAGATGACCAAACTGAGGATGTTGTACTTTGGACACATCATAAGAAAGCATGAATCATTGGAAAAGACAATAATGTTAGGAAAGGTGGAGGGAAGTAGAATGAGAGGAAGGCCACATGCTAGATGGATGGACTTTATTAAAGAGATCATGAGTATGAGTTTGCATGAGTTGGGCAGAACAGTGGTGGACAGGGGGTCTTGGAGATGTCTCATCCATAGGGCCACCATGGGTTGGGATTGACCCAAAGGCAGTTAACAACAACAACAACAAAGGAACCAGCAAGCAAACCCTGTGCAGTACCAGATCAGTGCAGTTTATCTAGAAGGTAAGTCTCTTGGACAAAGAGAAGAAACTCACATTTCTAAAGAAACTTAGGGCCTTTGCAGACTGCCAGAAATAATGCAGTTTAAGTCCACTTTAACTACCCTGGCTCAGTGCTAGGGAATCATGGGAACTGTATTTTTTTCTGAGACATTGAGCCTTCTCTGTCAGAGAACTCTGGTGCCACAATAAACTACAGTTCCCATTATTCTCTAGCACTGAGCCAGGGCAGTTAAAATGGACTCAAGCTGCATTATTTCTAGCAGTCTGCAAAGGCCCTGAGAAAACTCTGTAAGTAACATTATTTCTGTGATCAATCTGAAGACTAAAATAGAAAATACTTCAACTCCCCCACTAAAAAAAAAAACCCTAAAGAAAACTCTAGTTAGGATGAGGATGAAATTGGAGTAGGTTAAACAGATTTATCCAAATTCATTAACGTCTTGCTCATGAAACAAAACTGAAGCAGCATTCAAAAAACATTCCAGGCAGAAAGGTTAGTTAATGTGTTCGCCTGAGAGCTCTGACAGATTGAGGGATCCCGCAAATGCAAAGTGTTTTTCACTGAGTCCTCCTACTTTCCCTGCCCCCTTCCTCCCAATAATTGCTAAGACAACCATTCAGGAGCCATGGCAGTTAAAAAAGCGGTGTCCAAATGGATTATTTCAGCAGTGCGGGCACAACTTCATTGGCCTGCAACTACACTGCAGAAATAATCCTAGGTTTTGTAGATTTTTTTGTGGCCCCAGAGCTCTCCGTGTCCAGGGTGGCTAGATGCCCTCCTTTTCCAGGACCTGTCCTACATTTCATCCTGTTGACCAGGAGGAATTCCAAAAGGTCCTTCATTTTGAGCATGATTGAGAAGAACGGAATGACATTTCCAGGGTCCCAAACACACAGCAGAAATAATCCAGTTTGGGACCACTTTAATTGCCCTGGCTCAGTGCTAGGGAATCCTGGGAATTGTAATTTATTGTGGCACCAGAGCTCTTTCAATCAGAAGGCTCAACGTCTCACAAAACTGCAGTTCCCAGGATTCCCTAGCATTGAGCCAGGACAATTAAAGCGATCTCAAACTGGGATTATTTCTGCAGTGTGGGTTTTGGACCTAGAGGAGTCTTTTTAGCTTTTATTTGGTCAGGTCCTACGTTTTTTCTTGGATGTCCTGCGTTTTGCGGCGCCTTGAGGTTACGAGGACCTCTGGTCACCCTGACAGAGCTGAGGCGAAACGTCTCACAGAGCTACACTTCCCAGGATTCCACAGCGCGGAGGAGCCATGGCAGCTAAAGCGGTGTGAAAGTGGGCTGGTGTTATTGCAGTGCGGGAGCAGCCCTGGAGCCCTCTCCTTCTTAGGCCCACTCAGAGGAGGCCGTTAGCAACAGAGAAGGGCCCTCCAGCCATCCCTGTCCCTAGAGGAGGAGAGGCAGCCCTGTCAAAGGCCGACGCTGAAGACAGGAGGACACTCACCGCCAGCCAGCAGCTATCTAAGAAGGCCAAGCCAAAACTCCACAGCCGGGGCCCAGAAAGACGGAAGTGACGTCGCGTGGAGTCGGAAGTGGGCCAGGAAGCGAGGCCGCCTGGGAGGGAGGCTTCCGGCTTCCTCGTTGCCATGGTGACGGGGCCTTGCCAGGTGCTTCCCGTCCTAAGGGCGGCAAAGGAGGACGGCGGGGCACCGCAAAAGGAAGGACAGGAAAGGAATAAAATAAAGACTAAAATGGAGGGCGTGACCACATTATAAAAGCTGAGAAAGGGTTGCAGACTGCCAGAAATAGTGCAAATTGGGTCCACTTTAAGGGTTAGGGTTAGTGCTAGGGAATCATGGGAATTGGTTTTTTTTCTCTGAGACATTGAGCCTTCTCTGTCAGAGAGCTCTGGTGCCACAATTAAATACAGTTCCCATGATTCCCTAACCTTTAAAGTGGACTCAATTTGCACTATTTCTGGCAGTCTGCAACCCCTGAAACTCTCGTAGAAGTTGTAAATTCATGCTCAAAACGGAGGACGTTCAAGGAAAAATGGAAGGCATGACCAAATAAAAGTTAGAAAAAAACTCATAGAAATTGTAAATTCATGCTTCTCGGTCATGCTGGAGGGGGAGGACGTTAAAGAAAAATGTGGGACATGACCAAATAAAAGCTAAAAACACTCACAGGAACGTAAATTCATGCCTCTTGGTCATGTTCAAAAGGGAGGACGTTCAAGAAAAAAAGGGAGGACATGACCAAATAAAAACTGAAAAACACATAGAAATTCATGCTTCTCGGTCATGCTTAAAATGTAGGACATACAAGGAAAAAATGTGGGGCATGATCAAATAAAAGCTAAAAACACTGCTAGAAATGTACGCCTCAGTCAGGCTCAAAATGGAAGACGTTCCAGAAAAATGGAAGAAACGACCAAATATGGGAAAAATCATACATATAAATACATGCTTTTCAGTCATGGTCAAAGTGGAGGGCGTTCCAGAAAATATGGACGACATTGCCAAATAAATGTTGCAAAACACGGACAAACATACAAATACATGCTTCTCAGTCATGCTCAAAATGTAGGACATTCAAGAAAAATGAAGGACGTGGCCACATAAGAGCTAAAAGCACTCCTATAAATGTAAATTCATGCCTCTGGGTCATGCTTTTTACTCTTTACTGGTGTCCCAGAATGTTTTAATCTGATGCTTTTACTTTTGTTTTTTTGCATTTTATATATTTTAAAAAGGGGGTTAACTGTTATTTATTAGTATTGTTTAGTATTGTTTATTTTGGGCATGTTTTATTTAAATTTAATTTTATATGTAAGCCACCTTGATTGCCGCGGCAAAAGGCGGGATATAAAAATAAAGTATTATTGTTACTGTTATGCTCAAAGTGTAGGATGTTTAATAAAAATGGAGGACATTACAACATATAAAAGTTAAAAGCACTCATATAAAGATAAATCCATGCTTCTAAGTCATGCCCCAAATGTAGGCCATTTGGGAATTCTTCCTGGGCAAAAGGTTGAAATGTAGGACTTGTCCGGGAAAAGGAGGACCAAGTCTGGTCACCCTGCTTCCCCCTTTGTCATTGGTGCTGGGCCACTTGCCACTTTCCTCCCTGTAAGGACAAGCAGGTCAGTGATGGCTGCAAAGCAGTGATGGCTGTAAAGTCAAGGAGGTCAGTGATGGTTGCTGTCAGTCCAGGGTGACCAGACATGTCCTCCTTTTCCAGCACTTGTCCTGCAATTCAGCCCTCTGTCCAGGAGGAATTCCAAAATGTCCTCCATTTTGAGCATGATTGAGAAGCATGAAAGAACCAGCATGGTGTGTGGTTTGAGCATAGGACTCTGCAGACCAGGGTTCAAATCCCTGCCTGGCATGTAAACCTACTGAGAGTGACCTTGGGCAAATCACACTCTCTCAGCCTCAGAGGATGGCAAGGGCAAACCTCCTGTGAACCAATCTTGCTAAGAAAACACCATGTTTTTGCCTTAAGTTGGAAACAACTTGAAGTCACACAGCAGCAAACTGAATAGGTTTTCTTGATAAGATTTGCTCAGAAAAAAATTGCCATTGCCTTCCCCGGATGCTGAGAGAGTGTGACTTGTCCAAGGTCACCCAGTGAGCACATCCCAATTCTACAGGAGATGGCTCTGCCCATATGGTAAATCTGATAACTCTTCCCAAATTACTGGCAGCCCCAGATGTTTTCCTCCATACCAAATCTAGAGCCTTAGAAAAAGTATTCAGAACCTACAAGAGAGCACACCTTTTTATTGCTGTTAACTGCCATCAAGTTGATTTGGACTTATCACAACTCAATGGATAAGAGACCTTCAGATCAGCCTGTCATCAACAACCTTGCTCAGGTCTTGCAAACTGAGCTGTGGCTTCCTTGATTGGCCTATCTAGTGTAGTGTGGTCTTCCTCTTTTCCTGCTGTATTCCACCTTGCCAAACATTATTCTATTGTCTTCTCATTATCGTCATCTCATGAAATGTCCAAAGTATGACAGTCTCAGCTTAGTCATCTTGGCTTCCAGGAAGAATTGAAGCCTAATTTTCTCTAGGACCCATTCATTTGTCTTTTTGGCAGTCCATGGTATTGGCAGAACTCTCCTCCAGCACCATATTTCAGATAAGATGATTCTCTTCTTATCAAAGATATAGCCGTGTGAGTCTGTAGAATCAGTATGTAGAGGGATCTTGTAGCACCTTTGAGACTAACTAAAAGAAAGAAGTTGGCAGCATGACCTTTCGTAGACTACAGTCTACTTCCTCAGATGCATTTAGTGGCATCTGAGGAAGTAGTCTTAAATCTGTGGACTTTATCACACGGGGGAAATCCTGTGCAGAAACGGGGTTTTAAATAGGAAAACCCCTGCAAAAGTGGGTTGATTTTCAGATGACATTGCTTTTAAACTGTACTTAACCCAAACGGAAAGTAGTCAAAAGCCGCTTCTTTTTACTTTTGGAAAATCCCAAAAGTAAAAAGAAGTGGCTTTTGACTACTTTCCATTTGGGTTAAGCACAGTTTAAAAGTGATGTGTGTGAAAATCTATCTGCTTTTGTGGGTTTTCCCCACCTTTTAAATCCCATTTCTGCACAGGATTTCTCCCGTGTGATAAGGTCCTATGAAAGGTCATGCTGCCAACTTCTTTCTTTCAGTTAGTCTCAAAGGTACTACAAGATCTCTCTATATACTCTCTTCTTATCAGTCTTTTTTCAGGTCCAGCTTTCACAACCATACATAGAAATGAGAAATACAATTACATGGACAGTCATGACTTTGGTATTCAGTGATGTACCTTTACACTTGAGGATCTTGTCTAGTTCATTCATATCTGCCATTCGATTATTTCTCCCATGTGCTTTGAATTCAGCTTTCTAAAATTGTAGGTTTGCCATCAAATGGCTCTTCCTTGAATTAATCTCTCATCCTTTTACCTCTTTTATATAGTCTTTCAGTATATTGTTTCCATCATCTTTTTATTTTTTCTTGATCATGCAGTGTATTCTTTTGCTGGTTGTATAGCATCCCCACTTTTGGTTTAAATTTTCCTTTGATTTCTCAGATCTACCTTTTTTGTTGTCATCTTCTATTTCTCTGCATTGATTGTTACAATGGGTCTCTTTGTCTCTGCGCACAAGTCGCTGAACAATTCTTTCCTCTCTTATTTTTGCTTCTCTTTTATCTTTAATGTTTCATCTGTCACACATTGAGGCTTTCCTTTCTTATTGGCTGCAGGTAGGATCTTTTTGCATTCTTTTCACAATGTCCCTAGCTTCAGTCCGGAGTCATTCTGGCTCTCAGTCAGTTAGGCTTAATAGTGTGAATCAATTTTTTATATTAACTTTAAATTCTACATGGATATTTTTCAGGTTGTATTTTGTCACAGTGATTGATTTAGTATTCTTCTTTAGCTTTACTCCAATTTTTGATATTAGCAGTTCATGGTCTGTGCCACAATCTGCTCCTGGTGTTGTTTCTACAGACAAAATGCCACTTCTCCATCATCTGCTTCCAGTTATGTACTCTATTTGACTACTATATTGGCCATCAGGTGAGATCTATGTATACAGTCACCTTTTTGGTTGCCTGAAAAATGTGTTTGTGATGAACCAACTGTTGGTCTCACAAAATTCAATCAGTCACTCTCCTGCTTCTTTTTGTGACCCTAGCCAAATTCTCCTACAACCTTTGATTCTCTTGGTTCCTGCTTTTGTGTTCCAATTGCCTATGATTACCAGCATATCCTGTTTTAGTGTGCTCCTCCTGGACTTTCAGTTTCTTCCTCTTCTGCTTCTGTAATTGAATCATAAACTTGGATTATGGTTATATTGGTGGGTTTTTCCTGAAGTTTTATTGATATTATTTTGTCAGGCTTTGCATAATATCTCTAGACTGTTTTTGCTACATCTCTCTTTACTATTAACGCCATCCAATTTTTTCTTATTCATTTCCTGAATAAAACTGTGTAATTATCTGACACAAAATGTCCCAATTATGTCCACTTTGGCTCACTCACCCCAAGCATTTTAATTTTTTATGTTTATACATTCCATTTCTTGTTTTACAATGTCTAGCTTCCCCTGATACATGCTTCTCACATTCCATGCTCCTGTATGTGTTGTGCAGTTTCAGATTTTCCTTTCACCACTGAGCACATCAACAGCTGAACATCATTTCCCCTTCCAGTTGCATCATTAGCCACAGTTCTACTTGTACTTGTCCTCTGCCCTTCCACAGTAGCTCATGGAGTGCCTTCTGACCTGGGAGTCTCATCTTCTGGCACTATCTCTTGTTTCATTTTGGATTGTCTCATCATAGGGTTTTAAGGTAAAAGATATTCAAAAGGGGTTTGATTATCCCTTCCTTCTGCACAGTATTAACAAGTGTTAGCTATGGTGCCACTGTTGTCTCTGAGAGATCTTCCACCAGTCTCTCTCTCTCTCTCACACACACACCCCAGCACTACTGCTGCTGCCCAGTAACTGTTTGGCACATTTAGTCTGGCTCCTCAGCAAAAGCCTGTCTGACATGGGACACTCTTATTAGCAGCGCTGCTACCATCAGCATAACCTCTTGATTCACAGAAGCACACAATCCCACCACCCCAGAAAGACAGTGCCATGGTGGGGTTAGTGACATACGCAAACATTCGTCCACTATACATCTACATATGTCTCTTTTCATAGAATCATAGAGTTGGAAGAGACCACAAGGGCCATCCAATCCAACCCGCTGCCATGCAGGAACTCAAAATAAAAGCATCCTTGACAGATGGCCATCCAGCCTCTGTTTAAAAACCTCCAAAGGAGACTCCACCAACCTCCGAGGGAATGTGTTCCACTGTCGAACAGTTCTCACTGTCAGGAAGTGCCTCCTAATGTTGAAGTGGAATCTCTTTTCCTGGAGCTTGCATCCATTGTTCCAAATACTGTTCTCTGGAACAGCAGAAAACAAGCTAGCTCCCTCCCCAATATGACATCCCTTCAAATATTTAAAGAGGGCTATCATATCCCCTCTTAACTGTCTCTTCTCCAGGCTAAACTTACCCAGTTCCCTAAGTCATTCCTTGTAGGGCATGGTTTCCAGACCCTTCACCATTTTAGTTGCCTTCCTCTGGACACGCTCCGGTTTTTCAACATCCTTTTTGAATTGTGGTGCCCAGAACTCGACACAGTATTCCAGGTGGGGCCTGACCAAAGCAGAATACAACGGCACCATTACTTCCCTTGATCTAGATAATATACAGATACCATACTATTAATGCAGCCTAAAATCGCATTGGTCTTTTCAGCTGCCACATCAGACTGTTGACTCACGTTCAACTTGTGGTCTACTAGGACTCCTAGATCCCTTTCACACGTAGTCTCATTAAGCCCGGCGTCCCCCATTTTATATCTATGCATTTCATTTTTTTGCCCTAATTGCAGTACCTTACATTTCTCCGTGTTGAAATTCATTTTGTTAGCTTTGGCCCAGCTTTTTAATCTATTAAGGTCATTTTGAATTTTCATCTTGTCCTCTGGGGTATTAACTATTCTTCCTAATTTGCTGTCATCTGCAAATTTGAGAAGTATGCCCCCTGTTCCTTCATCCAAATCATTGATAAAAATGTTGAATAGCACTGGGCCCAGGACAGAACCCTGTGGCACCCCACTGGTCACTTCTCTCCAGGATGAAAAAGAGCCATTGCTGAGCACCCTTTGGGTTCAGTCAGTCAACCAGTTACTAATCCACCTAACAGTTGTATTGTCTAGCCCACATTTTACTATCTTGTTTGCAAGAATATTGTGGGGGACCTTGTCAAAAGCCTTACTGAAATCAAGATATGCTATATTTACCGCATTCCCTTCATCTAGCAAGCTGGTAATTTTATCAAAAAAAGAGATCAGATTAGTCTGGCATGACTTGTTTTTGAGAAACCCATGTTGACTTTTAGTGATTACGGCATTCCCTTCTAAATGTTCACAGACTCTCTGTTTAATGAACTGTTCTAGAATCTTCCTTGGTATTGATGTCAGACTAACTGGGTGATAGTTGTTGGGATCCTCTTTTTTCCCCTTTTTGAAGATGGGGACAATGTTTGCCCTCCTCCAGTCTGCTGGAACTTCTCCTGTTCTCCAGGAGTTCTCAAAGATTATTGCCAGTGGCTCTGAGGTTGCATTTGCCAGTTCTTTTAATATCTTTGGATATAGTTCATCTGGTCCTGGAGACTTAAATTCATTTAAGCTAACCAGGTATTCCTGTACTACCTCTTTACTTATTCTGTGCTGCATTTCCCCTATTGTGTCCTCTGCTCCAATTTCCTCAGGTTGAACACCCTTTTCCTTTTCTAAGAAGACTGAGGCTCTTATTGTTCTTAACCCCTCTAGCAAGCCTGGGCTCATTCTGCTCTTTGGCTTTCCTGACTTTACCTCTACATGTGCTAGCTATTTGTTTGAATTCCTCCTTAGTGATTCTAATACATTTCTTTTCCATTTCTTATACATCTCTTGTTTAAAGTTGAAAGTCCTTTTGTCATCCAACCCAGTTTCTTGAGACACTTCCCATTTTTCCTTCTTGGAACAGTTTGAGATTGTGCCTTCAGTATCTCCCTTTTGAGAAGCTCCCATCCATCCTGAACTCCCTTCTCCTTTACTATTCCTGATCATGGGATCATTCCCAGTATTTCCCTAAGTTTATTGAAATCAGCACTCCTAAAGTCTAGAATGAGTGTCCAACTATGCCTAGCTTCTCCTTTCCACTGTATAAGAAACTCCAGAACATGATTGCTCCCACCTAAGGATCCCACCATTTGCACCCCATTTACCAGGCCATCCCTGTTGGTTAGGATCAGATCTAAAATAGCTGTTCCTCTTGTTGCCTCTTCCACCTTTTGGACAAAGAAATTGTCCTCGAGGCAAGTGAGGAATTTGCTAGACCTTGAAGTATTGACTGAGTTTGATTTCCAGCAAATATCAGGATAGCTGAAGTCACCCATCACTACTACATCTCTCCTTTCTGAGTGTGTGGCCATCTGTTCTAGAAAGGCATCATCAAATTCCTCAGTCTGACTTGGAGGTCTGTAGTAGACTCCCACAATAACATCCCTGTTGCTTCCTTCGCCTTTAATTTTTATCCAGATGCTCTCCACCTGATTTCCAGGATTTAAGTCCTGGATCTCTTCACAGATGTAAACATCCCTGACATATAATGCTATTCCTCCTCCTTTCCTGTTTGACCTATTTCCTTAAAAGATTATACCCCTCTATTCCTACATTCCAATAATGAGACTCATCCCCCCAGGTTTCAGTGATGCCTATTATATCATATTTGCTTTGTTGTGCTAAGAGTTCAAGTTCATTTTGTTTATTTTCCATGCTCTGTGCATTAGTGTAGAGACATCTAAGTCCATGGGTCCTCCCCACTTGCTGCCTGTGTGAAGTTTTTTGCTTCCCACTGTTGGGCCCTTGCATCATTTGCCTTGTTCCCTCTACAACACTTTGACTATTATCTCTAGCCCATGGTGTACTCCTGCCTTCCAAGATACCTTCCAAGAAACTGTCTCCCTCCCCCACATGACTCAGTTTAAAGCCCCCCCCCCCGATCAAATGTTTGAGACTATTGGCAAAAATGTTTCTGCCAACTTGTGTGAGGTGCAGCCCATCTCTTGCCAAAAGTCCACCCTCATGGAACCGCAGCCCATGATCCAAGAATCCAAATCGTTCTTGGAGGCACCATCTACGGAGCCAGTTATTCACATATGCTATCTTCCTCTCCCTTCCTGGACCAGGCCCTTCAACTGAGAGAAGAGATGAGATAACAACCTCTTTCAGCTTCCTACCCAAAGCCTCATAATCCCTTCTGATATTTTAAAGGCTATGCCTTGCAGTATCATTGGTTCCCACATGGACCAAGAGGAAGGGGTAATGGGCAGTAGGCTTGACAAGTCTTGTCAGCCTGGCTGTCACATCATGGATTTTTGCCCCAGGGAGACAACACACCTCCTGGGACATCTTGTCAGGCCCACAAACCACTGCTTCTGTACCCCTCAACAAGGAGTCCCTCAAGAGCACCACACGCCTCCTCTGAGGCTTAGCAGTGGCTGTTACCTGCGGTGGTACTCTTGGGGTCCCCTGCACTGGCCCTGAGGACTGTTCCTGCTGCTCTTCCTCTTCTTCCTTGATAAGGGAGAGAGCTTCAAATCGATTCTGTAGCTGCAAGCTCCCAGAATGATCCCTGGTTTCCCCACTTCTGTGTGACGTTCCTCCAGCTGTCTACCTCCTGTATGTGTGAAGTGACTTCCTCCCCAATAACTTCCTCTGTATGGTCCCTATCCAAGACCATTCTTTCCAATCTGTCCAGAAAAACCTCTTGCTCCCTAATATGCTGAAGTGTAGCTACCTGGGCCTCCAGCTGCTGGACTTTCTCTTCCAGGAGGGCTACCAACTTGCACTTGGTGCAGGTGAAGTTCCCCACATTTCTAGGCAAGAAGAGAAACATCCCACAAGTGCTGGAGGTGACTGCAGCAGCTTCCTCAGAGTCCATACTGAGAAATCTTAAGAAAGCACTGAAACAGGACTGTGGGCTTCTACCTCAAAAAGGCACTGTCTGGCACTGTCTTGTTTCACAAATATGACACAATTAAAAAGTAAAGATAAAGGTATTCCCCATTGACAGGGTTGTCGTGTCCAACTGTAGGGGGCAGTGCTCATCTACGTTACTAAGCCAAAGAGCCGGCATTGTCAGAGACTTCTCAGAGGGTCATGTGGCCAGCATGACTGTACAGAACACTGTTTACACAATTAATTAATGACATAATTAATCCTGGTCAATTTGCAAGTAGATTCCCTCAAGGGAGGCTGGGTTTCACTAACTCCTCTCTCTGCAGGTCTATAAACCACCAGTCAACTCCAGATCACTGCTGGATCAACATACATAGTTCCCATCTTCTCAGTGATTCTGCTCTGTGGCTTGATCTTAAAAGCTGATCCCGAGAGTATCATCTGATTCTTGTGTGTCCTTGCCAGAATACTGCCATGGGAAAAGATGTTGATGAAATTAGTGTTTCTCAGGCTATTATTGTTTTCCAGTGTGCCAGGGACTGGCACTACGTTTGTGCTCTCTGGGTACAACTGGGTCTTTCTTTCCTGAAAATGTGCCAGAGACTGGCAGCCAATGGCTCAGGGATTGGCACTGGTTAAGCAACCACTACTTAATAGCACTGGGCAGATTGTATTGGGCAACTATGTCTCTCTCTCCCAAGGCTTCAAAAGCAGTGTCATTTTTACTGCTTTACTGAGTATAAATCTGTGTCTGAGCTTATACTATGCAGAATTCAAAACAGCAGTGCTTCCCTGCTGTCTAGTTTACTATTAGACTCTCCTCAATGAAGCTTTCAACCATGTAGTCTCCCATCTGCTGAAATGGTACAGCATAATCATGAGAACTAGGCATAATCACAATGGAGCAGAAGATACACATGTCCACCAAATGCTCCCTGATTGCCCAGTGAAGTGAGAAAGGCTTTGTGTGAAAAGGGAGAAACATGCAAAAGCAACTTTTCCTGAAAAAAAGCGTTGACTGAGAAGACCACTTAGCATCTCCATATTCTTCCTAATTTAAACAAAACTGGGAGGTGCAGTTAGTTGTGTTCCTTAGATGTTGATTTATGGCAACTCCATTAATTTGATTTTCATAGGTAAGGAATGTTCAGAGGTTGTTTAGCTAGTTCCTTCCTCTGAAATGAATTCTACAGCACCTGGTATTCATTGGCTGTTTCCCAAAGTACCTACCAGAGCTGACTCTGCTTAGCTTCCAAGATCAGATGGGATCTGGTGCTTTTATGCTATTTAGGCCACCTTCACACATTAAAAAGTTGGAATGAGCTTTTAGAAGGCTGTATGTATGGGGGAGTAATGACAATGTTGCATATTATTGTCAAATTGTACAAATTGAAAACACATAATAGATTGGAAACTTCAGAAAAATGCAACAGGTACAGCTGAATATTGTTTTATTTCAAGTAAAGATAGGTAGAAAATATTTCAGAAAAATAAGGAACATATCACTAATAAGCCAAGCATTCTCTTAAAGACTGCAATGAAATAAATGCTCCAGATATTTAACATAAAGAACAGTAAAAGCAGCATAAAGAACAATAGTTTCATATTGAAGAAAGTTTTAGCACTTTAAAACATTTAAGAAAATGAAGCTGCAATCTGGTACAGAGTTCAGAAATGTTATTTATGAGGACTCCAATTCCCAGAATACTATCTGAGAAGCAGTCCAAAAGATAACTTTTCCAAGCTCTGATCTTAATCTTTGCAAGGGCTGAAGATCAGATCAAAACCACTGATCGAAGCCTGGAGGTAAGGTCTGATCTTGGAGACCATACATCCAATTTTGTGTTTCTTAACTCTCCACGTGAAAGTCTTGCTGCAGCTCCCCAGCCCCCAACTTCAGAGAAGAGAAAGAAATTAAGAAGACTGGGATATAATGTGGGGAGAACAGAAGAAGCTCTTAAAAAGTAGGAAAGAAATGGGAAATACTCCTCCTGCTGTTTAAGAAATGCTCTTGATTTCATCATCAAATACCCCATGTATATTCATTTTCCCACATTTTCCTCATTTACTTAGAAATAAAATCAATTTAAATACTTCAATTTATTTCCTATGAAAGCTTTTTAGATTTGAGTGGAAATTTGTAAGTACCTGTGTCAATTATTAGTGTTACATTTACAAACTGTATTTTGCAAAAGTTCATATTAAGATGCATGAAACTACATTATAGTCTTATTTATGGTGTAGGAAGTGTTAACAACATGACGTTGGTTCACTTTCATTTATAAAGCAGGTTCCACAAATAAGAAGCCAGCTTACTGAGAATTAGCCTTTCAGATGTATAGATACCATACTTTTTCCATTGTGCAGTGTTCAAAACTATTGAGAATATGGGTCTACATCTTTCAGAGATAAAAAGGTCTGTAATTTGTGATCAAAATCAATAGGTCGATTTTGTGGCTCCTTGTACTTCTGTGTCATTTTTGTTCCCAAATATGGAATAAGTTCACAGTGATCTACAAACTGTTCCAACTTCCTCTTGTACTTCTTTCGTATATAATCAGAACTTCTGGGGTTATATGCTGGGGGGAAAATAAATAACATTGATTACCATATGCATTAATTGATACTGCCATAATTATGGTATAGAATGATTTATGGAAACAATTAAGCGCCCACACAGTTCCTGTACTGAAACCATATTTGTGTGTTATTGATACTAGTGATGCAGTTGCCTCTTATTATTTTGTTTATTCTTAACTGCCCTCAGGTTGATCTCGACTCATGGCGACTCTATGGATGAGACATCTCCAAGACTCTCTGTCCTCCACTGCTCTGCTTAATTCCTGCAATCCCTTAATACCTGTTTCCTCCTTAATAGAGTCCACCCATCTGGCATGTGGCCTTCCTCTCTTCCTACTTCCCTCCACCTTTCCCAGCATTATTGTCTTTTCCAATGAGTCCTCTCTACTCATGATGTGTCCAAAGTACGACACCCTCAGTTTGGATATCTTGGGCTTTCAGGCAGGTTTCTGGCTTGATCTGCTCTAGGAACCATTTATTTGTCCTTATGGCTGTTCATGGGATCTTCAGCACTCTTCTCCAGCACCACATCTCAAAGAATTGATTTTCTTCCTATCATCTTTCTTAATTGTCCAGCTCTCACATCCATACATGGTAAGAGGGATTCTAACTTTTGTTCTGAGTTGTATATCTTTGCATTTTAAAATCTTTTCTAGTTCTTTCATAGCCACCTTCTTCATTCTTAGTCTTCTTTTGATTTCCTGACTTCAGTCCCAATTTCTATCTATCAGTGTTAGATCCCAGGTATGGGAATTCTTTTACTATTTATATTTCTTTTTCTTGGTTGAACTTGTAAAGATTCTCGGTGGTCATTATTTTTGTTTTCTTTATGTTCAACATTAAGTCTGCCTTAGTACTTTCTTCTTTGATCTTCCTTAGCAGGTGTTCCAGGTCTGTGAGGTTTTCTGTTAGTACTATGGTGTCATCTGATTATCTTAGATTGTTGATATTCCTTCCTCTTATTTTCACTCCTCCCTCTTCTGTGTTCAAGCCTGCTTTTCTTATAACAGATAGGGTGAATGGATACAGCCTTGTCTGACCCCTTTGCCAATTGGGAACCATTCTGTTTCTCCATGTTCTGACAGTAGCCTCTTGTCCTGAGTACAGATTCCTCATCAGGACTATCAGATGTGTTGGCACTCCCATGTCTTTAAGGGCATTTTATAGCCTTTCATGATCTATGCAGTCAAAGGCTTTGCTATAGTCTATAAAGCACATGCTGATTTTCTTTTGGAATTCTCTAGTGCACTCCATTAGCCATTGTATGTTTGCAGTGTGGTCCCTCATGCTTCTTCCTTTCCTGAACCACGCTTGGACCTCTAGAATTTCTCTCTCCATGTATGGTTGGAGTCTATGTTGTAGAATTTTGAGCATGATTTTGCTTGCTTGTGTGATCAGTGCAATGGTTCTACAGTTGCTACAGTCTCTTGTGTTTCCCTGTTTGTGGATGGGGATGTATATTGATTGCTTCCAATCTGTTGGCCATCATTTTGTTTTCCATATCTGATGACATATGTTGGTTAGCACTAGAGTTGACTCTCTCAGTGTGGACTGCAGCAGTTCAACTGGAATATCATCTGTTCCTGGTGATTTATTTTTCGCTATTTCTCTTATTGCAGTTTCCACCTCACTTTTTAGAATTTGGGGTTCATCTTCATATGGCTCTTCATTCCATGTGTCCTTCATTTTGTCATTCTTCTGTATGATTCTTCTGTGTATTGCATCCAATGTCTTTTTATTCCTTCCTGGTCTTCAATTATGTTATTTTTATTTTAATAGATTGTCCCAGTCCTTGGTTTGAATTTTCCTTTGATTTCCCGGATCTTGTGAAATAGATTTCTTGTTCTTCCCTTTTTGTTGTTGTCTATTTCTCTGCATTGGTCGTTGTAGTAATTTTCTTTATCATTCCACACAAGCTGCTGTACTGTTGCATTCATAATTCATAGTTCGTTCCTATCTCCCTTTTGTTTTTCTTCTCTTTTTTATTGCTCGTAGTGTTTCTTTTCTGTCATCCATGTTTTTTTCTTTCTTTTTGTTTATTGAAAGTATCATCTGCATTCTTCTTTTATTATGTCCCTGGCTTCAGACCATAGTTCCTCTGGTTCTCGGTCTATTATGCCTTGTAATGCAAATCTGTTTCTTATGTTGTCAGTAAATTCGGTTGAGATATTATTTAGATCATATTTTGGTGTAATCACTGGTTTTCTTTTCTTTTTGAGTCTTACTCTAATAATAATAATAATAATAAATTATTATTATTATTATTATTATTATTATTATTATTATTATTCTGCCCCTCTGCAGAGCAATCGGGGTGGCGCATAACAAGTTAAAAACATTGCAACAAGTTAAAACAAGATCCAATAACCTGTTCCCTAACTCACCCACCCCTTAAAAATATATTAAACTAATGCAAAATTAAAATACCAAATGAGTAAAAACATACAATTCTTTAAAATAGCAGCTTGACCAAACAATTGTGGTTGGAGGAGCGAATAGCCTGTCTTTGTCTTCTCTTCTGGACCGGGACATTATTCAGGGAAGGCCTGCCAGAAAAGATCTGTCTTTACTGCTTTTTTAAAGCAGTCAAGAGTGGAAATGAGACAGATCTCACCCGGCAGGCCATTCCATAATCTGGAAGCGGAGGCAGAGAAATTCCTCTGGGAAGTCACCGACAACCTGGCTCTTATAGGCTGTAACAGGTTCCTCCCAGAGGACCAAAGTGCACAGGGAAGATCGTTTTTGATATTTTTGATATGAGTAGTTCATGATCTGTGCCACAGTCGGCACCTGGTCTAGTCTTGGCCACCAGTATAGAGTTTTGCCATCTTTTGCTTTCAATTATATAGTCCATTATTTGATTTTTGTGTTGACCATCTGGTGATGTCCATGCATATAGCCTTCTTTCTGGTTGTATGAAGAATGTGTTTGCAATGAATAGGTTGTTGGCTTCACAAAAATTTATCAGACGATCACTTGCTTCATTTCTTTTGCCTAATCCAAATCTGCCTACTGTTTTTGATTCTTCTTTGCTTCCAACTTTTGCATGCCAGTCTCCAATGATCAGCTCGACATCCTGTGTTGGTGTGCTGTCAATTCCTTCTTGTACTCCTTCATAGAATCTATCACTTTCTTCCTGTTTCTGCCTCTGTGGTTGGTGCATATATTTGTATTATGGTGATATTCATAGGTTTACCATGGAGCCTTACTGTTATTATAAACTGAGAATTTTGCTACAGTGCTTAACTCTATTATTCTCCATAGATAAATGTTTCTTATTCATTGAAGTACAGGCATCAGTGGCAGCTCTCCAACACCAAGAATGTAAGACAGGACTGTGTTTTGGTTTCTTTCCTATTAATTTCTTAATGCCCTGGGCCCTACGTTTTATGCTCCTGAATCCCAGTTTGAGGTGTAGCACCTGTGGTTTCCATCTATTACTGTATATGCTTACATCATAATGTATGAAAAAATAAATTTAGTCAGCTTGCATTTGGATACTACGATTTATTTTATTTACCCACATAGTTCATATGTTACTGTACCTTTTAAGTGATAGGCGATGAACAGCAGAGCAGTCTTTTTCACACTCATGAATGGAAATTTTGGTTTTAAACATCCTACTTCATTCATTGCTTTTATCAGAGCAGTTGCCACACCCTAAAGCCATACAAATATCATCCATTTTAGTATATCTAGTTAATCCCATTATTCCATAAATATGGTTTTAAGTTTTGTTACATTCTTGACGTTACATTCTACTCTTTCTTGGCTTTTGATGTTAACCTTTCAAATACTTCCACTGTGTTGCAGGTTTGTATCATTTCTAAATCTGACATACACACATCTCATTTCTTCATCCAAATTACCTGTTGAACACGCCTAGCACACAGGGTGACAAGGAACACCAATTGTTACCATTTCTCAACTTGGAGAATATTCAAAGAGATTCAGAAAAATTACAAAAAAGATTTTTAAAAACACCTAATTTTATATTTCTTCCAAATGTGAGTTCTTATTTCATTATGAATGTTGATAAGCTATTACAGAGATGCAGCTATTTCTTATGGGTAGTCAGTAAGCAACCTGTCCTCTTTTAAAAATGTGTTCCCATGGACTGGATGATTGTAGATAAAAGTCATCTTAAAATACTATGCTGGGAAAGAATAGATGCATAGTAACTTGAAGCATAATCTTATCTATGGGACGAAACAGACAACCCTGAAGGGATGGCTTTAAGTGGCCCCTTCTGAAGGAGGACTGGGGCTGTGGCAGCCACATGCCACAGCCCCAATCTGCTGCAGCGTTGGCTGAAAATTAGCGGCTCTTCCACAGTGGTTTCCTGGCATGTTGGGGGCTTGCGGCATGTAACCACCATGCCCTCAAGATGCCCAGAAGCAGGCTGATGTGTGGCCACTCTGGGTGCCTTCAGGGCGTCATGGGGATGTGCAGCGTGTGCATGCCACACCCCCAAGCTGCCCACAGCCACCCGGAAGGTTCCAGTCTGTACCAGCCCTATGTCTACTTGGCAGCACTCCTTCTGAGCTCAATGTGTATGGTTCTCAAGTAAGTTTTTGTAGGAGTGCAGTTTGAAATACTTTAAAATGACCTTCTAGGGGGTTATTCACACAATGAAAATATTCCTGGTTGAATTTGGGATGAATCTCTGTTGTTCACATGCATCCTGAATGCACCTGATTAAGTTTTTTTTGGGGGGGGGGGAAGGTACTATAAACCCCACTTACCCCAAGGTAATCAATATTAGGTTTTTTTCCAGAGTTTTCGTAAAAGATCCGTACTGTCCCACATCATTCACTTTGCGGTAGTGGAACAGCCACCAAGGGGAGAAAAGAGGGAAAGTGGGACGGAAAGCTCTGGCTTGGGGTTTTGTCACTCATCACCAATGCCCCCCTGCCAAAAACCAGGCCCCGAGGCTGAGGGCAGGAACCTGGGGAGGCATAAGAGTTATTAAGAATAGTCTTCAGTGGGCGGAAGCATGGCTTCTCAGTTAGAACAAGTAGTGGCTATTCTTTACTGGTGGCAGCATCTTATTACTGCATTTTTTAAACACCCACACCCACACACACATCTAGCTTTGGGGCTTCCCCTCACCCTTGTTGTGTTATCATTACTGGGAATGAGGGAGAAACCATGGGGACACTGAGGGGAATCTCAGATGGCCTGGCATTGACAGGGCTCCCCAGCCCTCTTCCTCCAGTTCCCCTCAATGGCCAGTCAGGGTAGCTGGCTTTCACCACCATTTTCCGCTATAGGGGAGGGGCAATGCCGAGAAGCAACCCCGAGACCTCTCACCAGCCCCAGACTGAAAGACTGGGCTCTCTATAGGGCAAATCATGCTCTCCACAAAAACACAAATACACACAACAACTATATTTCCCAGAATTCCATAGCATGGAGCAAATGGGGATTAAGGGAGGGTGGGCTGATGCCAACCCCGTCAACTGGCAGGAAGAGGATGTTGTGCCCGGCTGAGGGGTGCCAGTGGTTGCGGGGGCAAGGGAAGGGTGCCAGTACAAGAGAGCAACCAAACCCATAAAGATATGGTTTGCTGAAAGATGCTGTTCCATGGAGTCAACAACAAACCCGGAATCTGTGAGTGAGGTGATTCAGATCGTTCCGGTAAGAAAAAAGACGTGTGAATGACCCCTAGAATGTCTTTGCTACATCCATTACTTTAGAAAATGTAGGGCAGGCATGAGCCATATTTAAAACTCCAATGCAATAAAAATTAATCCAAAGAAAAGGATGTGATCTGAACAGTGCAAATTCTGATTAACATCAATAAATTAAAAGCAATTTGTAAACGGTAAATTATACTTTTTACAAAAAAGAATGGAGAAGAATATAGCACCTGCACCAAAAGCATTAATATTTGGACCCTGTCTCCTCATAAGCCAATCTTAATATGACTGTAAATAATATTAAATCACATTTTACAGAAACAACAACCTGCTCAAGATATCCAGTCAGAGGAAGAGCTGTCAGCAGTACTGGCTCCTTTATAGGGGGAAGTTTAGTTGGAAGTGTCTGATTCCAGTATTTTTCTGGCAATCTAAGAAAACAAAACTCATGAGCTTCAAAATAAAATAAAATAAATATTTATAGTATTTAAATAAAGCAATATTAAAGAATAACAATAATGTTAATGTTCTTTGTACCTCATAAATTTCTGAAGTTTTTCTTCACTTTCAAATATATATAATTTTTTGCGATAAAGTACAGCATATTCAATGTCCCCAGGTACTAGCGCTTCATATCTAAAGAGAGATAGTGAAACAAACATTTTTTTATCATCATCATCATCATCATCATCATCACCACCACCTCTGTCTTATTTATACCTTGATTTCTTGCTTTAGATTGTGGGAGGGATCTTTAAAAACCCACCTTATCCTAAGGTGCTTCCAGACAAAGTTTGTAACGTGCAATTCCTGCCTCATTTTTAATATGGGAGCCAGATGTCATTGTCTTCCATTTGTCATCCACCCATGTTTTCCACCTGATTTTTAGTCTATTTATACCACAGAAAAAGAGAAGCTAGAATTGCTCCATAAAGCCTTTTGACTGAAAATACTAGGAACAGTCTTTGGTACTAAGATGATAGTGGGAATTGTGTAGCCCTTCAGATGTTGGACTCCAACTCCTAGTATTCTTCACCATTGGCTGTGCTAGCTAGGGCAATGGGACTTGCAGTCCAACAACATCTGGGGGGCTCCATGATTCCCACCCCATCCTAAGCCTTTGATAGCTTTAAAGATAATGGCTAACACTTATGGATTATAATCGCTTTAATCTATGGAAACCCATGATGTTATATATTTGTAAGGCTTGAGTACAATTGATCCTTCTAAGAAAACTAGACCCATGAATCAATGAGAACATCTTAACTCAATACTTATGTAAGTTATAGTGATTGAAATGGTTCTATTCTAGGTGTGACTAGCACCAAATTTAGGTTTTAGACATAAGCTTACAGTGGTTTTGCTCTGGGAAATTGTGTAGAAGAAAATTTCATGTTAGTGCAGATTGTATTTTTTTATTATGTTATTGCACAGAAATCTTGGGAAATGCAAAAATCTTACCTTTGCTTCCCATCTAAATAAGTGACTGGACAGTATCCTTGCATTTCGGCTTGCATGGGAAATAAAGCCTTCACATCTGCTGCGGTCAATTTCTTCGGTAGCATGTTTGGGAGAGGAAGAGCATAAGGTGCTAATGGGGGAACATATGGTTCTGGATCATTCAGGAATTTCTGCATTGGGGAAAAAACCACACACATCTTATTTATTTATTTATTTTTTAAAACCCACATATTTCTAAGAAGAGCCATCTTATGTTTTAAATGATCACCAGAATGCTCATGAAACTATTAATTTTTTAAAGGAGAAAAGGTATCTTTTTACTTTCTTATATTGTATTTACTTTCTTCTAGTTTATTACTACATAATATTTATTACCAGGTGTACATTATGTGCTCTCATTATGGAGACACAATGCAGTTTTTGTTTAGAGGATAGTATCTAATTAGCAATTAATCACAAAGCACAATATAGATGCCATCACAAATCTATCTTTTGCTGATAAGGAAGGCTTTGAGATGGGAGGCTATCCAAAGGAAGGCAAATGTTTGGGTATTGCCTTTCATCATCATTATTTCAACTCTACTTTTGATGGTCTGAAAAGGAAAAGGTGCCAATTTTTGGAAAGGAAATATAGAACTACCAAGGGAGTTTTCTTTTGAGTGGGATCATTTTGACCAAAAAAATTATTAAAAACACAAAAATGTGACAGATGAAATGCTACACTAATGCAGTGGGCTTAATATAGATTTATGAAAAATAAATAATGCTTGTAGCCAGGTTGTACCAATAATTCCTAGTACTGATAAACATTTTAAAGTATTTAATTTACTTTGCATAGCATTCAGCAAATTAGTTTAATCACTATATTGCAGCCAGGGGACTGAAATTTAGAGAGACAGGCTTGCCTAAAAGCCAGCTATTGATAGAGGTGAGATTTGAATAGACTTTCCAGCTCACACGTTTATCTACTACATGACACCAGCTTTTTGTACTTCTGTTTGTATATTCCCTGTGCCAGTACCTGTTTGTCTTCCAAATCAATAATGTATGTGATCTGCTTGCTTTTATACTTACATCCAGCTCCTCCTGTCCAGCCATTTTGTAGTAATGTCCTCGAAACTCTGCTGCAAACTGTAGCGATGGAGATTCAGAACAATCAACAAGTTCTCCCTTTTCTGCAAGGGTGACAGGACAGTATTGCCCAAACTCTCCCAGTCGAGACAGCAGTTCTTCTGGCATGATACACAAATCAGCTATACTGGCTGCTTTT
The DNA here is from genome assembly GCA_026167975.1 of Phrynosoma blainvillii. Classification (NCBI taxonomy): domain Eukaryota; kingdom Metazoa; phylum Chordata; class Lepidosauria; order Squamata; family Phrynosomatidae; genus Phrynosoma; species Phrynosoma blainvillii. Next base: position 127,032,945 of record JANUYF010000001.1, on the reverse strand, counting down.
CCTGTTAGCAATGGATACAACACTGTCAGCTGTGATAGTCTGTATTTGGAAGATTATATCTATTTGACCACTAGGTGAAAATGGAAAAAGTTGTATCAGATAATATGAAACTGGCAAATTGATATTTGTAAATAGGTTGGGCTGCAGGATAATCTGATAGATATATGAAGACCAAGAGAATTGATTCTGAACTTTTTAAACCAAGAAAAGCTTTATGATGATAGAATATAAACTTACTACCCATTATTAATTAATTAGTATGCTTTGTTGATGTTAGCTAAATTACCAGTATAGTCTTTCATTTGCTGCTGAAAAATTTCATTTGCTAAATGGATTATTTATTCAGAGAACACTAAAATATCATTAGATTGTATTCAAATGGCTTTTCATCAGTTTAAAAACTGAACCTGAGGGATGTGCTTAGAAGCTTATTCAATGTCTCTCTGAATAGAAATATTAGAACTGCCATCTTGAGAATATTTCTTGCATTAGATTGGATAATGATTCTTATCAGAAATTCAAAAGGTGGTGTTTTCCCCTCCCTTCTGAGAGAATTGCTACTCAGTAGGAAGAATTTAAAAAGTAAGAATCTGAAATATATGCCAGTTGCAGGTGCTAGATTTTTTAAAAACACAGTATCTGTCCATCTGATGCCATTCTAAACAAACATGCACAATGGGATAGCATCAGAAAAATAATACATTCAAATAATGAGCAAAAGATAGGGCCAGAATAAAACATCATGTTAGCTTGGGATTCTTAATGGGTTCAGGTATTCCTTGATAAGAAATATGTGAACAGGTCATGAGCTTCTTCCAAGGGATCTCTGTGTTTAATCGTCAGAAGTTACTTTTGATATTGATTTTAAAGCAAAAGAAATCTGAGTACAACCTAATTAATTTTAAACAGCAATTGCATTAGCACCACTGCCCATTTATTTAAAACAAGATTCCCTGCTCACCTTGTCGTATTCTTTCTAGATACAGCTGAATTTGCTTAGTGATTGCTTGTGTTTCCTGAAGTACTTTGTCCCAGATCCACCATTTGCTGTGGAATGCATCAATCACGTACCAGTTCTGGTGCTGTTCCTCATAGTATGGTCTGATTTCTTCAGTTTGTGCTTTGTAACAGGAATTCTTGACAGAAAAAATATGGGAACTATCGTGCATTGGATAAGGAAATCTGAGAAGCAATTTCAAGTGCATTAATACAAGCATTATCCAGATTGCCCTCAAACATTTTTCCTGTACATTTTCTATATGATCCTGTGACTAAGTGAGAATTTTTAAGTGTCCTGGATACTATATTGTGGATGGTGTAGACTAGGGGTCGGCAACCTACAACCCGCGGGCTGCACCCGGCCTGCGGACCCTGCCGACTGGCCACCATCGACCCCAGCCGCCACACGCTCCTGCTGCTGTGAGCGTCAAAGCCGCCATTTTGTTTGCCAAAATGGCGACCGGGACTCATTTGCGCATGCGCAGTAGTCCTGCGCATGCGCAAATGAGTCACGGTTGCCATTTTGGCAAACAAAATGGTGGCCGTGAGTGGGGGGCCTGCCAAAATGACATCCGCATCATGCGCACATGCGCGTGCGACCCAAGCACCATTTTGGAAGGCCCCCTGGCGGCTGCACAGCCGCCGTGGAGCCTTCAGAAGGCTGAAAACATTAAGCTAACAAATATATAGGCTTCTGATCTTTTTTGTTATCAGTACCAAACGTTTTATTTCCTCTATTTTTATAATCCCCCAAAGTTTTAAAAAGTTGCTAACAACAAACAGATAAATCCCTATCACCCAGTTCCCCAAGATTAACAATTGCAACAGTATATGAAGTACAGTCATGTACATGCATTATGAATTCACCCATAAATGATTTAAATAAATAATATCTATTATTAGCTATTCTATATCTATAATGATATTTAATATTTGCTACACTAAAAATCCAGTTGATTAGTTGGAGGTTCATCTTAACCAGGGGTCGGCAACCTTTTTTGACAGCGGGCCGGGGGGGGGGGAATGGCGCTGGGGGCCAGCGCGCGCGCTTGCATGCATGCTTCCCCCCATGCACGCATGCGCACGATTCCCACCGCACATGCGCACGACGGTGGGGCGCCATTTTGGCAGCCGCGGGGATCCCCAGGAGGGCTCCCTTGACCATGCCGGGCCTCAAAGAGGCCCAGTGCAGCTGCGGGGTCCTCCAGGGCACCATTTTGTGTTCCAAAATGGTGCCCAGAGTCTCGCGCAACCTTTCCCATTGTGGGGCAAGACAGGGAAGGTCACGCGAGACTCCGGGCACCATTTTGGAACACAAAATGGCACCCCGGAGGACCCCTGCAGCCGCGAAAGGTGGCAGCAGGACCGGGCAGGAGCCGGTTGGCAGGCCTTGGCGGGCCGGGTGTGGCCCACAGGCCGTAGGTTGCCGACTCCTGATCTTAACAATCAATTCTTGAAAATGCATTTAAATACATGTAAAATGTGTACCAATTAGTTTTCCCTCACGTCTTGTGTAATCAACATGAAAATGGTTGGTTAATTTTTCTACCGTTGCAATTGACCATGTTCTATTATGATATCCATAAAATAATAGTGCTAGGGCATATTTCCAAGTTCTGGAAAACTCAACTCTTTCAGCTCTTATAAAATTGCCAAGATTCCAAAGAACCATTGGCAGTCACTAACATAAGAAGGGTGGCATACATTTTGAATGACTGTTGGTAGTCAACAGGAATAGATGACTGGGAAAACTATGTGAAACTGCAAATGAGAACTCTGATATAATTTACTGGCATTTTTATTCTAAAAAGTCTCCTTAAAACTTTAGATTCAAAAAAGTTTTATATTATTTTGAAGGACTTATTACTTTATGCCCTTAGTTAATAGTACCTTTCAGAAGTTTGTTTATCCAGCAGTGCTCTTCTCAAAACCTCCTTCACGTCAATCTGTAACTCAAAGATTTTTACAGGAATAATTTTCATTTCTTCCAAGAGACTGACTTGCTTTCTTGTTACTGGATATCCATCAATAACAAATCTATGGAAAGAAAATGAAGAAAAGTGAAATTTGGATTCAGATTTATTTTGGGGCAGTTTCAATTCCAGTACCATTAACTGTTGCTAATGAAACATAATGGGCTTAATCCTGCTGTTAATACCACCTATGTAAACCTGTTGAACCAATGGGATTTACTTGTACAGTTGGCCCTCCATTTTTGCAGGGGATTTGTTCCAGACCCCCACGGTGAAAATGAAGACTCACCAATATTCAAGCCCCATAGGCTTGAATGGGGCATGCTCCTGTGGGTGTACACCCCATTGATTTCAACAGAGGTCACCCCTCCATGAATATGTAAAACTGCGGACTTCAAGTCTGCGATAATATTATTATTATTATTAGCTTTATTTATTAAGCGCCGTAGATGTACACGGCGCTGTACAAAACCAAATAAAAAAATCCAGAATATATAAAAAGCCTGCCTGTGGCGTAGAATCTAAAAGATAATAGAGAGGCGACTGTATGTTGATTTTTTGTTCAACAATTGAGCCAGTGAGTTTACTCTTGCAACTAAGCAATATGACTGAAACCAATATATGCCAACATGTTGAAGTAAGACAAACAGAGCCTAACAGGATATTCTTACTTTTCATTATCCTCACTGGAACTGTACAGATATATAAAATTATCTTCAAAGTGTATAATCAGCATTTAAAAAAATCATCTGGGTATAATATTATAGAGGATTTGAATGAAACTAGAAAAGGATATGATCAAATTTCTTACATTAGAGTAGCACTTAAATTGATCAGTAGTTATGAAAGCAGGTTTTTTCCCCCCAGTAGGAGACATCTGTTCATAGCTAACTGTGGCTCTACATGAACAAAAAGCTCTTGTAGCATGTAACACATGTCATCCACATTTCACCTACCTCTCCCTACCCTACATGTACTGTAGCCCCATTGAAATAATGTTTGTGAAGGTTGAGGGATCTCTGGAACAGTACAGTACAGAAAATGGGGATAAGGCACAAAGGGCTACAAGTCACTAGAGGAAGTTGGTGATAACTGGAGGCTCACTATACATTAGCTTATGTGCCTTATTATGCTTGTGCAAAGTGAATACTGCTGGATAAAATCCTCTGTCCTAAATGATGGCATATTAGTTACAAGAATCATCAACTCAAATTAACTAAGATTCCACGTGGTCAGTTGATGAGATTTTATCAGCTGATAAATATGAGGAAAATACCTTGTATAAAAGCATGTTTGAGAAAATTATTCCAATATAAAGTACTGGCATCTATATGTGTTCAGATGGTCTTGTCTTCTTGTCTCTTTCTTGAATGTTAATTAAATGTTAGCTTTTTAAAAATAATCAAGCCAATTTACAAGAAGCAACCAATTTTCATTCTTTTTCTTAATCAGAAATACTTCTTTGCTGTTTGCAACATCCTAACATAGCAGATCTTATACATATTTGCTGTGATGCAAGTTCCACTATGGGCCTTTGCAGACTGCCAGGAATAGTGCAAATTGAGTCCACTTTAACTGCCCTGTGCTAGGGAATCATGGGAACTGTAGTTTATTGTGGCACCAGAGCTCTCTGACAGAGAAGGCTCAATGTCTCAGAAAAACAACAACAACAACAACAACAATTCTCATGATTCCCTAGCACTGAGCCAGGGCAGTTAAAGTGGACTCAGTTTGCACTGTTTCTAGCAGTCTGCAAAGGCCTTATGAGATTTACTCTCTGATAAAGTATACACAGAAGTCCAGCTAATTTTTATTGGCAATTTCATGCAGTGATTTAAAAGATCTTTTCATGTATTATGTGCATACAGGGTTCATGAAACTTCATGCTAGCAAAATGCTATGTAGCCTGTAGAAGTTATTTAAAATATGCAGGAGATTGCTGTCTGAGAGACAAACCATCACTAAAATGAAAATTGCTCACCCTGTGGTGTTACACACAGTATCCATCAATACGGTATCTAGAGCTCTTATGGCAAGTTCATCAGGTGCAGTCAATCCTTTATGAAGGTGCCACTTCAGTACAAGTGCTAGCTCAGTCTCTGGCTGGTTGTTTAATACCCAGCGGAGGGCATCACCCATGGAAAGGCGCATTAATCCATAGGTACTTGCAAATTTTTTGGCAACTGCAAAACATGTTTGTAATGAATGAGAAATATGCAATTGCACTGGTGCAACATACTGATCCTAGTTTCTATAAGGAACAAGATTAGAGGGGAAAAACTTTAAATGGCTGCAGATATTGCAATACAAAACTTAAAAACAAAAGTAACCTACTGAAAGAGATCCTTGGGCACCAGTGCTACCTGAGGTTAAAAAATGAGTAATATTCACAGACAGAAAATACATTCCACATGGTTCCTAATTTCTCCCTTAATCTGATTCTAAAAATTATCTAGGGAACATATTTTTTTATTTTTCCCATAGCCAATATTGTCTCTCTGATGTTCAGCATAAGGAGGGTTGAGTAAGTTCAGTGGCATAAAAGGATGAATGAAAGTTGTGGGGAAAACAGAGTACATCAGAATGGCTTCAATACTTTGATCACTCTTTTTGCATCAAGCCCCACTTTTTCTAAAAATTATGACTCCTGACTTAAACCCAACACTTCCATTCTTATTTATTTATTTATTATCCTACATTTCTCTCAGTATGGCACTCTCTTCCTCCCTGTATTCTTTTTCTCCTTGCAAGCTCTTGGAACCACCTGAAAATATGCTCCAGCTGGTTCCCCAGACTTCCAAAGCACTTCTTAACTACATTGTTGCTATCAAGTTACATCAGTGTATTAGATATTATGTAAGCTGTAAGAAGAGTCTACCATTCACTTAAGAAACAAATTTTAAGAACCCAACCAAAACTGAGGAACAGAGATCCCCTCATGAACAGGGTGCCTGCAACTCTAGATAAGGTCAGAGAGCAGGTGGGAAAGTTCAGGTACAGTTGGAGCTATTTGGAAATTGTAATAAAGTTGATCCCCTGGTGCAAGATGCAAAGGATTCTCAATGGGAAACCACCTGTGTTGTACTGAGTGACTAGTCATAATAAAAACACCTCTTCCTGTGTGAACTCTTCTTCCTTGCTAGCAGTGTGACTGTCAAACATTCTGTTTCTCAGTGGTAGAACAGAGATTGTGCTATGTTTAAAATGCAATAGTGTGAAAATGCAATAGTGTGCCTCTAAGGCCATATTAACTTTAAAATGTGCAGATTCAAGTGGGTCAAATTAGAATTTTACCTGTTGTTTTTCCAGATTTTGGAGGCCCCACAATTGCAATCTTCACTGGCACTGTGGATTTTGGTTTAGGCTGACGGAGGTATTTGATGGGATTTTTCATAAATGTTTCTCTATTTTCTTTGCTTGTAAAAAAATAAACACAGTTGCGATGGAGAGCAGGGAAGCTTGGAGTATCCTGGTTTTGGTAAGGTTTGATAGCATCTCCTTCACTTAGCTGAAATAAATAAAGAGTTAGTGATGTCCAGAAAGATAGTCTGCTCACCAGTAAAGTACAGGTGAGCAGTCCAGTAATTATCTGTACGTTCATATATTTGGTTCTATGCTGGCACCTTTTAAAATCTTCTAAATAACCAAATTGCTGGTGGTAGCTGTGTCTCTTCTTCCTTAGGTACATGCCTAAGACACTTTGTCCTAAGTTCAATACCAGCTGACACTCTGGCAGCAAGACTGATAACCAACAATGTGTTACCAATGGCAAATGTATGGCTTCTGTGAATGCATAGACAACCACTCAAAGAACAACAGGCAGACAACCTATTTTTCTTTAAATGGTCTCTGTGCATCACACATGTGGTTGATGACCGAAAAACTCACTGAAACAAAGGCAAATAGGAGACATTTTATGGCAGGGTGAACAATAATAATAATAATAATAATAATTTTTATTTATAACCCGCCCCTCTGCAGAGCAATCGGGGCGGGGAACAACAGGTTAAAACAGAGCATAATTAAAACATTCCCTTCCCCTTCCCACAACCCCTCCCCCCCATCCCCTTAAAATAAGATTAAACCATGTATTAAATTAAAAATACAACATTAAAACAAATTAAAATAGATTAACAAATTCTAACCCAGGGAGTCAGATTGTGGGGCCCAACCGTGGGCCGACCGTTATTCCGGGAAGGCCTGCCGAAAGAGATCCGTCTTTACTGCTTTCTTGAAAGCAGTAAGAGTGGTAGTAAGACGGATCTCATCCGGCAGGCCATTCCAAAGTCTGGGAGCGGTTGCGGAGAAGGTCCTCTGGGAGGTCTGGGACAGCCTAGTTTTTATTGGCTGTAGCAGATTCCTCCCAGAGGACCGCAGGGCACGGGGGGGATCATATGGGGAGAGGCGGTCCCGTAGATAAGATGGACCCAAGCCATGTAGGGCTTTAAAGGTCAAAACCAACACCTTGTACTGTGCCCGGAAACTAATTGGCAGCCAATGGAGGGATTTGAGTACAGGTGTTATATGCTCCCTCCTAGATGTCCCAGTAACCAGCCTGGCTGCCATGTTCTGTACCAATTGAAGTTTCCGGGTTAGGCACAAGGGTAGCCCCATGTAGAGTGCATTGCAGAAATCCAGACGTGAGGTTACCAGGGCATGTACCACAGTTTCCAGATCCCTTCTATCCAGATAAGGGCGCAGCTGGCGTATCAGCCGAAGCTGATAGCAGGCGCTCCTGACCACCGCATTCACCTGACTAGTCATGTGAAGCGATGAGTCAAGGAGAACCCCCAGACTGCGAACACAGTCCTTAGAGGAGAGTGTGACTCCATCCAGGACTGGAGACTGTATTCCCAAATCTGGTTTCGGGCCTGTCACTGTGAGTACCTCCGTTTTGTCTGGATTCAACTTCAATCTGTTTTTCCTCATCCAACCCAATAACACTACTGTACTAAGCACAGAATCTGCTGCCCTGGTTTTCAATGATAATGTTTTAGAAATATAGAGGGCTTAGACCCTGTTGCTGCTATATCTGACTTTCTTCATAAATGCCAAAGAAGTGGTCATGGCTGTAGTGGAGTGGCTGCAGTAGAGCCTAACAGAAGAGAAGTTTCACCAACTGATAGGAAAGTACAATAGTTTTAACCACCCATTTTGCCAAACCCTGCAAAGGAAACTGCAGAGAATATAATTTCTCTTTTACCTTGATTGGGTCCCACTGACCAAAATTGCTTGGGTGTTTATAGGAAAGAACTATCATCTTGCGTGCAAGAGAATAACTTAATGGATAGCATTTCTCAAAAATGCTTTCACGATTTTCCACTAGGTCCTTCAGCTTTTTATACAACTGGTAGCAGACAATGCGAGGTTTCCGCTTACAACTAATAGTTATTTGTGGTATCAACAATTTGTCAAGTTCCTCCTGAGAACAAAGGAAAACAAAAAGACAGAAATCAGTAACATGTCCAGGTACTACTATAAATCAGAGGGCTGGCTGCTTATTTGGTGTGAAAGAGACATCTACAATGGATTAAGTATCCCCATTGTGCAGGAAAGGCAATGATCACACAAACCAAGATCTATGCCTTGGTGCTGTGTAACTTGGCTCTGTCTTTACAATAAACTGGTGAAAGCATTGTTAGTACAGTTCTTACAGATAAAACAAATTACCCTTTATCACACAGAAGATTTATCAACCCATTTGCATTTCTCTGTCATATGGCAGCCTGAGTTGTGGCAAGCAGCAAATGATAGAGCTGTTTTATAGAAGTCTCAGCAAAATCTCTAGTAGTACGTGTGGTGCATATCTGACCCAAGTCTTTATATGGCCTAACGTTATAACTCATTTTCAGTACAATGTTTTTCATTGTAGTTAAAACTGCACTGAAACATCCCTATAAAACCATATCCTTTTGAGTGGTAGTTGAATTATTATGCCTTTTAGAAAAACAATAGTTCTGGCAATAGCTACAAGCCTGAAGAAAAAAATTAAGGGCAACCTCAAAAGGGAGATAAATAAGCCACAGATTTATTTTCAGACTTTGCAAACAGCCAAATATGAGTAAATGAAGACAACTGAGCCTGGCAGCTAGAAGAAGCATGCCCCCCCCAAAATAAAAAATAAATAAATAAATAAATAAATAAATAAATAAATAAATAATACTGGCCTAGTTCTATGGGCAGCATAATCCACATTTTCATAACTCAGTCCAAGACTGTGGTCTTGGTCCTTGTACCATCTCAACACATTGTATGAAGGAAATATATTCTAGAATCTGCTCTGGCTTAAGAGAATAGCTTCAATCCTCAGAAAATTATGTACTTTCAATAAATTTTCCAAGAAACAGAATAGGTCCACTATCCTACTGAACTATTTAAGTCCTTCAGGGAAACATAAGAGTCGTCTTCCGGGCAGGAAAGAGGAGGGGCAGCCGCACGAGCGGCGCCCCTTCCTCTCCCCGAGGTCGCCCCCAGAAGCGCCGGCCGTCTGCACGGCCGGCGCACCGGGGATGACCTCACGGCGCAGCGTCCACATGCGCTGCCCCGTTTGAGGCAGGGAAAGTGCGCCCGCCGCTTTTAGGGCGCACTTTCCCTTACATCTAAAAGGAGCGCCAATTTGGTGCTCCTTTTAGATGCGCCGCAGGAGCGCCGCGGTCCGGAGGCTGAACTCCGGCGGCGCTCCGACCCGCGGCGTCTCCGGGGCCTCCGTCTGCTGAGGCCCATACTCACCCACTTCAGCTCAGCATTCTGATTCAAGTGCTTTGGTGTCCACATGCAAACAGTATATTTTGAAACTTCAGAAATCTTAATACCAGTGGCTTTGCCCTACTATTTTTCCATCTCAGGAATTTTAGCAAGAGTACCTCACATAGCACTATCCTTTCTAGTTTTTTAAAAACTCCTGGCATTTAGGAAGCTCCCTGTTTGGAATTTTGACTTGAAGCTGGTCATTGAAACTTATGGGCAAAATAGGAGGGTGGAAGGGGTGGCTTGAAGCCACCCTTTCTGAAAACGGATTGTGCCACAAAAACCACACACCACGGCCCCAATCCACCTTGAAGCCTCCTGAAAAAGAAGTGGCAAAGAGCCTTAAAAAATGACTCCTTTTTCAGGCAGCAAAAAGCCTGCTTTGCCGCCTACACTGTGGCCAAAGCGTGCTGCATGCAAATGCCGTGCTCCCAAGCCGCCCAGAAGGCAGTTTAACTTGCTGGTCTGTTCTGGCCCTTAGTGATAACAAAGTCACTGTCAAAAAGTGCCTGACACAATGCTCTCCATGAGTTATGGCTGAGCCCTCTTTTGCTTATGAAGTCATACCTTTTGGATTTTGACTTGTAACTGGCTATTGCAAGTTGGACAATGACCAAGAACCCCCCCCCCCCCAATAAAAACGGGCATCATGACACACAAACATTTTCTCTTATTAATGCAGATGGTTTAACTGACATATATTTCTAAAGATGATCAGGTAACCATACATTCCTTTGAAAGCAATAGAACTAAACATGCTTAGAACCACTGTATTAACATGAATTACAGATATAATTTTATTCTAATACCCTTTGTTCTAATTCTATTCTAATACTGAAGGCAGTGGATGCCTCTTGTTCAAAAATATGATCAGATAGTCAATGCAAACATCCTTTTATTATATCCTGCTGTGTTGAACTATCATGCTTACGATTTTTACTGGACAACTAGGTGTAGAAGGAGAGTGGCTACTTTAATTAGTTATACTCTGGAAGCCTGTTTTTCTTTCATTGCTAAAATGGATATAATACTGAAAAATTTAAAAGAATGTTATTCCAGAAATCTCATTTTTAGAAGAACAGGTTGCTTACCTGTAACTGTGGTTCTTCGAGTGTCATCTGTGACCTCACATAATAGGGTTTGCGCCTGCCTAGAGACTCCATTCAGAAGCTGAAAAGCTGAGCAGATTGGCGGGAAGCTGTGCCCCTTCCCATGTACTGAGTATGCCCAGTCCCGCCAATCTAGCTCCTTCAGTTCGAGTCCGCTGCAATAAAAACAGCAGGGACCTGACTGAGGGGAGGTAGGGTGGGTTTCTGTGAGGGCACAGATGACCACTCAAACAACCACAGTTACAGGTAAGCAACCTCTTCTCCTTCCTGGTCTCTGTGCCTCACACAATAGGGTGACTAAAAAGCTTACCTGTGGCAGGTGGAAAGTCACTGCAGAATAGAAGAGAGAATGGCACGGCCAAAGCTGGTATCCCGACGAGACCTGAAATCAAGCCAGTAGTGCGGAACAAATGTGGAAGGTTGAGACCACGTAGCTGCCTTGCAAACATCAGGCAGGGGGATGCCTCTGAGGAAGGCAGCAGATGAGACACCACCCTGGTTGAGTGTGGGTACACACCAACAGGAGGAGAGTGTTTGGCAAGTTCATAACCTAGCAAAATGGGCAATCCAATTTGCAAAACTTTGGGAAGAAACAGGGTGGCCTTTCCTAGGTCCACCATAGCAAATAACTTGTTGGCCAACCTGAACTCAGCAGAACATTGAACATAAAATGGCAAGGCATGGTGAACATTGAGGGTGTGCATGGTCTTTTCCAGAGGCGTGGAAGAATCTGGATAAAAGGTGGGAAGCACAATGTCTTGAGAAATGTGGAAAGGGGATACCACCTTAGGGAGAAAAGAGATGTCCAGGCTGAGGACCACCTTTTCTCTATGAAAGATCAGAAAGGGCTCATCAGAGCGCAGAGCAGTCAATTCAGAGGACCTCATGGCTGAGGTGATGGCTACAAAGAACACCACTTTGAGCCTAAGTAGTCTTGGTGAGGCTGAGCCCAGGGGGTTCAAAGGGCAGCCTAGTAAGGTGCGTAAGCATCAATGAGAGTGAGCAGGAAGGAGCCAATGGAGGTAGCGGAGGGTAAAGGTGATGCAGACCCTTGAAGAACCTCTTCAGAGTAGGTGAGGTGAAGAGTTTAGCAGATGGTGAACCAGTAGGCTGGTTGGACACAATGGCTGACAAGTACATCTTGAAGGACAAAAAGGCCGTCCTTGTCCATGGAGATGGAGAACGAAGTGCAAAGCCGTGGACAGTTGAACAGGCAAAGAGGTTCAGCTCTAGCCTCAGCAAAGGCACACAAATGCTTCCATTTGTAGGAGTAAGAATGCTTGGTAAAGTCCTTCCTGGAAGCAGAGAGGACACGCAAAAGTTCTGGAGTGGTCACGGCTGGATCCTCCAAGCTGTCATGTGGAGGCTGCATAGATCCGGGTGAAGGACTGCACCACTGGAGTGAGAGAGAAGGTCCGACCAGTTCGGGAGCTTGAATTACTGGCCCCTGGACAGGTGGAGGAGAGGGGCAAACCAAGGCTGTCTTGGTCAGTAAGGAGCCAGTAGAATTGTGTTGGCCCTGTCTTCAGTCATTTGGGTCACAAGTTCTCACCACCAGTGAAGCGACGGCTCCAATTCAAAAGGAAGGCATCTCCTAGGGAATCTGTCCCTTGATCTACTCTGGACACTGGGCATTCTCTGAGGTGACAAAGACAGCCAGGCAAGGTATCCCCAATCGAGATGTGATTATTTGAAATGCCTCCCATGACAGGGTCCATTCGTGTTGAAGTGCTTTGTCTTGGCTGAGAGAGTCCACTAGAACATTGTCCTTGCTAGCCAGATGAACGGCCACCGGATGAATGGAATGATGATGGCACCATGTCTGTAGTTGTGCAGCGAGATGGAGGAGCACAGAGGAATGGGTTCTGCCTTGTTTGTTGATATAACAGACTGTGGTGGTGTTGTCTGTTACAACTTGGATGACCTTGTGGTGATATTTGAAAGCCTGAAAAGCCTTGATGACAGCTAAGAGCTCCAGGGCATTGATGTGTATTTTTGCTTCTGAAGGGGACCATCAACCCTGGATGCAGAGATCCACATAATGGGCTCTCCAACCTATCATCGAAACATCTGTGATGACCATCCTGGAAGGTTCTGGAGGTTGGAAAGGTATCCCCCTGAGGATGTTCCTGAGGACCACCATCACAGAAGGGATGTGCGCACATGTTGAGGGAGTGTCAGTCTCTTGGATTGTCTGTTGTTGATATGGTTGAAGACAGAAAGAAACCATTATTGTAGAGGGTGGAACTTTAAATGCGCCAAGTAGGTTACAACTGTGGTTGAGGCCATAAGGCCAAGAAGATGTTGAACGTCCCTCGCTGTAGGGTGGTTCATGTGGAGAACAAAGCGAAGGTGGGCCCAGAGGTTTTCTGCCCTTCTGGTGGGCAGGTAGTGCCAGGCCAGAACAGAGTCCAGAGATATGCCAATGTACTCTATCACCCTGACCGGTTCCAAGATGGACTTGGAGGGATTTAGTGTGTGGTCCAAGTCGGTGAGATGAGAGAGAGTGGTGTGGATGTCTTGGAATAACCTTGGAGACTGGAAGCAGGAAGGCCATAGTAGTCTCCAAGGTAGTTGCCACAGTCGAGGCTCGTGTCAAGGCCGACACCGACATCAAGGTCAAAGGTGGTTCTGCAGTTGTAGAAGGCGGAATAGGGGCCTTAGATTTGTGCTTCTACTTGGCCTTCTTGGCACTGCAGTCAACAAAAGAATCAGATTTCCTCTTAGCCTTGTGAGGTTGCTTGTCTTGGGGGAACAGAGGGAACCTCCTTCAATGTTGAAGACTGATCAGCAGATGGCTCAACAATGGCCTCAGACATAGAGGAAACTGGCTCTAAAAAGCTCGATGTCGAAGGCCTCGACATCGAGGAAGGTGCTATCGATGTTGGCAATGAAGATGCCGGGGCAGATTTCTTTGAGAGTTTTGGGATCTGAGGAAGTTTTGAAATGGGCACCAAAGCCAAAGGATCCTTCTGAGAAGATTTCTTGGCAACAGAAAGGGAGCATTCCCAACAAAACAGTTTTATGCGTTGGACCCTACTTGAAGAGTCACATTGGTAAAGGAGTGGCAAATGGAACAATGGCCGGTAACATGGCCCTCACCCAAACAAAAAAGGCACTTAGAATGTCCATCGGTAAGGGGCACCTCAGAGCTTAAATAAAGAGTTGGAGACCATAAGAGGCCTAGAAGCAAGGCGCTCAGCTGGGCGAAAAAACCCCACAAGAAAACTTGCTTCTAAACTCTGCAAGGGCAATGCTCACAAAAAATAAAATAAAATAAAATAGAAGAGGAAAAATCAAATTTACCATACACAAGAGGAACTCAGCTAGAGAGCGATCCGAAAGCATCTTCTCTTGGGGTGGATGGAATAGAACTAAAGGAGGAGCAAGATTGGTGGGACTGGGCATGCTCAGTACACGGGAGGGAGAGGGGCTTCCCGCCAGTCTGCTCAGCTTTTCAGTTTCCGAATGGAGTCTCTGCACAGGTGTAAATTCTATTGTGTAAGGCACAGAGACCATGAAGAAGGAATATAAACTACACAAACTTTGAAAAATTAATCTCTTTTAGGCATGCTGTAAAGCAGAATATAATAATTAAACAATGCTATAACTACCTGTACAGTTTGCATATTAGAAATATCTGTTTCATATTTTTCGGAAATTTCAGTTTTCATACGATCAATGGCATCACTCTCTTCTTCTTCTTCCTCATCTTCACCCTCATCCTCATCTTTTGGAAATTCTTCTTCCAGAACAGCTTCAATATCTTCTTCCTCATCTTCATCCTCCTCATCTAGGATCTCACCTTCATGTCCACTTATATTATGCTACAAAATAAAGTATTTAATGAATGCATCATTCCTCCAGTGATTTCTTAAAGGAGAATTAACAGCAATGCCCCTGCAATTCACCTTCTTAATTCATTACTTGCACACTGTTGATTTTTAGAAATGCTGCAGTGTGACATGTACATAGCATTCATACCTAAGCCAAATTTAATTCTCATTGGGTGGGATCCTGATTTAGGCAAGCGCACACCATCCTCTCTACCACTTCTTCCTACAGCAGCTCCTCCCATCCTCCAAATATATTACACAGAAGGTTGGGAAACTTCTTTGTGGTGCAGAGGGTGGGAACTGATCATGCAAAACCTGTCCTGGAAGGTGTATGTATGTGTGTATATTAGATTAGATTATATCTCACCTATCTCTCAGGTGGGACCTGAGGCAGCTTACAGAAGAAATCAGTTAAAACCTAATTAAAATCATCACATTTAGAATGGTGTAAAATTATATTAAAACAATATAAAATTACGCTTAAAACATACAAAAGTTAAAATAAATAAATAAACAAAGCACACCCCCAATAAGAAGCAATTACGTTAAAATTGAAAGCTTGCATAAACAAAAATGTCTTTGCTTGCCAGTGAAAGGAAAGGAGGGAGGGGGCTAGCCTAGCTTTCTGTGGAAAGAAGTTCCAGCGGGTGGGAGCAGCCACCGAGAAGACTCTCTCGCATGTCCTCACTAAGTGAACCTGGGACCGAAAGAGCCTTCCCCTGAAGATATTAGGGCTCTAGCAGGTTTGTAGTCTGGACCTAAGCCAGGTAGGGCTTTATAGGTCATGACCAGTGCTTTGAATTGTGAACAAAGCAGGGTCAGCCTGATTAGTACTTGGATGGGAGACTGCCAACAAATACCTGGTACTGCAGGCTATATTTCAGAGGAAGGAACTAGCAAAACCACCTCTGAAGCAGGCAACTTGAAGACACACACATGCTCCCATGGGATACCTTTTGCCAGCCAACATAAGTTGCAGGAGTAAGGGCAGCATTTACAACTAGGGTTAACTACAACTACAACTGCAGTCATAGCTCCTGATTTGTGGGGGATCCATTCCGGACCCACCTGCAAATCGGAAAAACCACAAATATTCAAAGCCCATTGGTTAAAATGGGTACGTGCTCCCACGTGCGCACCATTTTGTCCCTTCCAACTTGCTGTCTGCGAAAGAGCGAGACCGCAGACTCCAAGTCTGCAAATGGGGAGGGATGAGTGTACTCCAATTTTTTAAAAAACAAATTCTAGCAGCTCTAGCCAGCATAAAGACAGGTTGCTTGCCTGCACCTGTGGTTCTTTGAGTGATCATCTGTGAATTCATACAAATGGGTTTTCCTGTGCCTGCACAGAGATATTCTAGAATTGCTAGGGAAGACTTTTTGGTAGTAGATCCACCCACCCTATATATATATATAGGGTGGGTGGAAAATACTATATATATATATATATATATATATATATATATATATATATAGTATTTTCTGACGTATAAGACTACTTTTTAATCCAGGAAAATCTTCTCCAAAGTCGGGGGTCGTCTTATATGCTGGGTGGCAGAGGAGGAAGGTGTGGCGCGGCAGGAGGTGGGAGGAAGAAAGGAAGTCCAGGTCAGAGGAGGAGGAGGGGGGAGGAAGGGGTGGTGTGAGGCAGGAGGAGGAAGCAGCAGCGGATAAGAGGTGAATCCCTATCCTGGGGTTTTCTTGGCAGGACTGGTTCAGAGGAGGTTTGCCATTGCCTTCCCCTGAGGCTGAGAGTGTGTGACTTGTCCAAGTTCATCCAGTGGGTTTCATGGCAGAGTGGGGAATCAAACCCAGGTCTCCAAAGTGGTAGTCCAACACTCAAACCACTACACCATGCTGGCTCCTATTCCCATGTACTACCTATGAAACAACTGCAGACTTTTTTTGTTGTTCTTGTGTGTCTTCAAGTCCTTTCTGACTTATTGCAACCCTAAGGCAATCTTATCATGGGGTTTTCTTGGCATGTTTCTTCAAATGGGGGTTGCCATTACCCTCCTCTAAGGTTGAGAGTGTGTGACATGCCCAGGGTCACTTACTTGGCCACAAATTGTACGTACCCCAGAATGCATCACCTAGTATATTGGCAGTCCTTTCCCCCCAACACTTTCTCATTTTCTCCCGTTGGAAGAGGGGTCATCTTATACGGCGAGTATATCCCAAACTCTATATTTTAGCTGGAAAAGTTGGGGGGTCGTCTTATACACCCAGTCATCTTATACGCCGGAAAATACACATACACACACCCCTTGTATTCCTGCTCATTTCCCTCAGTTCCAATGGACACTGCATAGCAGCATTCTGAGGAAACATATGCAGGATGCAACCAGAGGGAAGAATGGGCGGTTTTCTGTGAGTTCACAAATGACCACTTGAAGAACTACAGTTACAGGGAAGCAACCTGTCCTTCTTCTTTGTGGTCTCTATGAATCGCACAAATGGGATAGACTAGAAAGCTGTAATCACAGGAGGAGTGAGTGTTGTGACACCAAACCAAACCTGTTTATTAAACAATAAGTAAAAAGTATGCAATGCAACCAACCTCAGTGCAAACCAGAAAGCAACACCGCCCTCTCCAAAGCTGCATCATTTCATGATCTGGTATTCAACCTATAATGGAAGATAAAAGTCAATGGCTAGGACCAGACAGCAGCTTTGCAAATGGCCTCCAAAGGCACCCCACTGAGAAAGGCAGAGGAGGCTGTTACTGCCCTGTTAGAGAATTCGAGCAGGAGGAATCTTCCCAGAGAGTTCGTATGATAAATGAATCATGGCAGTCACCCATTTCTATAACCACTGAGTGGTCACAGGAAGTCCCAACTTTGAATCCTAGTAGCAAACGAAAATTCTCTAGGATTGTCTCAAATCCGAAGTCCTATTGATACAGAAGGCAAGAGCCCTCCAGAGATCAAGAGAGTGCAACTGGATTTGGTGAGAAGGTAGGTAACACAATGTCCTCACTCATATGGAAGTATGATACAGTATTGGGTAGGAAGGTGATGTCCAGATGGAGAACAACTTTGTCTTTGTTGAACTGCAGGTAAGGCTGGTCCACATGAAGTGCACAAAGTTCACCAGCCCATCAGGTGACAGCAACCAAGAAGGCAGTCTTCCAGGTAAGTAAACGTAGATCAGTCATACCCAATGGTTCGAATGGTTTCCCAGCTAGATGGGAAAGGACAAATTTGAGTCTCCAAGCCAGCATTGGTATCGAGGCAGGGGGATGGAGACTGTGAAATCCTTTAAGAAATTTCTTAATCGAATGATCCTTAAAGGACAGGTGATCTTTGAATTGGAAACGTGCACAGATGGCTGCTAAGTAGCACCTCAAAGAGGAGAGGAAGTGGCCCACCTCTACTAACAACATGAGAAATTCCAATGCCTGGGGTACTTGAACCCGAGAAGTAGACAAGCCTTTGTTGGTCAGAAAGGATTCAAATTTAGCCCATTTCGACTGGTATGACTTGTGTGTTGATGATCACCTTGCAGATGGGTTTAGGGAAGGCATTCAGGGTCGAATCTGCCAAGCAGTCAAACGAAGCATCCCTATATCAGGATGTTGAAATCAACCTTCATGGAGAGTGAGAAGGTCAGAACGGAGCAGCAGACAGAAATAGTCTTTTCAGGCCAAGTGAAGGAAGGGGGCAAACCATGGTTGTCTTGGCCGCCATGGGGTGATGAGGATGGTGTCTGTTCAATCGATTCTCATTTTTGCCACAACCCTGGTAATGAGAAGAAACGGAGGGAAGGTGTATACCATCTTCCCTGTCCATTTGAAAAAGAAGGCATTGCCTTGAGAGCCTCGACCCCGGTTCTTGGAACAAAACCATGGGCACTGTCACGGTTGATTGAGAGGTGTTGAGAATAGATCTATTATGGGTCCCATCAGCAGAATAGCATCTGCACCACCTTGAGATGGAGCATCAATTCGTGAGATGAATCCAAATGACCTGTTGAGCTGGTCCACCAGGTTTTTTTCTTTGCCCAGAAGATGGACTGCTTGTAGCACTATGTGCCTGGTGATGCACCACTCCCAAGTTTGGATGGTGAGGTTGGGCTATGTTTGAGATATTGTTCCTCCTTTCTTGTTGAGATAGTACATGACAGCGGTGTTGTCTGTGAGTAGTAGTACTATCTGGTTTCGAAGGAGGGATTCAAAGGACCTCAGAGCTTTCTCTACTGCAAGTATCTCCAAGGCGTTGATATGAAGAAGCTTTTCTTCTGATGACCACTTGTCCTGGACTTTAAGACCTTCCATGTGGCCCTCCCAATGTTCCATAGACATACCCATGGTGAGGGTAAGTTGAGGTTGTGGAGGAAGAAAGGGCATCCTCATGCACACATTGGAAGGATTGACCCACCAATTGAGGGACTGGGCCATGGGCCTTGGAACTGTCAACCTCTTGAAAGGAGAGTTTCTTAGTGGATTGAACATGGACAGAAACCAAGCTCGGAACCGATGGAAGCGAAGCCAGAACCTGGGAGTAACATAGGTGGTCGAAGCCATATGACTGAGCGTGACTTGAACAGCTTGGCCAATGATTCTTCTGTGCTGGGTTCAAGTGTGCACAGCATGGGTCAAGATCTAGATCCTGTCACTTGGAAGGGAAGCCAGAGCTCTCTTGGAATTTAACACCACCCTGATAAAATAGGCCTTTTGAGAGAGGGGGAGAGATTGGACTTGGCCATGTTGACAATAAGGCCAAGAAAATCCAGCAGTGACAGCGTGAAGTGAATATCTCGAACCAGAGCCTGTCTGGATGTGGCCGTGAAGAGCCAGTCATCTAGGTATGAAAAAATGGAGATACTGTGTTGATGGAGGAAGGCAGCCACCACAGCCCTGCATTTTGTAAAGACTCTGGGTGTCACAGACAAGCCGAAGGGAATCTCCCCTTCAGCTGGAGCCCTTTTCTTTTTGGGAGGAGAGCCCTTCTCGTATTCACACCAGTGGTCAGAACTGTGGTGGCATTTGGAACTGTGCCAACTCTCAGAATCATGATGTTGTTTAGGAGTAGAATCCAAGGGAATAGGGTGAGGGGCAGTCTTCCCTGACCCCAAAAGGGCAGAATCCGTCGGGGTAGTTTTTCTTATGGCTGGAGAGGCTGGTGGAGCTGAAACCGTGGCCGTCAGAGGAACATGCATCTTCAAAGCCCACTCATAAAGCAGTGCTTGGAGTCTCGATTGACAATTCTTTTGGGCCTACGGCGTAAAGGCCCTACAAAAGGCACAGGCCTGGATATTGTACTCTTCTCTAAGACACAACAAACAACTAGAGTGCTTGTCCTGGCTGAAAATTTTGGCTCCACACTCCTCTCCTCACAATGTTTAAAGGAAACAGTTGGAGCAGCCATACCAAAATTGCCAGGGTGCAAACAGAAGGACAAAAACATCATCACAAACCGGACTGGGTCCCACCGAGTAATAACTACACCCAAAGCCAAATCGTGAGGAGGAAGAGTAATCAGAAAGCTAGAAAGGGGTCAAACTGTGAAAAATCAGTTGCCAAGTCCAATTTGATAAACAAAGAATCGTTGGAAGCCCAAACTTTCAAGAAGAAAATGTCGGAGGAAAGCAATTCTACGAATCAAATCCTTCTATGCTGCTAGTGCAGCAGACAGAAAGGAGCTGAGGGAAATGAGCAGGAATGCTAGGGGTATACATATAGGGTTGGTGGAGCTACCACAAAATCTTCCCTAGTGATTCTAGAAGGCTCCAAATATCTCTGCGCAGGCACAGGAAAACCCATTTGTATGATTCATAGAGACCATGAAGAAGAATCAATGGTTAAGAACTATAGGAACTGCATCTGGAAGGCCAGAACTTCCCCCATCCCTGATTTGCAAGGAAGATATTTGCCGTAGTAGTGAATGGGAAGAATCATAGTTAAAATCAATGGGATTTTCTTTTTAAAAATATTAAATTATATTACCCACAGAGGACTGGTATATACAGACATGCACTTCTGAAACAAAAATACCCCTATCTCTCTGAAGCACCAGTAGTGACAACAAAAGTAGTAGTATGATTCTTCTTTTAGTCAAAAGGATGGATAGGTGAAATTCCCTGAACAGCAGATTGCTTTACATCATAGGATGAACAGAAATTACATATTCAGCACTGAAAAGAGCCAGTACTGATATAAGCAAAATAGTCTGCTATCTGTTATTGTTTGGAAACACCCCTTAAAAACAAGTATAGTACATTCAGAGTTATGTGAGAACTGGCCTAGCATTAGCACTGGTTCCCTTTTCATAGAATCATAGAGTTGGAAGAGACCACAAGGGCCATCCAGTCTAACCCTCTGCCTCACAGAAACTCACAATCAAAGCACCCCTGATAGATGGCCATCCAGCCTCTGTTTAAAGACCTCTAAAGAAGGCGACTCCCCCAGCTCTTACTGTCAGATGAAAGAATGAGATGACCTAGTGTAATGATGAGTCACAGTTGGATTCTTGGTATACCAAACCTCACATTTTTGCCCACCTCTCCCCAGAACAAATTAACCTCTGATGCATGTCCACAACATCATTGTCATCTTGACATGGGCAGGGTATATAGATTGCACTGTAAAGATTGTACCAGTACTGGATATGAAACATAGGTTCAAAACACATAGGTTCAAAACACACAAACTGGAAATAATCCAGTTTGAGTCTGCTTTAACAGCCCTGGCTCAGTGCTAGGGAAAACTGGGAATTGCAGTTTATTGTGACACCAGAGATCTCTGACAGAGAAAATTAAGGAGTTTATCACACCCAAAATAAAAGCAACTTACCCCTCCTGGGATACAGTTGCTTGTGGGATGCAGCAGGGTGTTATCACTTTAAAACTTCTGGCTGATTTGTGAAGACGGGAGGGGTAAGTCACTTTTATTTTGGGTGCCATAAACTCCCAAATGTCTCACAAAACTAGTTCCCAGAATTCCCGAGCACTGAGCCAGAGCAGTTTAAAGCAGTCTCATACTGGATTATTTCTGCAGTGTGTTTTGGACCATAGTTTGATAAGTTAATTTTTTCGATGTCACCACCCAGAATTCTAGGAGCGTTAGTCTAAAAAAGTAAATTTTCCACGATCTGTTTTGAAACATATCTATGTGAAGATGGTGATGATACTGTATGCCAGGGGTAGGCAACCTTTCCCCTTTAAGGGCCAAGGGACTTCAGCTCCCAGAATCCCAGGAGCTATTGGCCAACATGGGACTATTGGCCAACATGGCTGAGGCTTCTGGGAGCTGAAGTCCCTCGGCCCTTAAAGGGGAAAGGTTGCCTGCCCCTGCTGTATGCCATCACAACTGAATCTGTTGAGGGATTTTCTAGCGTGGGAGAGGGAAGGGACCCCAATGGTTCAGTTATGTCAGAGGATTTCCTAGTCTGCTTAATCTTAGTTTAGAGTAAGGCATTTAGGCTCACCTGTTGAAATCAAAAAGCTAGTTTTATCTATAATAAAAATAGCCTTTCCCCCTCAGTTCAACTAGGCACAATTTTCTTTTTATAAGTACTGTATTTCAAATGTCACACTGACAACAATTTTATCATACAAAATGATTATATACTTTTCAATGTAATGTGGCTTATAATACAGTTTATTAAACTTAATTGTAACAATTGTGTCTTTCCTACCTCTCCTCTCCTCTTTGCTTCTGCAACAAGCTGTGCTCTTCTTTTGGCAATTAGCTCAGCCTATTAATAAAAGATGCAAGAGTACTTTTTCTAGTTTTAACATTGGGCATGCCAAAAAACAAAACAAAAAACAAACCCCAAACAACCCAGAGCTCTTGGAGATCTCTGCATAGCGTCGTCATGAGTCAAAGCTGATGTGACAGCAGATAGCAGCAACAAAAATGCTACAATGCATGCCATCTGATGAGTAAGTATATTAGGGAAGGTTTAACTGTTAGATCAACTTTTGTGACACTTGTAAATGGTCACCCAGAATTTCTGATCGAAAGATTCCATATGTCTAAAACAACTGCACTGAGCAAACAAATAACAAGACAAGCAGCCCCTGCTTGCAGTTGTGCTTGGCTTAAGCCAGGGGTCGGCAACCTACGGCCCGCGGGCCGGCCCTGACCCCGCGAGGCCTTTGGACCGGCCCCAGCCTGGTCCTGCTGCCGCCGCCGCGCACAAGTCACGGCCGCCATTTTGCTTTCCAAAATGGCAGCCGCGACTCGCTCGCACATGCGCAGTATGCCGGAAGTACTGCGCATGCGCGAGCAAGTGTGTGTGTGTGGTGCCATCCCCCCCCCCTCGGCCTGCGGAAGAGCTCCGGACCAGCGGATGGGCCCGAGGTAGGTAAAAGTTTCCTACCCCTGGCTTAAGCAGTTGCCCACAGTAAGAGTTGATTAGATTCAAGTGGGAAAGGTAACTAACAGGGTACGGGTAAGTTATGAAAGAGTAAAGATGGGAACAGAACACAAGAATAGTGGGAAACATCTGAAGATAAGACAGGCCAAAAGGACTGCACCAGGGCCACACTGGCCCCAACTGCTCCAGGACTGTGGTGATTGAAGTGGGCCACTGCCGTATTCCTGTACTCAGCGGCTGGCAGGACAAGCTTTTCACTACTTCTTTTTGTGCCAGCTTTTCCAGGTTGGTGTGGGCTTGGCGTGGCTTCCACCCGCTTTCAGGCCATGTGTTGTATAAGTGCCATGCCCCCAACATAGCTCAAAGCCTGCACTTTTTGCTCATCTGTTTGGGGCCAATGGTGTACATTTTGTAAGGAAACAGTGCTGCACCTATCTATAAACATCCAAATAGAAACTGGAAATTCATCCAGTGCCAAGTCCTCTAATTTGGTTTAAGGTTGCAATCCAACAAACATTTATCTGGAAGTTAAGTATTGCTGAACTCAGCAGGATGTATTTTTGAGCAGATGAGTAAAGAACTACAGTGGAATTTGTGTTCACAGATGAGCAATTTGAATTTCCATAGCTATATTGCAAGTTCTTAAAACCAGGTGAAATGTCACTGCCATATTTTGTTTGGAGATCTAGGCTCCAGAAGTTGAAGTAGTTATTCTTTTCAGAACTTGGGACAACTACTTTTCTGTACTACAACCATCAGAATCTCCCAGCTAGCATGGCTAATGGCAGTGCTGGTTGACAGATTCTTGAAGCTGTAGTCCAAAAAAGTAATTTTCTCAAACACTGATAATAACTATGTGCTACAGGCTTTACTTTTCCATCTTTCAGAATGGTCCTAGAATTGTCTGAACCAACACATCATTTTCTTTAAAAATAACTATGATCTAGCAGGTGGTCTTGCTTGAGAATGTCTTCCATATTGGTGCTTGTACATGATACAGTTTCTAGGTTTTAAAATAAATAAATAAATAAATAAATAAATAAATAAATTTATTTTTATCCCGCCCCTCTGCAATGCAAAATAAATGAACAGTAGTAACAGTGGTAGAGGTAGCAATATTAGTAATTACTCTGATTCTTTCTTTCATTTCTCTTATTTGCTGCTTCTTTTCCATTTTTTTAGCTTGTTTTTCATGCCATTTTTGCACCCGTGTGGGAAGAAGTCGGTCAGTAACATCATCTTCATCAGCTTCAAGAAAGACTGCAACATCAGGACAAAGCATACGGTCTGCTAAGTACTGAGCTTCATCTCCAGTTCGGGGAAAACCATCCAATACAAACCCTGTAGATCTAAATTAAGACAATTTTTTGAAAAAAAAAATAGCTCTCAATATTCCATGGACCCATTCCCTCAGAAAATGGCTACCATGTTATCCCTCCCCCAATAAGAAAAGGGTAGGCACAGCTGGATGGAAAAAAGTAATTAGTTATAGTTGGATTTAGTGATGCCTCAGCCCCCAGAATAACTTTGACAAGTTTAATTTCGTTACTATGTATGTTATTTGAAACAACAATCCATTACAAGTAGCTATTTATAATTACTTCCAATCTTCTGACCTATAAGACAGGTTTGTAAAAATCAATTACTTCTCCAAATTAGTGATTAATCAGAAATGGAAAAATAAGGTGAAATATTATTAATCAGTGTTAGTACTGAAAACAGAAACTGTTTGCAATTTGCTCTGCTTTACTACTTTGGAATACAAATTGGTATTATGTCTTTTGGTCAAACTAGGCTATATGTTTCACAAATATGTAGAAGAGGTATTTCTTCAAATGGTGAATGATGTTTGTCATTGCACATGCTTTTGTCAACTATGTATTTTGCATTTAACATGCTCTAATTTGTGACTGGTCATTAGAAAGTAAACATAAGCAAATACAGTGGACCCTTGGTATCTGCTGGGGTTTGTTTCCTGCCCCCCCCCCCGGTGGATACCAAAGTCCATGGATGCTCAAGTCCTAATAAATACAATGCCATAGTAAAAAGGTGTCTCTCATATAACATGGCAAAATGAAGGTTTGCTTTTGGAATATGTGTGTGTGCGTGTGTGTGTGTGTAAAATATGTTCAAGCCATGGTTGAATCCATGGATAAAAAATCCTGGATGTGGAGGGCCAACTGTATCACAGAATACATATTTTCCTAAAAAATTTTTCTTAAGATAAAAAGTGTTTCACCCTAAGTAGCCCATTAAGAATGCAATATTGCCAGCTAAAAGTATTATATACTTCTCCAGAAAGCTTTAGTGGCAGTCATAACATTCCATATTTCAGTGGCTTCAAGTCAGTCAAAGGCCAAGATCTAAAACAAGGCTACACAACCCACAGCATGCTTATGATCATTGTTGCCTATCCTGATCTCTCCTTTAAGGAAGGGTTTCTGTTTCCATATCTGAAGTAGCTGCTGCTAATGGCAATGTGGAAACAGTAATGATAGCATAGGCTATGAACTTTATCA
The DNA here is from genome assembly GCA_026167975.1 of Phrynosoma blainvillii. Classification (NCBI taxonomy): domain Eukaryota; kingdom Metazoa; phylum Chordata; class Lepidosauria; order Squamata; family Phrynosomatidae; genus Phrynosoma; species Phrynosoma blainvillii. The sequence goes on along the minus strand of JANUYF010000001.1, from coordinate 127,007,442 downwards.
CATGGGTAAATCCTATGCAGAAATGTGGTTTTAAATAGAAAAAAAACCCTGCAAAAGCGGCTTGATTTTCAGAAGACGATGCTGTTAAAGTGTGGTTAACCCAAATGGAAAGTAGTCAAAAGCTGCTTCTTTTTACTTTCAGAAAATCCCAAAAGTAAACTACTTTTGACTACTTTCCATTTGGATTAACCACACTTTAACAGCGATGTATGTGAAAATCAACCTGCTTTTGCAGGTTTTCTCCCAGCTTTTAAATCCTGTTTCTGCATGGGATTTTCCCCTGTGTGATAAGGTCCTATGACCTGTTTCTAGCTTCCCCTGACAACCCTCAAGCAGCTATTTTTGCAAGCATCAACCTGCAGCTCTCAATGCCAAAAGGATTACACAGCCCTAATCTAAAGAGTTACTTTGGGAATACTCAATTATTTCCAACATATCTAATTTTGAAAACAGAAATCATATCACACCTTTAAAACTAAAATTAATTTCAAAAAGATTATTGCTATTTTGATATGGGATTTATCAAGGAAAACCAAATGCTCTTGTGGCAATTTTGTTCTTTCGATTATGTCCGTAGTAGGTTAACCAAACCTATAAATAACATACTGTAGAGGTGGACAGAAGGTAGATCACAGGATGATCTACAGTAGATCAGCTATGAGTTCTGACTCTGAATTGCTGAGCAATAAGAACAAAGTTGTCCCTTGTCCTGTAATGTTTGCAGCAGATGCATTCCTTAACTAGGCCAGATTTGCTAAAACATCCTGGACAAAGTACAGATAGTCTATGCCAGGTTTTCTACTGTGTATATGGGAAGGCTAGAACAGATGGCCAATGGCACTGACAGGAAAGGAAGTTGAGCACAATAAAGCATGTTTTAAGTATCTGAGGAACCCATATTATTACTAAACTCAACACATCTTTTCCCAGATTTATTTATGTTGTTAGAATCTCTGATTTGTAGTATTCTGGGGTTTTTAAAAACATTTGTATGAACATCATGTGAGCATACGGCTCATGATTTGCGGCAGATAACTGGCTCTATCACTTGAGGCAACTTTAAAAAATTCTCCCAGTTCCACCCATCTCCTAGCAACTAACTTGTAGCCTGTGAATTAGTAATTTGTAGGAGGAAAACTGGAAGGCCTCAGATTACTGAAATCTGCACATAATTTATATGGTGCATAGCATATGAATAGCAGGCAGACTTCCAGCTTGAAGCATTTCCTTTGTTTTTGCACTGGACTCCTGCAATCCAACAACCAAATCCTGGTGCAAAATACACAAACTTCACAATGTAGTATTATTAAACCAATAATTTGTTTTGTATATCAAAATGGAACTCAGTCTAAATCCTTCTACATCAAGCACACTCCAGTTATTCTGAGTGTTTTATTTTTATAGTGTAATTTAGAGTGTAAAGGAGTAAGTTTGTTGCTTTCATTGATAAATCATTAAGAATTGGAAATACTTGTCAATCTATTGAAAATCACTGCACGCAATGAAAACTATGTTAAAACAGTGAGAGTAATTTAGGTTGCACTTGTAATCACAGATAAAGATGTGGGAGATGTCTCAGCCCACCATCTATGCAAGAAATTGAACAGGTAGGCAAGGTAATTTTTTGCATCTGTATTTAAATATTAAGCATATTTTAGTCACTTTATAAAATCAGTACTGGAAGGCTGAGATGGAAGAGGTGTTTCATATGATATAATGGATTTGGAACCCTAGTGCTGCAGTCCTAGATACATGTATGCAGTTGAATCTCATTGGGACTGACTTCCATAAGTGTTTATAGGTTTGCAGGAACAAGAAGAAAAAGGAGGAGTTCACAATAATTACCGAAATGGTTCCTTCATCCACCAGGCAGGAACAATATTGTCAAGAACCTCCATGGGTATGGGTTCATTATCTGTTATGTTTGCCTTGATTGCTTCTTCCTCATCTGTTAACTGTGTTTCCCTCTGTTAAAAGGATCCCAAATACAAGTAAAAATCAGCTCTCATCTTTGCCTGGCAAATAACAACAGAGTATGGAATTAAAAGATTATGAACAATTCATTTTCTTTACTTGGTGCCTTTTTCTAACAATAAAATGCTTGAATTTCTTCTCACTCTGCTTCTGTTAAATTAAGATAATTACATAAATATTGTTTTTCAGTTTCACAATTTATAAATTTATGAATGACTCCTAGACATGGAAAAATCCTATCTTCTTTTCAGCTACCTATATGAAGATTAGTTTAAGAACTTCATTTCAAAGAAGAAAAGCTGAAATCTTCTAAAGAAAAGTCATTACTGTATTGTTTTTCATTTTGCTCTCATTAAAAACAAAATTGCATGACAATAGGAAATATAGCAATATGAAAACAGCAAGTAATTTATTCAGTCTATTTGATTGTTGTTCTGTACTGGTTTCAAAGATTGGTTGACTCATGCATATTTGTAACTTGATGATTGGCACTCTCAACTTGCATGCTAAATTTTATACTGTATTGTTCATTGTATATCGATTATCGAGATGCCTAATAAAGGTTATGGAATGGGATGGAACTTGCATGTGAGAATGAGCCATCCTCGATCATATACATTCATATTACCTGACTCACATTGAAGGATTCTACTATTCTGTCAGCTTGGGGTGGTTATGGCAATGCCATTTTTAACCTTTATATAAAGAAGAAATTAAATTGCCCACTGAGGGACCAATGTAGCAAAACCACACAGTTGAAAATGTGTTATCTCAAATATATTAAGAAGACAAGATGCACTCAAGTCAGTGCAGAAATGCTGTTCAAAAACAAACTAAAATATTCCTCAAAATCATCAATAAAATAAATTTTATAAAGCAAAAACTTTTAAAGGTAGAAATATGTCAGCTCTCAGGATGTCTCTACCCTATTTATGTTCCTTGCTCTCCAAAACCTTCTCAGAATATTCAGTTGGAAAAAATTAGTGGAAATTTTGTGTTTTTCTTTTCCACAATTTTATTTAATAAAAGGTAGTTTGATATATTTCATTGTTCCAGTCCATATGGGTATCACATGTGTACAGAAGTATATTCTATGCATGTATCTCTAGGACGTTGGCATGAGTAAGTGTTGTTGTATGTCCAGTTCCCCAGCCCATCAACCACTTGGGGCTGCACATACTAGGTATCTAGGGAGCCCCACGTAAATATCCAAAATGACACCAATCAGCTGTTTGGGGGCTAAGGAGATGAGATTTAGGGGCAAAACAGACGATGATTATACACTGGCTGGCTTCTGTTCAGTTTGGTGATGTGGCATTTAGATGTCACTCATCCCAGAGCTGGCAAAAAGCCAGCTCCAGCAGCAAAGGGGCGGCTTTTTCCCAACCCCAAATAGGAGCAGATTTTTTCCTTTCCTATTTGGAGCAGAGGCTCACTGGATTGAGGTCATGGTGTGTGGCTGCCACAGCGCCCACCTGGCTCTTTCAGGGGCGGCATCACACCACCCCTTTGGGCGGGTCTGTTTCAGCCCTATGTTACTTTTCATCCACTTTCTTCATACAGCTGAACAACTGAGCAACATTATTCAAAGTATCTCCTCAAAACTGGCTTCTCTCTGACATATAGTGTCAGATCACACACCATCAAATTATGGTAGTTTCAGATAGAGTGAAGATTAAGACAGGAAGAGGTAAATAGTGAAAGCTCTCTAACACAGCCAAAGCAGAAAGTGGATCCTCAGTAAGCAACCTATAGATTGCATGTGTTAAAAGCATGGTAATACCATGTGGTATCTGGCCCCACTCATGCTGCTGGGCACACTCTAGAGCAGGGGTAGGCAACCTGTCCCCTTTAAGGGCCAAGGGACTTCAGCTCCCAGAAGCCTCAGCCATGTTGGCCAATAGTCCCATGTTGGCCAATAGCTCCTGGAATTCTGGGAGCTGAAGTCCCTTGGCCCTTAAAGGGGACAGGTTGCCTACCCCTGCTCTAGACCTTGTCTAATGTACAGGAGGGAATAATGGTTGTCTGGGAATAGAGGAGCTTTCTACTGCTCTGTTGTCATGGGTCCAAAACACACTACAGAAACAATCCAGTTTGAGACCGCTTTAACTGTCTTGGCTCAGTGCTAGAGAATCCTGGGAATTGTAGTTTATTGTGGCATTAGAGCTCGATGACAGAGAAGGCGAAATGTCTCACAAAACTATAGTTCCCAGAATTCTCTAGCATTGAGCCAGGTCAGTTAAAGCAGTCACAAACTGGATTATTTCTGCAGTGTGTTTTGGACCATGGACAGATCACTTCTTGGTCAGGTTTAGACTTACTTGGGGGGGAAGCAGACGGAAGCGCCGGAGACGCCGCCGGATGGAGCGCCGCGGGAATGCAGCCTCTGCACCCCGGCGCTTCTGCGGCGTCCCTGGAAGGAGCGCTAAATCAGCGCTCCTTCCACAACAGGGAAAGTGCGCCCTAAAAGCGTAGGGCGCACTTTCCCTGACTTTTCCGCTACAGCGCGTCCGGTCGCTGCAGCGGGAGGTTGCCCCGGAAGCGCCGGCTGTGCGGAGGGCCGGCAGCTCCCAGGGCGACCTCAGGAAGAGGAAGGAGCGCCATGCGTGCGGATGCTCCTCCTCTTCCGGGTCTCGCAGACGACTCAATTAGTCGTCTGCCGAGGCCGTTGGAGTCAGAACCTCTGCAGAGATGGGGGACTCATTAAAATGGTCTGTTCCAGGAAGCATATGGATCTGGATTGCTTCCTGGTGGTTCTTGGGGAATTCCCTGCTGCCTTGGCAGGTGATCTTGTCAAAGTCTGTTGATCTCTGGAATGGGGAAATGACCAGGGTGGTAGATTTAGGGGGGTTGCAGACTGCCAGAAATAGTGCAAATTGAGTCCACTTTTAGGGTTAGGGTTAGTGCTAGGGAACCATGGGAATTGTTTTTTTTCTGAGACATTAAGCCTTCTCTGTCAGAGAGCTCTGGTGCTACAATAAAATACAGTTCCCATGATTCCCTAACCCTAACCCTAAAAGTGGACTCAATTTGCACTATTTTTGACTGTCTACAACCCCCCTTAGTCACTCTTAAGCATTCTGTCTCATGAATGGAGCTAAACCTGCCCCTTGGCTTTCTAAGGAGCAATGAAATGAACAAGATGGAGACTAGAGTGACAGTGGCAGAAAACTCAGAGCAAGTCTGACTGAAAACAGGCTAAAATCTATCTGAAAGCCTACAATGAGGCAATAAAAGTAGCAGAAAAGGCTTTTTTGGCTAAAACCATTGCAGCTGCAAAGAGCCGTTCAGCTGGTTTGTTTTGAGTGGTCAGGAATCTGATCTAGAGGAGAATACAGGCCACTCAATATTTTGCTGCAAATAATTTGCCCACCAGTGCCCTGATAAAATCAATTAGATTTGCTCTGACTTAGGGGGGGAAGCACACCAGGGCATCGGGGACGCCCTGGGACGGAGCGCCGCGGGACCGCAGCCTCCGCACCGCGGCCCTCCTGCGGTGTCCCTGAAAGGAGCGCAAAAATAGCACTCCTTTCAGAAATCAGGGAAAGTGCGCCCTAAACGCGTAGGGCGCACTTTCCCTGACTTTTCCACTGCAGCGTGTCCGGACGCTGCGGCGGGAAGTTGCCCCCGGAGCGCCGGCCGTGCGGAGGGCCGGCTGCTCCAAGGGCAACCTCGGGAAGAGGAAGGGGCGCCGCTCGTGCGGCTGCCCCTCCTCTTCCCTGCCTCCAAGACGACTGTATTAGTTGTCTGCCGAGGCCCTTAAGCCACAGTTGATATAGTTCTGGTAGATGTAACACTTCTGTCTGCAACCTCCCAGAGGGCCTTTTCAGTAATTGCCTCCAGATTATGGAACGGACTGCCGGATGAGATCCGTCAGATGACGAGCTTGAACAGCTTCAAAAAGGCACTAAAGATGGATCTCTTTCGGCAGGCCTTTCCTGGTTAGATCCCAGCCTCAGGAGCTGCGCCCTTGCCCTTTTGTGTCTCTGATTTGCTTGATGTTTGATTCTCTATTGTTTATTCTAATTTATTTTAAAATTTAGCTGAATTTATATGGTTGTTTAGTTTAATATGTTTTTATGGGGGAGGGTGGGGGTGCGGTTTTTAGATTGTATTGATGTAATTTTAATTGTTGTAAGCCGCCCCAATTGTTTTTAAATAATAATAAGGATGGGGTATAAATAACAACAACAACAACAACAACGACAACAATTCTCTATGCTACTTAACATCTACATGAAATTGCTGGAAGAGGTTATTCAGGGTCTTAGAGTAAGGTGTCACCAATATGTTGATGATAGCCAGCTCTATCACTCCTTCCCACCTAATTCCAAGGAAGCCGTTTCTGTGCTAAACTGGTGCCTGGCAGCTGTAATGGACCGGATGAGGGCAAACAACTTGAAGCTTAATCCCAACAAGAGAAAGGGACTCCTGGTCAATTGAAAGATAGAGTTGCACTTTCCCTGAAAACGCAGGTTCACAGTTTGGGTGTACTCCTAGATTCAGCTCTGAGCATGGAAGCCCAGGGTTCAACAGTGACAAGGAGTGCTTTTGCACATTTAAAACCAGTGAGGCAACTGCACCCATTCCTGGAAAAGTTGGATCTGGCCTCAGTGGTACATGCCTTGGTTGCATCCTGGTTGGATTATTGTAATGTACTCTATGTGAGGCTGCCTTTGAAAAGTACTCAGAAACTTCAGTTGCCCAAAGAGCTGCAACCAGGTTGTTAATAGGAGCAGGCTACAGGGAGCAGACAACTCCCTTGTCACAACAGATGCATTGGCTGCCGGTCCATTTCCAGACATATAAAGTCCTATATGGCTTGGGTCCAGGTTATTTGAAGGATACATCTCCCTTTATGAGCCCATTAGAGTGCTAGGATAATCCAGAGAAGCCTTTCTTTCTGTACCACCACACTCTCAGGCTTGTTTCGTGGGAGCAAGGGAGAGGGCCTTTTTGGTGGCTGCTCCCAGGCTCTGGAACTCCCTCCCTAGAGAGACCAGGATGGCTCCATCTCTGCTCTCCTTTCAGCAACAGATAGAAACATTTTTGTGCCATCAGGCTTTTTCAGACTTGCCTGTACAGACTGCCAGAAATAATGCAGCTTGAGACCACTTTAACTGCCCTGGCTCAGTGCTAGGGAATCATGGGAACTGTAGTTTTTTCTGAGGCATTGAGCCTTCTCTGCCAGAGAGTTCTGGTGCTACAATAAACTACAATTCCCATTTGTATGCTGAAAGATCTTGTTCTCTTTAAATAGGCTTTCATTGCTCATCTTACATCTAATGTATGCCATCACTTTTCCTCCAGATGTTTGGGATTAGGACAGAATGTAGGAAGATATAAAACTTCTGGAACCATGTAATGATTCTGACATTTCGGTATAAACATTGGGTCCAACGTTAACACAACTCTGTCACTTTCTATTTTGCAATAATTAGGGTTTACTGATAAAGCTGACAATTCAGAAATCCTCCTTGCTGAAGTAATTGTCACTAAAAAAGCCACCTTATAAGACAACATTCTAAGTGTGGCCTCTGATATAGGTTCCAAGGGTGTTTTTGTCGGTCTGTTTAGCACTAAATTTAAGCCCCATAATGGAAAGTGATGTCTAGTTGGAAAAGACTGTAGAGTAGCTCCTCTAAGAAAATGCTTTACATGTTGTTGAGCAGACAAAGGTATCCCATTAAATTCCATAACTGTTGATAAAGCTGATACCTGTCTCTTTAATGTATTTGGTCTTAGTCCTTTTGTCAACCCATCTTGTATAAATTGCAATACATGCTTAATGTTTACCTCTTTAAACTGTAGATTTTTGGACAAACACCATCTTCCAAATGTTTTCAATGTTCTAGTATATATTGCTTTTATTGAGTCTTTCCTTGATGACATTATCATTTCCAACACTTCTTTAGAATATCCCATTTGTATTAAATTCTGGTGTTCAATCTCCAGGCTGTGAAATTGAGCAACCTGGGATTTGGCTGTGTAGTTGGACCTTGAATTAAAAGATCTGCCCTTTACAGTATCTAATACAGTTGATCCGCTGACATTTGAAGAAGTTGAGGGAACCACAGTCTTGGCCAGTATGGTGCCATTAACGTCACCATTGCCTGTTCCTAATGTATTTTCCTTATTACTTTTTGAATTATGGCAATTGGAGGGAAAGCATAATGCCATTCTTGAGGCCATGAACTCATCAATGCATTGGTCACCTCTACTGTCTTGCTGCCATCTATGGAATAGTACCATTGCAGTTTTGCATTCTTTGCTGTTGCAAATAGTTCTACTGCAAACGGATCTCATTTCTCCTGAAGGTTCTGGAACACTTCTGGATGTAGTTCTCATTCTCCTGGATGCAATTTGTTTCATCTCAAGTAGTTTGCTCTTATAGTGCATGCTCCTTTCAAATATATTGCTGTTAGTGAGCTGAGATTTCTTTCCGCCCAGCTGAACAGCCTGTTGGATACTTTCACCAAAGCTTTCAAATGAAGACCTCCTTGTTTTATTATATATGCCCTTACTCTTATATTGTTCATTTTGATTTGCACATGATGACCTATTATGTGTTTCCGCAATGAGAGAATGGCTAGCCTGACTGCCTTTAATTCCAAATAATTAATATTGTGTTTCTTGTCTGGTAGTGTCCATGTTTCTTGAGCTGTCATATTTTTCAGATGGGCACCCATCCCGACAGGCTGGCATCCATTGTTATTCATGCGTACTTTGGTGTTTTCAACAGTACTCCCTCATCTATCCTTGCTTCTTTTATCGACCATGTCATTTCTTGTTTCAATCTGTTTGGTACCTGTATGCAATATCTTAATTTTCTTGCTATATTACGCTGATGTGGAATAAGCAATGTTTGTAGGCCTTTGCAATGATGTTTCCCCGACGGTACCAATTGCATTGATGATATTAAAACTCCTAAAATTTGTGCTGACTGCATTACTTGTATTTTGTTTTTGTTCAGTAATGTCAGTATTACTTGCCTTAATTTCTGCTTCTGCTCATCGGATAGTGTTATATAACCTGTCTCTGTATTTATTCTTGCACTTAAATATGTCAGTGACATCATTGGTTCTAGACTACTTTTGTTGTAATTTATCAGAAAGCTGTATTTTGTGTATTGTGTAGTTCAAATCCTGTCATAACTGATTCCTTGTCTTTGCTTTTACCAATATATCATCCAAATAAGGAAATAAATGTATCTTCCTTTGTCTTGGGTATGCTATTACTGGAATCAATATTTTTGTGAAGACTCTGGGAGCCGAAGCCAACCCAAAAGGTAGATTTTTGAATTGGAAATGGTCTCCCTGATATTGATATTGAAACGTAAATATTTCTTGTGGTTTGGGTCCATTGGTTCATGAAGATAAGCTTCTTTTAAGTCTATTGATGGCATCCAATCTCCCAATTCCAAACTGTCCTGTATTGTCAATGTTTCCATTTTGAACCTGTTGTATTGTACATATGTATTTAGGTATTTTAAATTCAACACAGGACAGTATTTTCCATTTGACTTTGAAACTGTGAAGAATCTGGAATAAATGCCTGAACCATGCTGTATATTAGGTACTTTCTCTATGGCATCTATTTGCAATAAATGATGAATTTCTTTAAATATTGTTTCATGTTTTATTCTTTGTGTTGCTACTGGTGAGATTAAGTATCTGCATTTTGGTGTCTTTTTGAACCTTATGGCATAACCTTGACTTAATGTTGTTAAAAACCAATGATCTGATGTAATTTTCTTCCATAAATTTCCAAAATGTAGAAGATGGCCTCTCACAGGCGTTATCGTATTGTCAATATTGTTGCTTCCCTCTTTTTTGAGGTTGTCCTCTATTCTTATTTTGTTGTTGTTTGTAAAAATAGGACTGTTGTCTTCCAAATTGATCTCTTGGTCTTGGCCACTGTTTTTACCACCTTCATTCTATTTCTGCATATTCCTATACCCTTGAAAAGAATAGTTAGCGTCATGAAAAAGCTTTCTATTTTTTTCTTTTGTATGGTAGGCATCACTTGTTTCTTATGTGTGTTCTCTACCAATACCTTCTCTAATGCTGTTTCTCCAAACAGAATCCCCCTCTAAATGGTACAAAAACTAGATTGTTTCTACACTTTTGATCCACTTCCCAATGCTTTACCAGAGGGAGTGTCTTGCAATAGTAGTTGCAGTCATGCCCCTAGCCATAAAGGCCACAGCTTCACGTCCTGCATCAGCAATGTATTCCACTACTTTCTGAAACCTTTCCAGTGGTTTATTTCGAATACTTTCATTTATTTCATTAACTGTGTAATTCACGTATCCACAGAATGGTGGCTCTTGCAAAAATGGATGATGCTGCAGAAATTCTGATTGCCTGAGCAGAAAAATCATGTGCTTTTTTCAAAACATTATCTGCTCTCTTTTCATCTAGATCCTTCAACACTGTGTCCCCTTCCTTAGGTGTGATTGCTCCTGACAGCAGCGCAGCTATAGGAGTATCAACTAATGGGGCTTTTAAGAAATCTGTAACCTCTGTATCAAATGAATATATTTTATTCATTATTGATTGTAATCTCTTTGATGATAAAGATGCGGACCATTCTGTTTGAATGAGATCTTTGAATAACTCTGGCATTGGCATAGCATTTGTTTGTAGGTTTTTTCTTTTTAATTACTGAGGCTATTTTTTCTGATCTCTTCTGGTCTTCCTTATCCTCAGACTCCAAGGTCAATCCTAATATTCTCATTACTCTCTTTATAAGATGTTTAAAATTTGTGCTGTTAAACAGCCTATCTTCTTCCAGGTCATCATCATCGTCTTGATCTGAGGATTCATATATATCCTCATCCATATTATGAAGTATTTCATCTTGCCATGTATCCTGTAAATGTTTCAAATTTTTTGGTACATTTACGTGGCATTGTATTATCATCATCCTCAACAGATTTTCTTTTTTTATTAAATTTATTCACATTCATGTCTTGTTTACTTTCAGATTGTAAAATTTTCTTGAAATTGTACAACTACTCATCCATTAAATCATTTTCATAATTTTTTGCATTTTGTTTTTTCTGTTGGACTTTAGTTGTATGTGATATCTCCATTTGCCCTTGATGGACTTGTAAAATGGAATGTAATTCCTCACTTATCATTTTTCTAATAGTGGATGTTAAAGGGAACTCTTGTGGTACCTCATCATCCTCCATGTCCATATCTTGCCTCTCTAAATTAGGCATGTCATCATACATTCTTTGCATGAATGTTAAAAATTGTTTTTTATTTGTTATATTATTTTCCTTCATGAATTGAGCCAGTCTAAACCAGTTTTCCTCTCCATCAGAACCTTCATTGTGTTCTGATGGTGAATTGGAAGCAGCGTGCGAAGAGCCAGCATGCATCTCCCTCCCGGGGTTGCACGGGGCTGTCATTATTAATGCTGTCTAAGGCCTTTACAGACTGCCAGAAATAATGCAGCTTGAGGCCACTTTAACTGTCTTGGCTCAGTGCTAAGGAATCATGGGAACTGTAGTTTATTGTGGCACTAGAGCTCTCTGACAGAGAAGGCTCAATGTCCCAGAAAAAAATATAATTCCCATGATTCCCTAGCACTGAGCCAGGGCAGTTAAAGTGGCCTTAAGCTGCATTATTTCTGGCAGTCTGTAAAGGCCCTTAGTAAATCCTGGCCAACGGTGCATGTGCAGGAGGCACTCCATTTGGAGGTAGTCCCTCCCTTCTTGCTGGAACTCTGATTCTCAAGATGGCGGCCACAAGAGACCATTTGAAACTTCGGAGCCATCACTCTGTATTTCTCTACTACTGCGGCTGCTTTTTCCAATACCTTTAAGGTAGTGTGTTCTTTTTACTTTTGTTTAGCCTCCTTATGCTTTCCAATTGTTCCTGAGTCTTTTTTATTTTGTTTTTCCGCAGACACTCTCTGGCATGCTAGCAGAAACAACTCCTCTGACTCACTTTCATTAGTGATCAGGAAAATTTTCTTCAATTCATCCACTATTTCCTCAGAGGCTTGCACTTGGGAGGCTATCTGGGATTTTTTCTTTCTGCTTCCTTGTTCTTTTGTCACCTTCTCTGCTTGTAAATTTAAAGCATTGCCTTTATTTCCAGATTCCTTGTCTTTCTTATCTTCCTCTCTGTTTTTCTCCATTATGTTCTTTTCCTGTCTATCTAACTAATTCTAAAGTCATTTCGTGGAGGAGGCAGAAAACACGACCTCTCAGTAGGCAGGCTAATAAAAAACTGAAGGAGGAGGGCAGGAGTTCAACTGAAATCAACAGAAAAGAACTTAGAAATTAGAACTCCTGCACGGACCTGGCTGGCACAAGGAAACCCATTAGTCATGGATTGCACTTCCGGCCATTTTGTGAATGAATATTTGTCAGTAAGTCAAGTCACGGATGAGGGATGCAAATTTGAATTTAAATGGATTGAAAGCATAATAACACGCAATAACAAAATGCATTGTGTAGCTGTGATAATGGTATCCTACTATTTTCTTGGTCACTAAAAGTAACACAGCTGTATAGATGCTGCTTATTTCCAGGTAAGCAAAGTTGAATGCTTAATTTAGGGAACTGCAAGTAGGACTTTCTGAGGATTGTGAGAGGCAACACTCACCATATGGAACAACTTGTTCAAAACATAAAATCTTCTGATCACAGCTTTTTTTTAAAGGACAGTTCTTCAAGGTGGCAAAAAGCTCTATAAGACTGATGTAGAAACAAAATTTTTAGGTTTTTGTGGGTTTTTTGGGCTGTGAGGCCATGTTCTAAAAGAATGCATTTCTGATGTTTCACCTGCATCTGTGGCTGGCATCTTCAGAGAAGACAGAGAAGAAACAAAATTTTGTTGTGTTGTACATTTTGAACCTCTTCTATCATAGAATCATAGAATCATAGAATCATAGAGTTGGAAGAGACCACAAGGGCCATCCAGTCCAACCCCCTGCCATGCAGGAACTCCCAATCAAAGCATCCCCGACAGATGGCCATCCAGCCTCTGCTTAAAGACCTCCAAGGAAGGAGACTCCACTACTCTCCGAGGGAGTGTGTTCCACTGTCGAACCGCCCTTACTGTCAGGAAGTTCCTCCTAATGTTGAGGTGGAATCTCTTTTCTTACAGCTTGCATCCATTGTTTCGGGTCCTAGTCTCTGGAGCAGCAGAAAACAAGCTTGTTCCCTCCTCGATATGACATCCCTTCAAATATTTAAACACGGCTATCATATCACCTCTCAGCCTTCTCTTCTCCAGGCTAAACATCCCCAGCTCCCTAAGTCGTTCCTCATAGGGCTTGGTTTCCAGACCCTTCACCATTTTAGTTGCCCTCCTTTGGACACGCTCCAATTTCTCCACATCCTTTTTGAATTGTGGTGCCCAGAACTGGACACAGTATTCCAGGTGAGGCCGGACCAAAGCAGAATATAGTGGCACTATTACTTCTCTTGATCTAGACACTATACTTCTACTGATGCAGCCTAAAATTGCATTGGCCTTTTTAGGATATGGGATATATTGTAACCCCAGTGAGGGTCTTGTGCTCTAGTTCACATGGTGTCTTGTTCATTGCTTTGGCTGGCAGATGATTTTCTATGTAGGTAGATGTAGATGTCCACCTCTTCATAATATTTATCACAAAATTGGCATGTTCTAGCATACATGTAAGACTTAAAGGCAGAGAGCAGATACCTTACAATAGACACCCAAAGAAAAGGCTCATATGAACTGGAATGCAGAGGTGGAAATGGCAATGTAGCAAAGAATATATGTATCCATGATGGTACCACAGATTTTGGCCACAACAATACTTGTAAAATAAAATTTAAAAGTCTTCCAAAGGGGAAAGTAGCAAAGGCATGAAGGTTGCAACTTACAAAGAAGAAGGTAGGTGCACACCTTGCATTAAAGCCCAGGAAACAAAACCCAGCTTCACAAAGGAAAGTGAAAAGAAGACAAGGCACTCCTAGACTTAGTGCATAGTGGTATCTGTAGTCTAATACAAAAGACTTAGTAAGGAGAAGAGTATATTTATAGGTTTAGTCAACATTTTTTCATAATGACAGACTGGAAACGATGAAAAGGAAAATGCTTTAAAAGGATATATTAAAGAATATGTTGCAGGAAAACCAAGACCATCCTGAAAAAAACACAGCTACTTCACACAAACAACATGGGTGAATATACATCTGGAGCCAATGCAAGGGACAGATTACCAGATTACAATCTCTTACAACCCACAGCAAAATGGTGTTTGAGAAACAAAGAACCTCTTACTCATAAAAAGGGAACTACGTATGCTAGAAGATGCTAATTATGCGATAAATATTATGAAGAGGTGGCATCTATAGCCACCTACATAGAAAACTATCTATCAATCAAAGGAACAAACAAGATACTGTGTGAACTAAAGCACAAGACACCCCCACATACACTGAGGCAACAGCTACATCCCATAATAGAAGAGATCCAAACTGTACAACACAACAAAGGAAAAGATACTAGTAGGTTATTTCAAAAATATAAAAGAATTCAAAATCACTGATCACCTAAAAGTGAAATATACAGTAGTCAGAGCAGACAACTTTGATGAATGTGAGAATCTACATCGAATAGAAGGGGCACCCATAAAGGTTGACCAGATTGAAGCAACAGGGCAGTAGCACACAGCAACAGCAACAATGGGCTAATCCACAACACAAAGAATAGAGACAACTACCACAACATGCCAGTGGAAGATGTAAAGACAGAGCCAGAATGATATGCAAATGTAGATGAACCATCAGTCAAAAGAGACAACAGAGAATGCACTGAGCTGCTCAACCTGCTCAGACAAAGGCAAACCTGTGCAGTGACTGTCCTGCCTTGTGAAAATGGAAATCCTGTGCATAATAAGAAGAAATTGGTGACTTACCAAATGAGGAAGCTGACATGTGGAAAATAGCTACCAAAGAAGAGCTAGATACTTTCTCTGTGAGCAAACCCCCAATAAATAAATAAACAATAAATAAATAATAAATAAATACATAAAATGAAGCTATCATCTGGAAGAAAAACAGTAGGATGGAAGGGGATCTTCAAGAAAAGCACAATGCTGAAGATATTGTTCAAAGATACAAACCATGGCTGACTCCCAAAGGCTACTTTCCAAAGTATGGAAAAGTTTATGAGCAGACCATGATACCTGTAGTCAAGCATAGTACAATCAAAACAATTCTAAGTGAAGCAGGCAAGATAAAGATAAATGCAAACACTATGATGCGTTTCTGCTTTCCTGCATGGCTTTTACATGCAGCAGCCACCAGGTATGAAATATATGGGAAACAGAAAACTATAGTAGCGTGTAAACTGCTGAAAGCAGCTAAGGCATAAAAAAAGCACAGACGCCTGGAATAATATGCTGATAGACACTAATAAGAAACAGTTTTGTATAAGGCAAAGCAGATCTATGTCTGTACAGCGGATTCAGAAACCAATGGACTGTCCTTGTGATTTATGCAAATGATCTGAGTTTAGCCTTTGAAACCCCAAATGATAGCAAGGAGCTGGTGAATTATCAGAACAAAGAAGTGGAAGTGAAATGTCTAGCAGACCTCAATTATTAGCATGGTATTCAAATCAAGTTGGAACCAATAATAAACCATTAACAAAAGACTGAAGAATATTTTGGGAGCATATGCCTAACAGATGCCAACCCAGCACCTACACCCGTGATGGTGAACCTATGGCACACGTGCCAGAGGTGGCATGCAACGTCATTTCGCTTGGCATGCAGTAGGGAGGAGGAGGAACAAGTGCACACACGCTTGTCACTCCTCCTCCCAGACTTTTCCAGGCCTTCAGTTGTCTCTTCTTTTGAAAAGCACGGGAGTGGGGGGAGAGAAAGAAGTCCCACTCCAGAGGTCCTGCCCCCAGAGGTCCCATCCCAGTAACACCCAATGCTGGAAAAACATTTGGTTGGAGCACATGGCCCCAAAAAGGTTCACCATCACTGACTTACACCAATGTAAGTAGGATATCACAAGCCAGGTCATAATGCCTTGCAGACATACCAGTTCATAAACCAAAAAAGACTGGTAATCAGTCAAAAGACTGGAAGGCTATCTTAATGGCATTGATCAAAATGACTGGTATATTCTGTTCTGGCAGTAAACAGAAACCACTATACTATATAATCTGTCCCTTAATATATGAAGTTGAAGGCTTAATATTATTACTTTCCCTTAATATCATTACTTTCCCTTGGAGACTATTACAGCAGTATTACCTCATGGGCTTGTTTACTGTCATCTTCACTCTCAAATTCAATTTCAGTTATACTGTCAGGATGCGCTGCAGTGGCTTCTACCATTTCATGCATTCCAGCTGTGGCATCTTCCTCCTCTTCATCTTCATCTTCTGGTCCAACTCTACGTCCTGTTTTGATCATGATCAATTCCTGTAACCGTTCTTCAAACTGAATGTGAAAAATGCCTAGTTTGTCTGCTAACCAACGAGCACAGACTGTTTTTCCAGCCCCATGTGACCCTAAAAGAATTATCCGTATAGGAGGAGCCTAAAACAGAAAAAATGTCAGTATAATTATTAAGGTTGTAAGACAGTAGGGTTTTGCTGAATCATGTTACAATAGAATATTTTGTTGAAAAGTCCAAGATATTTTTTATGAACAATTACACATACTTCTCAAAAGTATATTATAAGCTGAGAATATATAGTCAGTGTTGATAACAAAAAATTATATACAACAGGAATTGAAAACACCCTAACTGAACCACAGTCAATTTTAATATCTTATCTGTATAATATAGACACATGAAAATATTTTCCTAAAATAGGCATTAGCACCAATAGATTTTGTTATGCATTAAAGCTGTTTTCAGAATGAAATATTTTCATTCTTCAGCATACTATTTCACAGCTGTCCTGGATGTTTTAAATGAAAACTGTTTTCAAATCATAATTCTACCAAATAACAATACTGTATTTGACACTTTTATTCAGCCGTACATTTGTGATAACTGTACAGAAAAATTCCCTTTGCATTTCATAGGGAAAGTAGAATGGCTTTATCTATATTGCCACTCTTTTAGGAAATCAGATGCTATTTCACTGCAACAATACACATTCAGCCAAAACAATAAGTGAACCACAGTCAATTTTAATATCTTATCTGTATAATATAGACATATGAAAATATTTTCAAAATATTGCATACTTTTAATGGCTCATTGTGAGACACATACTCTTCAGGTTTTTCCAAAAAAATATCTCTGTTTTCTGGAGTTGCAAAATAATAATATTTTTCTCGATATTTAGCTGTGTTTTCAGGAAATCCTGGATGTAGGATAAAATTTTCCTTCAGAACCACTGGACAAAAGTGCTTTGTGTCTCCTATATGTCTCTTCTTCATAGCAACTTTTTCTTCATCCTTACAATAGCAAAATATTTCAGATAAGGCACTGAGTATTACTGTGAAGAATCTACTTTTTAAAACATATGTAGTCCAACCCACTGATCATGGTCTGCAAAACCCACAAATGGCTGAATATTCACTGTAGAACTTATGGAGGCTTTCACTTAAGATGAGATCAGTGTTATCAGTTCTGACAACACTAATAACTGGCAAGTAGGGAAGCAAAGATGAGGGTGGTGAAGGAGAATGCTTCAACTGAGCCAACCAAAGACTTCTCCTTCTCATAAGGCTCTGACTTGTCTGACTAAATAAGTGTTGGTGCTAAGGTTGCACAATGATTTTTGCATTCTTGGAAGAGTAGATCAATGATTAGAGAACTGTTTTTACTTAGGGCAAGCTCTCACTGGATTGCAACAATATGGAGTAACATGTGGTAATAAGTACTACAAGCAAGTCCTCTTTAATAATAATAATAATAATAATAATAATAATAATAATGTTTATTTATATAGCATCATAAATTTGCATGACACTTTACAGAATTCATCAAAACATAATCTGCCAATGGCGTACAGTCTAAAAGTCATAAAATATAAAAATTATATCCTGTAATTAGACAAATTCCAGCAGAATGTAAACATATAGCAGCCAGTCAGTCTAGTACTCCCTAGTGCAGAGATGACAAACTCAAATGGTTTAGATGAGAAAATTTTATGCTCAGCAAACATGGACTGGGATGGGTATGTACACTAAAGCCCCTTTCACACTACAGAAATATAGCACTATGATTCCACTTTAACTGCCATGGCTGTATCCTATGGAATCCTGGGGTCTGATGAGGCAATAATAATAATAATAATAATAATAATAATCCGCCCTCTTCCCAAAACTGGGACTCAGGGTGGCTCACAACATTAAAAAATAGTACAACAAAACTTCCTGGATGAAAGTAAGATTTTTTTTTAAATACTCTAGTTTCAAGAATATGTTTTTAAAATTACAGTTATAAACAATGGATCAAATTTAGACCACTTTTTACCTCTTCCTCTTCTTCATCAGTATCTTCATCTTCATCTTCATCCTCCTCCTCCTCCTCTTCTGCCAATGCTTCTGCTTCAGCCTGCAAATCTTCTTGTTCTTCATCCTCATCTTCAGGACTTAATTCCCAGCCATGATACTTGAAAGGTTCTGTTAGGGATTTTCAACTTAAAACCATTAGTGCTTTCCCCACTTCCTTTAAAAAAGTAAACATATACACAATCAGGTCCAGAGATAAATTGTGACAAATCTTTAAAAACAAAACAAAACAAAACTGTAGGAGTACTATATTTTCCTGAAATAAATCATCTGCTGTGTGCAACTATGTATGTGTAAATCTGCTGGAAAAGTGAGAGATGATTAGGTACAATTGTGCAGTGGATGTCAGACTTTTTACATCTCAGCCTGTAATCCTATGGATGTACTCATACTCCAAGAATAACGAGGACATGCCTGGATGAAAACTCAACATGTGTAGCACAAGAAGCGACAAAATTTTGATCTTTCGTTGCTTGTAGCAACAGTCTACTAGGAAAAATGTCTAAAACAGGGATAGGCAACCTAAGGCCCGGGGGTCGGATGTGGCCCCCCAAGGCCTTTGGACCAGCCCCAGGCCGGTCCTGCCGCCGCCGCTGCCATCCCCTGCCACTGCTGCTGCCACCCACCATGATGATATTGATTATTGTTATTATTACTTGTTCTTGGGGTTTTCTTGGCAAAATCTCCACAGGGGTTTTGCCATGGCTTTTCTGGGGCTGAGAGAGTGTGCATGCATATATTTTTTTAAAAAAATATTTATTTATTTATTTATTTATTTGTTTGTTTATTTATTTATTTATTTTCGGTGCTTCGGCCCCCCAATTGTCTGAGGGACAGCAACCCGGCCCCCGGCTCAAAAAGGTTGCCTACCCCTGGTCTAAAATAAGCTCTGCCTGTTTATTTCTACCTAATTGTTCCTTATGTTCCTAATTTATCTAATATCTTGTGAAACATAACTTGCTGAGTCTCCAGACTGTAATAAAATGTTGTTGTTGTTGTTGTTGTTGTTTGTACTGCTGGGGAGGTTAACCTCCAAAGCTCACATCACATTGCCTTCAATCCAATGGGGACCACCTTCCCTGCCAGAAGTTTTAGTAGTACATGATCTCTGAGAGATGCAGTTCTGCTTTAAAATAAGGCATGCATAAAAAATATACATTATTCTAAAGCTGATGAAAGCTTCCAGGAATGCTAACTGGCTTTCATACAATGTATGTGCACCCTGCTCATTCCCCCCCCCCCCAACATATTAACTGAATTTTGACAGCATGGTGGCAGGAATTGGGAGGCTGTACTTACCATGAAGGGTCCATTCTGGGATGGCAGGATGATCAGTCCACTGTCCTTGGGTTTATCCCCACGCACCATCTGGAGGCAGGAGTCTAAATTCCAATCAGTTAACTTTTTTTCAGTTAGACTCCTAACTCCCTTCACCTTCAGTTTATTCACCAAGTTGCTTCCTTATCACCTAACGATTTGACTAACCCTATCATCTGCCTAGGGAGGATGTGGATTGATCCTCCTGCCATCCCAGAATGACCCTTCATGGTAAGTACAACCTCTCATTCTTGGGATGGCAGGAGGATCAATCTACTGTCCTTGGGATATATCCAAGCCCTCTACTTCAGGGTGGGTCAACTTTCTAACAATCACCTACCACTGCTTGTAGCACTCTATGCCCAAATGCTGCTTGAGCTGACTTAAACTTATCTATGCTTTATAAATGTGCTGGGCTCAGTCCATCCTGTTGTCTCACAAATCTCTTTCAAGGATGGTGATACAAAATAGGCTGATGTCACCATTGGCCTAGTCGAATGAGGATATACATTTTGTGGTCTCAGCTTCCCTTCCAAATCGCGGCACAATAAAATACAAGCTTTTATCCAGCTTCCTAATGTTATCTTAGATGCCTTCTGCCCTAGTGTTCTAGGATTATAAGACATAAACAAAGCTTCAGTTTGCCTAATTTCCTCCGTTCTCTTCTTATAAATTTTTACAGCTCTTTTTAGATCAAATGTATGCTATTGTTTTTCTTTCTCATGTTTTGGCTTTGGGCAAAACGTTGGTAAATAAATCTTTTCCTCAAAACCTGATTTGTGAATACATTTTGACAAACATAGGATCTAATGAGAGCACCAGTCTGTCATCCTCACATTTGTATAAACGCGGTTGAATCAATAATGCTGCTAATTCAGATATTCTTCTGGCTGATGTCACCGCCACCAAAAAAAATAATTTAAAGGACAGATGTTTCAAAGAGGAAGTGTAAAGAAGCTCACAAGGAGCTTTTGTCAATCTATTTAATAGTATATTTAAATCCCATGAAGGGAATCTATGCTTTGTTGGGAAAGTTGATATAGTTGCTCCCTTTATGAATCAGTGAACATGCTCATTATTAGATATCCTTCTCCTCCAAATTGCAATACTATTCATAGAGCTGACACCTGTCTCTTTAAAGTGTTAGATCGTAAACCAGGGGTAGGCAACCTTTTTGAGCTGGGGGCCAGGTTGCTGTCCCTCAGACAATTGGGGGACCAAAGCACCAAAAATAAATAAATAAATAAAAATTAAAAAAATTAAAAAATTTAAAAATATGCATGCACACTCTCTCAGCCCCAGAAAAGCCATGGCAAAACCCCAAGAACAAGTAATAACAACAATAATCAATATCATCATGGCGGGCGGTGACAGTGGCAGGGGCCGGCGGCGGCAGCAGGACCGGCCTGGGGCTGGTCCAAAGGCTTCAGGGGGCTACATCCGGCCCCCGGGCCTTAGGTTGCCTACCCCTGTCGTAAACCTTTATTCACTCCATCTTGCAAGAATTGCAAAATATGTTTTAACTCAATTTGCTGATAATTAACTTTTTTCTTCTTACATCAAGGCATAAAAGTTTTCCATGTTTGATTATATATTTCCTGTGTAGTTGATTTTCTTGAAGCCATGATAGTGTCTATTACCTGAGAAGTATAACCATGTCTCTCTAGTTTCATCCTCTCAATTCCCATGCAGTTAGCTGCAGCCATCCTGCGTCCGAGTACCAAATCGGACCTTGTGTTAACAAGTCCTCTTTCTCTGACAATCTTACTGGATGACTGACTAATAGTTGTAGAATCAAAGGAAACCATGGTCTCCTCGGCCAATTTGGTGCTATTAGCAGCACATGCACTTTTTCTGTCTGAATTTTGTTTAAGACTTTTTCAATAATCTTTACTGAAGGGAAGGCATACAATGTCCTTTTGGCCATCGGTTGTTTAACACATTTATTACCTCTGCCAGGTGATTTTCCTCTATTGAAAAATATCTGCGAACCTTGTGATTCTTGCAATTTGCAAACAAATTTATTGTGAATGGTTTGAATTTCTTGTTCAACATTCTGAATTCTTCCACATTCAATGTCCATTTGGCTGGATTTTTCTGATTGTGACTCAAGTAATATGCTGTTATGTTCAAAGATCCTTTTAGATACATTGCTGTTATCGATTTCAGGTTGCTCTTGCTCAGGTCATTATTTTTATTGACTCTGTCATCAGAATCCTTGAGTGCAAACCTACTTGTTTGCTTATATATGAGTGAATGGTGATATTTTCTGTGACTATGAGAACATTCTTCCTTGGGATCAGTGAACAGCCTTACTGCTTTCATTTCCAAGAACTTTATATTTTGGCTCCTATCCAATCCTGTCCAGGTTCCTTGAGCAGTGAGGTGAACACAATAAGCACCCCAAACCACTAGGCTGGCATCCATCATTATCCTCACTTGGTTTGTTACTGCAAAAGGAACACCTTTGTTCAAGCTGTCGGTTTGTAACAACCACTTTAAATTGTTTCTGACTGATTGTGGGACTGCAATTATTCAATGTCTTTTCTTTCCTATGTCCTGTTGATAAGGATGTAATAACAGTTGTAACGCTCTGGAGTGATGTCTTCCCCATGGAACCAGATGCACTGCTGATATGAAAATGCCCATTATCTTGGCCAGCCACATGAGATCTGCTTTCTTTGACTTTATCAACACTGTAACTGAGTTCTTCAAATTTTTCTGTCTTTCCAATGACAGAGTCATGCACTCCCGGACAGACACACTGCATCCTAGCCAGAAAAGAAGAAGGGCCCTCCCTCTATCCACCATCATCTGGAGGGAGAGAAGGCAGGCTGGCTCCATCAGGCCTAGCTGGAAAAGAAGAAGGTCCTCCCTTCATCCACCATCATCAGGAGGGAGAGAAGGCAGAATGCGTGCTGTTTTAATCTTATTATGTTTATTTTAATACTGTATTTAGTCTTTTAAATGGGGGTATTGTATTACTGTTATTGTTGTAATGTATGTTTTTAATCTGTATCTTATATTTGTAACACCTTGATTGCTTGGGCCAGGGGTAGGCAACCTAAGGCCCGGGGGCCGGATACGGCTCCCCGAGGCCTTTGGACTGGCCCTAGGCCGGTCCTGCCGCCACCACCGCCACCCGCCATGATAATATTGATTATTGTTGTTATTACTTGTTCTTGGGGTTTTCTTGGAAAATCTCCACAGGGGTTTTGCCATGGCTTTTCTGGGGCTGAGAGAGTGTGCATGCATATTTTTTATATTTTTATTTATTTATTTATTTATTTTTGATGCTTCGGCTCCCTAATTGTCTGAGGGACAGCAACCCAGCCTCCAGCTCAAACAGGTTGCCTACCCCTGGCTTAGGCAAAAGGTGGGATATAAGAAATAAATTATTATTATTATTATTATTATTATTATGATGGTTGGTATTAATAGACTTTTCTGGTAATTCAGAAGAAATTTGAAAGATTCCAGGACCTGAATTGTCTGATGTGTATCTTCTTATATCTTTGCCATCATATTTGCCTTCATCAATAGGTCATCCAAATGTGGAAAAATCTGTATTCCTTTCTTTCTCAAATAAGCTATTAAAGGTATTAGGACCTTTGTGAAAACTCAAGGTGCTGATACCAGACTGAAAGGTAGTGCCTTGAACTGATAGTGCTGTTGCTTATAAGCAAATCTTAGATATTTCCTGCTCTGAATGTCCAGCGGAATATACAAATAAGCTTCTTTCAGATTGATTGACACCATAACATCTTGTTTCCTTAAGTTGTCGTTGACTGTCTGTAACGTTTCCATTTTGAATTTGCAATATCTAACATATTGGTTTAGATATTTCAAATTCAGTACTGGACGAGATCCTCCTTTGCTTTTTGGAACAGTAAAAAAGATGGAGTAAACTCCTGAGAATCTTTGGTTGTTTGGAACTTCTATTGCATGCATCTGAAGTAGATGTTGAATTTCTTTCTGCACAATTTGTTGTTTCAGTCTGCTTGTTGGTACAGTGAAGGAAGGTATCTTGATCTGGGAATTTCATCGACTATAATACGATATCCAGAATTTACTACCTTTAACACCCATTGATCTGATGTTACTGTGTGCCAAAGGTGACCAAATCTTAATAACCTTCCCCCTACTTCTGTACTTCTCATGTCAATATTGTCTTCCTCTTTTGGAGTTTGAATTCTGACCTCTCTGATTTTGTCTGTTTGAGAAATTTTGATTGCCATAAGGTGCTCTTTGACGATTCCAGTTTCTTTGAGGTCTAAAGATAGATTGTCTGAAAGTATTTCTACCTCCTCAAAAGGAATTATAGTTTCCATAAGAACTTCTATATTGTTATTTAAACATTCTTTTCTGTATGGTTGGCATCATCTGTTTTTTATCCTTATTTTCTACTAGAATTTTCTCTAATGCTTTATCACCAAATAATAAGGTACTGATAAATGGAACATTTGCAAGGTTATTTCTAGATTTCTGGTCTGCTTCCCAGTGTTTAAGCCAGAGAGACCTCCTTGCAATGATCATTACATGCATGGATCTAGCTATGAATGCTGCAGAATTGTGACCTGCATCCACCACATATTGAAGTGCTCTACATACACATTCTAAAGCTTTATTTAGTAAATCAGCATCTAATTCTTCAGCATTTTGAATTTCCAGAATCCACAGAACTGCTGCTCTAGAAAACATTGAAGCTGCTAGAGAAGCACGTTAAGCCATAGCAGAACTGTCATGGCTTTTCTTAAAGTAGAATCAACTCTTTTCTCATCCAAGTACTTTAGAATCATATCCCCTTCCTGAGGCGTTATTGCTCCAGACACCAAAGCTGCAATAGGCCCATTAACTAATGGGATCTTGAGCATTTTCACTGTCTGTTTGTCAAATGTATAAAGTTTATGACCATATTCTAAGAATTTTTCTGTAAAGAAGAAATCCACTCTCCTTCAATCAAATCTTTAAACATGTCAGGCAAAGGAATGATTTCTCTTTTTGTTATCTGCTTTTGTATTACAGAAGCTATTTTTGCCTCTTTATCTTCTTTTTCCTGTTTCTTATGATCTTGTAATCCTAAAGTAAATAGATCTCTTTTTAATAAACCTTTAAATGTTTCAGTTTGAAATAATATTTACGCCACTAATTCATCTTCCTGATCATCATCTGACG
The DNA here is from genome assembly GCA_026167975.1 of Phrynosoma blainvillii. Classification (NCBI taxonomy): domain Eukaryota; kingdom Metazoa; phylum Chordata; class Lepidosauria; order Squamata; family Phrynosomatidae; genus Phrynosoma; species Phrynosoma blainvillii. Next base: position 126,982,485 of record JANUYF010000001.1, on the reverse strand, counting down.
ATTCATACCGATTTGATTCATCTTGTAGCAATTCTTTTATAGAGTTGTTATCCTCTAATTCATCATTTATTTCTTCCAAGTATTTAGATTTCTTTTATATTTCTTTGGTATATTCTCTTCCTTATCTGTTTCATTAGCTTCTTCTAATTGTATTTTCCTTTTTTGACGAATTTTATTTCTTTGCCCTGTAATTTCCATATTGTTTATTATACTGATACTCATCATTTGTAGCTTCTTCTAATAAATTTGCCAATTCTGTTGTAACAGTCTTTAACTATACATTGAATTTCTACTTCCATATTGTTATTATAATTACTACCACGAGGTGTCTCTCTCTGTTCACCATGTAATGTTTGATTAACCTTAGGTATTTCTTTTATCATATTTATTAGAGTAGTTAATAATTCTGTTTGTCTCTGCATTTCAGTAGAAGGACAGGTTGCTTAGCTGTAACAGCATTTCTTCAAGTGGTCATCTGCGAATTCACACAAATGGGTTATGTCTGCGCCTGCGCAACTAGCTCAGAAAGTTATAGTATCACTGTGCAAATCTTGGATTGCAACTTTTTGGCGGCAGCTCCGCCCACCTCTATAAAGCCCCTGGTGTTCCCACTCTTTCTCCAGTTCCTTTTGTCCACCGTGATAGCAGCTTGCAAAGGAATTTCGCTGTTGGTTTGGTCATTCCACTTTGGAAAATTTGAAAAAAGGCCATACAGCTTTTGTTTGACTTGACTTCTCTTTGGATTGCAACTTTGGTGACCGTTTGCGAATTGTTTGACTTGGACTGGACTATTGACTTTGTTTTTTGCCTCACGGATCAAACGCTTTGCATGCGCAGCAAACCAGCCAACAACACTGTCCTCCTGAAGGCTGCATCCCGTCTGGCTCTTGAGTCTAGTCTGTAATGCTTAATAAATGTCAAGGGCTGGGACCACATAGGAGCCTTGCACACATCCTCCAACAGGACCCCAGACAGAAAGGTGGAGGATGCAGCTACCGCCCTGGTTGAGTGGGCCCACACCCTGGCCAGAGGGTCTTTCGCAGCAAGTTCGTAACAGAGGTGGATAGCATTGGCCACCCATTTGGAAAGCCTCTGAGACGATACGGGCAGGCCCCTCTTGGCCTCCGAGTAACACATGAACAAGTGCTCGGATCGTCGCAAGCCTGACGTTCTGTCCACATAAAAGGACAGCACCCGATGGACATCCAGGAGATGCAGGCGGTGCTCAGTATCACTGGTCAGGTTCAGGGCCAGGGTGGCACGATGTCCTGATTCAAGTGGAAGGCCAACACCACCTTGGGCAGAAAGGTGATATCGGGGTGGAGCACAACCTTGTCCCTATGAAAGCATAGAAAGGGCTGGTCCATCCAAAGAGCACACAGTTCACTCGCGCGGTGGCTGAAGTGATGGCTACCAAGAAGGCTGTTTTCCAGGACAGCAATCTTAAGTCTGCAGTTGTCCGGAAAAGCAGCCAAAGGGCTGATAAGACAGCTGGCTTCAAACAAACAAAATCCCCAGCACAGCAAGTCAGTGTTACTACACAGTAACTCTACCATAGGGTTTACCAAAAGAATTGTCAGACGGTCCGAGGTTTGAGGTATCAGATATGCAGATCGATAAACAGTCCAAGGTCAAGGTTTCCGGATAGTCAAGGTGATCTAGGAGACACGGAGCCAGAGACAAAGTCTTTCCCGTAGAAGAGTCAGATATCCACTGGCAAAGCACCACCCATGCTCCAAGTTCTTAAGAAGGCAAGGAGCTGGCCTTCAGCTGTGTCTGATTATTAGCACGCTTCTGCTGAAGCCTCCGTGATCTTCGCAAGCCCTCTCTTTCTGCTCGACGCTCCTTAAAGGTAGGCACACTGCCCAGATCCTCCTCCCTGACTACAGCATTAGGCAGCCCTGACTGCTGAACCTCTGGAGGGCCCACAGCCTCTGCTACAGCAGAACTAGGGCCAGCCTCTGGCTCTTCCACTACAGGTTCAAGTCCCAGGGGCCCTGGCTCCTCCCTTACAGGTTCAGGTCCCAGGGGCTCCAGCTCATCCCCTGAGTCCTCTGAATCGTCCTCCAGGCAGGGCATGACAGCAGTAGCCATCGGTTCAAACGGTTTGGATGAGAGGCCTGACAGGACGATGTCGAGACTCCAAGCCAGTGTCGGTACCGCAGAGGGAGGGTGCAAGTTAGCCAGACCCTTGAGAAAGCATTTCACCAGTGGCTCCTTAAAAAAAGAGGGTCTGCCCTGAAACTAATAATGGGAGCAAATAGCCGACAGGTAGCACTCGATAGATTGTAGTCCTAGACCAGAGTCAACCAAAGTCATGAGGAATTCTAGGACGGTCAGTACTGAGACTTGGGATGGATGGAGATTCCTGGTATTGAGGAAATCAGCGAACTTCACCCATTTCAGGGCATAAGATTTCTGTGTGGAGAGCTTGAGGATGCATCGATGGAAGAATGGGGAGCTCACGTCCTCAACCTCACTATCAAGGACCATTGGCTTCCTCGGGAACGACATCTCCATATCAACAAGCTCAAGATGCCGGCTGTGGTAATTAGCTATCTTCATTTCCAAGACAGCTGAGGCATAGCATTTTTTTGCTAGACCATCCACCTTTTTACCATCTCTGTCCACAGAGGAGGTAGAGGTCTTAGGCATAGATAAGGTTTGCGCGCCTTCGACAGTTGCAGAGTTAGACTTAGGGTGTTCAAATAGCCATAATGCTTGGGATGGAGCTATTCTGTAGAGGTTCTCAATTTTCCTTGATGTAGACGGTACCGTTGCCGGGCTGGCCCAAGAGTGCTGTGAAATCTTTTGGAGTGTGGGAAGGAAACCCAGAGCAGGTGGAGTGGGGATCTTCTCGTGAACCCTCCTTTCAATGGCTTCCACAGCATCATCATCAGTTTTTACTACCTCAACCTCCAAGGCGTTGCCCATGTGAAGAATCTGATCAGCAAAGGACCTGACGTTATCTGTCGGGGATGCAGGATGGTGATCTACAAGAACAATGGATTTGTGGGTAGAATCCGGGGTAGGAGAACGGGAGAGAGAGGATTGATGGGATCCCTGTGACTGTGGAGACACCAACCAAGATCGTGAGGCCCTTAGAGTGTCCGGTAGAGGCCTATCTTGAAGAGACTGGTACCGAGGAGGGGGAGTAGGTGGCTGGGAAGATGCGGCCCTATGAACTTGAACCTGGAGTCGATGAGATGTCGTCCCGTGCGGTGGAAGGGTCTTGGGATCGACAGGCATCAAGTAGTGGCGCGAGACCGTATAGTATACCAGGTTTAGGTGGGATCTCAGGATAGGGTCCGTATCCTCTTCCTCTTCGAGGATTCCACGATCCCGGTGAGTGGAGGTGAGAGCTTGAGGAACCAGGACAGGGAGATCTTCTCTAAGCTCTCCTTCAGACTCAGAGTCTAACACTACTTTCGACTCCTGGAGAAGAGGCATGGATCTCTCAATTGATACACCTCAAGCTGGGAGTGATCTCGGTACCGAGAACGAGGGTCCCGCAACTGGAGATGAGGAGGGTCTTGAGGCAGATGGAGATCGAGGCTGAGACACAGATGGGCGCAAATCCTTAGACTTGGAGCCCTCAGAGGTGGAAGTACGAGATTTTTTTGAAGTAGATTTTCTGGATCTCTCTCTGAGGAATGGAGTCATTTGGAGGCCTTTCTGCCCCTATGATCATCTGGAGAACAGCTGCGCTCAGAGTGAGCTATCTTTGATTTATCGCAACTTTTATCAGCATCTCCATCCGACTTCAAAGATTTCTTTCTGGGGCTAGTCTTCGAAGTTCCAGGGGCCCCTGAATCCACAGAGGTTCCCGAGGTCGGAGTAGAAGCGTGCCTCAATGCCTGCTCATAAAGAGCAGTTTTCAACCTCCTGTCCCTATTTCTTAAGGCCTGCGAGGTCATGGACCTACACAAGGTGCAGGACTGAGGGTTGTGGGCTTCACCGCGACACAAGAGGCAAAGGGAATGAGGATCTGATCCAGGGATCTATACATTGTTCACAGTGCTTGAAAGAACAGGAAGCCATAATCAAATCCAAAATGTGATCCAAAATCGAAGTCAGACAATCCAATATCACACGAATGGTCGACAGACAGTAGAAGGGAAATCCAAAGAGTAATTATAAAACAAGCCGATGTCAAACACTGAAGAAATATCGAGGCCAAAAGCGATTGCCAACAAGAAGCTCCTTCGAAGCTGCTAGCGTGGCAAACGAAAGGAACTGAGAAAGAGTGGGACTGTTAGAGGACTTTATAGGGATGGGCGGAGCTACCGCCAAAAAGTTGCAACTAAAGTTCTGCCTAGCAATTCCAGAAGTTTCCGAAGTTGCTGCACATGCGCAGATAAAACCCATTTGTGTGAGTCGCAGAGACCACGAAAAAGAAATATTATTTATTTCATTGGATAAATTAGGAGATTTGTTACTCTTTAACCTGCTGATTTTTCTCTTTTTATTTTCAGATGCTGTGTATTTCTCTGCTTGTTCTCTCACCTGATCCTTGGCAATGACTCCGCCTTCTGGAAGGACTACAAAATGGTGGATCAAGCTTCTTTTGCCCTTGTCAATCAGCTGGTATGCTGAAAGCTCCCCAGCTTTCTCAGCAAAAACCAAATGGTGGATTAGGCTTCTTCTGCCCTGATCTCTGTTATGCCTGCAGTCTCAGAACCTGAAGAAACCACCACAACCACTACAGTCTTTTATTTTAATTTTGGTAAGTTTTTGTTTGTTTTACCTCTATTTTATGCTTTTTTTGCTTTGGAAGTCACCTTTTCCCTGCTTCCAGGATTTCAAACTGGGATCTGGCCAGATTCTTTATCCTTATTAGGAATTTTAATGGAACTATCACCTTCTTTGAGGTTTGAGCCTTGCATCCGCTTGGTCTCCTTACCCCTTTTATTATTTTTCTCACTATTTTTCTCATTTGCAGGGTAAGAACCTGGCATCCACCTGGTTTCTTTACCCTTATTAACTTTGTCTGCTGTTTGGGGTGAGACACAGGTGTCTGCCCGGTTTCACCACCCCGATCAGCCTTTTCATCATTAAAATAATTGTTTCTGGGATGAGACACAGGTGCCCACCCAGTTACTTTATCCTTTTTTTTCCATTTCTTCTTCATCAGAGTCCTTATTTTTGGGAAAAGATCCTGGCATCTGCCCACTCTTTTCCCCCTGTTTGTCCTTCATACCATCACAGTCCTTACTTTTATTCTGCATTTTCTCCTCTAACTCACTCTCACTGGAAGATTCGAAAATCCTTTTTATCATATCCAATTCGTCCTGCATTTTATTTATCTAAATTACTACTTATTAACCTGTCCTTATCAATATTTTAACAGAGAAAGGTTTTCCTCTGACCGGACGGTAGGGCAGGTAAATAAAAACTGAAGGAGAAGGAAGTTAGGAGTCCAACTGAAAAAAAAATTAACTGATTGGAATTTAAAGCAAAGCAGCTTCATTTATATACCACTTCATATTGCGCTATGGGGTGTCTAAGCAGTTTACAATTGTAAGCTCATTGCCCCCCAACAGTTGGGTACTCATTTGGGTACACAGTACTCATTCCTCTACTGTGGCAATGATAACTTAAAGGAGCAGACCTCGGAAGGATGCAGGCCTGAGTCTAGCCTGAACCCTGGCTAGTATTGAACTCGCAACCACACGCTACGGCCCTGATCCACCTTTTTGCCACTCCAAAAAGAGCTGGCAAATGCTGCTTGAACCTTTTAAGGCTCTGTCAGGCATGGCAAGCAAAACCTGCTAAAATTCTGTCTTCTACACAACCATTAATGGGACAGGAGCCTTGTCCCTTATTTCACCTGACAACCCTATACTGCAAGGAGCTCTCCTTTATAGTCTTCCCTATCCAAACAGTCGTTATGCCTCTGTTCTCCTGGTCCCGCTTCTAGGTAGGAGAACAAAGCCCACTATGCTAGATCTAAAATGGGCATTCACGTCTCAATGCCCTGCTTACTAGCTGACCATTACGCTCCTTTCCTCTACTGTGGCAATGATAACTTAAAGGAGCAGGCAATGAGCATGCCTAAGCCAACATACTGGCATGGCTTACAGCCTCAATGACTCTTTTTAAAATCTGTATTAAAAATCAAGAAAATTATTCAGTTGTATGCATGCACACTGATTTTTTAGATTTTTTCTTTTCTTATTTTCCAGCTGGTAGGTGATGATACAAAGTGCATGCTCCGTTAGGAGTAAAAACTGTTGATAACACTGTTTTCAATTACAGGCAGGAAGCAATATTCTTTGCACTTACCTTTAAAGCAAACAATAACTTTATTAAAATATTCCTTCAAACACTTTCATCTTTTTGCAGCTTAATATCACCCAATTTTTAAAGATTTTTAAAAATAGTTTTTACCCTCAAAGTCTCCTGATTTGGAATGAATGTAAAAATGGTAGCAAATTACTTACTTTCCATAGCTAAAATGCTCTGGTTAAGCAGCATCTCTGGAGTTTGCCCTTCAATTTCTAATTCAGCAGTCTGAACTAAAGGTGTCTCTCCAGCTGCTGCCTCAATTTTTTGCCAACTTAACATAAACTGAATAATCTTCTTTTTAAGTGGCTCTATTTCTGCCACATCTGGGAAACCATCTTCTGGATATTCAGGTAGCTTGACTCCTGAACAAATAAAATTTTATTTCAGGAAACCATTAAAACTGTATGAACTATATGAACTCTTCTATTTCTGATGTTCAGGCACTGCCAGAAGGAACCTCAAGATTTGCTCTCATTGGGGCGAAGCAGATGGGGCAGTAGGAGCAGCCACTCCAATTGCTGTGGGACCACCGTGGGACCGCTGTGGGACTGCGGCAACTAGATGCCACAGTCCCAAGCGCACCCACTGCCATGGTCCTGAATGGGCTGCAAAAAGGAGCAGTAAGAAACCGCTCTTTATGCGGACGGTTTTGGGCCACATTTGGTAGCCCCAGCATGGCCTCCGTGTAGGCTCCAAGTGATCTGGGTGTGCATCATGTGCACATCCCGCCCCCCAGATAGGCCCAACGGTGGCCCTTTTTGGCCGTCTGTTTGAGGCCTTAGTCATACACAACAGGTGTCAGTCCAACCACGTTCACACCTTCCAAGTTGTGGTGAAGATAAAAGAATTCATCTTTGTTCTCAGTTTATGTATTAGCACATATCTCTTCCCATATTCTAGAACAGGGTTGGGCAGCTGTGGATGCAGTGGGGTCAATTTTTCTCCCTTGCACACTTCCTGGAGGCCACAGTGGCACATTTGATGTAACTGGAAGTCATGTCATAATTTTTTCACCATGGGGGTTAGCCTTTCCAAGTATGAGGGGTTCTTGAGAGTTGTGGGGACTAAAATGATGTGTTTCAAAGTATTTAAAGCTATTCTGAAAAAAGGGTTGGAGGGTTCTGAAAACATGGAGGGATTTTAGAGATGAGAAAATGTGGCCACACAGTCTGCACCTCTTCTAGGCCTCCTCTAGGCACTGGAAGATACAGCAGTGAAGTGGGAGGATAAGATGTGACTTCTACTGAGCTAACAAGACAAAGAAGAAAGTCCTCATGTTTCTATTTAGAATGCTATATAGAACTGGTGTGAGAACCCACTAACTCCTATGCCCACCCTTTGGTACAACTGGAGCACTACTGTTCTGCAACGCAAATAAATAGAAGGCCAGAAGCCATTCTATATCACCCATCTGTTTTGGGCCTCTATGTGATATGATTCATTTTTCTTTCTATCTTAGAATTACATTTTTCAATAGTCAGGTTTATTGTCTTGTCTGCAGTACTGCTGGGGGTGGGAAGAATGGAGCTTCAATAACATCAATAATTTTGCATGCAGTAATTCAATAATGCAGCAGGCTAATTCAAGTGCATAATCTTCAAGTGCAAACCTGTTTGTTTTAATTGAACAAAGCAAAGAATTTGTATAATTATAATTTAAATAGCAATCAAGAGCTATATTTCATTGCCTGGCTAAATATAATGTAAGGACAGCTGCATGAAAGGAGTGAAGGGAAAAAAATTAACCTAGTTCAGATGTAATACTTCTCAGTTTTTCAGGCGGTGACTCAGATTTTTCCTCACTTTCAAAGTGTTCTGTTAATTCTGTAAGAAGACAAAAAGTGATGATTCTTTCTACACATTTTAGATGCAGAACATTTAGTCCTATAGTTGCTTTAAATTATAGATCTTACAGTCCTCTACCATTGACCGTGCTGTGTAGGGCTGATGGCAGTTACAGGCCAAAAGATTCCCAACCCCTTATTTATAGGTAAAAGCTCAACAAGATTTCAAAATATTAAGGGAAGTTTGCATACTTCCGAGATGTAGATTCTAGCGTAAGTCATAAGCAGAGTGGGTTGGCATTCGTGTTTCACATAAACATAATTCTAAGATACTTACTGAATTGAATTTAGTATAGCCTCTTGAAGTTGTGTGTTTATTGTTGGCTGTACTTGTATGAGAAATAGATGAGTATCTTTGAAAATTTCTCTTGGTTCTCACCAAAGACTGACATCAAGGAGTTGTTGGTGCAGTTCCAGAGCCCCATGAAGTCCATTAGTGTTGAATCTTGTACAACTACTACCGAGGAGAAGTTGTAGCAATTTTTGTTGCTGATGATAAACTCAAGCTGGAGGAATTAACCTCTGCTCCATCCCCCTTACTCTTTCAGTTGTTCTCTTATTCATTCCTGGAGAAGAGACTACCCTTGCTTCTAGAGTTAGTACTCTCACTTGTATGAGAGGGTGATTGCTGCAGCACAGCTACTCATTCACCTGTCCCTTCTCTCTGAGTACCAGATTAAAGTCCAGTCCTCAATAGTGCCCAGAGGGAAATGACTGGTGAGTCAGTGGAGGTGGCAGCAGGTATAAACTGTAATATTAGACCTAGAATTTCAATACAGACCTAGACTACTGAGGTACTGCATTAATGGTGGCCAGCAGTTGGAATAGCTCCATTGTCACCTTTTTAGAGCTCCCAGCAACAGAAAGAGAACCTATTTCTATTGGTTCTCAGTACTTTTTTTGGTAATCTTTTCCTCGCTTGCTAGCAAAAATGTAAACTCCGTTTCTGTCTTTTTATCCTATAAACTTCTTGCTTTCAGCAAAACACCTGATTTATTAAAATGTAAGCTTCATGGTTATGAATTTGATTTGAAATTCATTTATTTGATGTAAAATAAAATTGTGATTGGAGTACTGGATGTTGGAGATCCAGGTTCAAGTTCCCACAGTGCCATTAAGTTCATTGGGTGACTACAGGCCACTCACAGTCTCTCCCCTTGCTCTACCTCATATGGCTACAGGATATCTATTTTAGTTCATCATTAGAGTAGGAGAGTTAAGTTAATTCCAAGGTTAAAGATCTGCAACCAAAAAGTGGTTAGAGCATCAACGTCCAGATGGTCCTCCTATGTTCTACACTAAACACCATATGAACATATGCCAGGGGCCAGGGGCCAGGGGAATGCATTGCCAGCCCAGGAACTCAAGAGGCTGCCCACTCATCAGGCTTACAGCTATGGGGGGAAGGGATAACATGGGAGCATTGTCCCCCAAATGAGAATTCTAACTTCAGTTAATTTCTTTCTTTAAGGCGTGTCTTGGGGTTTAAGCCTAGAATTACTTACCTTGTTACCATGATCTTAGGTGCTTGGTTGCCACAGCAGGAGGGCAATGCAGGAGCCCACCCCACTTTGTCTCCTGGCGGGGGCAATATGAAGTGGATGGACATAGGAGAGTTCTTCTTGGCTATGGTGCCCTGACTGAGGAAAGCCCTCCCCTTGGAGATCCAACTAGCACCAGCATTGCTTTCGAAACCGTGCTTCTAGTAAATCCTTTGGGGAACTAATTCATTTTTAAGTATACATGTAAATGGTTTCAAATTTGTAAAGTCGAAGGCTTTCACAGCCGGCATCCATAGGTTTTTGTGGGGTTTTGGGGCTGTGAGGCCGTATTCTAGAAGAATGTATTCCTGACATTTTGCCTGCATCTGTGGCTGACATCTTCAGAGAATGGTGACATGGAGGTGTGTAGGGTATATATACTGTGTGACCCTTGGTTGAGAGGATTTGCATGCAAATCTGTGTATTGTTCTGTTGAGGCAAGGCTTCCGGGTGGGAGGATATGCGAGGAATATTAGTGTCTATTTAATTAATAGTCCATTGTCTGCTGGGAAACTCGCTGACCCTGGGTGAAGTTCATTTGAGTCCTGATTTTGGTGTTTTTGAGGACTGGTAGCCAAATTCTGTTTACTTTCAGGGTTTCTTCTTTCCTGTTGAAATTGTCCAGGTGTTGGTGGATTCCAATGCCTTGCCTGTGCATTCTGACCCAATAGTTGTTGGCATGGTCCAGAATTTCAGTGTTTTTAGATAGCATTTTGTGCCCAGGTTCTTCTTCTTCTGGCCACACAATTACAAACCCATATAGGGCAAACCCCTCACTACATCAAGGACTCAGCTCACTTCATAGAAAAAAATAATCAACAACCTCAAACTAAAACCTGGAGACTGTCCGGGAAAGCAGCCAAATGCTGATATCCACAGTTTAAACAATAAACAAAGAAACTGCTCATGGAGCGTGGGAAGTTTAAAGTAAGGCAGAGTCCTGTACTAAGAGTCCGTAATAACAAGCCATGAGGTCAAACTGAGAGCGTAGTCAAGAAGTCCAAGGTCAAGGGTTCCAGAGAACCAAGATGATTAGGCAGTTCAAGGTCAGAGTTCCAGAGAGGCAAGATGATTTGGCAGTCTGAGAGTCAAATGTCCAAGCCGAGAAGACAAAGGAAGGTCAGGAACAAGCTTGCTTTCACCAGCAAACTCATATAGGGGGGTTGCAGACTGCCAGAAATAGTGCAAATTGAGTCCACTTTAAGGGTTAGGGTTAGTGCTAGGGAATCATGAGAACTGTATTTTATTGTGGCACCAGAGCTCTCTGACAGACAAGGCTCAATGTCTCAGAAAAAAAAAACAATTCCCATGATTCCCTAGCACTAACCCTAACCCTAAAAGTGGACTCAATTTGCACTATTTCTGGCAGTCTGCAACCCCCCATAGTCTCTGACAACCAGTCTGGCATCCTTGCCATGTTTATATAATCAACCCTCATTAACTTAGCTCAGGGACTGGCAACCTACGGCCCGGGGGCCGGTTAAGGCCCCAGGCCCCGGACTTACCGGCCCAGGCCGAAGGTTGCCGCCGTCGCCGCTGTCACGCGCCGCCGCCGCGCGCCGCTCTCGGGGCGCGCTTTCGGCCGCACTCGCTGTGATCACCATTTTGGAAGTCAAAATGGCAGGCGCGACGCATTTGCGCATGCGCAGTACTCTTGTGCATGTACAAACGCGTCGCGACCACGATTTGGACTTCCAAAATGGCGGCCGCGACATATGCTGTGGCGGCTGCAGCCGCACGCGCTATGGTGGCGGCCGCGTGTGCGGAGGGGTCGCACGCGGAGGAGGAGGGTGCACGCGCGCGTGAGCACACACGCCGCCATCCCCCCCCTCGGCCCAGCCGAGACCTGGGCTACGGGAGACCGGCTCAGGTCTAAAAAAGGTTGCCTGTCCCTGACTTAGCTGGTTTGAGATTAGTTGGCGTTTCTTATTAAGCCTCCTCAAGTGTTGAAGGCATGGCCTTTCAGCTCTTCTCTGGCTAAAAGTAGATATGCTGGTGTCCTCCTCCTCCTCCTCCATGTCTCCCATGCCTGAAGGCTCTGCTGCCTGAAGGCCCAGCTGCTGAGTCTCCTCTGAGGCCACTGACTCTGCTGGAGCTCTCAGGCAGAACTAGGGCTAGGCTCAGGTTCAAACAGAGGCTCCAGTTCAACCTCTAAATCCTCCCCTGAGTATTTAGCCAGGCTGGGCATGACAGAGACAGACTAATCAGCTTTGATGTGGTCTCCCTGTTCACCAAAGTCCCCATAATTAACATTATGGCACTCACACAACAAATTTTTCCATAAGACATCACAGCCCTGTTTGAACATTGCCTCACCATAAGCTACTTCCAGTGGGACAATGGATCCTACAAGCAGAGAGATGGGGTAGCCATGGGGAGCCCTCTGAGCCCCATGATAGCAAACTTTTATATGGAACACTTTGAAAGGCAAGCCCTGGAAACAGCACCAAAAAAGCCCACAACATGGTTCCAATATGTGGATGACACTTTCACCATCTGGAGCCACAGAGAAGAAGATCTGACCATGTTTTTGAATCATCTAAACAACATCTACCCGAACATCCAATCACAATGGAAAAAGAAAGGGAAGGAACATTGCCATTCTTGGATGTCCTGGTCATTTGTAAACCAAACCAATGATTGGGCCACATGGTATACAGAAAACATACACACACGGACAGATACCTACACAAAAACTCCAATCATCACCCAATACACAAAAGAAGCACAATAAAAACACTGGAATCCCAGTACCTGGAAGATGAACTGGAGCACCTAAAGTGGGCTCTACAGGCTAATGGTTACTCCATCTCAGACATCAGAAGAGTGGCCAGACCCAGAAAAAACCACAGGAGTGAAGAAAAACAACCACCCAAAGGGAAGGTATTTTTACCATACATCAGAAGAGTCACAGATAGAATAGGAAAACTGATGAGGAAACACAACCTTCAAATGATCTATAGCCCAACCAAGAAAATCCAGGAAATGCTGTGCTTAGCGAAGGATAGGAGAGACCCTCTCACAGCCGCAAGAGTTTACCGCATACCGTGCAGCTGTGGACAAGTCTATATAGGGACTACAAAATGCAATGTTCAAACGCGAATCAAGGAACATGAGAGACACTGCAGACTGGGCCAGCCTGAAAAACCAACAGTAGCAAAACATATTATAATCCAACCTGGGCACAAAATGCTATTTGAAAACACTGAAATTCTGGACCATGCTAACAATTATTGGATCACAATGCATAGGGAAGCTATTGAAATCCACCAACACTTGGACAATTTCAACAGGAAAGAAGAAACCCTGAAAGTAAACAAAGTTTGGCTATCAGTCCTCAAACACCAAAATCAGGACTCAGCAAATGCAAATGAACTTCACCCAAGGTCAGTGGGTTTCTCGGCAGACAATGGACCATTAATTAAATAGATACTAATCCTCCTTGCATATCCTCCCACCCTGAGGCCTTGCCTCAACAGAACAATACACAGATTTACATGCTAGTCCTCTCAACCAAGGGTCACACAGTATATATATCTTATACACCTCCATGCCACCATTCTCTGAAGATGCCAGCCACAGATGCAGGCAGAATGTCAGGAATACATTCTTCTTGAACACGGCCTCACAGCCCGAAAAACCCACAAAAACCTATGGCTTCAAATTGTTGCAATTTTTAAGGTGCTTTTAACTATTATTATGTTTAATATGTTTTTATCTTGTTTAAATCAATCATTGTTTTAATGTTGTTTTAATCTAGAAGTGTTTTAAATTATTTATACTGTAGGCTGCCTGAGATCCCATAATTAAATGTGGGATAGAATTGTTTTAATAAACAATAATAAATACATAAAATTAGCACGACTGTTCTCTCTGGCATGGAAAGGTGTTTTGAGGGAAAATAGCAAACCTAGCTTCTCTTATGTGGGAATCCCAGAGTCTGAGTGGCCATCAAGAAGGCTCTCTTTTAACTTTTTGTCTCATTGCTTAAGAAAACCGTAAGGAATTCATAGGGTTGCCTTAAGTCAAGAGGTAACTTGAAGGCACACACACACTATTCTTTCTAGATTGGAGCCCACCATTGTATACATGACAGCTAGCTGATAGCACTTAGAAGGAAAAATAAAATCTTCCTGACTATTCTTGTGACTGTGCTCCTGACTGAGGTCACCTTAAACTAAACATTGGTGTTGTATAAACTAGCTCTAGAGCCTAGATACAGTACAGACGCAACATTTACAGGAACAGTAACAATCTTGTTAGCTTATGGCAGGGGTAGGCAACCTTTTTGAGCCGGGGGCCGGATTGCTATCCCTCAGACAATTGGGGGGCCGAAGCACCAAAAATAAACAAAAATTAAAAAAAAAATAAAAATATGCATGCATACTCTCTCAGCCTCAGAAAAGCCATGGCAAAACCCCTGTGGAGATTTGTCAAGAAAACCCCAAGAACAAGTAATAACAACAATAATATCATCATGGTGGGCGGCGGCGGCGGCGGCCAGTGGCAGGACTGGCCTGGGGCTGGTCCAAAGGCCTCAGGGGGCCGCATCTGGCCCCCGGGCCTTAGGTTGCCTACCCCTGGCTTATGGTTACCTATGAGATGAAATATATTTCACAAACAGGGAAATAAAAAAGATGTGTTACTTAAATGCAAAAATCTCACCAGATTTAGATTCCTCATGCTCTTTCAAATCTATAGATTTCTCTTCTTCAAGCTGACCTTCAAATAGTTCTGATTCTGGAATTGGAGACATAAAAGTATTCAGTCAGTGTACCGGGATTCATTATTTAACTGTGATTCCCCCCCCCCCCCCGCCACTATCAAAGGCAAAAGTAAAAAATGTGAGCAGTCATATAATCATAGGGTGAGAAGGAGCCCTATGATCCATCAGGTCCAACTCTCTGCTCAATTCAGAACTTCCAGCTAGAGCAACCCCAGCTGATAGCAGATTTAAAGACTGCAGTCAGTGTTAACTCATATTGCCAAAATTTTGCTGGCAAGGTGGCTGCAAGAATCCCTTTCTGTAATGTCACTTTTTAAAAAAAGGTGTGCAGGGGGCATAAACCTTGTTTGTTTTAAAGCACTTTCCAAAGTATAATGCAGCTTAGGAGTTTATCACACAGGGAAAACTGCAAGTTTAAATGGGTCAGAACCCGCGGTTATCCAGTGTAGTAGGCTCAATTGTGCAAATGGTTTTCACAAGACGTGTGTAAACTGCTTGGAATCCGACAGGAAAGTGACATGAACCAGCAAATAGGCATTTTCGGAAAAATATTGTAAATTTATTTCCGTTTTATTCACAAATTCACTTTTTTTGCACAATTGCTCTAGTGTGAAAGTCATTTGTGGGATGTATTTGTTGCCAGATTTGCCATGTTTCTTTGGGGTGAGTAGCCAAGGATCTTAAAGGAACAGTTGTTGAGGCAAAGGCAGGGACACAGAGAAAAAGCTTGCTTCTCCTAGTCTGTGTGAACGTCTCTTCCCTCTTGCCCTTCCCCATTAGCCGGGGCTCTTAAAGGAACAGTCACTCAGGGAAGGCAGGGACACTTTTATACTGTTTTTCTACCTTTCCTACTTCTTTGGGTAATGTTTTGTTCTTTTTACTTAGGTTGGATACAATTTCTTGGAAAGTAAGGGACAGTACAGTATATTTTTATAACAAAAATTGTGTAAATAAAATTGTTTATTTCTCTGGGTGATTTCTGGTGACTGAGCTACATCTTCTGTGTGCATGCGCAAAAAAGTGATTTCCCAAACCATTATCAGGATTTACACACATGTCTCACTTTAGTAATAAGCTTCTAATGCATTATGTGCTTTGGATGAAAATCATTCACACATTTCACGCTTTTGTGGGTTGCAGTCGCTTTAGTCATTATCGGTATGGAGGTACATATAGTCCCCATGTGATAAACTCCCTAGAAAAAGACAGAGCCAAGAAAATGGAAAAGAGTTTTTGAACAATAACTCCCAACTGGAGCATTCTGGGATTTGTTTTTCAAAATGCAAATCTTCCAGATATGATGCAAACTCTTTGTGCAACTTGTTTTAAAGTGAAAGTAAGGGGGGGGGGGATTTGCCACAGCTCAGGCATCCAACTTCTGCAGATGACAACTTTGGCAGAATTACAACAATGGAGCTGGGATAGTTAAGTACAAGTAAGTATTTAATATAGAACACTGGTATTAATTGTTATACAATGTTGTGCTATACAGCCACAGCAGGAGACAGTTAGCTTAAAAAGCTTTAGTTTTACGCTACAGGGTTAGTTCAAAAATCTTGGCCCATGGCAACTTCCCTTGCTTGGGAGCAACTGTAGATCAGGTAGTGCTTGCACACAATTTAAATGTCATCTGTCAGTTTATATAAGATTCCCTTTATGTGTTAGAGTGGATGTGCACAATTATAAGGGCTGGGCACATGAAAAATACTACCTGTGACCTGAATGTTTGAATTGTACTAAACAGAACAATATACTTGGCAGTCAAACAAAAAATCTAAAAGGAAGACAAAGTAAGATGAATGCTTTGATGTCTCCCAGCAATGGTGCTTTGACAGCATAACTATTACATTATTACATTGTTCAACCAAGAGAAGTTAAGAAAAAGATTACAAAGCAAACAGCAAAGAGTTTATTCTACTAAACAAATCCAACCTCTAGATTTTGCTTCCTCTTTAGACACAGCAGAATCAGTCGCTTGTACTGTTTGGCCTGATTCAGTCTCCAACTGAATTTTAGACTGTGATTCAGATGCAGATTGTTGCTCTAGGAAGTCCATGGATTCTGTAAAAATAAGTAAAATCTACTCATGGCAACAATCAGAAAGCCATTTTGGTTCATCATATGGTTTGTTATATTATAAATCATGTAAGGAAAGGCTCTACATATTCACAAGGAAATACAAAATTAGGTCTCTATGCTTACACGTATGTAACAGAACACAGTATTCTGAGGGAAAATTACAAATAAGGCTTAGACACTGATATAACATTGATTATCACTAAAAGAAACAGTAATCTATTATAACATATAAAGAAGTTGGGGTGTTTGCCTAGTTAACTATTAGTAGCAAGCCTTTGCAGCAGCGTTTCAATTGTGCAGAATTCTCTCTCCTGGGATCAAATTACTCTTGAGATGTTTTAAATGGACCTTAAAAACCATTTTTTCTTTCAGCTGTTTCCTAAATATCTTTATTGAATGGCTTTAGAATCATTATTAAAGTTTCTATAGTCATCTGTTCTACTGTATTATAACTAAAATGTATAAGCTGTCTTGCAGAACTTTGAGTTTAAATTTCCTCACTCTACATAAAGCCTTGTGCAGTGAATGCAGACTTAAATCTTGGGACTCTATAATTGCCTCAATCCACAAGACTGTTGCTGAAAGAAACAAAAACAAAACAAAACAACAAAAAACGCTGAAGCCATCACTTATATTTTTATAGCTAGGGTGGAGGCCTAATGGCCCTTTTTAAACACTGAATCAGCTCTCCTCCCACCCATTTCCTTTGATGTTGTTTCTTCTTCCTGTAATAATAATAATAATACTAATAATTTATATCCCGCCCCTCTGCAAAGCAATCGGGGTGGCTTACAACAAAGGAATACAGCACAATAAAATCAGTCCCAAAACCCAACCCCACCCACCCCTTAAAAGATCATTAAACAATCATAGATTAAAAACAATATTTAAAATAAGGCACAATGCTGACAACTACAAAAGTAACAAGAATAACGGCTGGAGTGGGGAGAATTGGCGTACGGATGGGCTGGCTCCTAGGACTAGGAAGACTAGTCGGGAAAGGCCTGTGAAACAATTGCTCCAGAAATAAGAGTTTTTACTGGACCATCCACAAGTAGGGTCTTTAGGAATTCCACTTCTTCTTCTTTTTTAACAAAGGTGTACAGTTTTTGACTTATCCCTAAATATCTTTTTGTATTCAAAGATGTTCCCCATTCTACTTCAATTAGTTCTCTAAACATTTTGGCATAGGAATTTCCATTCCTTGTGTTTGAGTCTTACTGCCCAACAACACAGAATTCAATTCATTGTTTACTGTTTCTCTTCTCAATGCACATTCACACTAGGAAATAACTTGGTGTGGAAACTGGGTTATTTCCATACCTGTTTTCTTAGAACTAATGCTACCCTATCATCTTTCACATCTGCTTCTTGGGATTGTGAATTCTCAGTTTTACTTTTCAGTCCCAATGTTTGTAATGTGAATAAAGATTGGCAGGATGAAATGATGGAAAAATAGGTATCTGATGGGGAATCTGATTCCTCGTATAAAGAAGAGGACAAGAAATGAATGCAGATACATTATTTCAAAGTGAACCATTTACAAGTTTAATAAACGTCTAAACTCTTTAATAAACTTCTAAATGGATCACTTTGAAACAACATTTCAGCATTCATTTCCTCATCCTCTTCCTTATATGAGGAATCAGATTCTCCATCAGATACCTCTTCTTCCATCATCTTATCATCTCATCCTGCCATTCTTCATCCACATTTGACATCCCTACATGTTGTTTGCTTTGTACACTTTTTAGCTCTGTCTCCTTCCAAATCCTCATTGAAATATGCCTGAGCTGAAACTTTCTTTTCCTACTCCTGTGCATATCCCTCTGCTGTAGTCCTTCTCTTTTTCCACTGTATTTCTTTTGTCTAAACTGTATTTCTTTTGTGGAAGTGCTTTGCTGTTTTAAATCACTATTTTAAAAATTAATAATGTTAATTAAATTCAGTAAATTCATTGTATCTAACCCTGACTGACAATTAACTGCATTGTAGCTCATTCGGTTAACGTCTCTCCCTTCCTTAACTTGTGTTTGAGTCTTACTGCCCAACAACACAGAATTCAATTCATTGTTTACTGTTTCTCTTCTTAGTGCACATTCACACTAGGAAATAACTTGGTGTGGAAACTGGGTTATTTCCATATATTTGCACCTCCATTTTCAAAACCATTTCCTGCATGATCCAGATCTCAGTAGTGAGTTCTCACTACCAAAGATCCAAATCATTGCGGCACCGTGAAAAAGACGCGGTCAGTGACCTGGTACAAAATGCATCGGGTCAAGTGGGTTTTTTGGCATCCCCCAAAAGCTGCACCAAGTGCAGTTGGGGGTAGTGTGAACACCATGAAAATAACCTGGTTTCCACACTGGGTTATTTCCTAGTATGAATGACCCCTTAATGTTAATAAACCATGGGAAAAATAGAGGACCCATGCATTTTAACAGTCTCAGGATTAGAAATAATTTCTGAAAGTCCTTTACTTATGTTCCCAAAACAGAGCAGCCACTTTGGCAACTAAATACAGGATTTCCCATATAAAATAGGGACCCTGGAAACTCTACTTAAACCTATTACCTGTAACAATGAAGCACATTATCTTTACATTGAGAGAAAAAATATGAATTGAATGTATGTAATTCTTTTTTCCAGAAACTTGTGTCACATTGGGAACACATGTGAGATCAGTGTGCCTCAGACATATATAATTTAAATGGCAGAACCATCAAGCACAGGACAGTCTGACCAAAATGTTTCATTAGTCAGTGTTTTATTATGAAAATAAAATGGAGGATTGGGAAAAACATGTTTTTCTCAAGTTAAAAAGAGCATCTCATCAAACAGACATTTGTGTATGATTTTTTTCTGGATGAGTAACTCTTTTAATGTGCACACAGAATAGAAGATGATTAGTGCTACCACTCAAAAACTAACTTTATCTAAGATATATATTGCAGCATTTTTTAAAATACGCTAACAGCTTAGCAATGGCTTGGTTTAAAATCAATCATAAAAGATGAATAATGTAAGCACCTTGTTGGTCTCAATGGAGCCTATGTTCAGGTGGTTGTGGTGGTGGTTGTATTATTATTATTATTATTATTATTATTATTATTATTATTATTATTATTATTATCATCATTATTTGTATTCTGCTGGGACACAGAGCAGCTCACAATATTAAAAGAATAGTACCATTAAAAACATAGAAAAGTATTACATTAAAATAGAATTAAAGTGTTACAATATTAAAATAGACTGCTTATTAAAATAATAAAATACAGCTAAAAGAGATAAAACTGTTCAAAACACATAAAACAATACAACATCCCAAGTTGGTCCTTTAAAAACATTCTGTTTTAAAAACTTGTCTGCATAAGAAAGTTTTAACCTGCCGTCGGAAAGACAACAAGGAAGGGGCCATTCTGGTCTCCCTAGCGAGTGCCACAGTCCAGGGGCAGCCACTGAGAAGGCCCTCTCTAGTATCCCCACCAACCATGCTTGTGATGAGTGTGGGACTGAGAGAAGGGCCTTGCCTGAGGTTCTCATGGCCCAGGCTGGCTCATACAGGGAGATACAATCTGCCAAATAGCCTGGACATGAGCCATATATAAGGACAATCGTCAGGATGGGGGTCCTAGTTGCGCCGGCCAGCTTGGGAGGCCAGCGCTGCCATTGGAGGAGGCCACAGGGCTTCCTGCCCTTCCTGTGGGTCTCCACCAATCAGGGGGATCTCATGAGATCCCCCAGCGACCCCTGAAATCTTGCGAGATAGCATAGTCTGTGAGATTTCAGGCCGTGGTTTGGGCCTATATAAGGCCCAATGCCATGTGGCTCCGGCCATTGCAAGCTAGGCAGCGGAGAGACCCAGCCCACCCGCCCTCGGCTTAATCATTTTAATTACCAGACCCTTAGGCTTTTGCTGGTCGCCTTCAGGGGCCAGGAGGGAATTTCCTCAGTGCTATTGGAGCTTGGGTTTTTTTGCCCTCCCCGGGGAATTTTGGATGCGGTGTTAGTTAGTCGTTCTTGTTATAATCATTATGTAATACACATGTGTATTGTTCTTCATAGGTGTAACTTGAGCTTTGTGATTTCGTGCTATCTGCTGCTTTTGTCACAAGTGGAGCAGGGTCATAAGGGACTTGGGTTTTGTGGTCAGGTATTATGTCAAATAGCTCATTTAATCAATTTATGGTGATTTATGGTGAATGATTGATTTATTATGACAGCTTGTGATTTACCGACTTAATAACCAATATGATCGATTACAGGTGATGACCTCTGAATGATTTATGGCATGATTTATGGCTTGATTTATAACCTGAGTACTGACATATGATTGGCTTAGAAAATGATTTATGGCATGATTTATGACATGATTTATGGTTTAACTGACAGCATGATTTATGATATGGGCGTACACACATATGTCAAACAGGCAATTAACAATGTGATTGATTTATGGCTGCTAAACTCTGATTTATGACCCCTGTACAGATAAATAAAGTTGTGGCCTTTTATTACCCACATAAAGGCAAATGGGCTCCTTTGTGCTGGTGCAACTGTTATTCTGTATGGGAAGGCAGCTTACATCCCACACAGAATCTACATATTCAGAAGGAAAGCACATTTATCTAACTAGATATTCTAATGGACAGGTTTGGACTAAATTATATTTTGTGATGCCTTCCAGCTCTGGAATCATTGAATGTTTTCAAAGTGATGGGGCCATTAGAACTACTGGAGGTTATTTTAATGACTCTAACAGAGTGGCCATGTACCTTTATTCATGAGTTTTGCTAGCTTCAACAATGGCCAGGGGGGGATATCTTTTCTCTTTCAGTTTTTCCCTGTTCACTTCTCTGGTGATGACTTTATTCAGCTGTGTATGTGTAAATGCAGTTTCTGAAGCTCTGATGCATTTGAACAAGAAACAGGACTTTCAGTGCTTCACAGTCACCCACATAACCAGGACTTTCAGTGCTTCACAGTCACCCACATAAACCTAACATTGGATCAGACAGTACCTAACATTGGGAAGTGTATGGAATGATTTAAGTTGTGACCTCCACTTGTGTTCCATCTGCATTTTTGTACATGAAGATCAATATTACAAAACACAAATAAACTTTCAGTAACCTTATTCTATGAAAGAAAGAAAGAAAGAAAGAAAGAAAGAAAGCCAATATAAATTTTGAAACCCTTCATATCCATGCATTCTTTATCCACTCATTTAGCCATCCATGGCTTGAAAACATTCCTCTCTCTCTCCCCCCCCCTCCCTGCCTCCCTCCTCCCTCTCTCTATATTGCAGAAACCAAATCTTGATTATCCTATTTTATATAAGGGATACAATTTCACTATGCCATTATATTTAATAGGAATTGAGCATCCATGGATTTTGTTATCCATGTGGGGATCCTGGAACCAAACCACAGCTGATACCAAGGGCCCACTATATATACCTCAGAGAATTAAATAGACAGATGTTATGTTTGAGCTTAATAGTATTTTCCACATTTTGTATCAAACTATTGAAAGTAAAGTCTGTCTTGGTATATACATTATAACAGAGAAATCTTAAATACGAGACATGCACAAGCACCACTAAGAGGTAGTGCTTAAATGGGCTGCAGTCATAGAGGGGAACAGTGGCTCAGAACCTGTGGACAAGAACAGGTGACACTGTGGTCAGAGCAGAAGAACTCAAGCAGAGGAAACCCAAGGGTTATGGCATCCTTCCACAACCTTGTGTCCTTCACGTTTTGGAATACAAATCTGAGAATTCCTGTTCATTGGCAATATTGGTGGGGGCAGATGAGAACTGAAGTCTAAAAGTTCTGGAGGGTACAAGGCTGGAGAAGAATGGGCTAAAGATCAGAAGACAGATGATCCATGGGAAGGGAGGATAGCATTTAGAAGCCAAACCTCAAGAAGGCAAAGCAAAGTTCAAATGTACAGAGAAGAAAGAAGAAAGGGGAAAAGATAGTATTCAGTGAGAGTACTGATATCAGAGGTGGAGGTGCACCAAGTTTATCCAGGAGATGAACTAAGAGGTTGTGGGTTCCACTCTATATTTTAGTACCTGCTGACACCAGAGATAGAAATTTGGAAAACAGCACTGACTTGAGAGACTCTGAACCGTATCCAGAGTCTGAGACAACATTTTCATTCTGGATCTTGATCCTCCTCTGAAATAGGTTGAAGTGACCATCACACTTTTTATTGTTATAATTTGAAAACAACACAACATAGTAGCTTCACAGTCAGATTTCCCCTACTTTTTGGCATCTTGCCATGGAGCCCTAAGACACAGAACTACCTTTTGTCAGTCCTCTGAACACAGTGCTCCACAAACACACTTCCTGTTGTGAAAGTTTGGCCATTAAAATAAGTATGTGTGCTTGTGTACTGTGGAAGAACTGCTTTCTTACATGCTTCTGCATACTTGTGTTTATCTGTTTGTTGGCATATTGTATTTTGATGAACAATCCAAATGTGTAAAGTTTACAAAGGCCATCTGCAGCACTGAGTGACATGCTTTGCCGAGAACTGGAATAGATTTTAAGGAGTATATATGATTAACTTCATTTTTAACAATACAATGGGATGAGAATTTTGCAACTTCAAAAACTGATTATTCATTTTGCAAGTTTTTCTGTATCCTTCCCATCTGTTTAGTTTATACTACTTTAGTTTATAAAATGGTGGACAGGGACTGACTTGTGCCTACAGTGCAAATTATTAGGCACTTTATAAATAACAATAACAATAATAAATCTTTACAATCCTTGTTAAATGAAACATGAACTAATATAATGTGGGTATCATCTTGAAAACATTAATCATCATTATTCTAGAGAGAGCAAAAGTAACCTTTGCAACTTCCACTAGAAAGAAAAGAAAACAAGAAATTGGCCAGAGATGTCAATAAAATGTGATCTGTTATTTACGCATCATATTGTATAACAATTGTCTGACTAATTCCTGCAAGCCAAGCACAGCTCAAATAGACAGCATCAGCTTCAACAGTTCTTTACCTCTATCTTCAGCAGATTCTTCAGCTTGCAATCTCAACATTTCTTGTAGTTCTCTTCTGCAAAAAGAAGATGGCACAGATTGTACAATATGGTTGAAACAAAGTAATATCTTAATGAATATAAGTAAGTGACAATAGAAAAAAAATTCAGCAGCTTAAACAGCTTGTGTCTTCCATGAGATAAATCTTACATCTTAAAATACTACTTTACAGTGCAATCCTGTACTTATCTGAGAAGTAAATTCCACTGAGTTCAGTGGAGCCCACTTATTCACAAGTAGGTTCCACTGAACTCAATAGCACTTATGTCTGTACACAAGAATAAGACTGTGCTGTTAGCATGGCACATGAATAATTCTTAAACACTGTTTTTGAGCCACAACAATATATATTTTTCTGTACAACTTATAATTAAATAATGATATTGTGTTTTTCAAATGTTTTACTTTGTTTCTTCCTCCTCTTGTTTCTTCTTTAAAGCTTCCTCTGTTAGTCTCTTTATAATCTTTGCATCAATTTCTTCTTTACTTGCTTGGTACAATCGACTTACTAACATCCTTCCTGCAATGTAATAGATAGAATAGAAAGGAATAAGACACCATGAACATCTTAGGAACTACAGACCTTAAAAAACACTAAATTTCATGATTGATATGCTTTTTTGACATTTAGGAAGGATCAGAAAATAGCAAGTTTTGGTAACAGTGAATGCTTTTGAAGTGTTCTTTAGGGGGACCCTTCTGAGGTTTCAAGACAGTAAATTTTCTTCAAAAGCTTACCCCCCCCCCCCCAGTTGTTAACTGCAGTCAACCTTGACTTATGATGACATTAGAATGAGAGACCTCTGAATCACCCTATCATCAACTGCCCCGCTCAGGTCTTGCAGGTTCAGTGATGTCACCTTCTTGATTGAATTTGATGTAGTCTTCCTCTTTTCCTATTGCCTTTATCTTATCAAATATTACTGTATTATCTAGTGAGTCATGTCTTCTCATGATATATCCAAAGTATAACTGTCTCAGCTTAGTGATCTTGGCTTCTAGTCAGAGTTCAGGTTTGATTTGTGCTAGGATCCATTTATTTGTCTTTTTAGCAGTCCACAGTACCATAGAACTCTTCTCTAGCACCACATTTCAAATGAGTTTTCTTCCTATCAGCTTTTTTCACTGTCCAGCTTTCACAGCCATACAAAGGAATTGGAAGTACCATAACATGGACATTTCTAACTTTAGTATTTAATTATCTATCTTTACACTTCAAGATCTTGTCTAGTTCCTTCATTGGACAATCAGAAGCCAAGACATGACCCAATAAATATTAAAACTTGTCATAAGCAGGGACTTAAGGGTGCAGTATTTTATATGTCAGTAGATGAAACCTTATACTAGAAAGGAAAAAAACTATATTAGTTTGTCGAATGTGTGTGTGTGTATGGGGTGCATGCATGTGCACACATGGATGCATTTGTGTATTTGATTTTTTGTATATTGAGCTTTAAGTCTCATATAGTCTACCCCAGTAGTTCCCCAACTGTGGTCCTCTAAGTGTTTTGGACTTCCATTCCCAGAATTCTAGACTATTGGCCAGGCTAACTGACACTTCTGTGAGAATCAACATTTGGGAACTACTGGCCTCGCCAGTATGGATAGTGGTATGGGACTGTGAGAGTGGCGAACCAAAGATTCGCTCACCCCATTGTCACATGCAATCATATATAATAAAAGTCATTTTGATTTGGAATGATCACTACTAAAAAAGCACCAACCATTTTGTTCAGCATTCTTTAAACAAATCACAAGATCAGGAAGAAGTCCTTTTTCTGACAAAGCTGCCCAATGCTCTAACCGTGGAGGAAAATTATCTATTACCCATCCACCTTTAGCTGCAGCTTCTGGGTATCTATCCTTATTTGTTTCAGAAAGCTGAAATAAAACACCACAATTATAACATGTTAAATGCTTTGAAATACAGAATTGTCAGGAATTGTTAAACTAATGATGCATTTTGTATGCGTGTGCATTGGAATTCTTGTAAACCACACCAGAGCCCCTTTTTTATCTACACCATGGCCAACATGGGACTATTGGCCAACATGGCTGAGGCTTCTGGGAGCTGAAGTCCCTCGGCCCTTAAAGGGGAAAGGTTGTCTACCCCTGATCTACACTATCTATCAGGAAGAAAATAGTGACTTGCATGATTGTCACAATCTGGGGTTGCTTCCACACTAGTTCTTTTCTCTGGAATTGCCAGCATATGTTAACTCACTTTTAAAAAGCATCCAATGTAGTTTTCAAATTTTTGTATCCGAGAGGTGTCTGTACTGTTCTTCACCCCACCCCGCCCATCTTTTTCCCAAAACACATTTGTGCCAATTTGTGTGTGTGAATAGACAAAAAACAATATTTTGTTTTACATAAAGTAGTGGGGACAGCCAAAATGCTATTGAAACTTTCAGACTCATGTGCTTTTAATGAAAGGCTTCATTTTCTTTCCTCTTCTTTTCCTATAGCTTCCTCTTGGTCACAGCTGGAGCCTTATGACTGAATAGGTCTTTTAGAGGCAAAGCAGATGGCCAAATAAACAGGTTTCAGGCTGGCTTCAAGGTGGGGTGTTTAGATGACATACGCTTTGAAGCTGACCGGAAAGTGCCATCTAGCTGTCTTATGGAGAGAAAAGCGACTTCAAAAAGAAGCTCCTTTTCCCCACTTCTTCCTGAAAAGTGCGTAGCTTCACATGTACGTGTAAATGCACCAACACCAATGCGGCTCTAAAGGGGTGCTCTTTCCAAACCCTAACCCTAACTGTGCATGGAAGCGCCCCCTCGCAGGAGCTCATTTAAAAGGAACAGAGCTGCCATACACAAGTGGTGGGGGTGGCAATGCCCGAAAGAGAAACTATGGAACCTCTCATGTAGATGAGTACAACATACACAAAACAAACAGTTAAAGAGGGTACATAGGGTGAAGGGGGGGTGAAGGGAGGCATGACTGTACCTTGCTGACATCTGTATGGGCACACCTCTGCTCTGATGCCCTGTCCCGATGAAGCAATGCATATGTGAATGTGTGCAGGTTCACAGGGATGGTCATGCAATGGGATGGCAGTCATTGGCAGTTCATTCCTGCGAAGTTGCGCAGGGATGGTGGTGGGGACAGTAAAAAAAAAAAAAAGGACCCAGTGGCACAGGTTAAAGATGTGCTGTGTGGTCATGACATGCACATTCCAGCTGCCTTGGGAGCTGGCAGTGCAGTTGGTGTGGTCTCAATGTGGCTTCGGAACAGGCAGCTTCAAGCCACTTTTTCCTGCCCGTCTGTTTCGCCCCTTAGTCACCCTTTAAACTGACTTTCCTAATTCCCACAGTGCCAGTGTCCCTTCCCACTATGGTGTAGGAATGAAAGCTTTAATAACTGAATTTTGTCATGATTTTAAAAATTACCAGTAAGTAAGGCCTTTCTTTCCACTACCACTACAGAATGGAAACTGATATTCTGGCCATTAGTACAGTCCTGTGCATTTTTACTCAAAGGTGAAGCTCTATTGAACCACTATTAATCATATGCCATCAACATAAGAGGAAGGCAGCATGCTAGCTCCATCCCATGTGATTGTTCTGTTCAGATGAAAACCAGTGGGTCTGAAGCGAGTCTGTTCTATCCATTGAGGTTTTCCATAAAAGACAGAACCTTGATCTCCCCACATCCTGGCTTACTTGAAGCACCTACACAGCTAGAACACTGTTTTTCACTGAAACAATGTGACAGCGGAGAAGGGTGGGCCTAGAGCATTCCTCTTCTCAATGTTGATTACATATGACTAAGAATGGCTTCTGTGTTCAAGTATGCCTAGGATAGCAATTAAGTGTTTCAAATCTGGAATCCTCAGGAAACAATAAAGTGTACTTCAAATAGGAAAAGAAAAAAGAAATTAAAAAAAGAACCACAAAGGATTTTGGCAGAATGAGGCATGTGATGTAACCTAGCAGATTGTTTTAGGTGCACAGGTGATTCATATAGCATTATTTTAAATACTGTGGAGATCCTCTAATTCCACTTCCTACTAATGGAGGATGAGTTAAAGGAGAGATGTATTCTGAAAGCCATACAAGAATAAGTATTTTATTCAATGCATTTGGAAGATGTTTTTCCTCAGTTGCACTTAGATGCACAGCATCATATCCTCCATGTTCTGTGCTCAAATGATTTCACTTATTGTGAATGGCAGAAAACAAATAACTTGAAAGGTTTTTATCTTTATATTAGCAATACCTTTGACCACTACATGTTAAATTATGGGGTGTCTTTTGTACTTTTGTACTCTTGTACTTTTTATCTAAAATGTTTCCCAGAATGGGTTGGAGAGCAGACCAACCATTCCACAAAACCTCACTCTGCTCCTCTGCAATGCCAGGTTGGTCAAGAACAAAACACATATCATCCATGATCTCCTCATGGATGAGGATGCCGACCTGGCTTGCTTCACAGAGACCTGGCTGGGAGAGGACAGCGCTGTCACATGGGCGCAGGCCCTCCCAGCCGGATACTCTGTCAGTGAGCAGGTGAGGGGAAGTGGGTGGGGGGGCGGAGTGGCTCTAGTTCATAAGAACAGCCTGACCTTGACCAGGATACCTGTCCGGAACACAGTCCACTTCGAGTGTATGTACCTAAGCCTGAGGACCAGGGATAGTTTGGGGATTTTGCTGGTCTACCGGCCACCCCGTTGTCTAGCAGACTCCCTGACCGAGCTGACACAGCTGGTCTCTGAGCTGCTGTTGGAGTCTTCAACATCCCGCTCGAGACTAGCTTAACAGGCGCGGATCGGGAGCTCATGGAGACCATGACAAACATGGGCCTATCCCAATTGGTCCTTGGGCCCACACATTGTGCAGGTCATACACTTGATGCGGTCTTCAGTACGGAACAGGAATATCTGTAGGCGGAGGTTGTAAGTACCTCCGCATTGTCATGGATGGATCATTTCCTGGTCAAGATGGAACTCAGAGCCAACATCCGCCCCACCGGGGGTGGTGGACCCATTAGAATGGTCCGCCCTCAAAGGCTAATGGATCCAATAGGATTCCAGAAATCCTTAGAGGGTTCAATGGTTGGGAATGCTGGTGACCCTGTCGATGCTCTGGTCAAAACCTGGAACACCGATCTTACCAGGGCTATCGACACGATCGCTCCCAAGCGTCCTTGCCAATCCGCATCAAATCGTAGACCACGGTATACACCAGAGCTTAGGAGGATGAAGCGGTTTGGTCAACGACTAGAGCGCAAGTGGCGGAAGACTCGACTCTTATCTGACAGAACTCGCCATAGGAACTTTCTTCATTCCTATTGGGAGGCAATACTTGCAGCGAAGAGAGTCTTCTCCTCTGTACGTATTGCGTCTGCAGAGTCCCGTCCAGCAGAGCTGTTTAGGGTGGTGAGGGAAATGACACAGGTGTCCCCTGTGCCAAATCCCCTACTTAACCCGACAACAGCCTGCTGTGACGCATTTAACAACTTCTTTGCAGATAAAATCTCTCAGATAAGAGCTGACTTAGATGCCACTGTTCTGACAGAATCTATAGGCGAGGCATCCAGTGACTCCGTCGATGAGGTTATCCTGGATCAGCTGCAATCTGTGAGTACCGAGGACGTGGACAAGCTGCTTGGTAAGGTGAGGAAGACAACCTGCCCTCTCGACCCTTGCCCATCATGGCTGGCCGTCCGGGGGGGGGATGCATTGAGGAGATTCCTCACGGATATCATCAATGCATGCTTTAGGGAAGGACATGTTCCATCTTGTTTAAAGGAGACAGCTGCTGTTAGGCCGCTTCTGAAAAAACCTTCCCTGGACCCCCTGGATATGAGTAACTACAGGCCTGTTTCTTTGCTGCCATTTTTGGGCAAGGTAATCGAGAGGGCGGTTGCTCTTCAGCTCCAAGCTGTCTTGGATGAAACCGATTATCTAGACCCATTTTAAACCGGCTTCAGGACAGGCTTTGGGGTTGAGACTGCCATGGTTGCCTTGACCGACGATCTGCGTCTGAGCATTGACAGGGGTAGTGTGACCCTGTTGGTGCTCCTAGACCTCTCAGTGGCTTTTGACTCGATAGATCACAGCATCCTCTTGGACCACCTGAAGGGGTTAGGTATCGGGGGCACTGCTTTGCAGTGGTTCCGGTCCTTCCTCTCGGGTAGGTCCCAGAGGGTGCTGCTCAGGGACAGTAGCTCTAGCAAGAGGGAGCTCACTTGTGGGGTCCCTCAGGGGGCTATCTTGTCTCCGATGTTGTTTAACATCTATATGAAGCCACTGGGTGAGATTATACAGAGTTATGGTGCTGGGTGTTATCAGTACGCTGATGACACCCAAATCTATTTCTCCATGTCTCGTTCGTCGGCCTCGAATTCCAATGGCATCTCCTCTCTCAATGAATGTCTTCGGGCGGTAATGGGCTGGATGAGGAAAAACAGATTGAAACTGAATCCAGACAAGACGGAGGTGCTCACGGTAGCGGCCCCGAAACCAGGAATTGGGTTGCAACCTCCAGTCCTGGATGGGGCCACACTCTCCTCCAGTGACTGTGTTCGCAGTCTGGGGGTGCTCCTTGACTCGTCGCTCCTGATGACAAATCAGGTAAATGCGACAGTGAGGAGCGCCTGTTATCAGCTTCGGCTGATATGCCAGCTGCACCCTTTTCTGGAAGTAAGGGATCTCGAGACTGTTGTGCACGCGCTGGTAACCTCACGCCTTGATTTCTGTAATGCGCTCTACATGGGGCTACCCTTGTGCTTGGTTCGGAAATTACAGCTGGTACAAAATATGGCAGCCAGGCTTGTCTCGGGAACATCTAGGAGGGACCACATTACTCCAGTTTTGAAGTCCCTCCACTGGCTGCCTATCAGCTTCCGGGCCCAATACAAGGTGTTGGTTATCACCTTTAAAGCCCTAAATGGCTTGGGTCCAAGCTATCTCAGGGAACGCCTCCTCCCATACAATCCTCCCCGCGCTCTCCGTTCCTCTGGGAGGAATTTGCTGCAGCCTCAGAAATCGAGGCTTGCGGCTACCTCCCAGGGGGCTTTTTCAGTTGTTGTCCCCAAACTCTGGAACGGCCTGCCGGATGAGATCCGTCAGTTAACATCGTTAGACAGCTTTAAAAAGGCTGTCAAGACGGATCTCTTCCGGCAGGCCTTTCCAGATTAATTATCCCTGCCTCGGGTACTCCCACTCCCAATGATCTTCACGTGGCCCCATCTACTGATGGATGAAGAACATTGCCTTGGGCCAATTTTATGCTTGTAATGTTTTTAATTTTTTAATTGTTCGAATTTGTCATTTTAATTTTTCATTGATTTAATACTGTTTTAAGGGGGGGAGGGATTATGTTTTGGGATATATTGTATGGTTTTATTGTTGTAAGCCGTCCTGATTGGGTTGCCAAAGGGCGGGATATAAATAAATTTTATTATTATTATTAAAATGTTTTATGTATTTTAAAAAGCCTTTTGGCATTGCCTTTGGCTAGCACAATAAACAATGATTTAAAAAAATAACTGTGCAGTATTAAAAGCTCTAATGTGGAAGTAACCTTAGCAATGGAAGTATAAGCTTCCACAGGATTTATTCCACAGAATAAATGGCTTCTGTAACAAGAGACAGAAGATGAGCATGTAAAAGAATAAATCATAAAATGGGTCAAAACTTTTATGCATATTGTCTATATGGCTGTATGGAGAAATATGTGGTCCAAAAATGTAAAATATACTTTGTGCAATAGTTTTTTTTAAAGTGTATAGGATAATGTATGCTAACTAACCATACATTACCATTATCGTATACAAGTTTTCTTTTAAACTATTGCACAAAGTAAATTTTATATCTTTGGACCACATTTGGACACTTATACACAGAAAACATACAAAGAGCAGGCTTAGAAGAAGGAGGAGTAAAGATAAGAGGAAGGAACATTAACAATCTAAGATATGCGGATGACACAATATTGTTAGTTTCCCTTAATTCTAATGAATTTGCAGCTTTCAGCTAATTCTAAGATTTTGCTACAGAAGGAAATTTTTCACCTAATACTATGCCAACATTAGATCTCATACTAAAGTAATAATCTATAACAATCTAAACTATAATATTCTTTGTTTAGTGTATTACTTATGTTACCTTAGCTACCTATGTCACACACACAGAATTTAAAATGAAAATACATAAAAATACAAATTATTAAAAGAGTTCTTCATAACTATATCTTTCATTTGATACTCAAGGTTTTTTTACCACTTGAAAGGCTTCTTCCAATACTTCAGTATATGCTTCTGGTGGCAGCAATATCGGAGATATCATTGCAGCTTCTATAGCCTGCTGTACGAACTCTTGAACCTCAGGGTGGTCAGGAGATACATGTGATTCTGTTTGCTTCATTGAGGACTCTGTTAATTATGTTACAAACATGTAAAAGTGAATATAGAGTCATGTAAGTACCATAAATGAAATGCAATTGGTGTTGTTTGGCTGACAAAAGGCTTCCAATCTCCTAATTTTTGATGTAACTATGCATGATACCAAAGGCATAGGCAATAATATGAAGCAAATGGAAAAGGAAGCCTAAAAACGAAAGCACACAGCGAGAACAAGCAACAACTGGCAGAATTAGATGGTAGTAGGTTGGTGAAAAATGAAGGAAAGTAAACTCCTGATCTAGGCAAGGATTTATAACTTCTAAAGTTTCCCTGAGAGTGTCAGTTTACATCACAGAGGGGTCAAGATAGGTAGACAGTGAGGGAAGTCACTGCAGGTCACTCAGACTACTACTGCCCACTCTGAGGCTTTAACTCTTTCAGTGTAAAGTGTTGTTGCATTTCTAACATTCCTTCTCTTGAGCCCCTCAATACATAGAATATGCTGACCTCTAAGTGAGAGCAGGCCAATCTGATTATCCCATAAGAAAATAAGGTTTACATAGGCTCTTTCCATCTTTGAAAACATATTCAGGGGATTTTGGATCTTCTTTGGAAAGTTTCTTTGATGGAGATATATGCCTGCCTCTGCACACTGATCTAAAAAACCTCAAAGCATTTTAATCAGATTACTAACTCCAGGCAGGATTAGGAACCACATAATGCCAGTCACCAAGCTGCCTCCCAAATCAAGGTGCATTCAGGATTAAGATAATTTATGACTTTCAGGAGCAGAATACCTCAAATATCTTCTTGCATGAGTCTGTCCAGGTATTAAGATCTATATCAGAAGCCCTTCTTCAGATCTCTGTATCATTTGAATTATGACAAAAGGGGTTCCAGGATAGGACCTACTCTGTTATTGTGCCTGTCTTTCCAATATACTCTCCAAATGAAGCCACCTGGGCTTTTAGTTTGCCTTAGCTTTAGTCTGATAGCTTTCCCTGGCTTTTGTACAAAGGAATTTACAGTTTCCCTTTCCCCTCACATAAGTACCTTTACTGAAGTTTTGGTTTAACAGCACTATAATTTGATTTCAGAAATGTTTGGCCTCTACAAAAATATTGCATCAATATTTGAAACCAACAAATGGTTTCAAACAATATTTGAAACATAATAATAATAATAATAATAATAATAATAATAATAATAATAATAATAATAATAATAAATTTTATTTATAGCCTGCCTCTCTCTGCAGATTGAGGCAGGTTACAAGAAATAAGAATAACAATAAAATACAAATATACAATTAAAATCACCATTTCTAAATAATCCCTACCCCAATCCCATTCATAAAAAAGAAGCAAACTAAAAACAATAACAATATAAAATGAATAACAATATAAAATACTAATTAAAAGTGCAAGAACTAACAAATTAGCTAAAATTAGAGGTAATTAGAGGCGAGACATCTATCTTTCTTGGGGTAGATGAGGGTAGAATGTAGTAAATACATTATACTATTACCAGGACAACTGTCCTTACAAACATTTACTATTAGTAATGTAGTTACCAACAATACCAGTTTGAACTGCAGTCTGGGATGAGGACATCTCTTCAGTTTCATCTTCTTCTTTTATAGTAGTACTCTCTACAGTACCTGATGATTCTGTGATCATGCATGCAGATATTAATAGAAAAAGCAAACAAATGGACACTTTAAATATGTATGAAAAATATAGTCTATAGGTTTCATGTGGCCAGACCTCACCAGGTTTTGAAAATATTTTATTTATTTATTTATTTATTGCAAAAGCCCTTTGCACCCTCTAAGTGCTGAGGATGACAATTTCTCCACATTTGGTACCCCAATGTGTTTCAGGCCAAGGAGGGCTTGGGGGCCTCCCCCCAAAATTTGAATTGACTCCTGCTCAGTTCTGAATTGGGAAAAGGATGAAGGGCTTTTTTTTGGGGGGGGGGCTTTTTAAAAAACAGTTTTGGGTTGGGGTGAGAGGCTTGAGGTGAGATGAGACCCTTCAGGTCCAGTAGAGATATGTACAGCGCTGGTACCTGGGATACTCCCTCCCTAACATTAAATTATAAAATAATTTTAATCTTCTGCCTGTAGCCTGTTGTGGTACAGTCTAGCAACAAAGAAAATGTGTGGCTGGTGAACATACTTTTATGTATGAAAAACAAATTAAAATCAGGATGTGCTAAGACTGCTCAGGTAACTTAAATTATACTCTCTTCTAAGCATGTTTACTTCAAAATAACTCTGACTATATTTTACAGGGATTATGCCATTGCAAAAAGGACTGCAATCACAGAAGTTGTATAATCTGTAGCAGGGTTTCTCAATAGAGATCTCTGGTATTCTAGGGGTTCTGTGAAAGGTTGCTAAGGATTCTGTGAGAGATTGCAATTGTAAACAAAAATACAGTTTTTGAGTTGTAGATATAATAAATTTTATGCAGGGGTTCCTTAAGACTTGAACATTATTTCAAAAGTTTCTCCAGGAGAAAGTTTAAAACAGACTGATCTATAGGATAAGCTCTCAATAAAGAGGAAGACGTATGGGCCTTATAGCTTCCTCACAATCTCTTATAGACTGTGAAAGAACCACATTACTATATCACCTTTTTGTCTAGTAGACACTGAATCACTGGGCATGGCTGAACTTTTATCATCAATTTGAATGCTCTCTTCATATTCCTCCTCTTGGTCCTTTTCAGCCAATTCTTGGGCAGCTGGCAAATAGAAGATATAAGCAGAAAATAATTAAATATGAATAAACTCTCCTAAGAAAAGGATACCATATTTTCCTTTGTGAAATTTTAAAGATAAGCAGAATATAGACTTTATGAAAAATTATGTGGACAATATGTGGTACTGCACAACAGTATTCAGAGTAGTTTTGTTTATGGCACAATGTCCCCTACAAACTACTATGTAAATACAACATACTTGCTAAAAGAAATCTACAGTGCTGCTATCATAACAATTGGTCCAAGCAAGGTTGGGTAGGGGTAGGAGGCCTCTCTGCTGATAAAGCACAGTGCTGGAAACCTGGGGGCACACATCTTATATAGAGAAAGATCTCCCTAAAACACTTCTGAGTAAAGATGCATACAAACACAACATAAATTCCTTGGACTACATTATGCATCACTCAAATCACTCAAATCACATCACTTATTAAATTGCTGTTCCTATATAACATCATCATCATCATCAACTAATAATAATAATAATAATAATATCTCAACTTTTCCTCAATTCAGGAAATAAAGTGGGTAACAGCAAATTTGAGAGCCTATTGGTAAACATCCACAAGATACAAAAGTTAAAACAAGATCAAGTCATCAAAAAATTAAGACAAGATTAAAACATACATCAGTAAACATTGTAAAATGGTGTAAAACAGTCCCTCTAAGTCCCATCTCAGCAAGGCAATCCATAAGAATACCATGGGCAATAGTATCAAAAGCTGCTGAGAGGTCAGCAAAACCAACAAGGCTAGCCTCATCTTGTCTAGCTCCTGGTGTAGATCATCCCTCCATTACCATCTGATGTCATCTGGGGGAGAGACCCTAGTCCCAGCACCATTTGGGCCTAGAATGGGAAGAAGAGCCCTCCCTCCATTACCAGCCGATGTCATCTGGGGGAGAGACACTAGGCCCAGCACCATCGGGCCTAAAATAAGAGCCCTCCCTCCATTACCATCTGATGTCATCTGGGGGAGAGACACTAGGCCCAGCACCATTTGGGCCTAGAATGGGAAGAAGAGCCCTCCCTCCATTACCAGCCGATGTCATCTGGGGGAGAGACACTAGGCCCAGCACCATCGGGCCTAAAATAAGAGCCCTCCCTCCATTACCATCTGATGTCATCTGGGGGAGAGACACTAGGCCCAGCACCACCCGGCCTAGAATAAGAAGAACCCTTACTTCTTAAAGGATGGGTGGGATTCGGGATTTTATGTTCTGTTTAATGTATGGAAATTGTAATGTTGTAAGCCACCCCGATTGCTCTGCAGAGGGGTGGGATATAAATTATTATTATTATTATTATTATTATTATTATTATTATTATTATTATTATCTACCAAAGCGACCAAAGTCATCTTTGTCCCAAAGCCAGGCCTGAAACCAGATTTAAATTGATCTAAATAATCCATCTAATCCCTAGAGTGGGGAGGCCACCACACACTCCAGAACCGTGCCCAAAAATGGAATGTTACAGACTGGCTGATGATTATC
The DNA here is from genome assembly GCA_026167975.1 of Phrynosoma blainvillii. Taxonomy (NCBI): domain Eukaryota; kingdom Metazoa; phylum Chordata; class Lepidosauria; order Squamata; family Phrynosomatidae; genus Phrynosoma; species Phrynosoma blainvillii. The sequence goes on along the minus strand of JANUYF010000001.1, from coordinate 126,946,314 downwards.
CAGAATGATGGGATCCAGTGAGGGCTTTTCAAATAATGTTTTTTAACAACCTCCCTCAGGCAAGCTGGAACTCTGCCTTGCTTTAAGAAGGCATTAACTACTCTCTTTACCTACTCAGCCAGTTCCTACTCTAGCTTTTTTAATAAGCCAGGAAGTGCAAGGATCTAACCTACATGTGGTGGCTCTCACTCTCCTGTCCACGTGCTCAAGTAGCACAAATTGAAAAGTATCTGTTGACAAGTAGGGGCCAAAGTTACATCCACTGGATCTATATCAATTATAGCATCCACGTCATAACAGATCTGAGTGACTGTATTTGCAAAGTGCCAGGCAAATAGTTCACAGTGGGCTGTCTAATGGTCCAGATCTTCTTCTCTTGCGCTTGGGTGTAAAATACCCCTGACCACTCAAAACAGCTCTGCTGGCCGGCTCCTTGGAGATGCAACAGAGGCAGAGAAGAAATTTGCCTTTGCTGCATGGCCTGTTTGCTTTAGAGTAGCCTCTCAGATAAACTTTAGCTATTGGACTCATCTGAGTTTTCTGTAAAAGTCATTCTAATCACCTTCTCACTTTTTCCATCACCATCAGCTCCCTGGAAAAGCAGGAGGCAGTTTGGCTCTACTCTGTGAGAGGGCACCACCATGTCCATTTCTCCATGCCAGCTAAGATTTTGACAGATTCATCTGCCTAGACAGCAGGGAACTCCTCAATAACTGTCAGGAATTCATCCAGATCCAAAAGCAGACCATTTTAATGGATCACCTACTCCTGCAGAGGTTTTGAGTCCCGGCAAGTCTATACCCCTCAGGTGGTGATCTGTCCATGACAACAGACCTATACATGTTTCCTCCACTCCCAGATCACACCTACCCCACCCACTACAGAAAATAAGGTCCAGAGTGTGCCCAGCAGCATAGTTAGGGACTATAACTTGGGACAGATCTATTGTTGTCAAAATAGACATTGTTGTGAGATGCTCCTGAAAAGGCAGACTCAGCATGGATGTGGAAACCCTCCAGCATTTTATTTATTTATTTCATTTATATGCTGCCTTTTATCCCCAGAGGGACCCAAGGCTGCTCACAGATAAAATATTTAAAATCTCAATAAAATTCAAGACAATTAAAACATCTACATCCAGTATTTTTATTTCACATAAAACATATAAAAGTTGAAAACAAACTAAACCCCCACTTGCTCCATAAAAACCGCCCTGCTTTGCATTATATACAAAATGCCTGTCTGCATAAAAATATGGGGTGGGGTGGGGTGGGAATTCCAACACCAACCCTGAGATCATCCTGTTGTAGAATTTGAACTGTGGGTTTTTGGCTCCACAGCACCGGGCTCTTTAGCAGAACAAAATAGAGAATGAAGACCACTGATGAAATACAAACAGGATAAATTTATTAATGTGCACAGTCCCAGGATAAACTCATGTTTCCAAGCCTGGGCCAAGGACAAGGAAAATGGCTGTCGTTTTTATACCCAAACAGACAAAGAACTCATCTCTTACATCTTATTGGATGCTCTAAACTTTAAACATACAGAATTCTAAGCAATGAGAGTAAAGGTCTATGCATACATTATAATCTGCTTAGGGTACCATTTGTGCCTGACCCACTGCATTCCAGGAAAACATCTTATCAGCAGAGACTGTTATTGCCAGGACCTTTCAGGGTCTCTCTGCACTGATTTATTGTTATGGCTTTATGATGCATCCTGGCACCTCTTTGTTACAGCTTCAAGGTTCCTCTAAAGCCACTGTGTAAATAAACATTTTAACTTTCCTGGACTTAAACATTCTGGCCATGTATTTCTGTGTTAAAGGTACCAGTCCCAGAATCCTCTTTGCAGGCCTGACACTTACTTAGCCTCTAATTTTTACACACAATAGTATGCATACATTTCTAACTTAGGCATATAAAACACTGATTATCATTGATTATCAAATTATGACTACTTCATTCCCAGCTAGCTCAGGAAGGGAGACTGTTAAGCAGCGGGATGGGTGGCACACAAACAAATTCGTTAATCTGTTTCATCCACCCAGCTTCAAGTAAACCCACTCAAAACCCAAAAAACTGTGGGATAGGGCACCTGGTCAGTGGGATGGAGTTTCAATAAACAGATAGATGCAATAAAAGATAGATGTCAACAGATAGATATAGTAACATCCCCTCACTTCATTTAGATCATAGGAAGGCCTGAGGGCTATCCTTTCAATATGATACAAAGAACTGTGCATCTTCAAATTTATACAGAATATGATCACCTTGTTCTTGTAACATCTGTTCATTTTCCAGTCTTTCTTTCACTTTAGCAATGCCTGTCTCTATTGCTTCAATACGAGTTTTCTCAATGAGTTCTATTCTTGCTTCTTCATATTGTGTTTTCAGAAGGGCATCCATTTCAAGAACCTAAGCAAAGCCACTGGGAATTAAATTGTAGAAAATGCAAAGTGGGGAGATATATTTATAGCTGCTATTCCCCCTCTCCCCAGTTTATCTAAAAACATAAAAAGTAGTTATTTAAGCAACTCTCCTTTCCCATGGTCCTTGATTCAACTGGTACTTCTGCTTCCAAACTTCATAGGAAAAATTAAAAACTCATAAAGGAAAAGGTAACTTCTGTCCACTAAACCATCCTTCTCATTTATGTCTATTTAGCTTTTCTAATGTTGAAATGTTTCCAAAGGCAGGAAATGCTGACCATGAAACACACCTCCAACAAATGAATTTGTCCCCTTCCCCTTATAAGAAAGTTTTCCCAATCCTGCCTGATGGTAGCACTTTTCCCTGATTATCATAGCTAAAATGGGTAGATGACTCTTTGTGAAGGGTTCTTGATTAAATGGGTTATTTCAATCTAGCATCAGGCATGGTTATGGGATGGAGACAACTTCAGCCATCTTGGTGTATGACCTACACTGGGAACTGGACAGGGGGAATTCTCTGCTGATCCTGCTGGATCTCTCAGTTTGTTCTACTGGACCACAGTATTCTTCTGGACCACCACTGAGATGGGATTTTAGGGCTCTGTTTTAAAGTTGTTCTAGTCCTTCTGGAAATAACTCCTCAGAAGACTGTGCTGGGGAGACCTATTTAAGCCCCTGGCCATTGCCCTGTCAGTTTTGTCCCCTGTGCAATTTAGCATCTACATAGTACACTGGGAGAGGTTATCCAGGGTTTTGGAGTAGTATGCTAATGACACCCAAGTCTCTCCTTTCCAAGGAAGTTATTTTGATGTGAAACCAGTGCTTGCTCTTAATAATGAACTGAATGAGGGCAAACTAATTGAAGCTTAAACCAGACAGATCAGGGAACAGTGATTCAGTTTGTGCTGGATGAGATTACATTCCTCCTGAAATTTTAGGTTCATGGTTTGGGTTAAGTCCTGGAGTTGGACTTGAACCTGGATGCCTCAGTTTTGGCAGTGACCAGGAGTGCATTTGCACAGCTAAAACTAGTGCATTGCCCATTCCCATCAATTGAGGTGTCAGATCTGGTGGCAATGACATATGCCTTTGGAACCTGTTTGAAAACTTCAGTGTGTCCAAAATGTTGTGGCCAGGCTGCTGACTGGGCTGCTTCCCTTGTTGAAACAGCTTCATTGTTTGCCAGTCCATTTCTGGGCAGAATTCAAATTCTGGTTATGAAACCCTACACAGCTTGGGTCCAGATCACATCTTTCTACATAAGCCTGCCTAAATTCTAATATCTTCCAGGGAAGGCTTTAGCTTGATCCCACCACCATCATAGGCATGTTTGTTGAGGACATGGAGAGAACCGTCTCAGTGGCTATTATCAGGCTGTAGAATTTCATCCCATGGGAGGTTCCATTGGTCTACTCTGCTTTATTTATGTTGGCAGGCAAAGACTTTATTTATTTATTTATTTAGGCAAGGCTTTGGTTCTTAACTTGTCGTGGCAGAAGGTGCTTTCAATGTGGTGTATAGGGATTACTGCTTTGTTATGTTTTAAACTGTTTTAACTTTGTGTTTTTAATAAAATTGGTTGTTTAATTTTTTAAATTTTGTACTAATAAGGTTTTTTTTAGCTATACTTTGTTTTCATTTGTTATATAATGCCTTGAATCCTCTGATGGAAGAAAAGTGCAATATAAATTAAATAAAGAATAAAATATGCATATAAATGCCATCCTTCCTTAAAGAGCTTCAAAGGTTAAAATCAGAAACATGAATTAGATGTGGAAGCTAAAAAGCAACCAATCCACTGACACAAAACCTGGAGGAAAATGTTCCTTTCTCACACATATTGTGAGGGTGGAGGTCTATTTTGATTTTTGAAAAACCATTAAGCTTGAAACAAGGCATATAATTCTAACTGCTGTTTAAATTTGAGTCTTTGTAATTTAGATACAGAGATTAATTCATACCCACCTTTCCCTGATAATGGTTTGCAATCAATTCACACAGAGTTGATCTTCCAGACATTGGTGGTCCAACTACTAGGATTTTACAAGGTGGAAGTGGCATAGGTGGCAGCAGGTAGGGGCGAGGATTTAGCATAAACTCTTTCAGTGCTTCTTCACTTGACATAAGGTACATCTTACCTAAAAAGCTAAGAAGAAAACAAAGGCATGAAACTGCAAGCTTAGAATGACAGAGTCTATACTACTATACTCAGGATTTTTGCTTACCTAACGGCAAAATCTGCCGATCCCATGACAATTTCACCACCTTTTAAAGCCACAGGGCATGCCCTTCCCCATCTGCTACGGCGCCATCTGTATCTTGGAGCTACAAGCTTATAGGCTGCAAGCACCCGAAAAAGTTCATCCTGATAATAAAAGAAAACACTTAAAGCATGTGTAAACTGTACATTAAAAAAAACCAACTCAGATTGTTTTACCTTAAGACGTTTCCAAACTTTATTGTTCTGATTTTCTATACCATTGACTGCTGGAAGATAACTTTGTATTATGAATGGCACTACATAATCATGGTGGCAGTTACAGGATTTATTCAAGGCTAAGAAGAAACTTGTGGATATAAGACAGTTTTCAATTGTTGGGAAATTCACTTTAGAAAGGTGGCAAATAAATTGAATGGAATTCTAGGAGACAATGAACAGTGCCAAACGGACAAATCTGGATCAACTGTTTGTCGGTTGTACTAAATATATTCTTCCAATAGTGTCGTATGTTTGAATCTAAGTGCAAAAAACAATTTCTTAACCGTATTAACTCCAATGCCCCTTTTTAAAATCAACCACTCACACGAATGTAACACTTACATTCTCCAGTCCATCTAACATCTCTTCCTCTGCACTTTGCAGCTTGGTGATAAGTGCTCCATTTCGGACACCCATGGATTGAAGGCGGAGTATTACTGACTAAATAAAACAACAACTTTTAAAAATAATTTGCCATTGAAATATGCAGTTATTATCATATATGTGTTTTGAAATAAACAGCCAGCTTTGAAATTTGCTTTAATACCTTTCAAAAGCCACCAAGAATATCTACTAACTCTGTAACTTGGTCCAATAAAAGATGATTTCTATGAGGTGTGTGTGTATGTGCCTTCAAGTTGCCTACTGACATATGGCGAACTCATGAATTTCATAGAATTTTCTCAAAAGTGTTTTTGCCAGTTCCATTCCCTGAAATGTAGCTTACAACACCTGGCATTCATTGGAAGTTTCCCACCCAAGTTCTAACCAGAGCTGACTCTGATTAGCTTTCAAGATCAAACAAGAACTGGTGCCTTTAGGGTATTTAGACCATTGAGGTGGCACCTTACAAATACTAGGCTTTCCACTTTTGAAAAGATAACTGTCTGAGAAGCTGTGGACATTTCCACTTACTCATGGGGGATTGAATCCATAGGTGCTCTTCAAAATGTTTCATGCAGCAGGAGTTCTGTAATAGCCCTGCTGCTTTGAAGCAGACAACAATGAGTTGGAAAAAGCTCCTTCCCCTAAAGCAGGGGTAGGCAACCTTTCCCCTTTAAGGGCCGAGGGACTTCAGCTCCCAGAAGCCTCAGCCATGTTGGCCAATAGTCCCATGTTGGCCAATAGCTCCTGGGATTCTGGGAGCTGAAGTCCCTCGGCCCTTAAAGGGGAAAGGTTGCCTACCCCTGCCCTAAAGGGTGCTATATACCAACTGATTTGCATAATTCTGCTTGTAAAGCAAGAGGAAGGAGTCATCCGGATAATGTCCATTTCTTTTTTTCTTTTTTTTTTAAATGTTTATTAAGTTATCACAAAAACAATATAAAAAGGATACATCTGCAATCTTACAAGTTCCACTCATATATATCTAATCAAATATCTAAGCGTCCAGCCAAGAAAAACAACAAAAAAGAGATATTTATAACTTCCACATTACTGATTCTCTTTCCTATTCTTCATTTTCTTCTTCATTTCTTGATACTATTCTGTAGTATTCAATTCTACCATCAAGATAATTTTAATAATATTGCTTCCCTTTTTTTTTTTTAAATTATGGTAAGCCAAATCTAATTCCAGTTATACTTAACTAAAGTATTATTTTCTCTAAGCCAAATAGAGCACATACACATAATCCTTATCATAATTAATCTTCCATCTTTTTTATATATAGAATATCACTCCAATTTCTTTTCAAGTAATCATATATTTTCTTCCAATCCTTTTTTCTATCTTCTAATTTTTCCTCTATTTCCCCTGATAATAAATCCAATTCCATTAAGTCCATAAGTTTTGACTGCCATTCATCTATTTGAATTTCTCTACTAGTTTTCCAATATCTTGCATAGACTAGCCTAGCCACTGTAAGCATATAGAAAATGACTCTGCCATATTTCTTTTCCAATTTACTGTTTATCATGCATAATAACATAATTTCTGGCTTTCTGTCCAATTCTGTCTCGAGTATTTGAACCATGTTCTTTTGAATAGTTTTCCAAAATCTTTTTGCATATACACACTCCCACCAAAGATGAAAGTATGTGCCTTTTACCTTCTCACACTTCCAGCATTTATCTCCTGTATTGTATATCCTGGCTATTCTATCTGGAGATAAATGCCATCTATATATGATGATAATGTCCATTTCTGAAAGAGAGATTCAGCTCCATTTGACAGTGGCAGAAAGGATACATGAGAGAGACCACACCAGAATGTTAATGAGATTCTAGATCAAAGCATATACATGTACTGCAAGGGGAGGCAGAAGAGATAATGAGATTACTAATAGATCTCTGGGTGACTTACAAGGGATCTTTGGGGTTCTGACTCTTATCTGTTCTAATAAAGACTTCCTCTATCCATTCTAAATTAAACTACTGAAATGAGACATTTGGGGTGAAAACCAAATATGGATTTTGTGTGATAAGACTATGAACTCAATTTTAATACTGAAGGCAAACCCTTAGGCTCAGAGACTCGCTTAACACTAGTTCAATATTACGCTATAAGTGTTTTATATGCTCAGACCATTACTGACATTTAGTGAAATCATAGCTTTAATCAGTTTTGTTTGATGACACACACACAGAGCAAACAGCCATTTAAACAGATATATTTTTAAGCTGCATAATGGGCAGCAAGGATAATCATGTTTCTTTAAAGGTAATATGCACTAATTCCTGTTCACTTACTGTAAAAAGTTCTTCTGCAGTCTTGTTTCCATCTAATTCAAAAAGATACTGGGAATCCTGCTCAGCCATTAACTCCTAGATGTTTAAAAAGCAGAATCAAAGATCCTTGGTAATTGACTGAAAAAGTCATACAAGATCTCATTTTCCTTCCACGTCATTTGCTGACTTTACATATTTGAAAGCAGTTTGTGCAACTGGCTTTTCACATATACGTTTGTAGATATCTTTAAAAGTTAACATGATACAATTTTGCTGAACTAGTGTTTTTTGTGTTACTTGACAAAAAATGTGCAGGTCTGATCATGATTCCATGTAAGGATTCTTTTAAGCATGTATACAGCTGCATTCATACATATGGGTACTATCATAGTGATATAACTTTGTTATTCATAGCACATCACAGCTTAGAAATTAACAAGGGAAGGCAGAGCAATCAGCAATATCATAAGTTAAAGAAATGATTATCTAGATTCTTTCTTTCTTCTACAGTTTGTAGCATAGCCCCCACTTTGTTCTTACCTCCAGAGGATGTAGCATAGTATCTTTATAGATGGCAATTCTCTCTTGAACATTTTCCAAAATATCTTCTGGTCTCTGTACTAAATTTGGCAAAATGTCTGTCAACATGAGCTGATCCATTATTGTCTAGAAGAGATGAGATGTTACATGGCTTTATATATTATAACAGCAGTAGATTACAGCATGCTTTGATCTATTTCTAGATCCTCCTCAGGCATTATAAAGAGCTACAACTCGGAACAGTTGCACAGCTATACAAATTATTATTCAAATGGTGAAAACCAAAAAAACCCAAAAACCTATTTGTATAATGCTTCATACTGAAGGATGTTCCATTTTAGTACAGAATAACCCACAAAATAGTACATACGACACTATCCAAGTGTGATATAGTGGTCTGAGCATTGGACTAAAACCCTGGAGACCAGGTCTTGAATTCCTGCTCAGCCTTGAAAACCCACTGGATAACATTATCTCACTCTCAGAGGAAAACAAAGGGAAACTCCCTCTGAACAAATCTTGCCAAAAAAACCTTGTGTTAGGTTAGCCGTATGGTTGCCCTACGATGGAAACAATTTGACAACAATATAATCTGAAGTATGTGGCATTTTAAATATCAGTGGTCAAGTTTTAGACTTTGGGTACAATCCACTCCCCAGATTCCAAAGGATTTTCTGCTCCCTAATTGAGAAGGCTGTTATGTCAATGTCTTTTATTGTGTACGTAATGGATGAGTATTGTTGTTGTTGTTGTATGATGATGATGATGATGATGATGATGAAGTATTTATACTCTGCTCTTCAGCCAAAAGGCTATCAGAGGAGCTTACAAATGGTTAATTAGACATTTCCCTGCCCTCAGGCTTACAATCTAAAAAGACAAGACACAAAAGGAGAAGGGAATGGTGGTGGGGAAGGGGAATAAGTCCAGCAGATCATCTCTCCCTCTCAAGCCTGGACAAAGGCAGATGGAATGGAGGGGAGGCCCTTCTTCTTGTTCAGGCTAGGCCCGATGGAGCTGACCTGCCTTCTCTCCCTCAATGATGGTGGATGAAGGGAGGGCCTTCTTTCCAGGCTAGACCCGATGGATCTGGCCAGCCTTCTCTCTATCGATGATGGTGGATGGAGGGAGGGCCCTTCTTCTTGTTCAGGTTAGTCTCGATGGAGCTGGCCTACCATTCTCTCCCTTGATGATGGTGGGTGGAGGGAGGGCCTTTTTCTTTCCAGGCTAGGCCTGATGGAACTGACCTGCCTTCTCTCCCTCAATGATGGTGGATGGAGGGAGGGCCTTTTTCTTTTCAGGCTAGGCCCAATGGAGCCGGCCTGCCTTCTCTCCCTCCAGATGATGGAGGGAGGGCCCTTCTTATTGTTCAGATTAGGTCCGATGGAGCTGGCCTGCCTTTTCTCCCTCGATAATGGTGGATAGAGGGAGGGCCTTTTTCTTTCCAGGCTAGGCATGATGGAGCTGGCCTGCCTTCTCTCCCCTGATGATGGTGGATGGAATTTATTTATTTATTTATACCTTGGACATTAGACAAGCTATAAAAGTATATGTGTATATATATATATATATATATATATATATAGAGAGAGAGAGAGAGAGAGAGAGAGAGATCTTTTAGAAAAACAGAATGATTTTTTTTCTTGCAATCCTAGGAAAATAGGTCAAAAAGCCTCTAAAATGGTTATTGGAAGATGGCTTAAAGCGTGTATTTTCGTTTGCTATGACTGGTATAAAAATCCAAGACCAGGTCATGTTTGGCCACATTCGACAAAATCAGTAGCCACTTCATCAGCATATTATGTGTCTGGATCATTACTTGAAGCATGTGAGGCTGCCAGATGGAGAGAATCATCAACATTTATAAGGCATTATACAGATGATAAATACCATTCAGCAAAAGCTGCTTTTGGCAGAACTGTCTGTCCTTTGAAAAGATTAATCCCACCCATAACAAAAGGGCTTGGGTATATCCCAGTAGTAGTGTGGATCGCTCCTCTGGCCATCTCATGAATGACAGATTGGACTTACCATGAACATTCATTCAGAGATGGCCGGAGGACCAATCCACACCTGCCCAGAAGAAGAAGAAGTTAGATAGCATTACGATATTGGTATTGCTTTATAAATAAACTAGCTGAGGAGGGCAGGAGTTCAACAGAAGGTAACTGAAAAAGAATGTAGAACTGCAGACCCAGCTGACATGAGGAAAACCCAGTAATAGTGGATTGGTCCTCCAGCCATCTCTGAATGAATCTTCATGGTAAGTGCAATCTGTCATTAGTTCCTCTTGTACCAAAGGAGGTTGTGAGATTGCAGTAGATGGAAATAATGAAGTATTTAGAATAGAGCTAGCCACCATGCACTGATGCTTACATAACTGTAAGTGGGAATGTTATGCCCAAAAGAGGAAGGAGCATGTGATTCAGTGTCTTTGCTACTGATCTGTTAACCATAGTTAAGAGATGGCTTTGTTGTTGTTCTTGTGTGCCCTCAAGTCATTTCTGACTTATGGCAACCTAAGACGAACCTACCATGGGGTTTTCTTGGCATGATTTGTTCAATAGAGGTTTGCCATTGCCTTCTCGAGACTGAGAGAGTATAAATTGCCCAAGGTCACTCAGTGGGTTTCATGGCCAGGCAGGGAATAGAACCCTGATCTCCAGAGTCATAGTCCAACACTCAAATCACTACCCATCCTGATTAATGTCAGTACATTAGTGTTATTAGTGATGAGATTAGTGTCAGCAAGATCTCAGTGATCATTGTAGATGTTGTACGATTAGCCTGAGCTCAAACAAGAGGAGAATAAGGAAAAGTTGTATAATGAAAGAGTAGTATATGAGTCCTCCAATTTGATGTTCAAGGACATAGGAATAGTGTGGAAGTCAGGATACTGTAGCAACACAGTAATGAAGAAATAGCATCACTTTAGCTGAAAACCATCAAAATTCCAAGCTGGTTTCTCTGCCTTTGTAAAAACCATTCCTTATCTTGTCTTCAAATATTGAGGGCCATGCTCAGGTGTTTCCAGTGCATACTTTGGCACAGTGAAGAATGTTGAATAAACTCCTGAACCGTGTTGTATTACTGGTACTTCCTGTATTGCATCGATTTTTAATAAATGTTGAATTTATTTTACTACTTTGTTGTGTTTCAATTTCTGTTTTGATACTGGTGAGGTTACATGTCTGCTTATCAATGACTTTTTGAATATTATTTTGTAACCGAGTCACTGTTTGAAGAACCCATTGATTGGATGTTGTTATGGCACAAGTCTGTATAATAGAAGACATCCTCCCACTGGTACTATTGAATTGTCAATATTGTTCTTTTCCTCTTTTCTGAGGTTGTCCTCCACTTCTATTTTGTTGTTGTCTGTAAAAGTAAGATTGTCTTCCATTTGTTTCTCTTGTTCTGGGCCATTGTCTCTGCCATCTATTTCCATTATATTTTGTGTGGCCCTAGGCCCTCTAAAGGAGTAATTTCCACCCCCCCCCCCCAAAAAATCCTCTTCATCCTGTTCCAACAATGTCAACATTTGCCTTGAAAGGTCACACCATGTTTGTTTCAGGAAAGGGGTTAGCAAACGTGGAACCAAGTGTGCAGACACCTTAGACCAGGGGTAGGCAACCTTTCCCCTTTAAGGGCCGAGGGACTTCAGCTCCCAGAAGCCTCAGCCATGTTGGCCAATAGTCCCATGTTGGCCAATAGCTCCTAGGATTCTGGGAGCTGAAGTCCCTTGGCCCTTAAAGGGGAAAGGTTGCCTACCCCTGGTCTAAGGTGTCTGCACACTTGGTTCCACGTTTGCTAACCCCTTTCCAGAAACAAACATGGTGTGACTTTTCAAGGCAAATGTTGACATTGTTGGAACAGGATGAAGAGGATTTTTTTGGTCGTCTCGTAACCATGGATGAAGCTTGCATCTATCAGTATGATCCAGAGACCAAGACCATGAGCATGGAGTGGAAGCATGCCGATTCTCGTGTCCCAAAAAAGGCTGAGGTGCAAAAGTCAGCAGGGAAGGTTATGCTCTCAGTTTTTTGGGACTGTCGTAGAGTCATTCTCACAGATTACCTTGCAAAGGGACAAACCCTCACTGGCACATACTACAGCAATCTTCTGGACAAGTTGCAAGATGATCTGAAAAATAAATGCCATGGTATGCTGTGGCGCACACTACTGCCACCTTTCTCCTTTTACATTAATTCCAGCTGGCAGTCCTGTGGGAACTTTTTATCCCCACCCTTGCCACCTAATGAAGTGTACGGGACCCACAGTATCTTTTGTATGATGTCCCCTCCACATCCTCCAAATATCAGTAGCGTGTTTTGTGACTAAAACATAGGCCAAGTGATGTTGGAACAAGAAGAAAAGTTTATTTTAAAACAGCATGTAGTAAATGTAACTTGTATCAGAAGTTGCTACTACAGTCTTTCTTGATTACAAAATTATAATGTTTGCTTCTAATTCACTCACAGTACCTCAGCCACACTGGCTAACAGTATCTATCTAGAGAGAACACCACAGCAACTCTCTTCTTTAGAGCTTTGTGAGTGTTCAGAGTCTCTCCTTTCTAGACTCCACCTCGCCAAAATACAGTTCCCTCAGGAACACCCTAAAACACAGCCCCCTCTCTCTGGCTTAACTTTTTCAACACCCTCCTCCTCTAAACACTAACTCTAACTGTCCACCAACTGTCAGTATGAGCTTTTTAAATGCTCCCAGCTGGAATCCCATTGGCTGGCTCTCAGCTGCCTCCTGATTGGCTAGCTGGACATTCTATTCATCACATATGCTCTCCAGAGGCATTCGTCTCCTAGCTGACAATGTACCAGCTCACTCATCTCAAGTTACAGTTAACAAAGCAAGAGCATGTGGCTTTGAGACCTTGCAGCATTATTCTCCCAACCTCGCACTACTCTGGCTTCAAGTTCAGTTGAGGAACTGACATTTTGGAAGCATTTCCTGAGGTAAAAGTTGTAGGTAATTGTAGGGAAATACTATTACCATGCCTCCTAAAAAAAGTTAAAATCCTAACAGTGGCTGAATTGGTAGAAGGAGAGGAGGTTAGAGAAGAAATGGTAGCTAGTCTTGTTCCCAGAAATGAAAAACCTGTTGCGGGGTCATCAATTTGACAACACAAATGACATCATTCATGAAGTGGAAGAGTGGTTTAAGGTGCAAGCTACATACTTCTACAATAACGATATTTGGAGGGTCAAGAAACGTTGGGGAAAATGTGTAAATCTGGATAGTGACTGCGTAGAGATAAGTTAACAACTACAAATCAAAACAAACTTTCTGGGGGAAAAATTAAGGTGATAATTAAAACTTTATGATACCACCTCATAAATGTTTGGACTTTTTCATGCATTTATGTGGTGGCATTGCCTCATCATCATTTAATTTCCTCTTTGTTTGATTCTCAAGTATATTCTGTTTTTCCTTATCTTGATGACATTTTTGAAATTGAACCATAACTCTTCCATTAACTCATTTTGAGAATTAATTCCTTTTTGAATCATCTGTTTTGTTTGAGCCTTAGTTGTCTGAAACCTATTAAATTGCCCTTGCTGGTTTTGTAAAATTGAATGTAATTCTTTACTTATTATTTGGCTGATGTTAAAGGGAATTCCAAAGGTTCCTCCTCATCTTCTATGTCAACGTCCTGCCTTGTTAACTGAGGCATACCTTCATACATTTTTTCAAGAAGTTTAGAAACTGTTTTCTAGAATTGTTTTTTACTGGTTATGCTTGACTCCTCCATAAAATTTGATAGCTGGGAGCAACTTCCCTCTTCATCAGACACTTCACTGTGCTTAGATGGAGACTTTGAACCTGCACATGAAGAGGCTTTCCCACCAGGGTTCGCCTCTCTTATGGGGTCTTATGAGGTTGCCGTTGGCACTGTAGCCTTTTCTTTCACGCTTGTGTGCTTAGTAACAGCCATTTCTGAGGCCAATTCCACTGTGCATGCTCTGAACGAGACACTCTGTTTGGAGGCAGCCCCTCCCTTTCTAATGGAACCGCGATCGGCAAGATACAGCTGCAAGCGGCCATTTGCAACTTCAGGGCTGTTTCTCCTTGCCTCTCTGGAACAGCTGATTTCTCAAGTACCTTCAAAGTAATGCGTTCCTTTTCTTTTCTTTTAGCTTCCACTTGCCTTTCAGCCTTTCATTTTGAGGTGTTTTTATGTTGTTTGTCCGCAGCCGCTCTCTGGCGAGCTAGTGGAACTATGTCCTCAGATTTACTTTCACTAGTCATCACAAAAATTATCTTTAAATCATCAGACTTTAGTTCCTCAGAGGCTCACTGAGCAGCTGCCATCTGGGAAAGTTCCAGTCCCTCAGAGGGTCGCTGAGCGGTGGCCATCTGGGAAAGTTTCAGTTCCTCAGAGGCTCGCTGAGTGGCGGCCATCTGGGAAAGTTACTTAGTGGCTCCTTGTTCCTTAGAAACCTTTTCACCTTTGCTTGTTAAAGTGTTGTTCTTATTTCCAGCTTCTCTCTCTTTCCTTCCTTCATCATCTCTATTTTTATCCATTGCCCCTTTGGTTTCCCTGTCCATCTAACTAATTTTAAAGGTGTTTTGCTGAGGAGGCAAAAACGCAACTGATTGGTATGCAGGTTTAATAAAACTGGCTGAGGAGGGCAGGAGTTCAATGGAAGGTAACTGAAAAAGAATGCAGAACTCCTGCAGATCCAGTTGGCATGAGGAAAACCCAGCAGTAGTGGATTGCTCCTCCAGACATCTCGTGAATAACACTTATTTAACAGCCTTGGCTGAGATGGTTATGTTTAAGATTGAATAATCTAATCTAGTTGTCAGTGGATCGACACCATTCAGGGGAAACAGAAATTATTTCCACAGGGGTACACTAGAATCCACTGAAGTAAGTAAGCAAACACAAGAAATGTATGGTGTGTTTTTTACTCTGATTTTTTTCATATTCACCCCACCTTGTTTTTTCTGGCTTTGATGAGTTTGGATGGAACACACTTAATTCTGAATACAGAAACACTTTGCTCATGGGCATATATTATGTAATAAACTGGAATTTTCATAGGGATCATAAAACACCCATAATTCACATTACTATAGCAAACATTTCCAATCCTCATCTATGTGAGTTAGTAATACTTCTTCAGGAAACCACAGTAAGTTACCACATTTGTTTCCTCTACTGCTTCTTTTTTTTTTTTTAATTAAGCAAAATTTTATTGTAGTAAAAACAAAACACAATCAAATAAAACATACACTCATACACAGGAATACATTTTACAATCAATAACAAATGAAAACTCACTTAACATCTATACTTCCTAACTTTGTAATTCTATCAATTTTCAATATTTAACTATGTACTTTCCTTATCTACTTTATTTGTTACTCCATATCTAAAATAAATATCAAATATATCATAAATATTGGTCTTATACTTGTTCTTATACTTTATTGTCTATACTATCCCTATTCTAAAACAATATACATAACTTTATCATCTTCCTCTTGAATATACGTAATCCATGGCTTCCAATCTGTTTATAATTTAGCCATTGATTTCTTGTTTACTAAGCATGTCAATTTGTCCATCTCATAGTAGTCATATAGTTGTAATTTCCACTCCTCTAATTTTGGTGATTCTTTACTTTTCTAATACTTTGCATATAGGATCCTAGCTGCTACAATCATAAAAAATAAAAGTTTTCCAAATTTTCTCTCTAGTTCTTCATTTTCTATCATATTCAACAAATATATTTTAGGGTCAGCGTGTCCTTTAATATTAAATTTCCCCTGTTTAGGCATGTATCATATTCCAATATTTCTTTGTTGTTCTACATAGTCACCAACTATGGTAAAATGAGCCCACTTACCTTTCACATTTCCAACAAACATTTTTAACCTTTCTGGTCATTTTTCATAGTTTATATGGTGTTAAATACTATCTGTACTGGATCTTGTACAGATTTTCTTTTATATCATAATTTAATGTACATTTAATTTTTTATTCCAATTTTTCTCCCATTGTTCTAAACTAATATCTTGATGTAGGTCTTTTGCCTACTTTATCATAAATTCCTTAATTGTCTCATCTTCCATTTCATATCTAAGTAATAATTTATATAATTTTGAAATTTAATGATTAGTCCCTTCTGTTATACTTTTTCCAAGTCAAGGTCAGCCATTCCAATTCCAAAAAGTTTCATATCCATCTGAAATCTTTCTTTTAATTGACAATATAAGAACCAATTACATCTATAACCCTCTGGTATCAATTCCTCTTGTGTTTTCATTTTTCTTTTCTTTTGGTATAATTTTGAGATTTCAACATATGATATCCATCTTTGATTATGTAATTTATCTCTTCAGAATAATGCCTCATTCGTCGATATCCATAAAGGTATCTTAGTACACCATTTTAATTTAACCTTCATCCAAATAAGAAGTAAGGTTTTGCTTATAAAATGATTACTGAATTCTTTATCCACTTTCAATTTCTCATAAAACATATATCCATGAAATCCATATTTTAGTCCGACCTCATCCAATCCATAAGCCAATTTAAGGCACAAGCATAATAATACAACTTCAAATTTGAAAGAGCTAATCCTCCTCTAGTTACTAGTTAGCAATACCTCTTCAGGAAACCATATAAGCTACCTCATTTGTTTCCTCTTCTGCTTCTTCTTCCTCTTCCTCTTCTTCCTCTTCTCCTGTTTTGCGTGGTTCCTTCTTCTTTTTTCTACGTTTTTCAATAATATCAGGATCCCACTCTTCCCTTTGAAATACATGTCCTGTTTCAGGGTGCTGTCTTTGTCCAGAGATTCTTTTGGACAAATCATTGTCAGGACACTAGTTAAAAACAGGGGGAAACGTTGTTATACAATGATGATTGATAAGAATAACCCTACAGAATCCTTTCCAGGTCTGTAAGTCAACTCTTAAGGTTTTGGTAAATATAACCATTTGTATGTGTGCTCTGCCATAGTATACTTGGCCCACCACATCCACAGATTATGCATTGACTGATTCAACCAGCCACAGCTTGAAAATATAATTTTTAAACATCTAATAAAGCAAACCTTGATTTTGTCATTTTATATAAGGGACACCATTTTACTATGCCTTTGTATATAATGGGACTTGATCATTCATGGATTTTGAAATCCATGGGGGATCCTAGAACCAATCCCCAACAGATATCACGGGCCCACTGAAATAGCATCACAGGGAGGTGCAGGGAGTGTGGACCACACCAGGTGACACCTGAGAAGGGGGGTGACACCCAGTTAGCCCTCCTGCACCATCCCTCCTGTTCCATCCCCCTTGTGCATGCAGCTTCATGCTCCCTGCGTGCTCCATCCCCCATGTGCAGTCCTGACAAGGAAAAGGACAGGACTGCACATGGAGAACGGAGCATACGGGGGGCATGAAACAACGTGCACGGGGGGGGGGGCACAGAGCAGCAATCAAGATGATGGAGCGGTGCGTGGGGGACAGACACCCCATGGAGGAACACTGCTACCTCCAGGTCCCATCCTTTTCCAACATGGGGAAAGGGAGTGCACACCATTTCTGGAGTGGAAGCTCTGCCCCAGAAAAATCTGCCCACCCAAAGTCCTGCCCCCGGAAGCCCCTGAACCTCCTGTGCAGAAACGCTGCCAGCCCACCGCACTTTTCAAAATCTAAAAAATATTGATGTTCCTTGGTGGAGCTAGGCTGGCCCAAGAAGGTATGGGTGTTTGGTGGAGATGTTCTGTTTGGAGTTTAGAAGAGCTATCCAGAGTGCTGAACCTTATCACTGAAATAGGGTCAGTACTTTAGATGGCTCCTTTAAAATTTAGCCTAAAGCCAAGAGTGAATTCACTCTTCCAGTAAAATGAATGTCTCAAGCCACTACTGATTTCCATACCAGAAGAAAAGTCTGCTTTAGTTATGGAAAAGTCAGAATGTTTGAAACAAACAGCCAGCACAGCGTAGTAGGTAGAGTGTTGGACTGACTCTGGAGACTAGGGTTCAATAGCCGGCTTAGCCATGAAACCCACTCAAGTGATCTTGGGCAAGTCACATGCTCTCAGTCTCAGGGAATGGCAATGGCAAACCTCCTCTGAACCAATCTTGCCAAGAAAACCTAATTGCCAGCATAATAAGTTGGAAATGACTTGAAGGAATGCAACACGCATAACACAAAATACAAAAATCAAATACTATACTCCTACCCAATTAATCACATTTGTAGGGTAAGTACAAAGTTGGCTAAGAAATAATCAGAAACTGAAATTACCTTAATATTAATCAAGAAATCTGGTTTCAATTTTAAATTTCTAATTGTCTCTATCTGTTCTGGTATACTCATGAAATCTTCAGAAAGACTAGGGAAGTCACATAGAACATAGCCTGAAAAAAACAAAAAACAAACAAAAAAAACATTATTTTAAATATTTTAACTAAAATATGCACATTTCACAGTATGAGCTACTCCTGGATATATATAAAAAATGATACAAGATAAAAACTGGCTGGTTTCTATTCCCTTCTTGCCACAAAGAAGAATAATCAATTTACTGTTGCAAGTGCAACTGTTCCCCATTGAGCAAAGTTCCAGTCAAATAACTAGGTATGTTGTAGCTATCAGAAGACACAACAATGACTGTATTGTTTTTCAGGAGTAATCTAAGTGTAGTGGATGTGCCCCCTGCCAGTAAGAAGATGGATTTTGGTTCCTTACAAGTATTATGGCCAAATATAAATAGTGGCATGAAAAAGTAGGGTTTTATTTTTTTAAGCTTGGTTGACAGGGGTTATACTCAGACCCAGGGGACTTATCTATCACTGGGATCAGTGGTGAGGAACAGTGTCTTTACCACCTCCTGAGCTCTGTTGTCTGAGGTGGCTGCTTCACGGAGTCCCAGCCCTGACTAGTAAAGATATTCCCCGCTGACAAGGTTGTCAAGTCATGTCTGACCGTAGGAGGTGGTGCTCATCTCTGTTACTAAGCCAAAGAGCCAGCGTTGTCAGAGACTACTCTGTGATCATGTGGTCAGCATGATGGCACAGAAGGGTTTATCTTCCCACTGAGAAGTGGTACCTATTTATCTACTTGCATTTGCATGCTTTCAAACTGCTAGGTTGGCAGAAGCTGGGTATAGTGATAGGAGCTCACCCCATCATGCAGCACCTGGACCTTGAACTGTCAACCTGCCATCAACAAAGTCACCATCTTAACCACTTGAGCCACCTGTCCTGACTGCTTTATATAAATTATGTTACTTTCAAAGTCTGTAAATTCTGTGAAGTCAAAGGCTTTCACGGTCAGCATCTATAGTTTTTTTGTGGGTTTTTCAAGCTATGTGACCATGTTCTGGAAGAATTTATTCCTGACATTTCGCCTGCATCTATGGCTGGCATCTTCAGAGGCTGGTGGCATAGAGGTGAGTGGGGTATATATATACTTTGTGACCCTTGGCTGGGAGGAAGGGATTTATATGTTAATCTCTGTGTTAGTTTGTTGTTGAATGGCAAGGCCTCAAGGTGGGAGGATATGTGTGTCTATTTAATTAGCAATCCATTGTCTGCAGGGAAACCCCCTGACCCTGGGTGATGTTCAAACACCAAAATCAAGACTCAACACATGCAAATGAACACCACATAAGGTCAGGGGGGTTCCTTGCAGACAATGGATTGCTAATTAAATAGACACACATATCCTCCCATGCTGAAGCCTTGCCACCCTCTGAAGATGCCAGCTACAGATGCAGTCGAAACGTCAGGAATAAATTCTTCCAGACCACGGCCACACAGCCCGAAAAATCCATAAAATACTCTGTAAATTCTGATTTAGAGTAAACACTAAAAGAGTTCTGAATATACAGCTCATTATATACCACTACTATGGTAGCTGTCTACAAGTGACAGAGAAAAAATACACCTAGAGTTAACTATTTTGTCCTTGCAAATAGTTTTATTCTGCTGTATATAGCTCTATTCAGTACACTCACGCTGGTGGAAAGGGAAGGAGCAATGTCCACCATTTCCACCCCTCCTTGCCCTTGCCCTCATTCTCACCCTCTTCCTAGCTTTCTAAATGTTCTAGAGGGTTGGGAGACTGTTCTGGAAGGTCCCAAAACTTGACATTACAACAAAGGGAGAGGAAAATTGACAGGACTCTTCCTTTCTCACTCAGGCAGTAGAACAGCTGTTCTTTATCAAAAGTCATCTATTGCCTTTCAGCCACTAGGAGGCTTATTGGTGGATCCAAACCAGTGAGTTTCTTCTCTCACAAAAAATAAGAAGTATGCAATTAATGTTGTTTGGCAAGAAGGACTGTTCTAGAAACATCTAGTATGAAAACAGCCACATTCAATCATGCAGTTACCTTGCTCCATGCAACACAAAAATGGTTAACTAGGGCCATGTTTGAGACTGACTGTGAGTTTGTGTGACTACAAAAGAGAGTACCATTTTCCCTTAGTTGAGAAAGGTATCCTGCATGTAACAGAGGTCTCAAAATGTGCAATCTAAGAGGAAACCCCTCAACTGCAATATCTGGAACATTTGTAATTTTTTTTTAAAAAAGATTTATATGGGATGATTTCTAATATTAAAGTGTGATTTTTGTTGCTTTCTTATAAACAATACACTCCCTTGGAGTGTGATAGAGTCTCCTTCTTTGGGTGTTTTAAAAAGAGACTGGAATGCCATCAGTCGGGAGTGTTTTGATTGCAGACTGCCAGAAATAGTGCAAATTGAGTCCACTTTTAGGGTTAGAGTTAGGGTTAGGGAATCATGGGAACTGTATTTTATTGTGGCACTAGAGCTCTCTGACAGAGAAGGCTCAATGTCTCAGAAAAAAACAACAATTCTCATGATTCCCTAGCACTAACCCTAACCCTAAGTGGACTCAATTTGCACTATTTCTGGCAGTCTGCAACCCCCAACATGTGTCTTCCTGCATGGCAGGGGGTTGGACTTGACAGCCCTTGAGGTCTCTTCAAATTCTATGATTCTAATACATAATGTCAAAATGCATCCCTTACGGTCAGAGCTATCAAGTTTACCTAATACACAAATTACAAAACTATATATTTTGCCTGTAAAGAAGGAGATTTATTTATAGGACTATGGGGAGCATATTCAATAAACAAAAAACATATACCAAAGTGTATAACCTCTGGAGATTCAAGTTTATTCAGAAGCATCTTTATAAGCAATTCTTCAGGAACACTTTGACCCTGAAAAAGCAATTCCTTACTCTAAAGAAAAACAAAATAAAACATCGTGTTATCATATTGTATTTATGTAAGAAGATATAAAGTTACCATAAGAAGCTATCAGATAAGATTACCTATCCATCTAGCCAAATATTATTTGTCCCAACTGTTGGTGACTCTCTACAAGGTCTCTAACAAAGCTCTTTCAAATATGTTTGTTATTTATTAAAATATTTATATCCCTCTCTGTATCTGGTGAACTCACCTGCTACAAGATTCTTTTTATGGGACATGATAGAATCTGAAGCTGCAGGCAAAGAATATTGAGCTATAGTCTTTTTGTCTACATACCTATTACAGTTCTCTATTGTCTTACAGTCAAACCACACAATAATTCATTGCATGAGCACTATGCAGATAAACTAGGCTTTCTATAGCATTACTTTGAGGGAGCCATAGCTTTAAAGAAGAATAAATCAGATAGCAAAGCCCCCCCCCCACAGTACAGCTTTTACCTTGAGTCCGTATTCTGTTTCTGCTGTCATGTTCTCATCTATAAGCTCTAAAGCTTTAAAAAAAAGGACACATCATAAAGATGTTTGCAACTGTCTCAGCAATGTTTTATGCATGATATATGAAACAAATTTATGTAAAGGATCTTAGACTATTTTAAAGGGTTATTTTAACAACAAATGTAACACAGAATTACTGTAATGGTCATTAAAGGGATTCCAAATGTACACCCCTGTCCATAACCACCCAGCAGTGTAATACAGAAATGTGACTGTAGTGCTTGTACATATCATCACAATATGGAGGCCATGTGATCACAACATATTGAACATCATTAAGAAACCATGGAAAACATGAAGTATTCTTATGACTGTCTTAAGCTGTCTTTGCAACATAACATCTGACTATATTTGAAATCCCTTTAATAATTCTGATAAGATTTATCACAAGACAATTTACTCTTTAATATTTCAAAGTGTTCAAAGCAAACATGACCACTACATAGACTTAATTTTTGGTCTGTGTGATGTTGCATGTCACAAATCATGGAGGCCAACTTTAACACCTTAGTTCACAGAAGCATATAAGCTGAGATGCAAGAGGGCATGTGCTGGGCATGTACTATATTTTAATTTATTTGTTTTTAATTACTTTTAACACTGTGCTCATTAACCTGTTTCAACTGTACTTGTTTCATTGGTTACCTTAGGTCCCATTTTTGTGGAGAAAACAGGATAGAAATCTAAAACATACACACACAGATGAATACATACATCTATTGGTCAGGATACTGCCCTTCCCTCAATAATGAAATGAATAAGACAAGCAGAAGGCAGGAAACATTTATTTATTAGGGTAAAAGTATACCTTGCTTTAGTTGTTTGTTCTTGTTGTTAACTGTTGTCAAGTCAACTTTAACTTATGGCAAACCTATGAATGACAGACCTTCAAGTCACCCTGTCATCAACAGCCCTTGCAGACTTAAGGCCAAGAAATCCCTTATTGGGTCTATCCAACTGGAATGTGGTCTTCCTCTTTTCTTGCTGCCCTCTACCTTACCAAGCATTACTGTCCTTTGTTTGTGCCTTCTCTTTTAAAAAAGAATTTACAACAGTTCCTGCCAACCTTTTTCTTTTTGCTTCACAACCAGTCAGAATTTATCTGTGGGCCTTTGCAGACTGCCAGAAATAGTGCAAATTGAGTCCACTTTAAGGGTTAGGGTTAGTGCTAGGGAATCATGGGAATTTTTTTTCTGAGACATTGAGCCTTCTCTGTCAGAGAGCTCTGGTGCCACAATAAAATACAGTTCCCATGATTCCCTAACCCTAACCCTAACCCTTAAAGTGGCCTCAAGCTGGATTATTTCTGGTAGTCTGTATAGGCCCCGTGTCAACTATGCTGCCAGTCTTGGTGGAAGGGAATGAGAAATTATGTTGCTATTTCCTAGCAGTCAAAGGGTAAAACGTCACCCAAGTTGAAACCTTGAAATGACTGAGAAGTACATACAGTTGTCCCTCCAGATTTGCTGACTTCCCATCCGTGGTTTTGGATTTCCACAGACGGGAAGCCACGAGGGACAAAATGGTGAGCATGCCTGTGGCGCATGCACAGCCATTAAAAACGTGACTCCAATATTTGTGGTTTTTCTGATTCATGAGGTGTGTGTGTGTGGTCCAGAACGGATTCCCCGAGAATCAGAAGGGACGACTGTAGTACAATTTCTAGGCAACTATAATGTACAGTCGTCCTTCCCCATTCACGGGGGATCCATTCTGGACCCCCGCCCCCTGCGAAATAGAAGAAATGTGGATATTCAAGCCCCACTGATTATAATGGCTGCATGCTCCCGTGCGCAGCCCTGTGGCTTGCCATGGAAATTCAAACCCGCAAACGGGAAGTCTGCGAACGGGGAGCAACTACTGTATTTCCTTTGTCCTGAAACCAATGGAACAACTGCTTATTTCCTTAGGAGCAGGTGCATTTGCTCAGAGCAGGCATGGCAAACATGTCACCCTCCAGATAATATTGAATTGCTACTCCCATATTCCATCTCTACTGGCTACAGTGGCTAGGGCTGATAGGGGACATAACTGAACAGCATCTGGAGGGCCACATATTCCCCATCTGTGATGTAAGGTACCTTTAAGACACAACTCTTAGTGGTATCAGCTGCAGTATATTTCTTCTTTTAAGAGGGTTGGAGTGAGATTCATTACTTTGCCTCATGCCACTCTCCTGGGACAGGGTGTACTCAATAGCTCATGGATGAATAAACTTATCATTTTATATGAGACTGGACTCTGCTTGAATTCTCATAAGATTGGATTCTAACAGAAGACACTACATGGTGTCAGAAGTAAATTTTTCCTGTACTGCAATTTGGAATTTGTATATTTCATAGCAAAAGTGCATTAAGAGATGGATCCACTTCAGCCTCCACCTCCTCTGATCATGGAAGGTAACATGGCTCAAAATTGGAAAAAATGGGAACAGGCTTTTCAATTATATATTACTGCAGCAGGACTTGACAATGTATCAAAGAAGCAGCAGACAGCTATCCTGCTACATTGTGTGGGAGGAGAAGGAATTTCTGTGTATAACACTTTTGTCTTTGCTGAGGAGAATCCAAAAGATATTTTAGAGGTTCTAGAACAGTTCAGAACCTATTTTTTTGCCTAGAAAGAATGTTGTTTTTGAAAGATTTTGTTTCTGGAACCATATACAGCAGGGCCGGTCCACTGGTCCCGAGGTATTCCGCGGGCCGAGGGGGGGGGGAAATGGTGCCGTGCGTGCAAGCTCGCGCGTACATGTGCAGTATGCCGGAAGTACTGCGCATGCATGCACACGCTCGCGCATGCACGCACAGTACTTCCGGCGTACTGCGCATGCGCGAGCAAGTCATGGCCATTGTGTTTTCCAAAATGGTAACGTGACTCGTTTGCACATGCGCCAGAGTACTGCGCATGCTCAAATGAGTCGTGGCCGCTATTTTGTTTTTCAAAATGGCGGTTGCGACTCCTTCGCACATGCGCGGTACTCCAGCGCATGCACAAACGAGTTCAGCGCCATTTTGGCAAACAAAATGGCAGCCGTGGCTCATGCGGCAGGGGCGGCACGTGGTGGCAGGACCGGGCTAGGGCTGGTCCAAAGGCCTTGGGGGGCCGCATCCAGCCCCCGGGCCGTAGGTTGCCGACCCCTGATATACAGAGTCCTGGAGTGAGACATGAACAATTTATTGCTGAGCTTAAACTGAAAGCAGCCAGTTGTGAATTTGGGACTATAATTAATGACATAATAAGAGATATAATTGTTTTCAGCATAAAGGAAGAAAGACTGAAAGAAAAGCTTTTGAAAGAAACAGACCTGACACTTGAAAAGGCTGTTGAAATATGCTGTGTTGATGAGATAATGAGAGCTCAGCTGACAACTATGACAACTTTTGAAGGAGTGTGTGAACTACAGGAGGCTTATGGAGATATCAGAGGAACTGCAAACGGAGATAACGAAGTAATTGCAACACAAGCCTTGGGAGCAAAAGACTTAAGAAACAGAGACAAATGGAAAAGTCAGAATAAGTGTGGTTATTGTGGCACAATTCATGAAACTCGGAGATGCTTAGCATTTGGAAAGACTTGTAATAAGTGTGGCAAGAAAAATCATTATGCCAAGTCCTACAGGACAAAAATGGCTTATCCTGAAAATGGACAAACCAGACAATATATTCATGAGCTGTATGTAAGTAATCTATTGATAGCCAAATTAGATAAAGAAGTAAATGATACAGGGTAGTATGCCAACATTTCTATAAGAAATTACATAGTTAATTTTAAGTTAGATACTGGGGCTGAAGCAAATGTGTTACCATTTAAAATATTTTCTAAGATGCCTGGTACTAAGCCACTGATCAAGAGCAATGCAGTTCTTGTAGCATATGGTGGGACAAGAATACAACCAATGGGAATAGCTGAGTTTGAATGTAATACAGCAAAAGGGGTGCATAAATTATTGTTTTATGTAACAGATTGCTCAACATTTCCATTACTAGGTAGACCAGCTTGTGAGAATTTAGAGTTAGTTTGTTAGATAGATTTCATACACATAGCTGGGTCGTTAACACAAGAAAAATTATTTAGATTATATCCCGTCATTTTTCAAGGTTTGGGTGAGTTTCAAGGATGTCATCATATACACATTGATTCGACAGTTGCTCCTGTTGTCCAAGGATGTAAGGGAGTGCCTTTTGCAATATATGATAAATTAAAGGATACACTCTGTCAGATGGAAAATACAGGTGTTATAACAAAAGTTATAGGACCTACAGATTGGTGAGTAGCCTTGTTATCACAGAAAAAAAGAATGGCACTCTGTGTATGTGTCTTGATCCACAAGGCAGTTAGAAGACAACATTATACCATCCCAACAGTTGAGGAAATTGTTAGTCAGCTAGCTGGAAAAAATTGTTCACAATTATAGATGAGAAAGATGGCTATTGGCAGGTAAAACTGGATAAAGCATCATCCAGATTATGTACATTTAATACGCCATGTGGAAGGTATTGTTTTAATCGCTTACTATTCAGGCTTAAATCCGCAAGTGAGGTTTTTCAACAAAAGAACCAAGAAACATTTGGACATATAAGAGGTGTACATTTGATAGCAGATGATATGATTATAGCAGCGGAAACAGTGGAACAGCATGATGAAATTTTACATTAGGTTATGAAAACAACACATGCCAACAATATTAAATTTTACAAAGAAAATATCCAGTTTAAGGTAAATTCCGTAAAATATATGGGTCACATAGTGACTGCTGAAGGAGTCAGACCATATTCTGAAAAAGTAAAGGCTGTTCAAGAAATGAAACTGCCCAATGATAGACAGGGAGTGCTTAGATTTTTAGGGTCAGTACAATATTTGGCGAAGTATATTCCACAAGAGGCAGGGCTGACGGCCCCACTGAGAAACTTATTGAAAAAGGATATAATTTTTCAGTGGATGCCAGAACATAAAAAAGCTTTTGATGCTATCAAACAAAAGTTATGTAGTACACCTGTGCTTCAATATTTTGATGTGACAAAGCCAGTTATTATTCAGGCAGATGCATCAAAAGATGGCTTAGGAGCATGTCTGCTTCAGGAGGATAAGCCAGTGCCTTATGCTTCAAGGTCACTTAACTCAGCAGAAAAAAAATTATGCACAAATAGAGAAATAATTGCTTGTGGTTGTATATGCAGTACAAAAGTTTTATCAATATGTGTCCAGCAAAACTGTGTTAGTTCAATCTGATCACAAGCCTTTAGAATCATTTTGTAAAAAACCGATAGGCAATGCTCCTGCGTGGTTGCAACGAATGCTTTTGCAGCTTCAAAGGTATCAACTTAATACTGTACATACCCCAGGTAAACTTATGTATCTGGCTGATACCTTGTCAAGAGCCAGTGTAGATCCCCCTTTCAGTGAGGAAAATTCCATTGGAGATGAGAAAGTAATACATGAGGTGAACACTTTAGCAATGCATCCAGACAAAGTGTGTATAATACAAGAGGCAACGAAATGTGATCCCCAGCTTAAGATGGTCCAAACATACCTAGACCAAGGATGGCCACAATATATAAGAGATGTAAATCCGATAGCAAAATCTTTCTGGCCAGTTAAAGATCATATGTGGTGCCAGGATGGAGTTCTTTTTATGGGTGAAAGAATGATTATTCCAACAAGTCAATGGACCATGAGTTTGATTTAAAAAATAAAATAAAAAAATAAATCAAAATTGCAGTTTTAACCACCAGAGGGCTCCCATGTTTTTCTAGTTGATGAAACCCCAAGATGTGTAAAGAAAACAGATAATACAGCGAAGTTAACGTAAGACTCTTCTCTAAGATTGAATATAAAATCAGATTGCAGTTTAAAAGTCTTAAGAGTCTAGTTGAATTATGTGATTCTTCAGTAGAATTTCAGATAAACTATTCTTTCTCTAATAAATTGGGTGAATGGTCAGTCCTCTCTTTACAGACTTAGCCTTTTACTCAAAGAGTCCTGCCAGATCAGCCCTGGGTGAGCAAATATCCAATCACTGCCTTGCTGTGATGCACTCTCAATTCAGTCTTACAGATTTAAGTCAAGCAGCTGCTCCCAAAGGCAAGATCACCAGGGGATGAATATCTTTTCTCTTTGGGGAAGACTGGCCCTGGGAAGAACTTAATTGAAAATAACTAAGTAGTTGAAGTGATGAGATTGCCCAATTGCATCCCAGAGAGAAAGTATGCCTCCCTTAAATCACTTCACAGAGGCTAAAGATGCTGGAACAGGACTCCATCCACCCCATGCTTCCTGGGTTAATAAATGGATGGCAGGGGGGAAGAGAAATGGGGTGAGAAAAACTGGAGCTATAATGTATTAATTTGTCAAAAAGCTGTTAGATGCACAATCAGTTGTCCAAGGTTCATGCTATACCCAAGGATGAAGGAATATTGATCCCTATATAAGCTTCCTAAAGGACATAAAGAAGTAGTATTCCAACAAAATCTTTAGTCGTTAAGGAACCAGACAGGGATTTGGGAGAGCAAAATTCTATTCCCCAGTCAGCCACAAAACTCACTAGATAACCTGGGTCAGTCATTCTCTCTCATCCTGCGTTATCTCCCAGAGTTGATGTGAAAATAAAGTGCAGACTAGGGAAATTCATGTACGCCCCTTTAAGCTCACTGGAGAAAAGGCATTATATAAATGTATACAACAATAACAGCAACAACTTTAAAACATAGTATCTGGCGAAAAGAAGAAAAGAAAAGAAAAGATCTGGAACTTGTTTGAATTTGCCTTGATTTAACTGATAGCTCTATCTGACCTAAGCCCGTGATGGCGAACCTTTTAGGGGCCGAGTGCCCAAACTAAAAGGCCTTCCGGCACTGGGTGTTACCTGATGCCAGGGGTGGGATTTCTGCCTTCCAGGGCAGGAATTCTGCCCTCTAGGAGCAGAACTTCTGGGGCAGGCTTCTTCCCCCTTCCCCGGCTTCCTGGGCCTCTCTGGAGGCAGCTGAAGGCCCAGAGAGGCAAGCGGGGAAGGAGGAGGAACAAGTGTGTGTCTGTTCTTCCTCCTCCCCTAGAACCCTCCTGGGCATTCAGCTGCCTCTGGAGAGGCAGTTGAAGGCTTAGAAGGGTTATGGGGGAAGGGGAGGAACTGGTGCACACCTGTTCCTCCTCTTTCCTGCCCTCCTGTCCCTTTAACTG
Organism: Phrynosoma blainvillii; assembly: GCA_026167975.1. NCBI lineage: Eukaryota > Metazoa > Chordata > Lepidosauria > Squamata > Phrynosomatidae > Phrynosoma > Phrynosoma blainvillii. Next base: position 126,917,233 of record JANUYF010000001.1, on the reverse strand, counting down.
TCTCTGGAGAGGCAGTTGAAGAGACGGGAGGGCAGAGGAAGAGGAGGAGCAGGCGCGTGCCTGTTCCTCCTCTTCCCTCGCCCTCCCATCTTTCTGCATGCCCTCCAAAAGGGCTTCACATGCCAGAGATTGCATGCATGCCATAGGTTCGCCAACACAGACCTAAGCCCTAATTTAGACATCAATATTTCCATTCTAGTTAATACAATGAAGAAAAAAACTATTATTATTAATATCCATTAACTTTTTCCAAGTTCTCTCTCTCTCTCTCTCTATCCCACAAAGCAGAATTTTCATTTTAATATTCTTTACTAGTCTTTCTGTATAAAATTAGAAGCCCAATACTGTTATTACACGAGTCTGGTTTGTCAACTTAAATTGGTTAACTTGTAAGAAGTTAACCAATTTAAGATGTTAAATTTGTTGAATATGGTAAATGTTTTTAATATTTGGAGAAATAATAATCATACCAACAATTGGATCAGATGGACCTTGTAGTCTCTTCCAATGTTATGTTTCTACAATTCTGCATCAGTTGTAGGCACTGTACAGATAAACTTCCCTAAAATCATAGGGGCGAAACAGACCACCCCAAAAAAGTAGTTTGAAGCTGCCCCCGAGAAAGCTGGATTGGAGCTGTGGCAACCACATCCTGCTGCCCCATCTGCTTTTTGCCAGCCCAAAAAGTGGCAAATTGCTGCTCCTTTTTGCACCAGCCAAAAGCCTGCTTTTCCCACCCCACCGCAGCTTTATGGCTCTCCTGTGGCATATGGCACATAAATGCTAGGAAGCTGGCCCATGTGTGGGCATCTGGGTGGCATGAAACTGGCTTCCAGGTGTCTTGGGGGTATGCGTCGTGCGTATGCCATGCTTCCAAGCTCCCAGGAAGTCAGCTTTTTATGCCAGTTTGTTTTGCCCCTAAGGCAGGGATAGGAATCATGCAACTCTTCAGATATTGTTGAACTGTTGATCTCAGAATTCCTCACCATTGGCTATACTGGTAGTATCACTCCAACAACACCTGGTGGGCTGCCTCATAATGCCCACCTAGGCCTTACAGTTTAGGGATGAACAGGTATCTTTTCTCTATCGATTAATAGGGAAGTTCTGTCTGATATTTTGGAGCTAATCTGCATGACCACGGTTTCTTAAAAGCAATGTTTTCTGCTATATATTTTTTAAGTTATAATTCAGTCGGTCATTTATGCATTATGATTTTTTTTAAAAAAAAATCAGCTGTCAATGGGTGGCCTGGACTCATTAAATATCAGCAGAAGAAGAAGAATGGATTCTGCTCAGACAAAAGAACTTCCTCTCCCCTCATTCCTCCTGCAGCTCCCTGCTTCCCATTTATTCCAAGGGTTTTCTAGGCTTCTGGAACAGACTGAGCACTACTAGGGTGGGGTGTGGAATACCTCCTTGAAAAAAAATCTGTTCTGTCATCAGAAGGAGCAAATGTATCCAATTCCAATTCATGCATTGCACACAAAGATAGGCAGGGGAACTTAACATCCCTGAAAATGTAAAACCATTAGAAAAATGCCTTCATGATTCATTTTTTTAACATTAACTATCACTGGGGAGATCAAGGTTCAGATTCTCACTTGGCCATGAGTGATCTTGGGCTATCCACTCTCTTTCACTTCCTTCTTCATATTACCTATATAAGACTTCATTGTCTTCTTTAAAAAAAGAGTGTATGATGAAAACATTGTAGATTATTTTATTTACTACCTAGGTTTCTGGAATGTTAGAAATACTTCACTAATTCAAAAATGCAAGGAATGAAAAATATCAAACTAATACATTTTAATATTTACCATCTATGAGTGTGCACTTCCAAAACTGGGCCATTTTTTTAGCTAATGTTTTCTTTCCAACACCCTAAAATAAACAAACAAAAGGACTGTTTAAATGTTAAAATACTTTTGTATTATTTCAGAAATAATACAGTACAATGGAAAGACAACAGCTAATAATATAATGATCTTTACTATAACAGGCGATTAGAATTTCCATTTAGATTTTCTTGTTACTAGCTGTCACCACACAGACATATTGGCTCTTGTTTTTGTGCACATGATATGCACCTGCACTTTCTCTGAACTGTGCCCATCATGTAGAAGTATTTCACATTGTACTCCAAATGAGTGACTTGCAGTCCTGATTTTGGATCTGTTTTTACAAAGTTTCCTCTTGATCTAAATCTAATTAGAGTGAATACACTGAATCAATGGTAACTTGGCACGACAACAGTTGTGTAAGTTCCAATGATTCAGTGGGTCTATTCTAGTTAGAAAGCCAGTGAGTAGTGGTTTGCATATAGGACTAGGGGCCTTTGCAGACTGCCAGAAATAGTGCAAATTGAGTCCACTTTAAGGGTTAGGGAATCATGGGAACTGTATTTTATTGTGGCACCAGAGCTCTCTGACAGAGAAGGCTCAATGTCTCAGAAAAAAACCAATTCCCATGATTCCCTAGCACTAACCCTAACCCTTAAAGTGGACTCAATTTGCACTATTTCTGGCAGTTTGCAAAGGCCCAATGTCTCAGAAAAAAATACAGTTCCCATGATTCCCTAGCACTGAGCCAGGGCAGTTAAAGTGGACTCAATTTGCACTATTTCTAGCAGTCTGCAAAGGCCCTAGGACTCTGGAAGACCTAGGTTCAATCCCCACTCAGCAACAGATGACTATGTCTTACAGGAAGGCAATGGCAAATCCTGTCTGGATAAATCTTGATTAGAGAACCTCATGGGAAGTTCACCTGAGGATCACCGTAAGTTGGAAATGACTTGAAAATACCCAACAACACAAATTCTAAGCCACTATAAATTTCTTCTGAAATCCAGCAAAGAGAAAAGGAGTTTACTCAAAGAGAACCCAAAACATTTCCAGCATATGCAACTTATGGCTTGCTGAATCATATCCAATACATTTAGAACTGTGACAAAGTCCCACAAGGTCCTCTCTGCAATTCTCTCTAACGAACTCCATTCAGTCAGTGGAAAGGAAGATGCTTAGGGTTTTGAAGTACTTGAGCTTCAGCCAACCTAATCTTAAATTTAGGACAAAACTAAATCCCACATAAATAAGTGCAACTTGCTGAGACCTACTTTCAAGTAAGACTGTGATGCTTAATTGTCTTGCTCAGAATTAAATGTCAATGTACATGGTACCTTCATCACTGGAACTCTGCACATTGGAAGAAATTTCTGACATTATGGCTTCATATTGCCACCACAGCATGAAATGTAGCATACTGAGCTTGCTACAGAAATCTTTCAGTACAGCAGTTGCATGGATAAGTCAGTCTCCATAGGCTATTTTTATCTCTTCCAACATTCACACGCAATGAAGATCAGCGATCAGATTTTTTATAAAAAACGCTGAGATGGAATGTCTGTAGCAACCGAGAAGATTCATTAGCTGAAGAAGTTTTGCTTGTGAAAAATGTGTACTTTTGAAAAATTTGAATGTTATTAAAAATGTAAGTCAAACCACCAGAAGGCAGTTATTAACTATGAGAAACAGTTTGTGGTGCCAAGTTCATTAACAATGCAGTGTTTGGTTGCACAGAGGTAAGATCCCCACTATGTTCAGTGGGGCTTAATTCCCCTCAAGTATGTGTGCCTATGATGAACTTTATGCACACTTGCCTAGGAGTAAACCCCACTGAGCATAACAGAACTTACTTCTGAGTAGACACAAACTGGATTGTCTGCAGGGCTAGCATAGCCAGATTGACCATTCTTACTGGTTTTCCAAGGATGACGAAACATGTAGGCTTAGACAGAAGAAAGCTTCGGTCAGCTTCATCTTCGTCATATATATCTACAAAAGGATAGGGCTTTTCTTCCTGTTGAGATGCCATAATTAAACCTATATTAGAAAGAAAAAAGTGTTACTTGGTCAGATCACTAGGACCTCTGCACACCAGAGGTATAATTTACTGACAAGCTCCCCAACCTACAAACTAACTATGGTCCAAAACACACTGCAGAAACAATCCAGTTTTGAGACTGCTTTAACTACCCTGGCTCAGTGCTGGGGAATCCTGGGATTCATAGTTTACTTTGGCACCAGAGCTCTCTGACAGGCTCAATGTCTCACAAAACTACAGTTCCCAGAATTCCACAGCATTGAGCCAGGGCAATTAAAGCGGTCTCAAACTGGATTATTTCTGCAGTATGTTTTGGACATGAATTGCTAAATCACAGTGCAGATTTAGGAAAATCCTAGGAGCCAGGTTTATCAGCCTAGAACTGTATTTGCTGTATTTAACTATACCAAAGGTGGTTTGCTGGTTTGTCTGCCAGATGTTTTGAACTTCAACTCTCAGAAGACGTGGTGAAAAACCGTGGGAGCTGCAGTCCACAACCACGGGGAAAGCAATCCTCCCCATCAGACCACACTGAGGACTGCCAGCAGCAAATGCATATTGATTTAAGTTGCAATAACAGACTTATGTATAATAGCAAGAGGCTTCTTGTTGTTGGGCCTTTGCAGACTGCCAGAAATAGTGCAAATTGAGTCCACTTTAACTGCCCTGACTCAGTGCTAGGGAATCATGGGAACTGTAGTTTATTGTGGCACCAGAGCTCTCTGACAGAGAAGGCTCAATGTCTCAGAAAAAAATACAATTCCCATGGTTCCCTAGCACTGAGCCAGAGCAGTTAAAGTGGACTCAAGATGCATTATTTCTGGCAGTCTGTAAAGGCACGTTGTTAACTGTGGATGAGACGTCTCCTAGCCCCCCTATCCTCTACCTCTCTGCTGAAATCTTGTAGATTCAGGCCCGTGACCTCCCTGATAAAGTCCATCCATCTGGCATGCTGTCCTCCTCTCTTTCTACTGCCCTGTAGCAATGTACAAGGAATCAGGTGCCAATAAAACCACATTCCAGCAGTAGTAACTGTGGCTGAATCCACACTGTAGAAATAATCTAGGTTGAGACCGCTTTAATTGCTGCGGCTCAGTGCTAGGGAATTCTGGGATTTGCAGTTTTGTGAATCAGTTACAGAGAGAGCTCTAGTGCCACCACAAACTACAAATCCCAGAATTCCCTAGCACTGAGTCAGGGCAGTCAGAGCGGCCTTAGCCTGGATTATTTCTGCAGTTTGTCCCCATTTTAACTGCCCTAGCTCAGTGCTCTACGGAATCCTGGGGTTTGTAGTTTCTGACGGCACCAGAGCTCTCTGACAGAGAAGGCTCAGTCTCACAAAACTAGTTCCCAGAATTCCCTAGCATTGAGCCAGGACAGTTAAAGCGGCCTCAACTTGGATTATTTCTATACTGCGGACGCTCCCTCAATGGGAGAGAAACTGGATAGAGAAGTACCCAGGGAGCACTTACTGAGTGATGCGGCCCAAAGGTCCCTCAGACTCCCCTTTAAAGTAACCTGGCCTCAAGTGCGGCGGGACTGAAATCACTGGGCCGCTGTGATTTGTGTTTCCTCGTAACCTAGGCGACCGCGCCCCGCTCCCTTTCTCTTCACCCAATCAACGCGCTCGGAGAGGTTGACGCTCTGCACGTGGCTGGCTTGTTTTGAAAAAGCGTCCCGTGCCCGCTGAGGACGTTAAACGGCCAGAGTGAGGCGCTTGGGGTCGAGTTCTTCGCTTCGGAGTTTCCACATACGTTGTTGTTGGGGTGCGTCTACTGTCAAGAGAACCAGCGAGGCGAAGTGGTTCAAGCGTGGGATCAAGGTCCAAAACACACTGGAAAAATAATCCAGTTTGAGACCGCTTTAACTGCCCTGGCTCAATGCTAGGGAATTCTGGGAACTGTAGTTTTATGACATTTAGCCGCCTCTGTCAGCGAGCTCTGGTGCAACAATAAACTACAGTTCCCAGGACTCTGTAGCACTGAGCCAGAGCAGTTTAAGCGGTCTCAAACTGGATTATTTCTGCAGTGTGTTTTGGACCTAAGACTGGAGACCCGGGTGCCATTCCCAGACCTGCCATGAAACCGACTGGGTGACTTTGGGCAGGTCACACACTCTCAGCCTCAGAGGATGGCAAAGACAAACCCTCTCTGAAGAAATCTTACCAAGAAAACCTTAGTTGCCATTAAGTCGGGAAAGACTTGAAGGCACACACAACACACAGAGTCAAAATAATGCAGTTTAACCCCACATTAACTTCCAGGACTCCCTCCTACAGAATCCTGGGATTTGTAGTTTTGTGAGGCACCAGCACTCTTTGGCTAGACCTTGGAAAGCTACAAATCCCAGGACTCCATAGCATTTAACTACAGCACTTAAAAGTGGTGTCAAACTATTATTTCTACAGTGTAGAGGTACCCCAAGGCAGAAAAGTTTGACCCATCTACACTAAACTCAGCAGGTCTGGTTTCCAAGAAAACAATGCCCCAATTTGTCTGTTGCATTATATTCCAGCCTTCCTTCCAAGGAGGTCAAGACTTTTCCCTCTAATTTGTTATCCTCATGACATTTTTATACGGGAGGTGTACCTGAGGTTTGGTGGGGATTTGAACCCGGGTCCTCCCAGTTATCATCCAAAACTTGAACCATATTGTCTCTAGGATCACTGTCTAGTTTATTTTGTGGCCACATTGCAAAATTAAACCAGTTTGACACTAGTATGCCATTCTGCTTCTACAGAATCCAGGGATATGTAGTTTGGTGAGGCACCAGAGCTCTTTCTGACCGACCAGGCTGAATACCTTACCAAACTACAAATTCCAGGATTGTATAGGCTACAGTCATGGCAGTTTAAGGGGGGTTGCAGACTGCCAGAAATAGTGCAAACTGAGTCCACTTTAAGGGTTAGGGTTAGTGCTAGGGAATCATGGGAATTGTTTTTTTCTGAGACATTGAGCCTTCTCTGTCAGAGAGCTCTGGTGCCACAATAAAATACAGTTCCCATGATTCCCTAACCCTAACCCTAAAAGTGGACTCAATCTGCACTATTTCTGGCAGTCTACAACCCCCCTAAGTGGTGTCAAACTGCTTTAATTCTGCAGTGTGAGTGGCTACAAAGATTTATTTAGTCTGAAGGAAGAGCAGCTGAATTTGCAGTGCAAATTTGCCTTGGGGTGACTTTGTTCATAGCCAATATAAAAATATTTTAAGTACACTGAGCCCTTGGTATCTGCTGGGGTTTGGTTCCAGGACCCTCATGGATACCAAAAGCAGTGGATGCTCAAGTCCCATTAAATACAATGGCATATTAAATGGTGTCCCTTATATAAAATGGCAATTTCAAGGTTTGAAATTTATATATTTTAAAAATATTTTCAAGTCGTGGATGCTTGAATCGGTGGATAAAAAAAATCCATGGATATGGAGGGAGTTCAGTGGCTCTTGTCATTTGTTGTCAAAGGGGCTTCAACTTATAGTGACTCTGGGAATCAAAGACCTGTGAGAGCCCCAGGAATGAGCTCTGCTCAGGTCCTGCAAACTCAGGGCTGTGGTTTCCTTGGCTGAATCCATCCATTCGTAATACCACTTACCCCTGAGAATGGGACTTCAGCCAGGTTGTCTCTTAAGGAACAGGAAAGGAGTTGGGCTGTGGGGGGAGAAGAGGCTGACTAAAATATTATGAAAACAGCTTTCGAGGATCAGAGTCCATGTCATGGGAAGCAAGAAGAAGGTTATCCTGAGCAGGAATATTGTCACACGGGGACACTTGCAAACCAAGGAAAATGCTTCATACAGGGTGAAGAAAACCTCTGCCATAAAAATTGTCCTATAACAATAAGAACAGGGGTAGGCAACCTTTCCCCTTTAAGGGTCGAGGGACTTCAGCTCCCAGAATCCCAGGAGCTATTGGCCAACATGGGACTATTGGCCAACATGGCTGAGGCTTTTGGGAGCTGAAGTCCCTCGGCCCTTAAAGGGGAAAGGTTGCCTACCCCTGAATAAGAAAGTTCAAAGGCAGGCTTGGTGATAACATAAAGAAAACAACAATAATGACCATGGGGAGGAAATTTAAATAGTTAAAGATTTCTCGTTCCTTGGATCAAACATTGAACAGAATGGAGTGCAGTCAAGAAATCTGAAGAAGACTAGGAATGGGAAGGGCAGCTATGAAAGAACTGGAAAAGATACTGAAGAGTAACTGAGCACTAAAGTCAGAATCGTCCATGCCATTGTATTCCCCATCAACATGTACGATGTGAGAACTGTGAAGAAGGTGGATAAGAAGAAAATTAATTCATTCTGGAACAGACTGAATGTGCTGCTGGAGAAGAGTGTTGAGGATCCCATGGACAGGCATAAACACCAACAAATGGGCCCTTGAACAGATCAAGCCAGAAATCTCCCTGGAAGCCAAGATGGCAAAACTGAGGCTGTTGTACTTTGGACACATCATGAGAAAACATGAATCACTGGAAAAAGAGAATTATGCTGAAAAAGGTTATGGACAGCAGAAAGAGAAGGCCAGATGGCTAGACTCAAGGCCTAAGCAGACTGCCAGAAATAGTGCACATTAAATTGAGGCACTGCCCTGGCTCAGTGCTAGGGAATCATGGGAACTGTATTTTTTTTCTGGGACATTGAGCCTTCTCTGTCAGAGAGCTCTGGTGCCACAATAAATTACAGTTCCCATGATTCCCTAGCACTGAGCCAGGGCAGTGCCTCAATTTAATGTGCACTATTTCTGGCAGTCTGCTTAGGCCGTCAGTCAGGGAGGCCAGGATCCTGGGCTTGCAATAATAATAATAATAATTATTATTATTATTTACACCCTGCCCCTAGAAGGCCAGATGGCTAGACTCAGTCAGGGAGGCCAGGATCCTGAGCTTGCAATAATAATAATAATAATAATAATAATAATAATAATAATGATGTATACCCCGCCCCTAGAAGGCCAGATGGCTAGACTCATAGTCAGGGAGGCCAGGATCCTGAGCTTGCAAGACCTGAGCAGAGCAGACAGGGAGGCCTGGAAGTGTCTCATCCACAGGGGTCCACTCGAAGGCAGCTAACAACAACAACAACAAGAACCCTAAAAACTGGTTAGTCTGAAAACTTCTTTGCTGTTTTTCCCTGCTGGCCCTTACAAGCGACACCCCTTTCCTCTAGAAAGTTGATAAGGGCTGCATCTGCAGCAAACGACATTCCCCAGGATTCCCTAGCATTGCGCCGTGGCAGTTAAAGTGGTGTCAAACCGGATTATTTCTCCAGTGCAGATTCTACCACGGCTAACTCTGCTCTCCTGCCCTGCTGCCGGGTCGGGCGTCATTCCCAAACCCAAAATGGCCGCGGTGGCGTCAAAAGGGAGCCTTGCGGCCCTGCTTTTGGCCGTCACTACCCTGCGACTGCGCAGAATCTGGCGGAAGGGCCGTGTTGGTTCTGCTCGGAGGTCTGGCCCCTAAGTGCCCACTGCCTCCCTCCCTCCCTCCGCAGTGGCCGCCATGCCCTCGGCGGCCCCCATCATCAGCTCTGTGCAGAAGCTGGTGCTCTACGAGACCAGAGCTGTAAGTAGCGCTTTGGACGACGCGTTGCTGCTGCTGCTGCTGCTGCTGCTGTGTGCCTTCAGGTTCTTTCCGACTGAGGCGGCCCCTATCATGGGGGTTTCTTGGCAAGATTTCTTCAGAGGGGGTTGGCCATTGACATCCCCCGAGGCTGAGAGAGTGTGGCTTGCCCAAGGTCACCCCCAGTGGGTTTCCATGGCAAGGCTGGGAATCCAACTCTGGTCTGCATAGTCATAGTCCAACACACAAGCCACTGTGCGACACACATCAGCTCTCCATTTTTGCCTTATGGCTACCCTAAGATAGTCGGGAAATCACACACTATCCTGGGGTTTTCTTGGCAAGAATTATTCAGAAGAGGCTGAGAGTATGTCACTTGGCCCAGGTCAACCTGTGTGTTTCATGACTGAGCAGGAATCGAACCCTGGTCTCCAGAATCATAGGCCAATGCTCAAGCCACTACACCTAAACCACAACCCTAAGGTGAACCTATCCTGTTTTTGTTGTTGTTGTTGCAAAGTTTGTTCAGAGGGGGTTTGCCATTGCCATTGTCTGAGGCTGAGAGAGTGTGACTTGCTCAGAGTCAACCAGTGGGTTTCATGGCTGAACTGGGATTCCAACCCTGCTCTCCAGAGTCGTAGGCCAATGCTCAAACTGCTGCACCATGATGGCCAATAACTGGGAAGCAATATTTAGGAAAGGCGCCCAATTGTACCCACTTAATCAGTCCTCTGAGCTCACTTTGTAGGCTGAGCCCCTGTGTGTGTTTGCGTAGAGCCCCCAAGTATTCAGTGGGGCTTACCTCTGTGCTGCGTCTATACTGCAGAAACAATCCAGTTTGACACCACTTTAACTATCATGTCTCCATGCTATGGAATTCTGGGATAGTTTTGTGAGACATTTAACCTTCTATGTTAGAGAACTCTGGTACCACACAAATCCTAGGATTCCATAGCATTGAGTCATGGCAGTTAAATTGGTGTCAACCTGGATTATTTCTGCAGTGTGGCAGCAGTTGCTGCTTGAGGCTTATTTAGGGTCAAGTCCTGCAGATTCAGTGCGATTTGTATCTGATTTGGTGGAATTTTTGTTGTCACATCCCTCGGTTTTACTATCACATCCCTCAAATGTTTTGGAGGATGCTCAAACTTTGTTGGGCCACTGTGGCTTATGGCAAGGAGTGAAGAACATGAGACTCCAAATGCTGTTGACTGCCGCTCTCCCCTAGGCCAAGGGAAGGAATGAAATAAATAAGGCATAATGGGGACTGCAGTCCAAGAACATCTGGAGGGACACATTCTCCAACCATGATTTCAGCCCAGTAACTCTCATGACCCACATTTGGGAAAGTCAGAATTAAGCTTTACTTAGGTAAAGATAGTCCCCGTTGACAAGGTTGTCAAGTTGTGTCTGACCCTAGGGAGCGGTGCTCATCTCCGTTACTAAGCCAAAGAGCCAGTGTTGTCAGAGCCAGCGTTTGTGATCATGTAGCCAGCGTGATTGCACAGAACGCTGTTTATCTTCCCACCAAAGTGGTACCTATTTATCTACTTGCATTTGCATGCTTTTGAACTGCTAGATTGGCAGAAGCTGGGACTAGTGACAGGAGCTCACCCCATCATGCAGCACCAGGGCCTTGAACTGCCAACCTGCCGATCTCACAGTCAACAGAGTCAGCATCTTAACCACTTGAGCCACTGCATCCCCAAATTTTACTTTATTTAATTTATATCACTTCTTTCTTGTGGCACAGGATCTAGGGCAGCTTAACTGGTGAATTGAAATAGAGACAGCTAAAACCTATTAATACAAAGGTTAAAAAACTTAATACACAATTATGTTAAAAACAATAAAACTGTTTAAAACAAATTATAAAAATAGTAAAAGGTATACTTCATTAAAAGTCCCTTCTGCCACAACAGGTCAAGAGCCAAAGACCTGCCTAAATAAAAAGGTTATTGCTGGCTTGCCAAATGAGAGCAGAGGGGATCTAACTGAACCTCCCATAGTCCAAAACACACTGCAGAAATAACCCAGTTTGAGACAACTTTAACTGCCCTGGCTCAGTGCTAGGGAATCCTGGGAATTGTAGTTTACTGTGGCACCAGCATTCTCTGACAGAGAAGGCTAAATGTTTCACAAAACTACAGTTCCCAGAAATCCCTAGCATTGGGCCAGGGCAATTAAAGCGGTCTCAAACTGGATTATTTTTGCAGTGTGTTTTGAACCCATGAGAGGGAACTCCATAGTCTGGAAGCAACCACTGAGAAGGCTTTCTCTCACTTTTTCTCACCAAAGATTTCTGCTTTATGGCATTTGTTTCTTCTTGTTTTCTTTCAATAGCAATAGTAATAGTATCATGTTGTCCAACATGTTAAGGGGAGATGTATGGCTTGTATTTGCCAGCAATACAATATGGTATTTTGTACTCTGGGAAACTGGCCGTGGTAGTTTAATGGAGGCTCCAGCTTCAAAGCCAGTATACCTCCTCTGAACAAATCTTGCCAAGAAAAACCTGTGTTAAGTTCACCTTGAGGTTGCCACAAGTTGGAAGTGACTTGAAGGCATACAACAACAACAGTGTATATGAATATCAGTCATTTAAGGGTAAAGTGGATGGTGGGGGTGATTTCATGTATTAAGTGCATTAATCCTTAGAAGCATTAGTTTTGGCAACGTTTGAAACAGGCTGCTTGACTTGAATGGATTCTTGATCTGATCTAGCCAGACTCAATACGCTCTTGTATATTCTTCCTCTCCTAAAGAAGGATGACAAAATACCATGGAACAACTGAGGCTGTGTTTTTATCAGATATCTTTCTCAGTGACAATTGTCCTTTTACAACACATCCTGGGTGGAGTTACTGACAAGTGTTCCACTTCTGTTGGAGGCAGAGTGAGTTCCACATAAAATACATTGAATGGGCACTCTACTTTCTAGGATGCAGAATTACTTCAGTGTTTGGGAATCTACTCATGAGTATGTCTGCAAGCCTTTCAGGTCACCCTGCAGCCTGGGGTGTTTACTCCCAAGCAAATGTAGAATAACAGCTGGTGTAAGTACCATGCTTGCAAGGAGCAGCAGAAGAATGATCTGAGAATAAAAGAAATACCCTGTCCCTTTTGCTGGAGAATATTGTTGTGAGATAAACAAATGCATACTGGTATTTATTGTGCAAAAGCTAGATTGAGTGGGAAGGATCATACTTCAAATACTTTGAATTATTTGAAGCTTAATCAATGCAGTGTTTGAAGAATGGTCTTTTGGGTTTCTTATGAAAGATTTGGGTAAAGCAAGGTAGACACCACTCTCCATACCTTTTTGTTTCCTTTGGGGACTGACTTTGAAGTACACATCTCCTAGGCTTGTGCTGTTAAGTTTTCAGTCTTCTCTATTTGCTGTACTCCAGTTTACAGCCAGATTAAATATGCACACTGTTATGTAACTATGGGCCCAAACAGAAAGGCCAAATGAAGCAGCTTCAGGCCACTTTGGAGATGTGCTGTTTAAATGATGCAGACATCCTAAGAAGCGGAAAGCCCCCATACGTAAGGACCTGTAAATTCTAATAAGATACTAAGCAAATTCAGTGTAGTTTTGTTTAAGCACATGTGTTATATAAGTTTTACTGAATGTCAGGAGTCATTTAAAAACTCAGTTTTCTTCAGATGAATGGAAATTGGTCAGCCCCAAATCTTGTTTCTTTTGGACTACAGTGGATATGAATCATAATTTGTGCTGTAATGAAAACCATCTAAGGACAGTGTGGGTAAAGTAGCATTTGGGTGCAGCTAAGGGTCTAAGCAGACGGGCGACCGTGGGCCGCCCCGAGAAGCTGCGGATTGGGGCCAAGGTAGCTGCACTCCTTGGCTCCAATCCTCCCCTTTTCGGGCCCTGGAAGGAGCGCTAAAATAGCGCTCCTTCCACAAGGCGCCAAAGGTGCGCTGCAAGGGGCGTTGGCCGTACCTTCGGTGTCTCTTCTGCCGCAGCGTGTGTGGATGCTGCAGCAGAAGTACGTCATCAGAGCGCCCATCATGTGGAGCGACGGGCGCTCCGATGACGTGTTCGGGAAGGGGTTGGGGTGCCCAACGTGAGGTTGCCCCTCCCCTTCCTTGCCTCCAAGACGGCGCAAAGCGCCGTCTGCTTCCCCCCACTTCTCCAGTCACTAGACTTTTCTTACCTCTTTCTACAGGACTTATTCCATTTTTAAAATCTCCCTGTTGCCTAACAAAGGCCAGCTTAATAAAGTTGACCTATGCACTT